>CM054116.1:24614467-25814467 GCA_028673005.1 Tanypteryx hageni | reverse complement strand
GAAATTGTCTCTCAATATTTTCGTTTCTTCACTGATTGTCATCATATAATCTGTTATTGCCCATAGTTGGAGATCGCATCTCAACATTTTCTTCACTGACTACAAGGTTTGGGGATTTTTATTATTTCAATATTAGGTTTCTGTTTTGAAGCTTCCTGTAGACGACTAATATTTGACAGAACTATTATAAAAATTATAGTGAATTACACGAATATTTAAATTGAAAAAAGTAAAAGCAAATACAGTTTTCAAGGTCATGATGTGGAAAACGGTTTTTCCTCTCTTGTAAAATTATTATTTGTGTTTTACTGTGGGATTACCGATTTCTTTAATTAAAGTGACGATAGTATAAGTATATTCCTAAAAACTGTTAACTGACTCATAGATTAACATCAGAAAATATTCATGAACGTTTACCTTAAGGTTTTTTTCTTTCGAAATAGATAAATAGTGAAAAATCATGTGGAACTTCTCAAAATTCACTTATAAATGGTTATAAATAGAACAAAATAAAGAATTAATTGAATAATAGTAATAATTATTTTATAACAAAAATCTGTGGGGTGTCAGGAGCACCCCACGCGAGTACTGGCCGTTGAAAAATTAACGCGAGTAGCGCAGAGTTAAACGAGGCTAGTGGAAAGGATTCTTTGAAAAAAGCCGCTAATCGTCTTGGTACCCTCCTCCTGAGCCTACATTGTGGAGTGTTCCGAGTAAAAATGTTTCACGTTTCTTAATTTGGATTTTGCTTAAAGTTGGAGGTTACTGTCCCCATAAACTTTCATCCCTTCTCCATATGCATTGAACGCTAACATTCTGGTAATCTAAGAATCGCTCCGCAGTCGTGCTTTTGTGGTATTCTCACTTCTTTTAAATGTTACTGTGTATACATATTTGTCGTCTTAAGAAAATTTATGTAATTACATATTGTACGGTATTTGTAATATTAACATCTAAATTATTGTATTTTAATAAGTTAAGTAGCTATTCTTTGAACAACTCTAATTACATTCTACCTACAAATGTGAATTAATAGTATTGTACCTGTTCAAGTACGTGCATGAGTACTGTTGGCGTAAATTCATTATGACAATGAGAGTATCTGCTTATATTGGAACGTGGAATATTGAAATTGTAAAATCAAACAAATGTTGACTTTTGAAAGAATAACAACAGTTTTACATCAAATTAAAGACTAAGAAATAAATAAAAATTTTAATCGCTTTTATACGCGCTAAAAAGGAAAAAAATAAATATTAAATTCCTATTGAACAGTATTAGGCGGAGTCGTATAAAATTGAATAACGAAAAATGTATGAAGGGAATTCATACAATGTTTTGCTGTCCGTTACATGGATGGAGGGGACTTTTGCGCGATGTTACGTGCGGATATCTATTTTTGCCTTCTTGATTTGCGACAGTTAAGACGTATTTGGTTTAAATGACAAATAACATTAAATAATAAAGATTATTTAGGAATTCTCTTTTGAAATTTTCTCTAAAAAAAATTCAGTCGGAACGAAAAAAACCGGTTCAAACCGTTCCAATGGCGGTTGCTGGAGCGAAACCGGAACCGAAATTTTTGTTTTGTGTGAACCGGAACGAAAAAAATTTCGGTTCGATGCCCTGCCTTGAAGGAATAATTATGAGGGTCGGATTAGGGCAGTGTATCTCAACCATTGGGCTGCAAAAGGATTTGAGGTGGGCCACGAAAAATTTAAAAATCCGCAATAAATGACTAATGAAAATTTTAATAAATTTCCTCATTTTTATAAATACCCACTACTTTTAGTAAAGGATTCTATCCTGCCTACATATACACGTATTGATGTATAGGTGGGAAGCGGGTAATTTCCTGTATTCTAGATGAGCCATGTTGTCAGAATGGTTAAGAAACACAGGACTAGGACATTCCACTGGTTTAGCTAAGGTTGACCCGATGACACAGTCAAACATAAATTTTATCATTGTCATTTTCGGGCGCTTATTGATTAACCAGAAAACACAAACACACGCACGCATTGATGCGTTATGAAAAAGAAAAAGTCCATGAGTTTCCTTGAACGCTGCAAGAAAACGTACTTATATGTTCAAAGAAGACCAGTTTCTTCTATAAATATATAACAACAACAACAACACACCTTGACGCTTTCCCTTGCGGGGAGAGCCATGCCATCTGTCTGCCAATTACCAACCCATTACCACATGTTTCCTCCACACACTTCTATCCTTGCACACTTCTTTTGCTTCACTTACACTCATACACTGAGTCACACATTTCCTCTTATTCCTCATACTTTTTACGTCCCTTTTTCTCAGAGTCTCACTAACCACATCCAACCAAGTCTTGCGCTGTCCAAAATAAATAAATAAATATATACTGCAGATAATTCTTTTATTCCCGATCTTTGGATTTGGATTAAGTATTGACAAGGATGCATAGGCTCCTCGTCTGGGAATCTCAAAGCGGGAATACAATTTTCACGCCTATGTCCGCAAATGGGGTGATGAATAATTCATCTGTAAACGGCTCGTCTGAAAATTCCATTACTTCCTGATTGGACATTTGGAGAATTATGAACATTCATTCTGTAGGTAGTTTAATTAATCCCCACTCTATGGGGATTAGTAAATGAATTATGATTGTCACTTCTTAAGCTCAGCTCCCCTGTGAAATGCAACTACTCTGCCATTGCTTTCTCCTCTTTCCACGAAACACATGCAAGCAGAAAAATGACTATATCGGCGAATTCCCATGGCACCTTGAAAATAACCATTATATGTTATCTACATAATATACAAGAAAGGACTAAATTTTCATATTTAATATCTTAATACTACATATTTGTTAGACAATATCAGTATGCATGATCTTAGCTACTTATCAATGGAAATAGGAAATCCCAATCTTCCGATCGTCTTATTTTTAGCGCACATCCAGATACATATAAGAACTGAAATTTTGCAAATGTGCGGGTTTTCATCGCATTTTACTACTTAAAAATCGAAAGAAAGTCAATTCCCAAGTTAATATCTTGGATGTTTAGTAATTGCGTTATAAATCGATCAACTTCAACGCAAACTTTTATTTAAATTAACGCAGGCGTTTCGTAAATAAAGGCAGCATAGCATCCGAATCAGCTTTTTTCGCATTGGCCATCTATTACAATTCCGTGCTTCTTGTTTTTCCCTAAGTTTCATTTTATTTTCATATGTAAACGCAATCGGAATCTGTGGAATGTCGCATGAACGGAAGAAATGAATGCAAAATATCTTATTCGAGGCTCAAAAGCTTGCTAAAATTTAGCTGAATTTATGGTTACATGTATGCCCTCTAGATGGATTAAAATGAAATATGGCATATTTCACTCTGGTAGTCATTTGGGCTGCATTGTAGAGACGGATACAGAATTCTTATAAAGAGATACTCTAATTGATATGCCAAAGTTGTACGTATCTACTTTTTCTCGCTAATACTGCCGAACTCGCAATATACACGAACACTTTTGTTTACCACAACAGATTGAAGACTACTATACTAAGAAATCTTCATCATGACTTGACAAGAATTGCAAATTCCCTCTCTCGGTCTCAAAGTTTGCAATCCTACTGTACCGATAAGCGAAGGCATTCTAGTTTATTAATAATATCTTGCGAGAGAAAGTATTGATTGCTGTCCCACTTCTTCATATTGCTGTTACTCACTAGGAAATCTATTGTAACGATACACGGTCAAACCTCGAAACAAATGAAATGAGCGGTGAATGGAAAAATCATCCACAAATAGTTCATATCCATATGCTCTATCATTTTGTCTTTTTTTATACGGTTTGCTGATTCCCTCTAGCCTACGCGCAATGGGCATCTGAGAAGTTGTGCAATGAATAGCTGGTTAGTTAAACATTTTAGGAAGGTGACTTCCCTGATAGTTTGGAAAAGTATATATGTAGCAGACTTCTTGTTTTATCTCTATGTGAGACTTTTTTTTTCATATATTTGCCTTTATAATAGTTTGATGATGAAAATTTCTCAAAATTATTACGTAACTCTATTTGTTAACATAAGCGATTCAAAGACTTTTTAATCGGTTTATTACCGGAATATAAATTTATTATGTTTGCACATTTATGGGAAGTATCAAATTGAAATTTTTGATGGTATGGAACTTTAGTATCGTCTTCATTGTCACTTGTACGCCACTGCCATCTATCGGAGATTTTACTGACAACCTGTTGTTGCTTTCGAGCAATCCTCCCGCTTTGCACTAATAACGAGGTCTCCGACGAAGTCCGAGTCAACTGCCTGATGCGAATAAGAGCCGGAGAGTTTTATGTCTGCACGTGCTCGTTCGAAGGGGCGAATAGTAGGGTAGGAGGAGGAGAAGACGTCAATGGTGGGCGTATGGGATAATTGCTGGCGGTACAACAACGTTTCAAGGGAACGTGTGCTCTTCGAACAATTTTCCCGTTTTCCCACAGTCGTAAAAGTACCTGCCATCAAGGGCTATAGCCGCTTAAAGGCGGAAGCGTGACTTCCTCATTTCCCTTTTTAAAACGGAAACCTTTACAGCTCTCATTCTGGCGCCATCTCCTCTCCATTTCCCATCCATATCTCCTTATAGAAAAGAATCGATATTGCGAAAAGCGAGCGCACGTCCGCTACGTCTCACTGAGCAAACAGTTTTCCAGGAGTCCGGTAGATGTCTCAGTTTTCAGCAGAGAGGCAAAAGAGCAGGGCGGAGTAATGATCGCTTGGATTTTGTTTCTCAAATTGCTTCGATGCAACACCACCCAGACGAAATATAAATCGCTGTATCCAATGAGAGAGTTTTTTTGTTGCAATTTGAAAATCAACCGACGGGAAATTCATCGGAACAAGAATCCAGCGAAAATAAAACTGAGGCTTATTCTCTAAGAAATAACTACTAAAGCTAAATCTGAGTCTGCAAAATGGAAAGATATTAACTTCTGAAGTTGGAACACACACGAAAATCGGCAAAGTACTCTAGCGGTTGGTTGTAAGCATTAACAAGCTAAATCTCGGTCGTCATAGTGAGTTGTTACAAAACGAGATCCTTTAACTCACTGTTGGATTCTTAAATACGTACGAGCATGATGCCGTGATAATACGTTACCAAAGATACCAGTGAATCCGCCTCATCATTTGATCTCACAATATAACAACAACCGTTCGTTGTTGAATCAGTAAATGACATTAACGACTCTTATGGCCAAAAATTATTCGATGGGCCAATTATGCTTATAAATTAGTCGTTATAGGGACAATTCTGCGGGAAGAAAAAATTATTGAGTCCCGTTCTGCAGTAAATAAAATCTGCCAGCAATCCGCTTAATTGAGTATCTCGAGCGGAGCTTTCAACAATCGTTGAGCATTATCGAACGCCTGTGCTCAGACTAATTGAGCCCTATAAATGAGAAACATTGCGACGCGAAAGAAAGTCACGACTTCCCTTGATATTTTAATTAATAAAACTAAATAAGAACATGGAGTGTGATGATTGTGTTGCACTGAAATTCACATATACAATCCAGATGCGCTTTGGTGCCCAGGGCCTGTATATTTCAAAAGATTTTTACCAAAATATTTTAATTCACTTACAAGTGCTTCAAAAACGAAAGAAATACTACTTGAGAGGCCCACTCATTGAGTGATATCCAGCGCTCCGATAATTCATCTGCTTGCTAATAATTTGATGAGAAATTGTTGAGGTAGGACTTCCCGAAATTTTGTAGCTCCAGGCAGCTGTCTACTAGCTTACCGGTGCATCGGGTAGACCCTCATACTACCATGCTTAACTGCAATTTTAAAGATACGAAAGGGATCATTACTACAAATAATAGAAATATGATTTCTGATTTCAGGACGATTTAATGAATCGCCATAATTTACTTACCCATTTATATTTTCGAACAATGAATATTTAGCGGCATGATCGATCAGGAAACTGATTAAATATAATATTTATGTTTTGGGCATTATCTTCGGACGAATGGAGATGCGTCAATGACCTAGTCCTCTTACAAACGAGCGTTGGTTAAAAATAAATAATCCGCTTAAGTTTTTATCTTGCTTTGACGTTTTTTCTTCGGGTATAATATCCGATACGTCCAAAATTCATTGTAGGCTCCCCCGTTTAATTTCATTATCTATGCGTCGGGTCTATTGCGTTAGATTTAAAGGACGGAAAGTGACATAAATAAGTTGTCCTCAACGGTATGACACTTTGAGTTTCAATACAAGATGCAGTACTTTTTAGTGTTGGTTTATATTTTTCGTTCCATATAGTGATAAGATTTGGTCCGAGTGTGATATGAAACATATATAGTAAAGTTGCAACGAAATAAATTTCGAAAATAATTATGTAAATAGTTCATATTTCTCTATCTCCTAAAAACAATTTAGCGCATTTATTTATCTTTATCAATAAATGGAAGAGTATATTACAGAATTAACAAATATTTCAATTGTCATTCGCCAAATAAAAATGGAGGGTCATTACACGGACATTTCACTTTTAAATGTATTTTAACTTTTGTATGCCTATATGATTTTTCATTAGCCGTAAATATTACGGGAATATTGGCAAAAGCTATGCAATATGGTAAGCGCGATTGCTTTTTGTAGACCCGAAAATCTTTAAATGCTTTATGAAACAACCATTAAATTAAATGTTTACGAACTTTTAAGGAGTATATTGCAAGGCATCCCCGATTCAATGAAATTGAAGTGCTGAAAAAAGTGACATGCATTTTTTATCTGTTTGCAAGCTCCATCATGATTACTTCTTTCACTATTTTTGGATTTTCTAGGACGGTTGATTTTGCAAAAAATTTAACGACAATAACTATTACTTTTTAACTCCATTGATTAAACTGACAAATTTATTTTTACTGGATTTATTTTCTATTTATACCCGGATCGTTTTTTTATCGTTCATTAGTTCATTTTTATCATTTTTGATCCAACAGGTCGTATGACATAAATGTTTTCGAAATACTATGCGCCAGGTTCGAATAGGCTGAATATTTTTTTCTTTGGTCACATTTGGTAGGAGTAAAACTAAACGCACCCGGCCTTGGAAACAAATAATAATTTTAGGCGTTTATTTATACGAGTTATATAGATTAAAAATCTATATATTAATAGCGTAAACAATGAGATTTTTAAAATGAAGGTAACAGCCACCTTAACGTATGACGGATCAAATTAAATGTCTTGTCCTGCAGATTTGCAAGAAAATTATAAAATTGTAATCGGTCATACCGTTGGCGAGATATGAGGTTTTTGTGACGGCGTAGTTGTAGAGGTGATGTTAAGGTGGTGATGCTAGCGGACATTAGCCGATATAGGAAATAACGGGTGATGTTAAGGTGGCGTTCCTAGCGGACATTAGTAGAAGGAAATAAACCTTGCAGTTGCCAAACTCCTTTGTAATGTGACAGTAGTATTACTACCAAGACAACATTTAATCTAACCAATCAGTCAATTTATCGACGGGCAACTACTAGCGCATTTATTATTTTACTTTTTATTTAATGTCAGTATGAAGATTATTTCAAGCGGAAACTATTTAAATCTAAGTATAAATGACAGAGTTGTTTTCATAAATAATTTCCAGAGCCTGCATATGTCGGATACTCAGCTAACATGAACTCGCAGGCGGTGGCGAAAATCCAAGACGGACATGGATAGCGCAAGAAGGTCGAGAGAGCGGGAATCGATCTGTAGACATTCGAGTGTTCCTAGATATTGCATACGTCAAAGAGGCACAAAACGATTCTACGATACAAATGTGAGTGTTGCAATTAAAGCCGCTGCCAGACAGAAAGTCACACAAACGACACTTGTTTCTCTATAAACAACTCAGATAATGCTTATCTTTGTTTCATCTTCATCAAATATGAAACCTTAAGAAATACTCAGGGAAAATATCTATTTTGGATTCTATTGGAAACTCCCAGGTATTTCAAAATCGTCTTCTGAAATCATCTTTTCTTTTTTTTGGTAAGTTAAAAAAATCACGCGCCGCTATACATAGATTTATTTTTCTGAGACTCAGTTACTTAGCAATGATGAAAATTTCACTCACATCTCCGTTTTGATATCGGCGACGTAGATAAAGAAATCCCCATACTCTCGTGTCCTACTCGAAATAATCTGCACCTGAACATTTGGCAGCGGAGCAAATAATCAGCGCAAGAAACAGCTTCTGTCCACACTGCATCCCGCTATATACGCAGATTGTGAGCACGATATCTTCACGCGTGGACGCGAATTCGACCTTCGTGACATCTTCGGCGTAAGGTTCAATTATTCAGAAGCCTTCTTCTGTTGCGTGGATGTGTTCGCGTACTTCCGAGCGAAAGGCACTGTGCGGCTGGCGCATCCCATTGCTTTTAAATATATGCAAGCCCCTTTGGACCATTCTCACGATGGCTCTATTGCTCTTTGGGGCGCAATTCGTTTACTCGTAAAAACCCGTTCGACGCGCCGGTTCACGTGGTCTGGTGACACCCTGCGCGCGTAGTGTATCTTAATATTAGCAGAGCGATGGGGGTGGCGGGGGTCTGCATATCAATGAACCTCGTAAGATATTTACCAACGCATGATGGAGGAATTAGATCTGATCCATGGCTCATAAGAAGCTTCCTGTTTCCCTTCGGTTAGAGTAGTGTGAGTCACCCTTCGTCAAAATGAAAAACTGCGATAAACAAAATTATCCGAGATATTTTTGAATAATCGAAACCAAATCTCAAGATTTGTTTAATTTCCCCAGAGAAAATAGAAAATATGAACCGGAGGCCTTTAAAAACAATAAACAACGCGAATGTTTTGGCTCATTAAATCTATTTATATTAAAGCGCGAAAATTATTTGTTTAAAATATTAAAAGCAAAAATAACAGCCACGGCGTGCAGCAAAAATGTATTGAGGGGGACGGGGGTTCAATGAGAACACAATTTAAATGCACAATCCGTTGACGCGACTTATAGGGCTGAGGGACGATACATCGAAATGCCTTGCTAGCTGGTGGGAAGCTGGGAGTAAAAAGAGGAAGAGGTCGATGGTTGGAATGGGAAATAAGAGGGCTGAGAGGGAGAGAGGAGTGGGAGGGAGAGAGGAGTGGGAGGGAGAGAGGAGTGGGGGAGAGAGAGGAGTGGAGGAGAGAGAGAGGAGTGGAGGAGAGAGGAGTAAGGAAAGAGGGCTGGGAGGAAGAGAGGAGTGGGAGGGAGAGAGGAATGGGGGAGGGAGAGGAGTGGGAGAGGGAGAGGAGTGGGGGAGAGAGAGGAGTGGAGGAGAGAGAGAGGAGTGGAGGAGAGAGGAGTAGGGGAAAGAGGAGTGGGAGGAGAGAGAGAGGAGTGGAAGGGAGTGAGGAGTGGGTGAGGGGGAGACAGCCGCAGTGAATCTTTCCAACCGCGGAGAGCTTTCCCGCGTAGTCTCAACCATTGAGCATCGCAGCCTTCCCATTCTTCACCTACCCTCCGTTTCCCCTTCCTCACTCTCACTCTCTTTCTCCCTCTTCCGATCCCTCCCATCGCCTCATCCTCGCCCTTCGACCTCTCAACCATTCCCTCCCAGAACAACAGCCACCTCCACCAACTTTGCACGGGGAATTTTTGCTGCGCGGCGTCTGTAATTACCCATTTTGGTTATGAATTGTTGTGATTCCTCTTAGTAAGACATTGTTTTGAATAGGCCGATTTTAGATGCTATATTTTCAACACATGCAGCAACCCGTCAGAACGTGATTAAAAAATTACTGCGTAAAGGTTTCGTTAAATATTTTAAATTGCTATTTTCTATTTATTAAAGACTGTTTGAAATTTAATCTAAGTAGTTTTAAAAATGTAATGTAGGTAAATGCACAGTTATTCAAAAGGTGTTGCGAAAATATCAAGACTTGATTGTTGTTCGAATTGTCTTGGGTGCTGAAAGATAGCCGGATGTGTGTAGTTGCATTATCTATACATTTCCCAACAGTGATCTTCCAGAAACGAGTGGCGATCACTTTCCTACCATCTCAACTGCTACATATCTGCGGTACCTATGCTAAAAATTGAAAATATCTTGTTCTTCCAGTTCATTGCTGGTAATAGACAACCTTGAAGAATTTCGACAACAAATCTAATAAACTAATAACTGTTTTATAAAAAGTAATAAGCTGGTACGTTTTAAAGCCACCATTAACTATTCTTAAATAGTTAAAAACATTTTTTAAAACTAATTATAAATCCTGAAGAGCAATGACTATTGACTTGAAACCGAGCTGGGATAATATTAAGATTTATCCGAAGTGCGAATGACAAGTTATGACGGCCAAAACAAATTCAATCTGCCAACACTTTTATTGAAATTCATCGCAAGTGAAAGATAAAACGCTTCAAATAATTCAGCAAAAATAACAAAATATTAATAAATTTCACAACTCAACCCCTTGCGCTCTGATTTAAATGGTCTCCTGGAAAGCATAGAATAAACATTATTGGAGGAGGCATGCTTCTGCAGACATAATGGCTTAAATGTTAATCTTTTCTTGCTGTTAATTCAGGATTGAGAACTAGTTCTTGATCGACGCGCTTTAAACTTATTTTAGTAGTTTTTAAGAGAGTGATAATTTATAATGCACTCAGAAACATAAAACAACGAAATAACAACGGCCACATTCCCAAATAATTTCACTCCTCTTCTTAAGTGTTGTGCAGACCTTGCAAGCTCTAGCTTGATTCCTCTTTTGTCTGTGGTAGGAATATGCCTAAGAAAGTGTCAATATGGCTCTACTTGAAGCCTCATGAGTGGATCTTCACGAGACTCCCTACTACGTGTGTATCTTGGCATGTGACTGGTCTAAGGGACTGTTCAGTAAAATTTATTCGGAGCTTTGCGAAGTTTTTCTTTTTGTTTTTCCCATTTTATTTCTTGATTTTCTAGAAAATTACATATGTGTATCCATCGTGTAGAAGAATATTTTTCTGTATCCATTCGTAACTTTTCGCATGATGGGAAAGCACGTGAGTACCTGGCCATGCCTATCTACTCCCCTATTCCCTTGTTATAATCTAGCACTCATTTGAGTCAGAATCTAACCTTGTAACAGCGAAAGTGCCGGAGATATCATCTGGTTGGTAAGACTAATGCGTGCCAAGTCTCTTCGATGATTTTAGAGCTTAAGGGGTTAGAAGAACCTTACTAAAAATGAAATTTTTTTCAAGAAACTCAACCTTACTTTCCTTTGCCTAAACCTACTGTGTGCAGGTTTCACGGGCTGTTTTTTCAAACCGAGCTCAAAAATTATCAAAATGCCGATAAATACAATTAAAATGTTTTTCAAAATCAGTCTAAGGGTGGGTGGATTCCATTTACTAAAATTCCTTTGTGAAAGGTTGTGAAGTTTCTCTCCTTTGAGGTTGATTAGACGATTTCAAAAGGTTGCGAAAAGATTTCGAGAAAATTCTAAATAGAATTAATAAATGAAAAATATTATTTATTTTTCGTCATATCACTTGGAATGACTAAAAAAACGAAGCTTTGATAAATCAAACTCGTTGTTTCGCGATCAACTTACATAGTTGATTCGCAAAACTATAATCCGAATCCAAAATAGATTTAAAGAATGTCTATCGATCTTAGGGAGTCAAAATAAGAGCGAGGATGGGAGGAGGGGAGGGGAAGAGGAGGAGAGAAGGGAAGGGGAGAAGGGGAAAAGGGAGAGAGCGAGGGATAAAAGCCGTTAGACGTGCGAGGGATATCTTCCCGTCCCCATGGAGACTCAGCTAGAGTGTCTCATTGCGGGAGCCGCCATCACTCAGTCACATGGGGATTCCCCAAAAAGGCACGACGCATCCATCAGGCGAGGAGCACGCATTAAGATATATCAACCCCGCTCCCGACCCTCTTTGCCCCTCTTCCTTCCTTCCTTCCGCCATTCTACCTCTCTCTCTCTCTCTCTCTCTTATTCGCTTCCTCCCTCTCAATAACTCCCCCTTCTTCCTCTCCGGAGAGGATTCGAAGCAGCTAGGTTCGGTCGCAGAATCGAAGCCGTTATTGCCCTTAAATTCTAGGGAATACTTTTCTTACTAGATAAGAACACTCAAATATGCCAGCATTGAATTACAAAACTCTTTTACTTACGGAAGCATTTGGTTTAATATTAAATGATTGACAAGTTAAATGAATGGAATTGATTTGGGACATATCTGAAGTGAGATCTATCAGTTTATCTCCTCTGGTCGCCCTTTGTGATTTCCTCAATTCTCATCCGATCAGCTTGTGATTTAAAGAGATGTTAGCCGTTTGCACGAAGAAAAAATTCGATCTCGTTTTACATTCAACAAAATTCATGTTTATATTTATTTTAAATTTAGCTTTGTAATAGCATCGGATTGGTGATAATATTTGCTCTGAATAAGTCTCGAAAATAACCAGATTATGTAAAAATAATTGATGAATTAAAGCGATCTAAAGATCCTATGCATACAGGCATAAGCTGTAATGTTGGGAATAATTTTGAAACGAGAAAAAAGTCTGCTATGACCGGGAAACGAACCCGGGTCTTCACTTGCCGAGCGGATATTCTACCACTAAACTATCGTAGAAGATCAATTTTCTCGTTTCTGAACGCGGATGTTTTCTTGGAAGTGGATTCTATTCCCGGTCATAGCAGACTTTTTTCTCGTTTAAAAATTATGCCCAGATTATGTAAATATAATTACCTACATATTACAGTACATCTTCAAAAATATTAGGATTTGCCAAAATAGGCTAATTAGATACTAATGATTTTTTATCTATTAAAAATTTATCCACCATCGTTTGTAGCTAGAGTTTCCAGATGCCCGACTTTTGGTAGGACAGTCAAAATTTTCCACTTTCTTTCCAAGCTTTGAAAAATCTTACTTTTACGATATATTACTTTTGGATCTGTGTCCTATTTTTGCCTAGCCTGCTTCATTATCTTTTGTTTCCATACAGCATTTCCAAATATGGCTACTTCTAACCCTGAGTTACATGTTGTCATGGGTGGGAGTAAACAAGATTTGGACTCCTTATTCTTGTTACAAAGTTGAAGAAAAAACCAAGAATTAGCAACAGAGACTAGGAAGGTGGAAATGGATGCATTGCGTTGAATCAAAGTTGCGAGTGAATATTTAACTGTCGTTAGACGTATGTAGAATCGTTGCTAATCAAAATTGTGGTTAATAATAATAATAATATAATAAATAATAATAATTAATGGTTCGACATTACAGCATGAAAAATTCAAGGAATTTTGCAATTTTCTCGAAATAGATATATTATATTTCCCATAGACTCACCTACACGAAGGCTTATTCTACTAACTCTTTATCAAAAGAGTTTTGGAGTGTCTTAAAATTGTTGGCATTATTCCAACCATTTTGGAATATTTGTTTATCAGTTATTCATATTAAATTTATTTTTGGCTCCCCCAAAGATCATTACAACTTTTTCAACCAACATTATTGATTTTGGACAATAAAGGCTTTCTGCTTCCAGAAATGTTGGATTCCGTTACAACACCTGAACAAAAAAATCAATGAAAGAACAACGAAAAAGTTTCGGTGTTACAGCTTATTCAAGATTACCAGCACTAGAAGATTCTAATACAATCATTCAGTTGCAAAAAGAATTAGTGGAATTTTAATCGACGGCGGTTGATTACATAGGTAGGTACGTAAGTGGTTTCGAATTAATCACTATTCTTCGTCCACTAAATGGTAAATACTTTAAACCACCGAAGGTATCCATTTTGATGAAATCCGAAAATGGCAAAATTTTTAATGCCGGAAATCACTATAAAAGCCTCTTTGTTTGATAAAAATACCGAACTAATTTCATTTCTAAGTATTGTGTCGAAAGAGTTCAACAGTTGGCCGATTGATAAAAAGTGGGTCACTTTGCTTAAAAATTATCATTTTCTTGATCAGAAGAAATTGGTGATAATAATTTTCGCTATTCCAACATCAAAGACGATGTATATATTCATAGTTCAAAATAATTTCTCATATTTAGAAATAATAGTGACTACTATATATCACTGTACGTTTTTCTAACCCGAATTTCACCTATATTTCTAAAATAAACCAATACAATCGAAATTATTCACGTATGATTTTTAATGTTTAGGCGTTCCGTGAAGTGACCAATTTATTTTATAATACTGTGGAGCTGTTTTATAAGCTATAAACTCCATGATACAATAGCAAATATATTCCACTATATATTAATATCACAGTAATAATATAACCATCGCCGCCTTACATCTCTGCCGCATTAGGACGCGTCTCTAAGGCACTGCGTTCAACGCAAGGAGAGTTAATATAAACAACCTTACTTGAAGGAAAATTATTTATTTTAGGTATGTTGGGTATACTTAAGTATAAGCGAAGACAATTAATTCACTGACCAACGCATCTGCCTCTTTAGCCGAGTCCGCAATCACTGATCCAATTACCTTGACGCAGTATAGTTGAGCCTGATCCCACACATACAAAGAGGCTATTATAGTTTCATGTTAAGAAATCCTCCAATCCACAATCCACAAAAGTTTAGAAAACATGGTCCATGGACATACTTTACTTTGAGAATAGGATGGGGAGAGCTCTTTTTGTTTTGGACTAAGAATCAATCTTAGGTGAAAGGAGAATCCTTTTGCAGGCGTAGCAGTTTGTCTCTAGTTAGTAGCTCTTTAGAACTCCATGTTGTGGTGCCTAAACTTAGAGACGTGTTTTTAAACTGGAAGGCAGTTTTCGGAGAATAGCAAAAATGTATCTTAGATAAATGATTTCTTCGTGCAGACAATTTTTAGTCCACCACTATTAACGATGAAAAAAACCTATAGACTTCCGCAATTCGGCAAAGAAATGAAAACTGCTTGTATTAAAGAACAAGTAGGGATGTGCACGGGTTTCTCGTGGTACATAAGTGCTTTTCGTCAAATTCGCCGTAGTATAATCATATATTAATATATTTTCTTTGAAATCAGAAAATTAATTTTCCTTATATGGTGGTAGCCGTTTTGACATTCTATACTCTCCCTACAAGCGAAATTTCTTTTTGAAATCGGTTCAGCTAATACCGTCCAAACTCATAATTACAGAAAAACTCTAACCTTGATATTTTAGTAGCCCTGTTTAGTCGACAAGTTTCAAATATGCTATTTTGGTTATTTATTTAAATGAAGATTATATGCACCATATTGGATTAAAATTCATGCTTCCAGTACTCTATAAATACCTGTCAAAATATAATTTTACTTTTTATTGTGATAGCCCTGCTCTTTATCTCCGCTTTAAACATCTTGATTTCGTTATGGTATACTGTACAAATCTTATATACAGACTTTAGCTGAAATCCGTTAAGACAATTCCTTCCAAATCCGTAATTACTGTCAGAATTTCATTTGTATGTGTGGCACTCCTATTTGATTGATCCGGTCCAAATATGCTATCATGGTTATATATATATATGTGTACATTACAAATTTTAAATTTGCTTAAAATTGATGCCGACAGTTCAACACAAATACTTGTAAGAAGAATTTTTTTATTACTTGTATTGTGGCAGCCCTGCTTTCTATATCTACATTTAAAATATTGATTTTGTTCATTAATTGGTCATTAATTTATGTGAATATTCTATGCACCAAATTTGGTTGAAATCGGTTCTGCCAATTCTTCCCTGATATATGCGTACGGACGGACGGACATCACGAAGATAATAGTGCTTTTCAGCAACTACGAAAAGCACTAAAAGGAAACGATATTAGAAGCAAACTAGAAGAAGACCAACAAAATGTAAATGCGTAATGAACATGCTGTTTTGTCTATTTTCCGTGCAAAAACTTCTGAGAAAATGCGTTAGCCACTTAGTACCTTTAGCTAGTTTACAATTGTCAATTTCTAAATAGGAAAAACAAGTAAATAAAGATACACGGTTATAACGGTGAGGTGCTAGGAGTAGTGAGACTTATTAAAAGTTTGATCTACATTTAACTAGTTACTGCACAGAAAATAGTTATGCAAAAGAATGTACTGCACTGATATTGATGAAATACGTACTTAAATCCACGGTACTGAATTGTAGTACCATGCTTAAATCTGATTTAAATGTAAAATTTCTACAATTTGCAATTTTACATAAACATGAATTTTTCCCGTGGAAAAAAGCGAGGATTTATTTGCAAAGATAGATGTAATATACAAATGCATGTCAATGCAAAGGATAGCAATGAAATGTTTTTCATTATAATTTAAAAAATGATTTTTTAATGGATATGAATGATTATACAGACTATCAGAAAGAGGAAGGCTACTGGGTTGGACATTACCTGAGGAGAGAGAGTATGATTAAAGACGTGTTAGAAGGAAAACTAGATGGGAAAAAGGGAAAGAGGTAGGAAAAGGTTTCAGCTGATAGACGATTTGAAAGGGAAAGAGAGTTATCAAGATATGAAGAGGACAGCGGAAAATAGGAGCATATGGAGAACCAGGTTTAACCAAGAATAATCACGGACCTGTCTATGGACAGACTACCTATGATGATGATGATGATATAATTGTAGGCATGCAAATTGTATATAGGTTTGCTAAACTAATTTTTATTTTTATTATCATTAAAACATATCTTGGTGGAGGCGTACATTTAAGTCAGAATGGGATAAATATAACAAAAAAATCAGGGATTTCATTTCTGAAACGATGACTGATGCGAATTTGATGACACTCGACTGAGGACTCATCTCTGACAAAGGAATTTAGAGATACGCATGTCAAAAGATATTTTTTCTCCAAAACCTAGAAATTTATTTAAGCAGAGTCGTGGAAAAGGAAAGATTCAATTTCAAAACTTTCCTTCAAAGTAAAAATTACCTTAATGGGAATATAAAATCGATTCGTGACTTAGTTAAACCAATATCTGGTAAGTAAAAGGTAATAGATCCTTCACCGTAAAATCTATTACCTTTTACCTACTTTGTATTGTATCACCGTGTCTCGCAATACCCTTTTATCAAACCAATATCTGTTCAAAAAAATCTGCCAACTACAAGAATATTGTCTCAAATATATTATTAATTAAATAAACGAACCGATTTAATTATAAATTTTATTAACAATTCAGTTTGCATCACAGCTCATATCCCTTTAAGGATTTATAAATATACCATATTTGTACATTTGAAAACTAAGTAAATGTTCTTGGATTGATTTCCGGCTCATACTCCGATACTTGAGATTAATTTATTTCACTTCTTAATCCCTCGTCGCATCCAGAACTCTGCATGTACTTAAGTGCGTTGTCTTGTGAAAGGGTAGCCAATAAATATCAAATACAATTTTATGCTGCCACGCGCGATTCCGCTTTACACGCCATTTTTACGATCTTCCATCTCATTTTTATAATTACTAGCTTTAATTTACAATATTTAAAATTACCTAGTAAACAAAAGAAACCCATGTGCATTCCACTCCATAGATTCAGTTCACAGTTATTTTTTATGGCAATAAAGTTATTCTGTGGATCGTGTAACTCGGTGCCTCATTTTCCGAATTAGACTCCGATAATTATAATTAGAAGGGAATACTATGGATATATCGACAGTAAAACAACCAAGCTACTCTCTTTACCAATTATTCTTATACCATAACGCCATAATTTAATGGTCTGAAATATCTTGGTAGATATTAACAAGATGATTCAAACGGAACTTATGATGTCTACTTTCCATTTAATCATTCATTTAATACTTATATTGGCTTTAATAGCTTTAAAGTCATCGCGGATATGTAGCTCTTTCTGTTCCCAAATTTCATAATTTAGCGTTATAATATACTACAAATTAATTCGAACGGAATATTAAATTGATCACGCGTATTTGAGCGGCAAATATAACGCGTGTATTTATTTGAGTATACCTAATCTGAGTCCAACAATAGTTGTTGCTATGGCAACACTCTCGTAATGAGTGGATAAAAATAAAAAAAAACGAAATTCGAAGAAATACGCTCGATAAGCGAAATTCTACGATAAACATTAGAATCTTCATTCATTACCTCAGAGAATCCTGCTCCGACACTACAATTCTAAGATATTTTAATGTGCAAAAGAAAATTACCCAGCACGATGAAGTTTAGATTTTCCATGTAAATCAAATGGAAATTATAATTCCTGGAATCGAACCCGGCACTTTCAGTCTTCGCAACCAAAACTATACTCGGAAGCTCGGCCCAAGCAGCAAGAGATTTCCAACGAGTGACATAATCGGTCTATTGGTTCAAAGGTTAATAAGGAGGACAGACATACACAACAACGAAACTATAAGCCAATTCCATTCTGGAAAGTAGGCTAAAATCTATGCAATAAAATGAATTTATCAAGATTACCTGTAATTTTTTGTGCTAAAACTACATTCAATTATTCTTATTATAGCGAATTGAACCAAACCAGAAAGCTTTTATGATTTTGACTATTTTCCCATTCTAAGTGCGAGAAGACTGGCTACCTTCCAAGTTTCTTCGTAGTTCTCTCATTGGCATCTTCTTTGTCATTATGAAGTTTACTAGGCCATTACTTGATGCATTGGCGCGTAAATCAACTTCTGTCGTAGCAAAAGGTTTTGCTATCACAAGACCTGCAACGACAGGAATACGTCGATTTTCTTATTCCCATTAATTGAAATATTAAGTTGATTAAGATGGAAGTCCAATCGACAAAGGCATCCAACTGAATCGAGGGCTAAATTAAATGCAATCTGCTTTAATGAAATGCCAAGTCTCGAATTGGGTGAAAATCCTTAATTTCCATGAATTGTATGTGCTGACCTATTGTACAGTAATTTATCTTTACTCAAAATTTGTGATCACTACAATATAAAATTAATTTTGCATCTGTATGCTTACTCCTAGAATTGTATTTTATATTTCTGAGTTTGCATATCATCGCATTAAGTGATTTAAATAAAACGTCGTACCTAGAACTGGATTCACCGAAATACATTATCCCGTTCAATCCATTTTCCTCTTAACGTAATTTTCGAATGCTTAGAGCATTTAATATATACTTTAGCGAAACTAATTATATTTATTTTATCGTTACACTCATTAGAAAAAATTAAATCCATGGCTTTCTGCACTATATTGTTGATCTTTTAACCCTTGGGCATAACAATTCCAGTTAAATCCAGATTAGTTGTCTTGAAAACCTTTCGTAATCTAGCATAAACAAACGAATTTAACAAAGATTCCGCCCAGTTTAAGTGTAGTAATTTCCCAATAAAAATTAAATTAGCTTTGTGGTAACTTTTTGGGAACTTTGAGCAGTGATTCATGAGGAAAGTTTTTATAGGACTCTTTATAAATTTCCTGTTCGACTAACAACATCCGGTGTTATGGTTGGTCAATCTTACCAAAATCCAAATTCCTTCCTTCAAATTGTTCATTTTCATAATTGTGCTATTTTTTCGAGTTCTTCTCATCAATATGAATCCGGCAGATTGCACCATAAAATTCAATTTCATATAAAAGTAAAAGACAAGAGTTTTGGTATGTGACAAGCGCCCAAGCTTTGTCCATGTCTTATTTATCGTATCAAAAATGAAAATATTGTGAAAAGCCGTTCATTTGTATGGCATCCATTATTTCCATCCAATGGAATACTGCCACATTAGGGCATTTTCAATAAAACGGTCTCAATTTTAGTAGTATAATGCCATTATGGATGATATTAAAAATATTTTAAAACATCGGTGCAACATTCATTACACAAGGGGGTTACGGAAATTTCTTCGATAGAAATTCCTAGAAAAATCAGACCATCAGAAAATCCCTAGTGCATCATCCTGCCAAAATTAGGCACATGTCACCTTCAGCTATCGCTCGCAAAGATTCCAACATCTCCCCAATTCCCCAACTATTAATAACGCAACCTACGCAAGGCCCAATATAACTTTAGAGACGCAAATAAAAACCCTTAAATCTGTCATTGTTGTGATATCGTAACATACGGCAACCCATAAATGTGTTGTCTAAAAATTTAGTGGAACGTGAAAATAACCAACACAAATTATTCCTTATGGGCTATACGAGTATGCTTTTCAAACTTGAATATACTGCGCATTGGAAATGCAGAGAACTTCACAAAAAAAACGCAAATAGCGAATTATTTCTGTGATATTAGGCAGAGTAGTTAAAACAACAATGGCGGTGATGCAGTGCATTTAGAAGTCCATAATGTGTTAAACACTATGCGGAACGAAAAATATGTGTTGCATTGCAGTTTTTGTGGCAAGCGCCTATTTTGAAGATATTATAGCACAAATAATTCAATTTAAAATTTTAAAAATATTTTAGTCTTCCCACGAAATAATTTTAAGAGAGAAACTACTTGTTCCATAAATTAGAGATAATTCTGTCTCGGTTTTAATCAAACGAAAAATGCAACAAATTCAACAACTGATTGCCACTTGTTACCTCGAATTACTTTATACTGGCCTTATCTCTAAAACAGGGATATTCATATCTCCCCATAATTTCAAATTTACCGATATCGCCCTTGTAATGATAGCGTGTAGTTGGTTGGTTGGTGATCATTTTAATTAAATAGTTTATATCTCAAAAATGGTAAGAGATAGTGGTTCGAAAATTTCTAGGATTGCTTGATTCGCATATAAAAAGTGATTGACGAAAAAAATATTTGGAAAAACGACTCTGGTTCGACTCCAGGAAATTATTTCTATTTCTTATACGATAACACGTAAAAATGGACTTCTCGATGTGCAGGCTTTTCTTCTTTTGGAAATTAAAATTAGAAAAATTTGACCTGCAATCTTTGGACCAAGACCATTTTAAAGAAAAATAAATATCATTTCTTATTTTTATCATCACATTTTACCTACGATTCGAAATCGCTCAAATTTTTCGTTTAAATCATATTTATTGGAAAAGTTTAAGCATTTTAACGATATATTACCTTGCCGACCGTGTCATTGCTAAACCTCGAGATTGTATTGTCATCTCAATCCTAATACTATACGCTTAAGGAAAGTTTGCTTTGAGTGCTTTAATGCAAGAGATAGAAGGAGAAAGAGGAAGAAAGGAGAGAAACAGAGGGGGAGAGAGAGGGAGTGAGAGAGGAGAGAGACAGAGGAGGGAGAGGGGGAGAGATAGATAGATAATGTTCTTTATTAGGGTGAGATTGAGGCTATTGAGACTAGTCTATTTTTCCAGAAAAGAAGAGAGAGGAAGGGGGAGATAGTGAGGAAGAGAGTGATAATGGGAGGAAGAGAGACAGAAGGAGGGAGAGGGGGAGAGAGAATGGGAGGGAGGAGGATGGGAGAGAGGAAGAGAAAAAAGGAGGCAGTTCCTTAAATACCTTTAATACTTAATCCACGCATACCCGTCATATTTGACATTTTGTAATTTGATATTAAGTAATTCGTCGTGCATTAAGGTGTATATTAATGTAATGGCCTCTGTTCATACTAAAAACTCACTTCTACATGTATGACTGAAACGCCACCGCGAACCGGCATTTGATCATGAGACGTGGAGTGCACAGGGGTTACCCAAAACAAATATTTCGAATGTGGTATGGCGTCACATTGATGACAAGGAAACTGTATTGCAGAAAACACTTCTTCGGATATAGATGCACCTAAAACGTGCACATCAATATAAATCTCCAAGTAGAAATTTTCACAATCACAATGCTTAGAATACATTCTTCATACATATGAAAGTAAGCATGCAAAATTCACTTCAGAAACCCATATTGTCAAGTTACTTTGACATAACTGGATCTAATGTTTAAAAAATTATTCCTTTTCAAAGGATTGAAATGGTTTACGATTCAGCATGAATATTTTATTTTCATTGACGGTGAGTTTAGACAAAAAGAAAGGAGCTATGAACTCAAATTATAATATATTTAATTAAAATGAATATGAACGTAAATTTATTGCCGAAAACAATAATTCGTAACTAAAAGTACAATATGAAACCCTATTTAATTCTTCTCCCGAGTTAAACTCAAATTCACTGTGAATGATAACACTGCGGATATTTTTTAGCCTTAGCTTTAGTATCCTTTACGATTATCAATTTTTTATTATTTTTCATCGGTCGTTCCACCTTAAAATATAACGATTTTAATATTGTATTATTAAAGAGAAAGTACGTGTATTTGACTCTTAACTACCACCATAGATAAAGTCATCTTAGCCGATTTGTGAGATTTTTAGTTTAATGATTAATTCGGATAGTCTGTCCATCTGAACCATTGATTAAATTATATCTTCAATTTATAACCTTAGTTCCAACAGAAAAACTAGAATTGATTTTAGGATTTTTCTTTGGCTTTTCCTACCGAGCTAATTAAAACAAGGCGTAATTTTGGATGTACGATGGCTCCCGAATCGTCAATGCTGTACTGCAGACAGAGATTTCGCAACCACGACTCTCGAGGAAACGAAACGGATCTTCCCTTCAGCCTTCCCACATGGATTTATTTGTCCCCAGAAAACCACCCTCCATCTCTCTCTCTCTCTCTCTCTCTCTCTCCATCTCTCTCTCTCTCCCATCCTTCCCGATTCCCCAAAGCACCAGCCTTATTTATATTTCAAAGACATTCAGCCATCCCTCTCTCCTCTTTCCTAAACTTCCACCCGCTTCACTCCTCCCTTTCAGCCAAACTCTCCTTCCCATCAAACACACCTCCAAATTCCCTCCCATAGCAGATTCCGTCGCCTTTTATTCCCACGTGACCGAGAGAGATATAAAGCCGTTTCGCATATTCTCCTCTATTTATCTCCTTTTACGCTGTCTCTTCTCCGCTCTTATCCAGAGAAGATAAATTCTAAAATTAAACCACAAAACGTCGAAGAGCCATCTTGAAAAGCGAACCTCATAGGTTATAGCAAGCAGACGACAGTTTAACGGGCGCAGAAATTGAAATGAGACAATATATTCAATGTAGGCGATTGGATATATAATGGCGCTATATAGAAAATATAAACAAACGGCGCAATATACAGTGCACAAACTTTTTCATATACGTTTGGTCGGCTAAGTACGTTTATAAAAGAAAAACGCTTATAAATCAAATTTAACCGTAGTTTAGTGTATATTTTAATGTCGCTGGTCAATATTTAGTAATTTTTTGGAACATATGGCTTATTAAGTTTTATTTGTGACATCAGGCTTTACGATTGGAGGAATTTTAATCAAAATCCTTATAGCCATTTTTGAGTAAATCGAATTTTATTTCCAAATATCCAAGAATAAAGTACCCTTAATTGTTGCGCAATATCGTCCATCTCTTCATAGTGTCAATTATGAATGATATTATCCATTATTATGAGATATCATTCGATTCAGTTTAACCGTTTCGGCTGTAATAAGATTTTTATTGGATCGCGGAGGAGGCGTGACGTCATAGGACTTGGGTAAGGTAGCTTAGCGTACATTGTAATGCCACTGGACGCCATATAGTGATTTCAAGAGAAATATGGCTTACGTAGTATTATTTGTGACATCAGGCTCTACAATTGTATTGATTTTAATCAAATTCTCTGAAGCCATTTTTGAGAAAATAAAAGTTTTCTAAAAATCGCCAAGAATAAACTGCCCTTAATTTTTGCGCAATATCATTTTTATGAGAAAGGGTCTGCAAAAGATGATATATTGCACAAATACGATTTATCATTCGATTTGATGTACGCGTTTGGGCCCTAGAATAGCGAACAGACGACAGACAGACAGATGGGCAGACGGCATGGCGAAAACCACTTTTATGTACTCAGCTACACGTGTATTTCCATCAAAATCTCGAAGTCGAATATATGAGAAAGTAAAAAGCCGCTAAAAGAATCACGCGGTGAATACTAGTTGGTTACGGGCGTAGCTAATAATGACATAATCTCATACAATACGCACGAGAACTGACGTACGATCATTCTCAATCCGAATGAGAATTTCTGCATTTCATGAATTCTCTTCCCATATAATATTTTTTTCCGTTGGACAGGCGTCGAGTTATCACTCGTGACTCGAGGAAAATATTATCTGCCAATGAAAATTCTAAAAGGCCATTCATCTAAACATACAGTTTTAATAAGACCTAGGTTCCGTTGCACTGCAAAATCCTTAGGCACAGAGTTAATTCTGCATTAAATTTTAATTTTCTATTTTATTTCGTGAAGTCGAAAAAAATCATTGTTTCATGGAGTAAACTACGAACCATTTTTGTTCTTAACCACGTCTGTTTTAAGGTGTAAATCATTCATACGTGCTTCATTTGAAATAGTCCGTTCCTCTAAATCACCCTTTCTGCATTTTTTCATTGAAAATGCTTTCATAAACAAAATGTCAAAATAATTAATTACTTGGTCTCAATCTCGCCCCAACAAAGACGTTATTCGATTCAATTCAACACCGAATAAGTTCGGATAGAGCAGAATGCTGCTTTGTAATCGATGAAGCACATAAATAGAGGCAATTCGTACTCGTTAGTCCAACTGATTATATCTCTCAAGACTTGAATGTGGTTCATCGTATAATTCCCACTGCGAAACCTGGTTTTCTCTTGGATTGATGGAATAAAGATGGTTTTTAAAGCGCATAGTGAGCATTTTGTAGACTATTGGGAGTAGGCTGATCGGTCTGTAGTTATTCAAATCTTCCTAGAAACCTTTTTTGTGCAAAAGGATGTTGCTTGAGTGGTTCCACGTTTCTGGTACTTTCTTCTTCCTCAGGTACGATGCAAAAATGTTGGCGAGGATCTTGTCCATTCCCTTGAATACTTCTGCTGTGATACCGCCAACTCCAGGCGTTTTTCCAGTGTTCATACTTCTGATTGCGTGTCTCACCTCTTCTGAAAGAATATCTGGAACCTCTTTGGTGGGCGTATTTCCTTCATTTCATAATTGTCTAAAGGATTTTCATACAACTTGGTGTAGGATTCTTGTGCCCGCTTTAGAATTAATTTCCTGCTATGGGTTATCGAGTCGTCTTCGAGCATCACTGCCACCAGCTGTCCCTTACCAATCGAGAGATATTGCTTAATTTTCTTATAACTCATATTGTTTTCTCGATTAGCTCAAAATTAACGCATCTTCTTTGATGAACTTCCTTATAGTTTAGTTTAGTTCTACGAAGTGCATCATTTCTTTAGGGTCAATAGTCATTTTCATTTTCCTTTTCTTCATCACCAGTCTATATTTTTCAGATAACTTTTTGTCTGGCTTAACCTTAACTATTCCGTCTATTTCATGAGCGGTTTGCTTAAGTATCTCCATTAATCTTGGTTCGGCTTCTTGGTCTTCCAGTGCGCTGAATCGATTTTGAAATTCAAACTGAAATTCTTTCTTTCGTTCTTTCACCACTTGTGTGTTGATAATAGACTTGGGCTTCTTTACAAGCTTTTTTCTTTCCAGCTTTGAATTGAACTTGATTTTGCATCACATCAATCGATGGTCGCCTCCAGTTTTAAATTTGCTGAGAACGGAACAGTCTTCTACAACACGACTTTTATTGACTACTTTGTAATCAATTACGTTTCTGATACCATTGGGTCCCTTCCAGTTCCATTTTCTATGGGGACTCTTCTTGAAGAAGTTGTTCATTGTGTATAGGTTTGTACACTTAGCAATGTCTAAAAGTCGGTCTCCTTGTTCATTTCTGATTCCATAGCCCCATTTTCCAACTGGGCTGCCATCATCCTTTTGCTCTCCTATCTTCATGATGAGATCGCGGAGGAAGGAGAGCAAATTAATTATATATTATTTGTTGAGAATTTAATTATTATACAATAAAAATAGCTCTATGTTAAGGTTTAGAGATAGAGGTATTAATTTATTCTTATAGGTAACTTATTACTGTTTATAAATATACGTTATTTAATACACTGCCTTTGGGATCTCCATGAATTGGGGGCCAAGATGCGCTGCACCCACCGCACACTCGAGAACACCGGCCCTGATTCAAACTAATGCAACAATAGGAAGCCGACACAATTAATTATTAATTTCGCGCGTTTAGTCGACTCACCTGTTTTTTCGCGCCGCTCCAAAAGGGTGGTGAAATTTGACTCCGCCAAAAATTGGTAAAATATTATTGTTTATTTTTTATGGTTACATATATGATATTTTTATAACAGAATATTTTCTAGTGGAAATTGACCCGATTCTATTAAAATTACGGTTAGGCCAGTTAGGTTAGAAAAACTATACCTAGTTTCCTCATTATTCTTTTGATATCGCGGCTTTGCTGTGCGCGGCAATTATCTAGAACGGCGAGATATTATTCTCTAGAAAAGCATTATCATGGCAAATTAGGTAATTGCCAATTAAACGAACGAAGGGAAGAATGCTGAAACTGCTTTGATTTGTCGTCATGCGTAAATAATGTCCAAGTGATCAGACCCAAGGATACACAACGTAATGACGTTGAAACAGTTGTTTATAAGCAATTACTAACTAATTATATACAGATTAAAAGTACCTATTTAACAGGCGCTGATGGTAAGTATATGTGAGCACAAGACATAATATTCTTTTAAATACTTAACTCACAAAATTAGCGGTGTCTCAGATAATTTACTAAATAAATGGGACCTAAAACATTTTCAATCGATTGAGTGGTTTGGCGAGGGAGAAAGAAGAAACATTTCGACTTTCGATTACATTATTTTCTTCGGTGGACAAAGAAAACACGTTCAGACAGTATATTTAAGTAGATCATGCATCATCGAGGATATAGAACAAACGGCACCGTAAACCGTTGATCCACTTTACAGACAAAGACGGATGTAAGTCGTAAAACACGATTTAAAAGTGCTATGATACAATTCCAAGTTATGAGCGGAATAATAACAAACAAAGTGTCAGCTTGAAATTCTGATCACGCAAACTAGGGGGCCGCCGGAGGCGAAAGAGACCCTTTCTTTGGCAGCGACTGCTGCCGCAGCCGGGCTAAAACTGAACTACTTACTCGAACCTTGATAGACAGCGGGAAGCTTAAGAATTCGATTATTACAAAATTTATATATATATATATTAACTAAAGGATAAGAAATGGTAGTGATGAGGGTATATATAGTAGTGTATATATATATATATATATATATATATATATATATATATATATATATATAACATTTATACCTTTTTAATGCCACATAGACTGGCGAGACAATTATTCCAAATTAGAATATGAATGATTTCCAAACTGTAAAATGACATCCTGTCGGGATTATAATAGTAGTTTTTATCTGTTTGATTATGTGTTCGTCTAGAAGGCACCCCTATGACATTAATTTTGCTACACATTTAGTGGAATAACTTGAGAACGGTTGTTATGACTTCCACCAGTGGTGCGCAAAATGTGGCCCGCGGCTCGATTTAGGGTGGTTTAGGTGATTTAGGCTCCGCGCCTTCAAACAATTTTCACTTTTGAATTTTATTAACCCATCGGCTTCCCTAACCGTCGAATCATTAGAGAGGAAGATAATAATAATAATTTATTTATTTAACGCAAACGGATTTTTTCAATTACATGGGTTATAATAGATAAAGAACAAGCACATACGACCATGCCCTCGGCAGGAATCGAACCCGCGACCCTTTCATCGGGAGCTAGACACGCTAACTACTCCTCTACCAAGGCTGGCCATCGAAAGGTGAAAAAGATGGCTTTAAAATGAAAATTCAACCTACCGTAAGTATTTACACTGTCTATATATTGATTGCAGGTTTTTAATATTGCGTGGCACTTCGCAAATGTATCCATGTTTGTGTGGCCGGCGATTAAAAAACGTCGCGCAACGCTGATTTTCACTATACTTTCACGATACATTGGGATCTATGTCTTTCACTATTTAGGTAAGTCATGTTTAATCATAAGATCACGAGTTCGATTCCAGGAGGGTTTATTTAATCCATTTTATTAACACTGGGATGAGTGTAGCACATTAATAATTTTCATATTTTCAAATTACTTGGAATCATCGTAGAATTTCGGGGCACGGAACAAAGAATGCCTTAAAAAACGAACTTCATTTCCCGTCCGTCGATTTTTGATACGCGTCGAATCGGTCCATAAATTAATTTTATCGCGAACATTTGATCTATTTTTACGTGAAATTTTTTTGGTGATTTGCATTGTTGCCGATTTCGTGTTATTTCTTACGACTGACTGAGATCACAAATTCGCGCCGCATTTGTGCACATGCTCAAGGTTTTCGATGCTGTTTTAAAGTTTAAACAATACCTTGGTTACGATAAATAACACAACAGTAACGAGCGTAAATAAATAAATATTCCATTATTCAATAAACATATTGTGTTAATGAAGTCAGATATAAAGATTAAAATAGCTAAATGTTTAAAAGATTTTGAGAACATTTTCTTCGAAAAAAGAAAAATAAAACAAATTTATTTTAATGAAACAACCGTTTTATATGCACTAATAGAAATTGGAAAATACAAAACTCATATAATAGTATGTTCTAGAGAGAGAATAGTTTTGAGATTATAAAAGCTGTCTAACGTAATTTTTAGTAAATAAATCTTCATTCTTGTTTGTTTGTATGGAATTTCTGGCTCATCAACCTTTTGGATTATAATAACCATTATTCCTTCCACACCGAACACATACACAAGGGAGGAAGAAAACCCGGTGCCGGCATTAGCCTACTCTTTACGAAGAGCACCAAGGGGGCTAACTGCTTAACGTCCTTTCCGAAAGACGGAGCGCAAACTTGCGCGGTCTCCACAAAAAATATTCATTCTTTATGTACGATTTTACACATATCAGGCTGGGATAGATAACTACTTTTTTAGGGGACAGTTATAAGGAGAGAGCGAGGGAGAATTGGAGAAGAGAGGGAGGAAAACGAAAGTGAGAGAGGGAGGGAGCGACAGTAGGAGAATGGGAGGGAAGAAAAGAGAAAGGGAGGAAGAATTGGAAGTGCTTCATTTGAACACTTGATTCATGTGTACGTGTAATTTGACGTGCAATTACATTAGCTAACCATATAAACATTAAAATTACCTAAAAACGAAAGTTTCGATTCTATTAAATCGCTAAAATTTATAGAAATACGAAATTTTCCAAAGCAGTTAGCATGAAAAATAATCATTAAATATGATGAAGTGGAAATCACCTACAGTTCGCTGCACTAACGGATAATGTAAAAGATGTGGATTTCCTTGCATAATTTTTCAAATTAATACATTTTCAGTTGATGCTGGAGAAACAAAATTGACTTCATGTAACAGCTGAAGAAACCTTAATACATTCGCTTGGATATATCTTTCTGAATTGGGAAAAGACTCGATTCTTGATGCACCTTCTTTGTGATCGAAGTGCGTTTGGTCCGATATCAATCATTTTCACTTTATGGAGATTTTATGGTGTCATATTTGAGAAGAAAGTCGTGAATCATGACTTAGCCTCCTTAATTTTTTGTGAAGTTTTAGAAAAACTGCTTATTTTGAATTGTAGTATCTCAAAAGATATCTGTACTTGTTAGAATTATAAATCCTTTGTATATACGCTGTACTTTCTGTATGCGCTTATTTTCAGATTGTTACAAAAGGCGAGGGAAAAAGTGATTTTCAATAACGGAGCATAAGTTGAGTTCCTGGATTTAGTATTTTAATATCACTCTCAAATAAAAATAAAAACAAATGCAAAAAGTACGTATAAAACAAACCACAATGCCGTTCTATTTAATTGTTAGTTATATGGTATTTCAAAGAATTATCAAGCTCTTACTGCGGCTAACAATAAGATAAAATTGATAAATCAGAATTCTTCAAATTCCATAAAATGATTGCGAAAACGAAATGCACATATGGGTTACAAGGCAGCTGTCATCACTGATTACCGTTGAATTACCACTGATGCTGCAGTCTTGTAGCGGAAATGCAAGTTTGCTTTTCACAATCACTTTACGGCTTTTGGAGAGTTCTGATTTATCAATTTATAACTACATTTACATTAAATTTGACCCTTCTTTGAAATCAACATATTCTAAGAGAAAAAGAAAGAATGTTACAAATTAAAAGATATAATTCACGTTCAAAATCTGAGATTTATTACGTTAATCAACAAAAATTTTAAAATGATGTAATAAAATGCGATTAGCCGGATATTTTTCATGTAATAAAATCTCTCTCAGCAACTTTTGAAACAATCATTTGGATACCAAATTAACAAGACATTATTAAAATGGCAAAAATGCCGCTTCCTAGGATGACTGCGATTCCTGGTTTTCGCACCACGTGGTAACCTCTGCCATCTTCTGGCAACTGATATAACTACATGCATGCAGCTTGTGGCGATGTTTCGCGCATATTTTAAATCAGTCCCATTCGTTTGATTTAAAATATCGAAAATGAAAGTTAATTTCACAAAACAATTCAATAGTGTTATCGGGAACTACATGAAAACGATAGAAGGATTTAACCAGGATAACAGATGATCTAGTCGCGCATTAATGAGATTGGTAGTTTTTATTTTGAGAATGTTTCTTGAAAATTATTTTTCTCAATAAGAGGAGATATTTTGAACGTTTGTAAGTTTCTTCTAACTTTTAAGAAAAACCAACTTGTAGTTATGAAAAACAATGTTGTTAGAAGGCGCTTTCGAGAGAGGCTGCGTAGAACATTTTGAACTCGACGTTTCGTCCACGTTGCAGTGGGCGTAGTCAGAAGTGAAGTCGAGTTGAAAATGCTCTTTACGCAGCCTATCCCGAAAGCGCGTCCTAGCAACGCTGTTCACAGGTGAAACCTATAATTCAAGATTATGAAAAACAATTTTGACACTTTTGTACCACATCTCAAAGGTCACATGCAATCTTTTTCGAATCTAAAGACATTTGGTTCTAAAGGCAACAGTAAATAACCAACTGCTTCACCAATAAGATTATAATAATTAACAAAGTATTTGTGCGCAATTCTCACTCGATCCAATGCCATTTTCTCGTAAAAAAAGACTTTACAAGTACGCCTGTACAGCGTCAGAAGGAGAGTGGCATACCGCGGCATTTACCCACTATACTGTACTGTAAGGCAGTGTTCTACAACCTTTTTTATTTCATGGCACACATAGATTTTTTCATACATCGCGGCACACCAAAATTAATTTCACACGAAAATTTGGTGAACATTTCTATTACACCACCAGAAAATAATTTAAATAATAGATAGCATCAGAAATAAATGAAAAATAAAATATTTTTTGAGAAGGGAATAAATTGTAGCTAAAATTCATTAAAAATCATTTTTATAATTCAGAGAATTTTAGAAATAAAACCAAAATTAATTTTTCAATTTTTTTTACCAGTATCACTATGTTCAGATGCAGTACAACACGTTTATAACGACATCGAAGAAACGGTGAAAATATTTTTCCTATAATGAATGTCTTAATATCTAAAGAAGTATGGGAACTTTATTAAATAATTTTATTAGTGAGAAACCTTCCCCTGTCTTGAAGAACAGTCTTTTGATGTTCGGCTCTATGGTGGAAAGAGGCACTCTAAGTTTCTGGTCGAGGTATTTCAGACACGATCTCTTATTATTCTTAATCAGTGACAATGTTGAAAAACTTAATTCACATAAATATGTTGTAGGAAACGGTAACAACGCATCAATTGCACATTCAGCAATGGTTGGGTATTCATTCTTCACTTGCAGTCAAAACTCATCCAGAGGCATATCATCTAATTTCAGGTTAAGACTGCGATCGTTCCTGAGTTCAATGCATTCTCTCTAAACAATACTTTCTCTACACTTCGTATATGGAGAAAGTAAAAATAAATATCAAATCGAAACTCTTACAAGAGAGTTATATTAATTTTATTAGTAAATATTTGCCCTCTCATTATGATAAATGTATTAACTAAAATTCTAGAACTATTTCACTGCATTCATAAAACAACAGATGAACCATGAAGAGAAAATATCCTGTGGTTTTCAAAATTTTACAAACTAATCAAGTCCTATTTATTCGTTATACCCTGACAATAAAATTCTTCCAATATCAGCTAAGGAAGGATTAGAGGAAATTAGAAATATCGTAGATTGGAGGAATAGGCGACTAATCAAACACCTATTTATGAACCAGACTGCGCAAGCAATGGTTGCAAAAGGAGAATCATTTTTGGCTACTCTAGGAAGTGGCATGAGACAGGGTTGTCCACTCTCACCTATATTGTTCAATGATAATAGAAACATGGAAACATGTAGGAACAAGAGTATAGTTAGAGGTATCCTAGTTAAGTCAGGTTTTCAGATGACAAAGGACTATTGAGCAATTCGGTAAATGGTTTGAAGATGTTGGCAAACGCTTCTAGAATAAAAATAATTACGTAGAAAACTAAGGTAATAAGATTTACCAAGAGCAGGGAATCACAGATCAATGTTACAGTGGATGGAAAAAGTCTGCAACAGATGGAATATTATAATTATTTAGGTAATAATATTCTGACTCAAGATGGAAGAAATATGAAAGACATCAGGACAAGGACAGCAAGAGTAAAGGAAACATTAATGAGATGATGAAAATTGTCGAAAGATGATTTGAATAAAGATATCAAGAAGAAGTCAGATATATATATAGAATGCAGCATTATATGGCTGTGAGACGCGGAGCACGAGAAAACAAGATGGATGTGAGCATAATAGAGAAGTTCGGGATGTTGTTATGGTGTAACCTGGAAAAAATCAATTGTACGGAGAAAAAAAATACAAATGAGGATGTTTTAAATAGGGGAAAGATAGGAGTTTCATCTATATATTAAGTGCGGTTTTTTCAGTGTGTCAAAAAAGAACAATGACACTTCAGTTATATCATATGCGAAGGTAACGGGTCACCACTCCGTGACAACATACCGACCAAGGTGCTGTAGGCATCGATTTTTCTTTGCGCCGTGTACCGCTACCAATTCCTGCCGGGTTCTTTAGCGGTGGTGCTAGATTATGGGTCCGCTTATCCTGCATCAGGTTGGGCACATCTTGCCCTCAAGATAGCTCCCAGCGCTTTGGGGAAAGGTCTTCGTCAACTCGGTGGCCGCTCTAAGGCGACGATGCCGATTCCAAGGCATGGTTTTACATACGCAGATGGTCCGAAACTCTTCTTATCGAAGACTATCACAGCTGTGGCACGAAGATATTGCCTGAGTGGCGTGATGTTGGTGAGGTCGTATAGGGCCTTCGTTGGAATGTTCCAACCGAGAGTGAAAAACTTCGGAGGCATGAACGCTCCGCTACCTCCAGTCTGCTTCTGCCGGCTGCGGTAAGTCTCCCACTCCAGCCTGTGGATGCATACCTCAGAGCGGAGAGAATAACGGCTCTGTATATGTGTAGTTTTCGGTTTAATCGGATGAGCAGTGAGCGGAGGAGCGGCGCTAAAGCGATCATCGACCCAATGGCGCGGTGGGCAGCTTTTTGTGCGTGCTGAGCAAAGTTGAGGCGTCTATCCAGCGTCCCTCCCAAATAGGTGACGTTCTCTTTTCATTCAACTTGCTCAGTTTTGACTATAATGCTACCCAGGTCTGCATCTGGACTAGGTGAAAACATGATCGTCTGCGTCTATCTTGGGTTGATTTCAAGACGCCATTTTTCGTACCAGTCCATAAGAGTGTATGTGACGTGCTATAGATATTCTACCGTCATCCTCTTCTTGGTGGGAAGGCATATAGGTAAGTGCAGTGTCGTCCGCGTATATAGCGAGCAGACTGGTCCATCCCAGGCCTTGAGGGACGTCCGCGGTAAAGTGGTTACACAATGAAGAACCCAGTACTTAGCCCTGCGAGACGCCCGTTGCAATTTTCTTTGCTGCAAACAGTCGGTGACTCCAGGCCACACGAAAGGTCCTGCTGCTGTGGTAATCGGCGATGAAGTTCTTTTGCCAACTAGGAAAGCTGAAGGACTTCATCTTCTAGAGGAGCCCGCCATGCCACATTTTATCAAACGCTTTCGTAATGCCGAAAAAATCTGCTGCCGCGCAGCAGTTACGGTTGAAGGCGTCGGTGATGAAATCACACACGCGCGCGAGACAGTGAGTCGTCGCGTTTTCTGGTCTAAAACCGGCTGCTTTGCCGAAGGGTGTTATTATCCGACACATGGCGCAGCAGATGTGGCATTTCGATTCTCTTCAGAAGTTTCCCTAGGCTATTGAGTAGCAAAATTGGCCAGAAGTTGGCGGCGGGGTTCGGAAGCTTCCCCTGCTTAGGGATGCAGACCACTCTGGCCCCTTTACAGGGAGATGGAAAGTGTCCAAGGTGGAAGCAGGGAGCGAAGATCGCTCCGAGCACAACTACTACGGACTGCGGTATTTGGAGGATAATCTCATTACGGTGGCTGTCTTCTCCCGAAGATTTTCGCGGGCGTAGGAGCTTGAGTGCCATACAGATGACCTCTGAAGAGACTGTAGGAATGTCAGACCGATGGTCTTCCTCTAATTCTTCCTTCCCTGAGATGCTGTCTTGGCCGGTGTTAGGTGTGAAAACCTTCTCCCGGTATACTGCCATATGTTTTGCTTTTTCCTCTGTTGTGCTGACAGGACCGTTCACAGTGTTTAAGGGAGGTTCAGAGCCATGTTCCAGATGGAGCCGTCCTCGAACGACAGGAATTCCAGCCTTCTTTCCTATTTACCCCTGCGGTGCTCTGCAATGAAATCCCGGATCTTTTGTTGCATCTTCAGCATCCTCCTTTTGGCACCCTGGCAGCCGCTGCGCTGGAAATACCCCCGAATCTTATTGCTGGCCTTGATTGCCTCGAGGATGTACTGCGGGAGTGTGAGGAGGTCCGGAGCAGTGTTCCTTCGCGTGGGGATGGGCTCGTCTACTGCTTTTTCTATACGGGCGGTTATGTCCGCGACGCTGGGATCGATCTCCTGAGGAGTGTGTAAGGCCGGTAGCGCTTCCGGAAGGTCGTGTCTGTTAGCACCGTCCTGAACTTCTCCCAATCGGTCTTCTGGAACTGAAAATTTTCCCACATCGGTAGAATGCGCGGGCGTATCCCCATGTGAATCACAATAGGATTGTGGTCTCTCGGGAGACAAGCAAGGTGTGGATGCTGACCGATTTTCTTAACCCCTTGAACAGGGCCAGATCGATGGTATCTTGTCGGCTCCGCTGGTGCTAAGATTCCGATGCCGTTGGACTCCGCCCACAATTATTTTCGTCGTGCTGCTGGAGTTCTACGAAGGGTGTTTTCTGTTGAAGTCACCTGCAGCAATGAGTGGTACACCAGCGCTCAGAATGTTGTCAAGGTCCTCTGGGCTGAAGTCCTTGCTGGAAGGCTGGTAGCAGGACACTAGCATCAGCATGCCCCGCTCCGTCTCCCCTCAAAACGCCATGGTCTCCAGCGTACCGCCTGAGAGGATTATTTTGTGCTTCGCAAGTTCTTTACGGACAAGAATAGCAGGATCGGAACCAAAGCCTTGCCGTTCTCGTCGGAAGACATCGAAGCCCGAGACGGAGAGCTTCCGCTGTGGCTTCATGTGGATCTCTTGCAACAGAGCGATGGAGACGTCCTGTTTTCGGGGAAACGCCGCATTTCGGGGAGATTTCTCTGCAATCCGCCGTCAGCATTCCAGCTAACGATGGCGAGCGCTGACTTCCTCCTCCGTCTACTGCCGTAGTCCATGACGAGGATGGGATGAGGATGATTTGGTGATGATAGACCCAAGCATGGAATGCTGAGTCGTGAGTGCCGCAGTGATGGTCACGAGTGAGTTGACCACTTCTTTCAGGTCGGAGAAGTCCTCCACAGGCGCTAGAATCGGTTGCTTCCTGTCTGGGCATTGGCGCCTTTGGAGAGGGGTGTTACGTTCTGCGGCCGTTCCCGTCCGCTGTGGACGTGCCGGAGACAGACTGGGGAAGAGTTCCGCGTCCTAGAATGCGATGAAGCCAGCGTCGAGTCGTTGTCGCGGAGTCCCCCCACTGTATGTGTGCTGGCCTCTCCTCATTACCTCTCCCCCAGGCGTTGGTTTTATCCAGCGAAGGGTGAGCTGGTCTAGGCGCGGTTATCGGTTCTCGCGAGACTGAGGGTTTCTTCATAGCGGAGGTTTTCCCAGCAGTTCTCTCCCTATTCTTTCTTAACTCCTCCTGGTATACTGCACAGCCTTTGGAGAAGGGAGGGTGGGCCTGGCCACAATTGCAACATGTGGCTTTTTCAGCCCCAGCGCATTTGAAGCACGTCAGCACCGCGGGGCCAAAAGCAGAGACATGGCCAAACCGGTTTCACCGGAAGCACATCTGAGGTTGATTATTCCTGTATGGAAAGATATGCACGCGGCCATTTAGAATACAGCGGATTTGCGTGATATATTTTGGCTGACAATCCGGAGAAGTGGTGACGCCGAAAACGAAGACTTTGGAGGGTTGATGGGCCTTGCCCTTCATCTGGCGGATCTTCTTTATTTGGATGCCTCGCGCGTTTAGATCTTCTCTGATTTCCTCCGTTTCAGTGTTGTTCGGGAGATCGCGGACGACGAAGTTGTTGATCCGATCTTCTTTGGTGCCCCAGGTGGATATTTGGTCTCCATTCTTCATCAGGAGTTCCCTCACCGTCAAAAAGTCTGGCATATTCCGAACTTGAAATCTCGTGGAATCCTTCACGTGAGAGAAGGCAAAGTTTTTTCGGTGACAGTTTCAGCGACAAGGCGGGGGAGCAACTTGGGGCTAGTCACCCCATAGATTATTGTTGGGGTGGTTTGGAGGAATTTGCCGGTTGTGTTTGCTGTGCTGTGCCCGAGGTGTCCATTGCGTCAGCGGTGGTGACTGGGCGGGAGATGTCTGTATCCGAAAGCAGGGCCCGAAGCGATTGGTAGTCGGCACCGTAGCGTCGATCTCCGCAGTACGCTGCCGCTTCGTCATGCCCTCCTCGACGGTCACGAGCGGCGTCAATTTTCGCCGAATCCATGGATCGCGTGTGTTCACCGTTGGACGGGTTACTTCCTGTCTATAAGACACGATAAGCTGAGCGCCTGCACATTGGGGTGTGGCCACTTGAGGGTATAACTCAGTGGAGTACAATGGGATTCGACTGGACTGGCTAAGATTAGACACTTTCGTCGGAGATGGAGACTGCTCACAGTTCTCCATGGTGGGTGGTACCAGCGTCCCCGAGAGAAAAGGTACCTTATTGGCGTTTCCGGGGAGCTCCTCGGAATGAACTCCCTCTCCTTTTTGCACTGTGGAATCTCCATCACCTTTTCTGAATTGAGCGCGTTCTCTATTTCTATCTATTAGTCTAATGCCGATCAGCAGTACTCTCGGCCTACGTTCTCGCCGACTCGACCGACCGACCTGTATTCAGTCTGCAACCGGTACCCTCCACGTAAACACGGTTCTCAATTTATGACAACATAGCAATATCTTTTATCCCCGAAAGGTTATTGGACAACACTGATCCATGGCCTGTTATTTAGCAGTGGATTAACGAATTTTGAATTGACGATTTCATCGGTGTTATCAAATTACCCGGTTCGATGGTATTTGTTACATAACGGAAATAGTGAAAATGACAAAGCACAACTCTCAAAAACAGTTGATATATATGCATTAAAAAATTAAAAAACACATTTGAAGAGTTTCTTCTTCTATTACTTGCTACTAGATAGCATTCTCCGTATATTCCATCTTAAACACCGACGTAATAAGTCGGTTCGGTTGACGTAATGCACGAGATTGTAATGCGGTATATCTTTTTTAGAATTCATTGAGTTAAATTGTTATTGCAGCCATCATCATTTCGTCTCACCTCATTATTAAGTGAACCTCAATTTCACAGAATAGCCAAACTATGTGTGACTGATCGGTTATACAGGCAGATTTCTGACTGACTTAGCAAAAGTTTTTGCAGGTACCACTAGATAGTTTAATTTTTTCGTGCGCACGCAACACTTGGAAAATGAAGGACAATTCATTATCTGCGACGAAAACATGAACATAAATACGTCTATTTTCTTCACGTATGCATGTTTGTAAGTGAAACGAAATTGGAAGTTTACGACGAAGGTACTATGTGAACATGCAGATTATATTACGACTATTTGAGTAGGAATATTTTAAGTAATAGTCGATTGTATAATTAATTACAATCGATAAGGAAATGAATCGTGGAATCAAAAATTCGATATTTTCTTGGCATCCCTGGCATATCATTTTTCAGTTCTTGGGTATTATACTAAGCCATTAATATTAATATTTTTTGGCATGATTACATAAATCGTAATTAACACCTCTGCCTCGCATGTATGTCTGCTTGATATTTCCACTCTTCTTTACTTACACTTCAAGGGTAAAGTATTTTACTCCTTGCTGCGTTATAGCAGAGGCTGTCGGTGGCAACAAAACACCGGATCAGCTCAAAGTCTATCACATGTGAGTAAAACGCATAAATCAATTTATTATTGAGATGCATTTTTATTAATAAAATTTATTAGTGATGCAATTTTTCAGGCAATGCTATAAATTAATTCATTTTGCTAGTTATAATTTTAAAAGAAACTAAAATGATATTAAATACTTTATTATAGAAATATTTTAGTCGTCGGAACATATCATCTGTATATCAAAATGCTTTCCAAAACGTGGTGCGCGTCCCCCTTGGGGGGACCCGGTGGGTAGGTTTGGGGGCACAAAAGATTTAACATAGTATATTTACCGACTGTTTAACCATCCTGATCGTGATACATACCTACTAAATGCAGTCGTAAATTTCTAGCCCTAAAGTAATTAGGACGTATCTTTTGTGTCCATCTTGCACTGAGGTGGTTATATTAATGGCAGTTGTTGGCCCTGATTTTTGATTGAACGTGATTCAGATGGAGGGCGCGAAGACAGTTTTCTTGGGTAAGGAGGAGCTTTGTAATGTTTGTAAACCGCTGCTGTTTGACATGGGAGTCAATGGATTAATCGGTTCCGTTGTTCGTCTCTCAGAGACGGATTCAAAACGAATAACGAACGGTTACTGGATATGTTTTTGTACATATATACTGATAGGTATATTTATGCTCAAAGATCAATTTATTTAACCTAATCTAAAGTCTGTGTCTACAGTATACGTAATCTACCTATAACATTAATTTCGTAATGACCGCGCGTACGCGTGTGTGCACAAAGGTGCGGAAGATGTATAAAAAAACTCATATTCAACTTCATATTTTCAACATTAAGAACAAGAAGGCATTCTTTTTCTCCAAGATACCTGGCTTTGTGCTCTGGTGCAATGTAATTACTTTATCCATACGTAGTGTAGGGTGAAAGTACTATTGTTTTCATGAAAATTATCGATTTCGATATTTCAACGGAAATTCACGTTTGGAAATCTCCTGAACACGTTTTGTCCATTTTCTCGATGGTGTCTGTGTTTGTGTGATAGGAATGTTGTGGGCGTTCTATCTGAAGAACAATCAGATCAACGCGAATATAGTATCTTTTATATTTTTATTAAAGGGACAAGAGTTGATTAGTTTTTAGTTAAAATCAATCAACCGGAAGTGGGTGTTTACTCTTGTCACATTCGTTTTTTAAATATTTTCTTTAATACTAGATCAATGTAAATCATTATTGGAATAAAAGTTGTAAGAAATTTAATATGCTACCTTTGTTCGAAACATTTTTCCATATGTTACATTGTTTAAGAGATATTTTTAAAACTATATTTTTTTAGCTGCCACCGACCCACCACCTGGAGGCAAATTTTGTAAACACTAGACGCTTTTTTACATCTTAGTAACGCTTCTTTTTATTTTCTTAATTGTTGGAGCTTTGTGGCTATATCCAATTTCAGAAGGCTACAGTATAATTTCATGCCTGTCCTTTGTAAATTCTTTGAATTTTTCTCGCAGTTCCTTAAAATCAGTGGCGTAGGGACCATGGTTCCGATGGTTCGGTCGAACCAGGTCCCGGAGCGCGGAGGGCCACAAGGGTCCGTGCGACAAGTCTTCGACCCGCACAATAATCTTAATTGAAAGCGCAGGCGGTATAAGTTGTATGACTGGTAGCGCGAGAAGGAAGAGGAACGGGTCTAAGCCTGGTGTAACGGGAGGCCGCGTTCTCTCGGCGTAAATATAGCATATCGTCCCCAAACGGACAAGAAAAGATCGAAATTCCCACAATATGCGTTTGAAGGACCCATATATCCGAAAAGGAGTGGTTTCCAGAGTGCACGTGTATCACGCTGCCATGTGTCTTTTCCCGGTGATTTACGCAATTTGCTTGTCTTTACATCTTAAGGTCAGACCCGTCCTGCTCCCAGAGTTCATTCCTCCTAAAACTCACTTTCTTTCGGCCTGTTGTCAAAGCAGCATCTTTTTGTCTTTCATCTCTGTGCTTATTTCTTGTGATCTAGAAGAACTCTTACTTTTGGTTTGCGGAATTAAAAATATCATCTCCGCCCATGATTAGGAAAACCAATTTCCAGCAATTGATTAAATAAAAGTCCTATTTAAATAATATAGTTTAGTTCTCTTAACGCAGCAAGTGGCAACATAGCAAGAGGTAATGCAGCAAGTTTTTAGTGCGATTATCACAGATTCCACAAATGTCTGTGCACCGGGAGGGTGGAGGGAGCGGACCCCCAAGACCCCTTCCCCTGGGCACGTCCTTGCCACCATGGTCAACAACCAGCAAAATTTATTGGTTCCCCTTTAGAGGTACCCTTCGTCCCCCTATCGATAGAGACACACGGGTTATAATATATTTTATAACGTTAGAAAAAGTTTGCAAACCGACCTAAAACCTCCCGAACAGCGCTGCAGCGGGCAGACTGGTATAATATATTATTCTGTACTAAAATTAAGTTTACTGTAAAATCGTTTGTCTCTTAGGATGAATAAAAAAGCTTTATTAATGAAAACATTTTGAGAAAAATCAATAGAAACCTCTCTCTCTATAATGGATAATATTTCAGAAGTCTTTCCGCATTTAGCGTGACAAAAAGTGGGAAATTTGTGAAACTCACAATCTAATTCTCTGGTAATATCCCTATTTTTCTTTAATTACACTCCTAAAGGATAGTTAAAAGAATAAAAAGCCACACCAAATGCCATATTAAATATTAAAGCATTATACAGATGTAAGTTCGATTTTAATCCAAATCACCAATCATGGGATTCACCGAGAAACACCTCGGATTCGTTCAGTTCTCTCATATATCCCAAATACCTGCCATCTGACGTGCGACGAAAGAAAGACGACAAGGCAGCTGAGCGCAGTAAATGGAACCTCACGCTTTTATAAGTCAACCAACAACACACGAGAAGAGCATGGGAACTCTTAAGCCGATTATACGCCCTCTCTCACTCCATCTCGTCTCCTAAAAAAATAAATAAAAAAAACTCGCGCGAATGAATGGGAGTAGTTGATACCGCAGCCGCGCCGACGACAGCGCCGTCAACTCCGATGAACCTTTTTATCCCGAAAAAAGAAATCCCCTATTTGCCCGCCGACTTAATTGTCTCTTCCAATGACATCCTCCAGAAGGACACCTTCCGAGGTGTAGGAGGAGAAGATATACTCCGAAATAACTTTATCATTTCCTTCGTCGGAGGATTCTTTTCTTCGCGCGGAAAATGGAACGCAATTATAAGGACTGCCTCTGACGAGAGAGTTCGGAATCTTCTCCCCCCTCCGAAGTGGCGCCACTTTTGCCTTTTTTCTGCAGCGGGAAAAGAGAGAGAGAGAAGGAATCCCATATCCTGAGCCGACTGATGAGGAACCACTCCCTCCCTTTCCCTCCACCTCCCTCTCACTCACCCTTTTCTTCCCTCTCTCACGCTGGAGAAAGGAGATTAACTTCGACGTTTTACCGGTGCGAAGTGGTTTTTCCTATCTCTGAGAGGCAAGGAAAAAGAGGCGATGAGAGAGAAATGGATTAAGAGAGAGGGAGATATTGTCTCCGGCGGAGAGGAGGAGAGACGGAGAGAGGAAAAATCCAATGGAAGAACGAAGGACTTTCGAACCGAAAATTAAACGGAATTCTGCCATCGATTCCGGTTCGGGACGGGTGAAGAATACGTCAGAGGAAAGAATGGCGCGAGAATAGATCCAAAAGTGGAAGCTGGAGAATGGAGGAATGGAAAAGTTTGCAGAGAAAAAGCAGCAAATGGTCGTCTGTGGAAGGAAGCGGGTGTGAGCAGTGCCATCGAGTGAGATCATGTTCCATTAATTTCTTACTAGTGTGGAAACATTTTGCTGCAATAGCTCTGAAATGTTTTTTTTTAACGAACTGTTTTAATTTAATAAAATATATGGTTATATATGATGTGCACACTTAGAGAATTTATTACAATGAAGAATTTCGTGTAACAATGTAACGTAGAGAAATATAAAAACCAACTTCATCCTTTCATTAATAAACAATTACGCTTCTTAAATTAAATTTACACTAATTAACTCTACAAGCTAGAACAGACGTCATAAATGAAATGCATGGTAACATACACTGAAAATATTTTTAAATACTATGAATACGTAAGTGCGATTTAAACGTTGAATTACATAATTTGATAACATGATGTTAACTCAAAAATAGTGACTCGATAAATTTATACTGTTGAATACTCAAGAAAGAATTATGAAACGCAGAACTTTGACAACACGGGAATTTCTCAAACGGAAGAGAGCAAAGGAGAAAAATATCTTTCGTCGGATATGATGCACGATTTCCAATACATCACGACCCTCTTCCTAGCTTTTTCGGGTTCCTTCGCAATTTTCCATATCGTATCCTGAAATTCCCCTTCTGTACATTACTCCTGATTGCTCGCGCCTCATCACGTGGGAATTGCAGGTACGGTTAGTAATTTCTTACGGCTATTACTGCAATTCAGCCCCTTTACATGAATTGCAATGGCTGCAGTGTTGAATGGAGGGGGTGAGCGGGAGGGAAATACTCTCGAAATAAAATTGTTCTTCCGGAAGAAATGGCTCTTCCCGAGATAAATTCTTTATTTACTTTCTTGAATCCCTTAATTTCCATGTGCTGCAATTTGTAAAATTAATAAAAAATAGACAATTTTTTTTCTAAACATTCCCCTCCACCTCCACTGTAAACCCCATCCTCCTCTACAGAGATATGTGCGAATTCAACACTGAATGGCTGTTAAATAGTTTATTTATATTTATGAGTCTGTCTATTGTTTATTACCTTCTAGTCTGTTTTGGCCGAATGATTTACGCTGCTCTTTTCTTTTCTTATAATTTATAAAATCTCATGTACATATTCGATAATAGAAGACATTAAATTTTGAGAATTAATTAACCAGTGGTTCCAAACCTGGATGTCGCGGCACACTGGGGCGCCGCAGCTAATTTTGCCGCGATCAAATTAGTTTTGTAAATAAATGAACGATTTGGATGCGTTTACAGGTAACTAGGGCATTAATGTTTTCTGTAGTAAATTGACTATAGTGTGGTACCAACAAATGGATATATCCAAACGTTGTAATACTCGTCTGTGAAAACATAAAAACCTTGTTTGAAGGCTGGGGTGCCGCGAAATTTTGTTTATATTTGAAAGGGTTCCGAGGCTACAAAAAGGTTGGGAACCAATGGTCTACATATTGAGAAGAAAAAATATTAAATTACATCGAACCTATCTAGATATGGTACGTTACAAAAAAATGCGTTTTCGTTGTATCCTAGTAGGAAAGGTGGCACCTTAATGTGATTTATTTTTTACTTGTAAGTTATTTGCTTACCAAACTTCTGTGAAAATCTCTTTTCGTGAAAATGAAAGTCAATAAATAAACACAAGGTGCATCACATAAATAATTCTCAATCACGAGTTGCATTTGTATTAATTTCTAACATAATTTCTAATATAACATAGGTGAAATCTCATGAAAACCTTTCATTATAAAAAAGCAAAGGAAGGAAAGCCTCTCACCCAATCAAATAAGGCGATTTATTAATGTCATTGTTGGCAATCAAAGTCATTCGCTTAGTGCCTATGCGCACAAAATTTTGTAATGGCACGATTCTAGATGCGAAAAAGGCTCTTTCGTTTAACAAAAACTCTTTTAATTTCTCTTTTTTTGCGAGGTTCTTAAATCTCCAACATTTTAAATCCTTTCCCATTCATCGCACTCTTTTATTCTTCCACCAGATTTACTACAGTCCAGTGTTAGTGTTTCCACCTTAAAATCATCATCGTAAATCACATTCACAATCTCCCCATACTTTCACTCACTTTTCAGTCTCCTATTTCATTCCCTTCTTACTTCATTTCACCTGGCAATTCTTCCTTTCTTCCCCTTTTTCTTTTTAGCACGTTTTCTTAAAAGAAAAATCTCAAGTGTCAAGAACATGACTTTCACTATACAGCGTAAATAACGTGGTGGCAATCGTATTTACAAGTTTCTCTCCACATCAGCATCCTCAAGAATAAATATCAGAAATGACGCACGGGAATAATTTTTAAACAGTTGGAATAATTTTCTTTATGAGAAGCACTTCTAACAACCTTTCACGCGGAACAAACAATGAGTAAACAAAATTGTTATTTGTTGCTACGAATAACAAAATTTCGACGCGCGATTAAAATTAGCGTTGGCGGTCCTGGGATCGCTTTCAACATGGTTTACAAGAAAGTTTGTTCACAAAATATGACGATAGATAATTTTGATCGCAGTTAAAATTACTGTTAGCATAGCTGGCGCCATTATCAACAATTCTAAAATGTTATCATGGCAACCGAAAAAAGTTGTCACATAGCGACATAAACGCACTGAACTACTTCAGACGAATAATCAAAATATCTCAGAAAAATCCATTCCATGAAAATATAAAAAAGTATTAAAATTGTCTACAACTTCAGTAATGACAAATATTTACATTAATTGAAATATTTGGAAAAAATCGCCTTCGTTTGACTAATTTTAGCCATTATCTTTAGATCTTGATTTTCTAATTAATCTTATAATTATTCAGTTTTGTGTTGATGTGACCGGTAGTTTTTGCGTTAGAGAGCGTAAAAAATTCCTAGACCATCGACGAAATAATTAAAACTTACTCGTGTGTTTACGTTGAAATTTCGAATTATATTTTTTCACGAAAACAATACATTCTCTTTATCACATATTGAGAGACTAACAAGAAAAAGTGTACTCTATAATATATATGGGAATGAGCTTCACGGCACACATACAATGATAAAAGACAACAAATCTCCAAATGCCGTACTAAAATTATAAAGTTGAGATACTCCACTAAGAAAAGGGAAGGGGGGAAAATTTTTTTAAATTAAAAATTGACTACACGGAAACCCCACCCATACAACCAGGCACTCCACCTGCCGTTTAGGGGCTTTTTAAGGCGAGCGCCAGGGGCAGCAGGTCAGCCAACCAAGGTTTACGGGAGACTCATCCGCGCCAGGGACCTACAAGCACACTCAACATTCACACAGATCGGGTGTGCGGAAAAATTGCAGTGACCCTTGTCGTGGATAAAAAACAAAACAAACCGAAGTCAGGAAAATAAAAAATAAAACCTCGGTGGAGCCGATTAAGAAGAATAATTAAAAGTGATTGGAACTATCGGGTATGCGAAAAAGGGGGTAGTTGCAGTACCCTTGTCGTAAGTTAAAAAGAAATAAGGCGGAAGAGAACATGTAAATTAATCAAAATAAAACAAAGAATCGGTGAAGCCGAATCGAGGAAAGCGTAAGGAAGGGAGTATTGACCAATACGCGTATTTCGGCTACCAATTAGCCCTCTTCAGAGCCCTGAAGGTAAAGTAATGCGCGGGATGGGAAACTCGGTGTTTATACATAGTGACAGAGGAGAAGAGAAAAAAAGGGGACCCGTACGAGAGTTTATTGATTTTCAAAAATAAAAGCCACCTTTTAAATCAGGATAGTGGCCCCATTCCATCATCGCTTTATGCACTTTCCGACGATGAATTTGAACTTTGGGTTTCTTCGTGTCATGGGAAACTCGGTGTTTATATATAGTGCCAGAGGTGAAGAGAAAAAAGGGGAGGGGAGATAAGGGGGAGGAAAAAAGACGGTTAACCGAGGTATAGGGAAAGTGAAAGGAGTGGGAGAAGGGGGTTTGGGTTTGTTGTAACCGTCAACTAAGCAAGGACACAAAAGAAAAACATCGTAAAATTTTAGTGCGGCATTTGGAGATTTGTTACGTTTTATCATTATACATACTCTATAAAAGGAATACACAGAGATTTCATAGCCGTTTTTAGGGAAAATACGTATAAATCTGTACTGGGCTGTTCCAATGGTGTTTTAATTTTTTTTTGCAGAGAGAATCGTCGTATATACCTATATAAACAAAATATGCGATGATGTGCTTGGGATTTTCTCGAATTTTAAGTCGCTCTTTACCAGAGCTGTTGTAGCGCCTTCTCCGTCCGTCTGTCTGTCCGCATATTTAATCTCCAAAAGTACTGGGCAGATTTCAATTAAACTAGGTATTAGCGATCCTGATTAAAATTTGTCGCCGAATTTTGATTTTGAACTTCATCCGTCAATTAGAACTTACATTTTATTTTTGCACTTAAACGTATACTCGTATCTTGTTAAATGGCATCCGTTAAGCAACAATTAAATATCATTTTTTCTGTCAGTAGCTCTTGTATTATCGCTAAGGTATTGATTAAAAAATTGATTGGGATAGAGGACAACATTTACCGCACAGAAGATGGCGAGTCACATAATTACGACTTTTAAATTTAGAGGTAAAAATTTGAGAAGATCCCAAGCAAAACATCCCATATTTCGTTGCAACGGTCGATATGACGATTCTGTCGGAAAACAACAATTAAAAATCCATATTATTCACTCCCAATCTCTTATATAATAGACGAGGCTTAGAGTAAAATATTTATTCGGATCGAGCACCAAATTTACCACAAAAATATTTGGAGACCATGTAACTACGACTTATAGTTTCGGAGATAAAAAATTCTCTATCTTTCGATACCGTTTTATATGAATTTCCCATAAAGAACACCTTATTCCGTTTATCGAGTATTTTCCTTCTTATCTCCACAACTAGAAGTCGTAATTATATGGTCTCGTGGACTTTTTTGTGGTAAATGTTGTCCTCTATCCGAATATAATTTGTAATCTACACCTTATATTATTAAAATAAGTATACGAGCTACCTCTGGTGAGAAGTTAAAATGTAACGCCTTATACTACAAAAAGGTGTTATATATTCATTATACCTTAGAGGTCATAGAGATAGGAAGAGAATAATATGGTATTTAATTGTTGCTTGACGGATTCCATTTAAACAGATACGAGCATAAGTTTATTAAAGTGCGTAAATAAAGTGCAAGTTCTAATTGACAGATGCAGTTCAAAATAATAATTCGGTGATAAATTTCTATTAAGGGTCCCTAATGCCTAATTAACTAAAATCCGCCCAGCAGACGGAGGAGATGTACCTATAAGACCTTCCGCTACTACCGCTTCTCTGGTAAAGAACCCCTAAAAACATGCTAACGTGATTATTCTGACCGTCTGTGGACAATCAACTCTTGTTTTAAAAGATATTTCAAAAATTCTCTTTGAATTAGATAGCACATATCTATGAATTTTCCAATGATTGTATTTCTCGCTAGTTCTTGTATTTTCCGCTAGGTTGCTTCAAATTCGGAAAATTCAAAACTTTGAAATGACACTGTAGCTAAACAACTGAAGCTAGAGGAGTGAAGTTTTCATGAATGGAAAGGTCAGGTGAGGATCTATATTCCAACGGTGCAAGTTGTCCTCTCCTCAAAGGGGGAGACAAGCCAGAAATTCGAAATTTTTTAAGAAGATGTGCTTTCACCTCTTACTTTAGCAAGGACATCTTGTACGTTACCCGTATCCTAACATCATTTTTTACACACGATCTTCAAACCTCTCTATCCACTAACACATCCCTTTGTCTTTCTCCGCATCAACGCCTTTGCGTCAACCCTCTCCCTCCCCCCTCCTATCCTATCCACTCATACCCCTCCGTTGCTTCCCCTCCTTCTCCCCCCTCCCAACCCCTCTTTCCTCCCCTCCCTTCGCCCTTATCTCATCTCCTCCGCACTCTCCCAATCGCTCCATCTTTTTCTGCGTCGCGCTCTTTTTATTTCGCAGAGCTTCGTTTCGTCGGAGAGTCGTTAACTGCGTTAACGGAGTCGTTAATGAGGCCAGTCGTTCGGTTTTGAAAATCGCAGATTCAACTCTTTTATATCCTCGCTTCCTCCCCATCTCAATTCCCCTTCTTCCCCTCCCCTTCCTGCCACCATTTCTCACGCGCTCTCCTCCCACACTCTCCTTCCCTTCCCTTCATCAACGCTTCTCCATCATCGTAAAGTGTCGCTATTTTTAAATGCTCCACTTCCTCATACTTTTCCCTTCGGTAATTAGATAAAAATTCTATTTCCCCATCAACCTCCTCCTTCCATAGCGCACTGATCGGAAAAACTTCTTCCTCCTTAGAAGGAGATGGGAATGCTTCGCCCACGCATCCTCAAACGATCCGTACCAATTGAACTCGCAATAAATGTCGTCCTCTACTCGCGAACATTCAAACGAAAGGACTCGTTACGCTCTGTTTATTTGCCAATAAAAACCATTTTATTCTACGTGTCTTTGGGAACAAAAGTGAGATTGATATCAACGATACAATACCTTTATCCAGAATAAAAATTCCTCTAATTCTAATCACATAACTTCGATGGCTCCTCAAACTTTAAACTTTCTCGTCATAAAAAAACAGCTGTGTATATTGTATTTTCTCATATTGACTAATAACTCCGTTCGTGAATAAAATATTAATATTTCTCCGTTGGTGAATTAAATAATAATAGACTTGCTAGGCTTCTGCTAAACTTGTTTCAATTTACATAATGCACGAATGCCGCGAGGTACATCAAGTAAAATAGTCGCTCGATACAAAAAAACTATATATTTCTAAATAAATATATGATAATGAAAAACTTATGCGAAATATGAGTATATACTATATAAACAAGATATCATTTTTGGGCTACCCTTTCAAGTGGAAATTTTAAAATTAATTAACATTTGATTATTAATAGCAAATGATTGTGAAATAGAAGATACAGAGAAAATTATATTTAGTAATGTTATAGACAAGAAAAAATTAAATGCAATTTTCTGCAAACCGGATCCAATTAATAAGTTCGCTATTTTTGATAACCATAATTTTCAATCACTTATTTAAATATGCAGTTTTACTTTGAAATTTTACCTTTTCCAGAAAATTGAAAGCACAATAGCCACTTGATTTTTATCCACATAAAACTGTCATACATTCTGTGAAGATTATGAACATCACTATATGTCAATTTTCCAGGACCGTGCTCAAAAACTTCTTATTACGTACATGACTAAATAAGGTGAAATAAAATTGATATAATTAAAATTATTCTCCGATTTCTTGAGTTATCGATATGTGCATTTATATAACTTACCTAATGCCATACACTAATTTCGAAACTTAAGAAAAAATAACAGCTAGAAAAAATTACGCATTAAACGCATCAGAAACTTGGAATAATACATTAAACAAATACATTGCTTTGAAATTTTCACAGCGATTTGCGCACTGAATGTATGAATGAGATGGCAACAATGTGTTAAGGAGGAGCGTCTAATACTAAAGAAGAAATGGTAAGATTTTCACCAGCGAGATGTCGATGTGAGCAGACGGAGGCAATCGACAAACGTGTGGCACATACATATCAATCGTTGCTTCCTAGATGCTCGCCCAGAAGAAATGACATACGATGGTGGTTAAGAGGGAACGGGAAACAAAGAGGATGAAGAATGGAGAGGAAGTGAAAGAGAGAGAGAGAAAGAAAGGGGAGGAAGTGAGGGAAAAGGAAAACGGCGGCAAAGGATATTGAGATAGGAAGGAGCAGAAACAACGGAGAAATTGTGGAGGGTTGAGGAAGTGTGCGAGAGAAGGAGAAAGGCAGTGAGCATGGGGAAGAATTGAGAGTGGGAGGGAGAAAGGAGAGGGAGAAAGAAATGCAAGGAAATGGAGAGCGAAAAGAGGTCAGACATGAGGGAAGAGGAGAGAGATGAACTGTAAGTCAGGGAGGGAGGAGGGAGGGAGGAGAGAGGGAGGAGGGAGGGAGGAGGGATAGAGGAGAGAGGGAGGGAGGAGGGAAGGATGGGGAGGCGCCGATTTCCGCTAACTTTAATTACTTCCAGCCGACCTCTCTCCTTCCACAGGCAACGCTTCGTCCTTAATGATGATTTTTTGAATCGGGTTATTTTCCCATTTTGCAGCGAATATTTCTCCGGCAATCGAAGTCGTTTCGTAGTCGTCGAAGTCGGATTTTTATTTTTCCATCGGATTCGAAGATTCCGAATCGACGGAGGTGTTTTCATTTACTACCGATTTCTTACGAAATAATATTTATTTGTTCGATCGATGGAAAGGAAAACGAGGTAAACACGTTGCAACATCGCCGGATATCGAATGTCATTTCCCTGCGAGAAAGGCGCGCGAACTGATAGAGAATAAAGATGGTTTCGTAATTCGTATTTTGGATTCATGAACTACTCGCAAAATAATCTGGATGTTCTATTTTTAGCTTGCATGAAAAATATTTCTACTTAAAGGATATCCTGAGTTATCTGGGAGTAACAACGTATGGCCATAGAGTCAAAAATAGCTAGCCGTATGAAAGCGCCCTTTATGTGAATTAAAAAAATTGTTGTTATCCAAAAAAGAACGGAAAAATATCTCTAATTTCGTACAATTCTGAAGTTACTAAAATAAACCTCACTTATAATCAACGGAAGAGTTTTCAAACAAGAGATCAATTATAAATTTCCGGAAAAACCGAATAAGAAAAGAAATTTGTTATGAACAAAATCTTAAAGGTATGCACGCAGAGAACTGATGAAGTGGAAAGTGATTAGAATATGAGACGGGAATAAAAAAAAAGAACCAAGTGAGGGAACATAAGAAGAATAAGGTAGGAAATTCCTTAGAGATAGGGAAATAGAAGAAGATCGCAGTGGGAGATTGGCAAAGCGAGAGTCCGATAGAGAGATAACAAATATGGCGAAGATGAGGGAGATGGAGATATAGAGTGGGAGAATGGGAAAAAGTGTAAGAGAAGAAGAAAGGAAGGAGTAGTCGTTTCCGAGATTGCCATCACGCCTCCTTCCGTACCTCGGTCGCATGTCCCCTTTCTACTTTCCCGCATAAGCCCCTCCGTATTTTCACCTTTGAGCCCGTGCGGAGGCAAGAGATAGGCCATCGAGACCAAAAGGATGGCCACCGAAGACAGAGAGCGCCCTCTTTCTCCGATTTTCTCTCTCTCGCATATCGAAGGAAAGATCTTTCCAGGGGACACTACTGGTCAACGCGGAATATAAGTTTCCAAAGTTTTCGAAAAATGACCCATGGCCACGTGCATCTTTATTTCGTCTCGCTCTCATTGTTAGGCGGATGCAAGCTGTTTGGCCGATGGTAACAATGCTCCTTGATGTTAACAATGTTTGTCCGAGGTGACCGGAGTGTATGAAAGGCTGAGTGAGAGAGAATAATGCTTTGTGAGTCCAGAGGATCCGAGGAAGTTCGAACGGTTGGGAAGAAAAAAGACTCGTGAGGAAAGTAAGGAGAGAGAGAGAGAGAGAGAGAAAGAGAGAAATAAGGACGACAAAGTCTTCCGAATGAGAGAGAGAGGAACAAATAACTTATAAAATGCAAAAACAACTCTTCACGAGTATTCAAGCATGTCTTATGTTTGTTCACGTTTCCTGGTTGGAGCGATTTATTTAAACGAACGGTTCTGAGCTCAAATCCCACCAGCCTTGTTCTCACACCTTAACGAACTGTAAAATCATTGCAACGGTTATAAATTACATTTATTTGAATTATTATTATTATCTCAGGTACATAATCGATTTGACCATTTTAAACAGCCTTATAATGAGCTTAGCTCTGAATAACCGGTCTTAGTTCCAAGAGGAGACAAGTTCTTTCGCATGTATCGCTTATTTTACATTGAATGCATGTCCAAGTAAATGTCTAATTTATCACATTACTTGCCAAAACTGTTTGCAGCTGACTTGTCTAACTATTTGGCTTGATAATTTAAACAACTAAACTTGTCCGAGTTTTTAAATTCAATTACAAGCAGGCAGACGGAAAAGTTTTACCTACAAAGCTTCTCTAATTAGAAAATGAAATTAACTATAAATTCTACTTGCGCCTCAATAAAGGGGTAATGGCAAGCAGAAGAAAGTAACATGGCCACTCAGTAAAACTCTACCGGAACGCCAAGAGTTAAGAAGAAATGGTCCAATTCGACCCCAAATTACAATAATCTGAGAAAGAATCTTCGCTCGAATGCACAATCATGAGGAAGACGAAATAAAATTTTGGAAGAAAGTTACAGAATTATAAAAATAGCTCGATATCATTGTTTCCAACGTGTCTTGAGATTCCTTCGGATTAACTGTGTGATTCGCAGAGGTTGAGTTTTCATGACGATGAGGATTTCTTGGGTCATGAACGTTTATTACATAGGTATTCCGAGGCGCAGAGTTTTCCAATTACAGAAATTATGGCCGATGGTTGTGCCATAATTTGGATAGCGTAGATCAGCGGCGCGCAAACATTTCAATCCGCGCGCCCCTTTTTATCGCTGAATACGGCGACACCCTCCATTTTAATTGGAGACTATCTCCATGTTTGTGTTGCTTGTAATAACTTCCTAAAATATGAGAATTGTAAAAGCGTAAAATTCGATATTCTCTGATAAAGAAAAACCAAATAGAGACCAGATCTGTCTCGGTCGAGTAAACATGCTGAGAATCGCGTTCCGCTTTGACAGAAGAACCGATCGCGCTCCTCGTCAAATCCTTCACCCCCCATTCCTCTGACGGGGCGTGCCCTCAAGTTTGCGTACCCCGTTGTAGATGACGACAAAGACAATCACGGGAGAGAAAATCGCTAATAATTTCGATGGATATTTCATTTCTGCAAAGCATTAAGTACACAAAAAGAACACAAATTGTTGCATTTATTACAAAGCATAGAATATGACGCATATAAGGAGAGAAGTATCTTCAATATCTGCAATCTGAGAAAAATATTTTGCGGCGCGTTTAAGGTTGGATACACATTAAGAACGCACTCCCGTGATGATGTTTCGAATAGTCAATGTCGTAAAGGATATTTTGTTGACAGCGCTGACCAATATGGCGAATAACTTCATTGTTTTTTGCCCATGCATTCAGAAAGTAAGATGGAAGGCAACAGTAAGTAGAGACGGAGAAATAAGACTAAAGAGGATGCGTGAAAAGGACAGATCGGAAAGGAAGGAGAGAGAAAGAGGGAGAGGGGAAAGAAGGGTAAAAAATGGAAACAGAGGGGAGAAGTAGAGGGAAGGAGAAGGGGGAGATGGATAATGGGAGGTAGAGGCATGGGAAGAGAGGGGGGGAGAGGTGAGGATGAATGAGGGGAGGAGAATGAGCTGTAGAGTGGGGGATGGGTGGATGTGTTGCGGCTCTTCTTTTAGGATTACACTTCCCGGCACAAAGCAGAAGCGTTGTTGGTATGAGATGTGAAAAGAGGTGGTGGTCAAAAGGATTGAAGTATATAAGCGGCTCTTAGAGTGTGTCTGAGGGTATATACCGAGGAAAGCTTTTCAAAGGTGCGAAAGAAATCCTTACACAAAAAACTCTGGCCATTTTGGAGGGTCTTTGGCCAACGTACGAAAGTGCTGAAGTTGTTTTTCAATAAAGTCAGAGAAAAGCAATCCCCTTGTTATATGAGAAAATGAAGCATAATACACTCAGCAAATTCAATCTGAGTATGTTAAAAATCAATAAACCGTTTTCGCTCCATTCTTCACGGCTCGATTCGTCAGAATCATCCTGATAACGATTTACAAATAGAAAACTTGTACCATTCCAAAAATGGACTCTGGAATATGAAGTTCTTCTTACGAAAAATACAATTAGTTGCTAATAATTTTCACAAGCCAATGAAGACGTCCAATGGAAGATTTAAAAATAGATTTCTTAATGCTTAAAATGATTCGATCATGCTTTGGGGAAAACACAGAAAATCAGATGAAAATGGAATAGATCAGTGGTTCTAAGATAAAAATTCGTCGTGGCCGTATCTGCGGCCACCTGCCATGTTGTAGCGGCCGCATTGTTAAATTTAGGGCCTAAGTGATATTTGGTAATCTACATAAGGCGCTTTAGATATTTAACGAGAAAAAATAACAACAAATATAAATTATAAAAAATGTGACCGAGTATTCATCGCAGTCTGCATATTAATTATTGATATGTTTAAAATATAATTTTGCTGGTGGCCGCATTAAAATTTTCTGGTGGCCGAACTTGAGAATCATTCGAATGGATGAACAGAAATATTCATATACTAATGTTCAAGTTATCATATCTTCTATCTACCTATTTTGCCACACTCGATTCATCATCGTCTGGTCTTGTAATACCTTTATTATAAGTCTGGACTACAGTAAACCCTCAACATAAGCGGTTTTGATCATTTGTGAGAGCTCCTCTATAAAGCGATAATACTTCCATATATGATTTATACTTATTATTTAATGCCGCAAAGACATATCAATTTGATTTCTTAAATTAATTATATAATTACCTCTATTGTTAGTCCGCCAAGAATGAAGAAAAATCACGTCTAAGTTAACGAAAATGTCCGCATTAAGTAGAGATATAAGCGCAAACATAAGCTGATAGCGATTTACCGTCGCACCCTCTATGTCGTTGTTTCCTGTCGGTGCTACACTCTGGCGAGCAACATCTCAACTTCTGAAGTATCTTCAACCCCGAAGCATCCTTCATCCCTCTGCCAAAACACCCATGCGTCCCGCAAACTCCACAAAAGCTGCCATGCCCTGCCGCCTAATCCCACATCTTCCTCCCACCCTATCTCCTTCCCTCCTCCCCTTTAGTATTCCTACCTAGCGTTCGCCGACCAACCCCTCACACCATTCTCCAGTCCTCTCCTTCCCCTCTTCATCCCTCACCTTACCTCAACCAGCAAACTCCCAATATTCTTCGCGTCCCACTCCTCTCTCTCTCCCTCCACTACATTCCGCTCTGTCTCTCTCCCCCCTTCGACTCGTTCTTTTGAGAGTAACGAGCGCATTGAAAGTTGAAATGAGTGAGGCAACGAAGTTACTCTGTAAAAGTAACTGAGGCAAAACAGAGCGGCTTCCTTATCCTATCCACCCCCTCCCTTCTACCCCCTCTCTCCCCTCTTCTCTCTCCCCTCCCGCTGCCTCGCTGAATCCAAACTCACTCCTTCCTCCTACCTCCCTAAGGATAGAAGACTCAAAAACCTATTCATAGCACACGCATGCAGTGTGATATCACATTTTTATGACTATAGCATACATAGAACTTGGAGGGAGGGAGAGAAGCGCTGTGGATGGAGATTGGGCGGTATGAAAGGCGAGAGAGAAAGAGAGAGGAGAGGTATGGAGAAGGTAGCTAGAGAGAGGTAATAGTTACTAAAAATATTATGAGAAACTAATAAATGCGGTCTCATCATTTAATGTGTCACAATATCTATTCACATGTGGCGAACCTGTGACTTAAAAGTTGCAGTGATTAATTTTCAAAGTAGAAAATATAATCGCCAATACTGATATAACTCTGAATCTTTCACGATCCCATTCCCAACACTCATTCACGGTGCATGTAATAAAACGTCTAATCTACTTACTATAAACTCTTCATACACACTATAACTCGAATGCATTATCATACCAACACTGATTTTCATATTTTTAATTGGCTTCAGGAGATATAATAGAATATATTTCACAAAAATTTTAAATAAATTCCTCGAATATATAAATCAGTTGTCATAAACTGGTTGTCTAAAATAGTGTATTTTAAATGAGAGAAAAAGTAATGATAATATAAATTACATTTAAAATATCCGATTAAGTTTGAGCCAATCAACACCAATCAAGAAGAACAACTTAAAAATGACTTCAACTTCCAACTTATCAAAACGTCAAAGACTTTTTTCATTTCATAATAAAAATATTAATCTCGATCTATTTTCTTTTTCTATTATACCTGCCCCGCCGTTTTTCGCTCTGATGAAGCTTCCTTTGCAGTCGAAAATCTTTTTCCCTCGCTCGAGCAGGCATAAGTCCCGCAAGCAGACTAATTCAGCGTTTAACCCGTTCCTTAAAAGGGCGGAAATCCAAAGAAGTAATGCAATAGGAAAGGGTGCGAAGCGATGGCCGAGAATGGGAACGAAGCAGGTATTGGATGAGTGGATTGTGAGGGGGAAAGGGGAGTGAATGACGGATGGGTGGGAAGGCGATTATGTGGGAAAGAGAGAAAAAGAGGGTACGCGAAGAGAAAAGGAAGGGAGGGAGCGAGAAGGGGGAGAGGACTGGATAGGAAAGGTGTGCGCGTGAGGTTACAAAGCTGCCGAGAGAAGGTGCGGTTAATCCATGCGAATGAAAGGATCAGGCTCGAATATTTTGAAATAAACAAATGCACCGAGCAACTAGCCCTTTTCACGGACGCCGGCCATGTTTCCCGCTAAGTCCCGTCCTTCGTCTTCTCTTCATCTCGCCCCACCTCTGCCCCCTCTGCCCCCCCCCCCTCTGTTCCCCTCTTCCCCCCCTGTGCCGGCCTCCGCCCCCCTCTGCCCGCCTCTGACCGCTTCTGCCCCCTTCGCCCTTACCCCCAAGAGGAAGGCATCGGAACCGACTCCTCTTCCCCTTTATCTTCCCGCAGATCCTTGTCTTTTAAATTACCCCAATTCCTTCCCATGATGCGTCTCTTCACCTGGCCGATCCGACCTTACCGAGATCTTCCTCCAGCACTCTTAACGCCTGTACGAGTAATCCGCCATTCTTGTCACGCGTCAATTTATCTTCTTAATCTTGTTTCACTTATCGCTTCGCCCATCTTCCTCTTCCCTTTACCTTCAAGTGTCCCGTGCATTTTTCTCGGATCGAAAACAAAATTTTGCAAAAGCGAAATCACTATAGGCGGCGTATGAATTCGATCTATAGTAGTGAATATCTCAAGGTAGGTAGAAAATGGTTCGCAACTTCTTGAATAATAGACGATTGTTTGTAATTTTCATGAGATTCTTCGCTAGACGATTAGACGACAAATGCGCCGGTCTAGAGCGTCTGTCTTCTCGTGCTAAGGTCGCGGGTTCGAATCCTGCCTTAGACATAGATGTCTGTTGATGAAAATAAAACTCGGTAAATTCCACATCAATGTATATTTAAACGACCAAGGTTTCGTTGCAGAGAAACATCATCAGATGATATTGCTCTACAAGTTTTATTTTCATCATCATGAAGCAGTTCCACAAAATTATGCCGGAAACTATTAACATTTATCGATGTCTGTGATAATCCTTGTTCCTGTTAAAAAACAGCTTTTTGTAAAAGGCTATGGATGTGCTGTTTAAGAACCAATGAAAACAAATAAATTGACCAAGTTCCAAGAGGCTGAATTTTTACAGACAAACGGAGTTCACGCAGAATTTCTTTTTAAGATCCTATAGCCACAGCCATCATTTATTTGATTTAAAAACAAAACGAGATACAGTATTAAAATACTATTAATCAAAAACTGAAATGTCATAATTGAAAGCTGGATCCTGGTTATACAGACATATATGTCTATAGCAGACGATAGAAGTAGGATTTAAGAAGTAGAATTTACTGCACCAAGACTTTATATTTTGAATGTAAAATAATTTTAATGTAGGGAAGACAAACAATTCTTTCAAAGTATAGATTATGATAACGATTTTCAAAAAAGAGGTTCTCTGCGAATTTTTCTGTCTATATCAGCTTAACTAAAAACGTTTCATTTTCTTTTACATTGAACAAACTCCTATAATAAATTTAATTGTGCGCAACTGTAATAATATGAAATACATTTGCTTTATTTTAAATTTGATAAGAAGTAAAAATCTTGTACTTTTCTCATTATCATATTTAAAATTTCTTTTAACCTTTATTCTCTCATGCATATCGACTCAATTCCTTAACATTTCATTTGCACTGTTTTTTAACTAGAGCTAGAGTTTCAGATTTATTTCGAACTCCAAATTGCTTATTTTACATCAACTTCTCTGTTCTCAAAATACTTCTGTTATAATTTGATGTATTTTTACAATATACGAGACGAAATATCCAATTGTAGTTCAGAATGCATTTAAAGCAATTAAGATGTTCTGAACACAATTCCAAGATATAATTACTGCCAAAATTTTAATTTCATTTAGCGAACTTTGACCAAAAGCACCTTTTTTCTTCCATCACGTCACGAAATATATTGGAGAACTCTGTTCCAATCGCTTCCAACGATCTCTCTTAAAAAAGGATTTTATATAGGGAACTTGTGTCGATATAGCCTACTGAGTATATGTATGTGTAGCAGGAAAAGGGCCGGACCGGGGCGCCAACGTTTTGAGGGCGCTTTCCCGACTATTTATCTACGCATTACTTGCAAGTGAATAAATATTGAATACCAATTTATATCGCGGAACAGGCTGGAATCTTGATGAAATTCCTTTTAAATTTTAATTATCAATAATGTTTACAGAGCGATGAATAAATTAACATGTACTTTGTAAACATCTTAGCAAACATTAACGGAGGGGGGCGCTGGAGAGATATCTTGCCCGGGGCGCCAAAATTCCTCGGGACGCCCCTGTGCAGGATTGTGTGCGAGGATAACTTCAATTTAGCTCCCGATTTTATAAATAACGTGCTGATTACTACAGCGCGGTAGACCAAGGTTGTGCACTTTTTACTGCTGAGTTCAATACTTAAAATTAAAATTCTCCAGCAACATTAAAATGCAGTTGATTCAACTTGTATTATCCAAGGAATAAATCCGGGATACATGCTACTCGCCGTATTTTATAGGGGTCAATCAACTTCGTTTTCTTTCAAGAGAAAGTTGGATAATAATATCACCAATATTTTAAATTACGCCAAAAGAATATTTTCTACCGCGCCTTCAATCTCGCGTCGTGCAAATATCAAATTTTTAAATAATAATCCTTCGATTTGACATTTGAGTAGAAGAAAAATTCTTTACTTGTCCGGGAGGCGAACCCGAGCCTCCCACTTGCCGATTAGGTGCTTTAGCCAACTAAGATCTCAGCATGTCTCTCCATTCTCGAACCATAAGTGTCATGAGAACTTTATGAAAATTAGTTCCAAAACAGATTTTAAAATAACATAAAAACAAATCAATGAAGTGAACTGGAGAGTTCTTAACCAGTGGAAAAAATGTCTCATAAAAGAGACGCGAAAAAGTGATGACATAGGAAGATAAAACTAACATATTGATTGATCAGCTTTGAATGGCTAATAGTGCCTACGCTTTAAATGAAGAAAAGAAAGGAAATTCCGCCACTATTTTTCTCAAATCAACCTTTCACTTGTCGAGCAACTGCAGTTATTTGGGTGTCGAAGCCGAGTTTATTGATAAAAGGCCACTTTCCCACATTTGCGTCCGCTCGTCGTAAAAAGTTCAACCATCGCGCGGTCGCCGCGACTACGACCGAGCGAATGGGAAAAAATGGAGTTGAAAGGACGCCTCAATTCGATTGACGCGAAGGCTGTCACTCACGGGACTCCCAGGGGAAACTAAGGGCGTCGTTTATTGCCCTTATTCAGCGCCAATAACAAATCGAGAGAAAATCACGCAGCCCTTCCCTTTCACTCGAACAAGTGTCTTTATCTTTGAATGAAATGGGAATGGGAAGAGGTAGAAAAGTGGATTTTTGAATTGAAAGAGGGGAGAGAGAGAGAAAGAGAAGAGAGAAAGAGAAGAGAGAAAGAGAAGAGAGAAAGAGAAGAGAGAAAGAGAAAAGAGGGAGCTGAATGCAGGGAAAATAGTGGATGAGGATTACAGTGAGGAGAAACAGCTGAACGTCAAGATAACGCATTAATGACGTGTGCGACGGAAAGTATTTTTCTCTGTGGTTACGAATGATTGCCTTTTATTTGCACGTCTAAATTGTCGGAAGACATAATTATAAAAATTCCCCTAACGAGTGAAATTTCCCAAATTTGGTCATTAGCCTGATGTTTCTTTTTTGTTCATATCTGCTATTTGATTCCATCTTTAAAAACATAGAAGGCATGTGTCATATAAATAGTTCTCTTTCGTATAGAAATCGTTATTTGGTAATTTGAAATTTTCCAGATTCCTCAGTTTTGTAATATCGCATTATAGAGACGGAATTTCCGAGCTGTGAGATCTTCAACAACGGCGCCGTGAGTGACGAGAAATGGAACTATGTGGAGTTTGCTATGGAAACAGCCGACGGAATCCGTTGTATGCGATATGAATTTCAGAAAGGTAATGCAGGAATTGTACAGCCATTAAAACCTGAAAAAGGTGCCATGGAAACTTTATTGTTGTTGGGTTAGATGGAGATTTGAGTCGTGTTGGGCGCCTACGGCGCCCGGCCTGGAACCATATAACCCTCTCCACGCTAGCGGAGATACGGAGCAAGAAGCAGAGCAACCTGCTGACGGAAATAGTAGTATAACGTATAAGTATAAGTAGTTAACGACATTTTAAATTTTTAACGAATAAAGGCTTGCAGTCTACGTTCCAGCTCTTCGCTAGTTAATCAAACAGAGTAGGAACGCTTTTCATTATTATCCCCAAAAGAAGAAAATCACGTATGTCAAAATGTCGATTTTTATGTACCTTATGGGAAATGCAAATCATCACCTGGGCGTTTTTCGTAAAGTTTCCTTCAACACAGCATTTTTATATCTGAACAGATTATATCTGCCAAATTTCGAGTTTTTATCTGCGTATTTGATTGGGTTATTCGCGTTTTAGATGGGAGTTTGCGACGGATGGGCCTGCGGCGAGCTGGTCGTGGTGAGTCAGCTGCGGCGAGATGTCCCATTCCGGCTAGGCGACTCCTTTCCCTCATTCTTACCTATCTTGCACCAAATAATTCCTCCTCCCGCCACAGCTGGCCCACCACCTTCCCCTTTCTTATTCCCCCTCCAAGTTTCCCTCCTATTCTCACTCTACTCCCTCCTCCTCAGTCCCTCATCCCTCTACTTCCCCGTATTCTTGAGTCGTCCTTTTGTGCTCCCTCCATATCTCCTTAGTTTTCTCGCTTTAATGCCATCCGCGGCATTTTCTAATGTGCTGACGTATATTGGCATAAAATGTTTACGTAGCATCATTGTCAGTATTTTGAAAAACTCTAACCTTAAAAATCTAATCTTGTGGATTACGACCTATTGTTGTTATTTATGTTTTTTAATAAAAGAAAGTGGCATGGCGGTATCAATCTCGGCAAAGTAAACGCGATTCTTTCGTCTCTCTTGGTTCCCACTCCCTTGATTTTGCAACTGCTCCCTCACTCTCCCCCTCCTAACACCTCAGAATTTCTCTACCTCTACCTTCCCTCTTCAAAGGAATGGGAGGAGTTCTGGAAAGCAATAGTGGGCGTCTGGGTTTCAATCGCCGCCGCTACAATGGCCAATACGAAAGTAGACCCGGACGCGACATTCTTTGTCTGCCAATCCCATGTGAGTATCCGGAAGGACGGGAGGCGAACCCAAGCCTCCAGGTGTGAGTTTTAAAGTTTACTTTACCTCCTCGTGCTCCCACTTGTCTCCTTGGAAGGACATCTAAAAGTGTCCTTCTCTTTCTCTCTCTCGCTCTCCTTTGTCCCTTTGTGCGTGTGTTCCCGATACATATACACGGCGCGTTTCTGTTATTCATTGGTCGGCTGCAGACCCCTTCTTTGCGGTTCGAGGTTTCCGTTTGTGCGGCGAAGAGGGAGTGGGTTTTGCGGCAGGAGTGGCGGAGGGATGTGGGTGGGGAAGAGAAGGAGAGAGAGATAGGAAGGGGGAAGTTGTCTTTTCAAATGCTTGGGATCAGCGCTATGACTTCCTTCCCAAGGAAAGTAGGCTCTTTCTCTCTCTCTCTCTCTCTCTCTCTCTCTCTCTCTCTCTCATCCTCTACATCTCCGTAGTACTCGCTGTCAATCCTTACCGATCTCTTAAAAATTACTTGTGCGGAATTACAGAAATCATTCTTCGGCGTAGAGAGCAAATGAGTAGCATTTGGGGTCGAAATGGAAACAAATATATTAAAACTTAATGTGTGATTGATTTTACTGCTCTCTTTAACATAAATTACATTTTTTAATTATCGAATGACCGATACTATTAGCTCTATTTCGAACAAATGATCCCACCTTAAGTAGCCGTATTCTAGACCTGCAGAGATTATGTATACTGAAATTGAAAATTCGCATTTGCGCAAGGTTAAGAATACGTATATGTATATACTGTAAAAGGTATCTGCAGCAAGGCTCTGACGCAAAGGTTCATATGGCAATTGATATACCAAGTTTTCGAAACAACGAAATAAGATTCCACAGCAAATCTGCTAGGTGACTTTTAGATTCAACCAATAATTAATGTTGATGAATACGATAGAAAAAGAAAGAGAAATTCAGGAATTAATTAATCGCAGCTGAATGAAAGTGTGGAAGGAAGTGGGTGTAGAGACAACAAATATGGCACTGAATGGAGAAGCGCATAAAACGAAACTGAAACCTACTTCACGAATGAGTAGGTTTCTAAATTTTTTACATAATATTTACCAATTTTATGATATATCTATCAAATTTATAAACTAAATGAAGTAAAATCAAATTGAGGCATCTTATTTTCTCGCGATAATATGGGGAAAAATCCAATAGTTAAGGACCGCAGTTTAAATTGAAAGTATTGAGATGCCAATAAGAAAAGAATGGGATAGCGAAACCATGTGAGAAACTTTTACAAGCAAATGACCGTTAAGAACGACTGAAAGAAGCAGAAGATGTGAAAACGCCATTAGGTATGTCCAAGTGGGCATTTTTGAGACCGGCAAAGTAGAAAATTCAAAGAAGCTAAAGGCGCTCAAACAAGCATTCGAGATTTGCAAAACAAAAGCAACGGATGGTTTCCTATGGAATTAAGTCGTTTAAAGCATAATTATTCCCGAAAAATCGTCGCACCCCTATTTTTAAACTGAAAAAGCGTCACAAAAAGAGAGGGACTATAGATGAGTAGGTACATGCTGTAGCTGAAGAGTTAAGTGTTATGTGACTAGATGTGATGTGCATTGGCTGGAAAAGAGATTGGGGCCCCCTGCGAGAGGAAAACACCGCTCATTGATATAGGCACTACAGATATTATTATGAGGGCTTTAAAATCAAGAGAACACGCAATGAAAATTTTGAGATTATGTTTTTATAGCTATTTAAATGCCTACTCTTTTCTTAGCTTATATTCTGTCGTTATATCAAGGAAGAAACTTTTGCCACATATTGAGGAAAATATGCTCCTTGCAAAAACCTTTGTTGATTCTTTTCAGAATAAATATTAATTTTAGGGTCTCTAAAACTCATCGAGTGATATATTACGTGAGATTTAGTAATGATAGGTTTCATAATAATCTCCTTCTATGGTTCTAACGAAAAGGAATGAGATCATTCTCCTCCAAGAGACCAAACCAACTAAATTAAAATTTTGAATGATATGGAGGTGGAGAAGTACAGAAATCTCCCGATTTACGAACATCGTGCCTTCCTGAAAAATTAGTTTGTAAATCTGGAGCGAACTTTACATATATTCGATGGGAGAGTGTGTGCTAAAAAATACATTTTCAGTCCCAAAAATAAATTATAATGGGGACAAGGAATAAATTACGTTTATTTCGATTTTGTCCAAACGTAAGTAAAGAAACCCAAGTAAACGCGCCGTCCGAGTTTCAAGTTCGAGTATTTTCTCTCAGTTGGCATGGAGAGAGGCCATGTCCGGTGTCTATTCGGGGTGGTCGGGAGTGCCCCACCGCAAGGCTTGGACAAACAGCCGCCGCGGTTCCGCAGACCACCCGCATTAAGACGGGGGGCCAAACAGCCCCACGGACACGCACTCGAGCTGACGTGGCCCCGAGTGGGAAACACCCTTTGGAGCGAAATTACACGTCAGCCCACACGGCAATGGGGCCTATTTACGCCCGCCCCAGCCGATAGCCAATCGGGATTGGCCAGGGAAGCCCGTCCTCCCTCTCGGGTGGATTTCCGGGCGCCGTAGCCGACCTCACTCGTCGCTATCGGGCCCATCCATTCGGATCTCGGACACCTCCACTTGCTAGATTACAGGACACGTGACTGTGCCGACCCCTTACAAGGACCACAAATTCCCAGTGCCCGGGACCGAACGGTCCGACTGTCCTGCGACAGCCAGCGGATCCCTGTTTCCGTCTCACGCGACTATGGACGCTCCCGAATTTGGCCTTTGATAGCCCCGGAATCGTGACTCATCACCGACGACCCAGCATCCTCGTAAGGAAGGGGAAGTTTGGGTAAGGGTAACGGGATACATGGCATCCGACTGCCCCAAGAGAGTGGGGGACTCTCCTGGGAGAGTCAAATGCCAGGGGATCACGAGGCATTTCAATTAAATTATAATGTGTACAAGAAATAAATTACGTTTATTTCGACAGTAAGATTTAAATAATTGGTAACCTTTTTGTTCTAGTGTTTGTGACGTTATTTTCCATAAGTAGCGGAAGGAGATGGTGGCATTATTGAAGTAATGGTGCTGTATGTGAGATACATGTTTCAGTATATTGTTTATTTATTTATTTAATTTATAATAGAGATAAGGTCTAGGGCTGGTGGCAAGGGCAGTACAACGATAGAAATTACATAACAGGTGAAACAAAGCAAGTAGGTAATGTAGTAAAGAAAACTTAGCCATAAAAAGGACAACTACAACATTTACTTCCGGAATTGAGAGTTTTCGAGGTTCAAGGTAGGCCTCCACGGCTACCGTAGCGGTCACAGGGTCCTCGAAGTCCACACCGTACATCACCCTACCTACTTCCTCACTTCCTCCCAATTCCATCGTTATTTACCCTTACGGCATACACAGGAAAGGGCTTCTATTTTGCAAGACGATTAATTCTATCTCTGAAGAGACCTAAATGAAAGGGGAAGGGCTTAAAGACCGATGCGGGCAAGTTATTCCAGTCAGCAACACCTATATTAAAGAAGGAATATTTTCCCCCGTTTGTTTGTTGTTTAGGCGACTCTATTTTAAATATATATGGTCTTTACATTCTCTATGTTTTTGCTCCTCAATCCTAATCCTTGTCTCTACAAGATGGTTCCCTCACATAAGCGCTGTAAATTCATTTTAGCCTAGCTGATTTTCTTCTAGATTCTAGTCTCAAACCAACTTTCCTGTCATTTTAGTCCCACTTACACTCCTTTTGAAAATGCCAGAAACAAACCTAGCTGCCGTTCTTTGTTCCATTTATAACTTTCTTATCTGACCCTCTAAGTGTGCGTCCCATCCCAGTGATCCGTATTTCAGTATGTATTGGCCTAACAAGACTTTTATATGCCGTTTCCTTGGTATCAGTCATGCTTTTCACTAAAACTCTCATAATGAAATACAAGACTTTATATGCTTTCACCATTAAACTCTCAACCTAAGCTCCCCAATGAAGGTCTTTAGTCAAAATGACACCTAGATATTTACATTCCCTATACTCTTCCAGAGCTTGACCTATTACATAGTAAAATTTTTCTTTGTCCCTTCCTCTACAGAATAGTATGTTTTGTTTTATCACTTTTATTATAATTTTATTCTTATTGATTCATAGCTCTAGTTCCTTCAAGTTTTGTAGCAAGATATACAATACTGTGAAAAATATAAGTTATTTTCTAACATTCTCTAAAGAATGTAATAATTATCCTTTTTTGTAATATTTTTAAAGTTTAATTTTGTTTCATTTATAAAATATCCTGGTTATAGTGATATACTATACGATAAAATTAATTACTATAGGTTACATATCAGGTTGATCATGTTATAAGCTAGGTTAACAAGAAAACACTGTAATATCAGCATTGCAATTTTACAAAATGACACATTACTACTGTACCGTATTGCACATTTACGTGCAATACACGTCAAAAACATAAACGTTGAAAAGAAATATTTAATTCTTACTCATTTGCTTTTAAAAGACTGAGTTTTGTGTTGTTGCTGGAATTGAGAAAAAGTTCGTAAGATCGGTTGTTTATATGTTAATCGACTTTCTGTTGTGAACAATTCTTCTTTGTAAGATGGAAAGTTTGTAAATCGGATATTCGTAAGTCTGAACATTGCTACATTTTGAATTCGAGAAGGACTATTATCCTTTGAAAAGAGTAGTTTCGTGATAGGTTAGGATGGCATGAGAATCTGAAGACGGATTAAGAAAAGTCGAAATTAAATAATCCTACGAATGAATTGCAATTGAAGTCTCATGGAAACCTATTGCGATAATTTCAACCACATCTCCAGGCGAAACTGAAACCTATTTTGTATTGATTCTACGGAGAATATTAAAATTTAAAAAGTTAGAAAACCACAAATAGTTCACCTCATATTATATCATAGAAACGGGAATCAACTGACAATTCCAAAAAAATGAAAGAATATTTATGGCAACCTGGTAAACATGTGTAAATTATACGTGAAAATGCTTAAGCATTTTGTGACATTACGTAAATGATTAAAAAACTATCCTCGAGCAGTTAATTAAAGTAACTTTCAATGGAATTAGCTGAGCGTATAATCAAACAAATAATGTAAAACAAAAAAATAAAAAAATACGCGTTTGATGACTTTTAACAGAAAACGTGTAATATCGTAAACTCTTCGGCGGTGCAGTCGTGTTAAGTTGCTAGTGTAGTGTTTCAGAAGGAGCGTGGCATCACTCATCCAAAACGTGTCTCGGGGGCGGTTGACGATGTTGATGAAAGCACGGGGAAGAGGATGAAAGCGTGGGCGACAGAATTGAAGAGGTAATGAAGCAGTAACGAAGGGGACAGAGGTAACGACGGTTGAGAGCTGCATTCCTCTCGGAAGGGATTGAGGGAGAGGGTGAGAAGGGAGTGAAATGGGAGGCTCAGGAGAGGGAATGGAGGGGGATGGGAGAAAGCAGATGATGCCAGAGGGGAAGTGAAAGGGGAGGAAAAGAGGGTGGGGAGAAAGTGAGAGCCGGAGAAGGGAGGCGAGGTGAGAAGAGAGAAGAAAGTGAAAAAGATAGTAAATGTGGGGAAGGAAAGAAACGGCGGAGCGGGAAAAGGAGTTGTGGCGTCGTGGACAGCGACGGATGAAGGGGAGAATGCGAAAATGGAGGAGGGAGAGAGGTGGGATTTCGTAGGAGAGGTGCGAGATGAATAGAATAGCTTAATAGTGGATGGGGAAGAGAGTGAGAGAGAGAAGGGGCTTGTAGGGAGGGAGGAAGGAGGAGAGATAGTTGGAGCCCAAGAGGCTTTCGTGGCAATGCGGATTACCCGGATGGCCTCTCTCCATTTCTTTCTCTCTATCTCTCTCTCCCTCCCTCCCTCTCTCTCTCTGAGGGACGTGTCACAACGAACGGGATATAGAGTGACGGCAGCTTAAAAATCCTTTCTTTCAAACGAAAACTGCCGAGTACTCGTTATTCTATATTTTTTTTAAACCTCGTTCCACTCCCCGTCCTTCGTTCCCAAATCACTTTCCTCGACGGCGCCGTCATTTTTTGGCCGCGTCTTTGCGGTGTTCGGCGTGGCTTTTGAAGAACGAACATCGTCCAGTTTTTATTCCAAATCCGTTCTCTATGCGTCACACGAACTTAGTCTCACCGGGCGGCTAATTCGCTCGTTCCATTTGCCAAGGCGGAGGACATGAAAGAGGAAAGGGGGGGGAGAGTAGAGTAGGGAGGGGGGGCAAGGATTGTGTGAAGGAGAGGGAGAACACGGAGGAGCGTTATTTAGTTAGCGCTTTGCGGAGCTTAAAAATACACGTTTTGACGGGTCTGGCCTTTTGCTTTATGCGGCGGTAATGAACGGTCATTCCTAACGCCTCGAAGAGTTAGGTATTTGACATTTGAGGGAGTCCGTTAAGGGAAAGCGGCCTAGAGGACTACGGAAATCCAGTTTAGATGGAGAAGCATTTTAATTAATGACATCGGACGAAAAATCTGGTTGAAGATCAGTGGATTGAAAATAAGAAAGGTCTAAGCAACGGAATATTGAATTCAATTCGGAATTTACTTTCAAGATACGGAAAGTAAGAGTAACAGAGCGGCTGATAACGGATGAACTCGTGATTTCAAGATAATACAGGAATACCCCGATTTACATCGCCTCGATTTACGTCGATTCGATGTGTACCGATTTACGTCGTTTTTCATCAAAGTTACCTCGTTAGATGTCTAAGGTTCTTTTAAATTTGCGTTGCCACCTTCCTGAAGCTATTATGTAAATAAAATACTAAATAAAAATCATGTACTGCGATCTAAATATCTTCCCTCTTTAAAAAAAAAATTTTCAACATGCTAAAATTCTCATCTGGCACAAAACGTAATATTTGAACGGAAAATTTGCCCTTAAAAATAAATAAAAGTTAACATATCATGGACAAAGTAAAACAAACATTGGAATACTATGCAAGAGATAAGTAAGTTTAAAAAAAAACATCCACCGGAGAAGGAATGGGAGGAAACTAATTATAATCAGTTACCTAAAGGAAGTAGAAGGAATGTTGGAATATGAATTCATTCGCAAAAAAAATTAAGCTTCTTGTTCCTGTAAATACGACCAATTAAAACTGTGGAGACCGCCCTATGGCTATAATAAAACCGATAAATCAGTTGGTCCTATAAATAGGATGGGAAAACTTTTAGTGCCTAGACTTATGACTAGACTTGGTAGTTTTCGACGTTTATTTTTCTTAAAATACGACGATTATTTTTCCTAAAAATCGTCGACGAATATCGACGTTTATTTAATACATTTTATTAGGCTTGGTGGTTTTCGACATTTATATTTCTTAAAAAGCGACAACAATTATCGGTAATTTTTCTAAAAATCGAGGACGAATATCAACGTTTATTTTAATACATTTTATAGATTTTTATCAATACAAAACTACAGAAATGGGATTCTTCCAATTATATTTTACTACAATTTTATATATTAAAGCAAGACTTCTCGCATGCCAGAATTTTTGTTGCTCTCTAAAACTCGGTGAATGTGATATTGTTGGCTTCGCCCACTAACCCGGTTCAACTAAGGTTTCGGAATAAATCACAAGTAAATTTTACTCGTTAAATCGTGCCTCTTATTGAAAAAATCGTGACCATTCAATAACAACATTAATGCAACGTTAATATAATGCACAACCAAATACGTACATATATGACTATTTCGAAGAAAAATTCTTATCTTTTTGAGCGACAAACGATGATCAGTGTACAAAAAAGCCAAGATTACGAACAATGAATGATGCTACAGCATTGCAAACAAAATAAGCACGGGACTCACTAGGAGAATGAAATGTGGGTATGGCTGCCAAAAATAGCAATTTTATGACTGAGTTTTTGTAAATACTATAGGGCAGGGCTCCAGAAATACACTCGTAGTAGTAGATTTTTAAACTAACCAACCACGAAATGAGTTATGGGTGAGTGGATTTTGTCAAGCGGGGAGTAGGATTTAGTTATAATTTCGAGACCTGCTATAAGGATATTTGGCGATCAGTATTAATGAAGTTTCGGAAAATATTTCTTTTCGCATCTTGGAGGTTGTCAGCAGAAGTTATGAGACTTTTGAGTAGATTGAGTATGGAGGCTGATCATACCGGATAAGCGACCAAAGGCGAGTAGAGATTATCAGATGTGGTCGAGATTAAAGACAGAGTGCAATAAACGGATCATTTTGTTTTGTGGCATGCCTGTGTCTGCTCAGTATGGATCCTTAAGACATAAGGGATCTTAGAAAGGGTATGGAATACCGAATGGAGTGTGGCTGTCTGGTATGAAAAATGCCGGTTTTCTCTTTTTTATATTTGGCGCTAAAATACATTAGATTTCATTGTGATAAAGCAAATTAAAAAACCCTGACGAATATTTTTATAGAAAATTTAGCTGTGAAAAATAAACACTTATCGACGGCAATTCATTTTCGTCGATTTTGAAACTTTTACGAATTCGATGTTTATCGACATTTATAGATTTAAATCGAATCCTACCAGGCCTACGTATGATAAATTCTTCATAGTCTAAATGCGCGTTTGGTTTTCACAAACATATTTTGGGTATTGGAGCAACAAATTTATCAAGATAAAAATGTCCAAGATGTAAAATTCAAATGATTAAGATTGAAATATTTATAAAAATACAAACAAATGCTGAAATAATAATGATAGAAACCCGGACATCTTGATTTTATATTGCATAAATAAATTCTTACAAGAAATATCGCTCCAATATTTGCATTACTTTTAATATCTCACCTATAATAAGAAAACAATTCTTAGGCGTTTAAAGGATTCATTCTATTCATTATTATTGCCAATACGCAAGAACATGATTATATTAATAAGAATACTAAATTTCATCGCTTTTAATTTTTTTTCTAGGAATGCTACGAATAAAATAATTTCGGTGAGGGACTGCAAATTGGTCTCTATACTAGGGTTTCTCAACCGGTGGGTCACAAAGGAACTTGAGGTGGGTCGGGGAAAGATTTCTAAATAGTTTATTTAGATAAATATTTCCTATTTTTAATTACCTCTCGATAAAATAGTAAAAGATAGTACAGTGTGCGCCCTCTGTGGACACATAATGTACTATCTAGTGCTTGAAGAAATTAGACTCTCCCTCTCCCTCTCAAGACTACAAAAAGTCTATTAGCTTGTTCGAGTCTTAGAATTCGCCAACAGAAAAATCCGTAATTAATTTAAACAACTGTCTCAGAAAGAGAGTAAGCAATACTGTTATCATCTTTTCCATAAGATCTCAAAAACTTGAAATATATATAAATGAGTTTTACATCTTTAAAAAAATGTCCAACAAATGATTTTTCCGGCTGAAATTGGAACCACTCGTTTGCCGGATCTGGATGTTTCGTCTTCTTTCGATTTCGCTGCTGCTTCACCTTCCCTCCCCCTTGGAGTCCCTCCCCTCCAGTCAGCCTTCCTCTCACCCCTCGTCCCGCCTCGGGCTGGCCGATGGAGCAAATGGAGAACAGTTCGGATGAAACCGAGTTACTGGCACTCATGACATGGCATCCATAGGGCATCCTATTTTCCGCGCGAGAGAAGGAAGTCTCCACCCTCCCCCTTTCTCCCCTCCCCCCTTCCTTCTCCTCCCTTCACTCTCCCCCTTCCCTCTCCCCCTTTTCTCTCCCCCTTCCCTCTCCCCCCCTTCCCTCTCCCCCGTCCCTCTCCCCCCTTCCCTCTCCCCTTCCCTGTCCCCCCTTCCCTCTCCCCCCTTCACTCCCCCTCCTCCTAGTCCACTTTCTCGCAGCCGCAGTGTCCCCTCCTTCCCACTCATCATCCTCCCTCGTGCCTCCCCCTCCCTTCTCCTTACTCCTCCTCCCCCTGCGGCTTCACATTTTCCGGGCAATTAAACTTTCAATTTATTGTTTGCGTCCATCCCGTTCTCCTCGATCAATCCGCGCAGCTCTTTCTCTCGTTTTCCGGATCCTTGTTCCTTCTCCTCTTTGCGTCCTCCGATCACACTCCAATAACTACTACGTCTTTCTCTTTTTCCCTCTCTCCGTATTTCTATCTCTCCCATTCCATCTCCACTCGCCAGCTTATTGCTGATAAAAGGTACTAGTACAATATTATGTCGATGAGGTATTTCTAAACCTTTTCTAATAAAATCATAATAGAGATTATTAACTCTTAATGAATTTGCCGAATGAGTAACTATCACGCATTATTTATTTCATCCTCTGTAAAAGAACGGACGTATAAGTCATTCGTCTTATTGTTTTCATAACTCTAAGGAAGTAATCATTTTATGCTTACTCTTTGTTGTTGTTTTTAAGTAAATGTGCTGTTCCAAGGAGATTAGTAATTACTAAGTCACTAATTGACTCGTGAAGTTAAAGAGCTAACTTATTCTTAAAGCTCTCCAATGCCAAATATATTAATTCCAAATAAATTTTGTTCTCCTTTTGAATGACCTCGTGATTCTTTATTTGAAGGAAACATTCCGCTCGATAGTAGAGTAGAATAATGGTTATTCATCCAATGGCTGCATATTGATGGGATGAAAATTACTATGTATTTTAAAATTATCTATGTAGATATAATATATGTAGATATAATATATGTGGATATAATAATCAATAAATGCTATCCTGCTTGAATTGTGTTTGGAACGATTAGCTAACGTCAAATATATCTTAAGATGAGAATTTATGACTATTTTACACGATAATATCCTACTTAACAATAAGTTGCAATTTTTATCTTCTTTACTCGAAAGCCCTCGTCAAAAAGAGAGTAGTGAATGTACGGATATTCACATAAAAATATTTCGGGTATCGATCATTAAAATATGCTCGCAAGTACAGAACTCAAGGACGAAGAAATAAAATAAGTACACTTTTATAATCCGGCTTAAGCAAAACTATCGAAACCTCTTGATCGCAACAAAGGAGTAAATGAATAGTAACGAGATATTTTTGGAAATTAACAAGAGAGACATTCACTCTTTGAGTTAATTCGCTCCGCGAGGAGGACTAAAAAAAAGAGTCGGCCGAAAAGAAAAGAGAGGAGACTGGGAAAAGAGGATTAACGGAGGAGCTTTTGACGGCGATCCCTGGGCGCGGGGCGACAGGAGTGGGAGAGAAAATGAAATGGAAAGAGAGACAAAGGTGGACAGTGAGAAAGAGAGAGAGAGAGAGAGACGAAGGGAGAGAGAGAGAGAGAGAGGGAGAATGAGATGGAGTGAGGGGCGATTTGCTTTGCCAGACTGTGTTTTTCCCCAAAATCCTATTCGGTTATAAAGAGAGGATTTAGTGCGCGGCTAATTATATCATTCCGCGGGCATTCATGCAAAAGAGGAGAAGCCAACAGGAATAAAAAAACGACGCGAAAACTCCTCGTGTCCGTAATATTTTCGTTTTAACTTGATTGGAAATCATTTTATTGTCTCCACCTTCTCTTTCCCCGCCTCTCTCTCTCTCTCCGTTCTTCCCTCCCTCTCATTCCCCCCTCCCCACCCTAGGCCGTGTCCCCAAGGCTTTTCGCAAACAAAGGTCTCTTCCCATTCCCCCCTCCCATCGCTCCTCCCTTTTTCGACCGAAAAACGCCGGAATGAAATTACTCATTGTGTCACTACTCCGTCCGCCATTACGAACGCCTCATATTCCTTCTCTCTCTACCCCTCCCCTTCATCCATCTCTCTATAAATCTCTCCGATGTCCCTCTCCCCTCCCCCCTTTTCTCCCCTCACTGTCCCGCCTACTCCCATATCCCTGTTTCGCTTTGTATTCATGCTGTGATAATGGACACAGCAAAAGAATCTCTTTTTTCCTCCTCCGAGCCATAACCTCTGTCCCGTTTTGATCCGACTTGACGGTGGGGAGGGGATAAGGGCGAGGGAAGGGGGAAGAGGGGATGGGGAGGCGTGCGATGGTTATTTATTTTTTGGAGGGGGTCGCAGATACGATTTTGACTTATTTTTCGCCACACTACCTCCCCTCGTAGTAATTGGTCAAATTTCGAAGATGAAAGCAGCATTTTGAATTGCTTCACGACGTCAATTTTTATTTTTTAATGACAAAAACATTCGCCGGAATTGTGGCTTGATTTAAACGGCGAGTGTTTCTGACGATGAAAGACGCGATTTGCATTCGCCGGTTGAAAAGAATTAATAATACAGAAAATTTTACTAAATTTTGTCCGTTCTCGCGTCGTTTCATGTTGTCCAATCCTTATCCTTATTGATTTGAGTGTTTATGTATTTTATTTTAATTTGAGTTGTGTACGGTAATGCTTCGAATTTTAGTCTCTCATCCACCTTCTTCAGCTTTTTATGAATATTTTGGATAATCAGCTAAAGTAACTAGATCCTAATGAAATATGTGTTTTAATGACATTTATTACTCGCAATTTTCGCAGCCAAACAGTAAATCTCTCCCACGTATGCAGTAAAATTAATGAAAATGTTCTTTAAGAGATATTAAGAGTTAAATAGTTTCTCGGATTTAATGCCTACTAAGAAATTCTTTCATGTAATTTAATTTCAACATCCATAACTTGAGGCTGTAAGAAGAAAGAGGATATACGTCAATCCAATGAAACACAATAACAAGAAGAAAAATGTTTAACGGAGAAAAATGTATTTCCAATCATAGAGAATTCGCGTAATGAACGCTGCAACTGTAATAGTTTTACTGTACTTATTTTTCAGCGTAGACCAGCGGCTAATAATCGGGGTTCAGGACTGTGTGATCCCACAGAGGATTCTTTGGGGTTGCCGCAAAAAAAGTTGTTCAACAAATAAATCAATGATTTGGAAAGGTTGATAGTTCATCAGAGCAATAATCTTTCCTCAGATAAGTTGACGACAATCTAGTACCAACCAATAAATGCGTCTAAAAATCGCGGTACGCGTTTGTATAAATACAGTCTTTACACGCAATCTTTGAAAGAGTGCCGCATTAATAAATATGTTTACTTACTTTTTAAGTATTTTAATATACATAAATATATATTTTCGTCAAATTTTTTCTATGCACATTACACATGTTTGTCAAATAGCATTTAAGAAAAATAAATAGCCATGCAGACAAAAGACATAAGCATTCCTTCAAAAGTTTCGATAAATTTATTCTCTTCAAAGAATTCTCTTCTATCGTACACTTTTTGTAGTCATCTAGTCAGGAATGAAAGAAAGATCACCCTTTTATTGTATATTTCCTCAGATTTCGTCCAACCCTTACTTGGAATTCATTGAACTCTAAATACCAGGAAATATTAATGCGATTACCGTGTTGTTAATACCATCCCGAAAACTAAAACTTGAAAAATTTCGCAGATTTCCACAGAAGATAAGATAAGATAATGAGATGCGATGTTAACCGAAAACCATTGCAACGTGATTCGATAATACACTAACACGAACAAGTGTGAAATGCGGTTAAATACAAGTAAAAAGTTAAAGCCAATACTCTCTGCTGACTGAAGTCATTTGATTTTACATTGTTTTCAAAATCTTAGGATAAGAAGCATGGAGGTCATAATAGTCTCTTTTCCTCCAGCGCCGTCGATATAATCACAGAATTGAAGTTAGAAAACTTTTACAGACGATAGTGAAACGAGAAAATTAAAATTAGTCAAGCATAAAACGTGGATTGGTTTCTTCGGCTACTTGAAAGGTAAAACTCTTGCAAGTAAGAAATATTTGTGAAAAGGAACACCTTAAGTACTTCATCTGAATAATTTTTAAATAGAAACCAATAACTAGTTCAACGAATATTTTCTTCGTGAAGAGTTCATTTATCGGCGCAGCGGGTTTTAATGCATGTGACTGAAGTCAGACCTTTTTTCTCCTAATAACTCAGCCATTCTCCCGTTTTGCACACGTTATAGAGAGCAATGATTGGAAGCCAGCGGGCACACGTAAAAGTACCTAATAGACAAATTGATGGAGAAAACACGAGAGGAGAGGACGAGAAAGGGTCCCCGGGGGTGAAACGGGTTGGTCGACGAGGGGTTGGAAATTGAGAAGAGGGGGGCGTAAGGAGGGGAGAGGAAGGGAGAGCGTAAGGGGGAGGAGAAGGGAGAGGATGAGAATGGAAGGGGGGAAGGGGTAAGGAAAGGAGGGGGAGAGGGTTGAATGGATGGAGTAAAAAAGAGGGATCTCGGCAGGTGTGGGAGGCAATGAGAGAAATGCGGGGGAAAGGGAAGGGTGCCCCGATGGCGAGGGACAGTAAGATATTCCGCATTGACTTCTAAACAAGAATTAATGGTTCATTCTGAATGAGACAGTGATGGGCGCTGACAGGCAATGAATATGATTTGACGCGTGTAATCATCATCGCCCATAAAAGCGTCTACTTTTTCATAACTTTATAGCACCGTTCTATTATTCGTCCTCGTGCCCGGAACGAACGAACGAACAGAAAATTGGAATGATGGAGTTAGGTGCATATTACGAGCCTACGCAAATACATTTTCTGTGCAGTGTTATGTGACGTTCAAACTCGTGAGCTCAAGGAGAGATATGAATTTTCCTTTTCTGTAATTTTTGAAATAAAAAATATGGTTAATCCAAGATAAGTATGTAATATTTGCAATCCGCTATTGAGGTGACCCATAAAAGTCAAAGAAAAATGTCGCGAGACAATCAGAAGTATATCGGATAATAATGACAGAAGGAAGGCACGTTATATCCTATTAAATGCAACAAAATTTGACATAAAATCAACTAATAATATATGCAAAATGCCAACATCAAAGGGATTTAATTAAAACTGTGCAAAGATTTATGTATGAGTTAGTAGCGATTATAACAGTCGAAAAGAAAATCTGTAAGACAGAACAAGTAATAAGAAATAATATGAAGTGCTAAGAGAGAATAATTTGAAGCTTTCCTAAACCTGATGAAACCCACTTTCTGTCTGAACGCGTCCTGCCACAAACAAGTATAGGGTACAGGAAAGGCTTGCATCAATGCATGTAAGTTAACTGAACGTGTACATAGTTGTTGCAAATATATTTAAAATGTATTAATTCAAGATGGTTAGAAATTCTCTTCAACGTTCAAGAAGTAGGAACTTACTGTTTGCAAATAAATTTATGACTACTTCATTGAGATTTTTCCATGCATATTGCTGAATAGTTATGCATTTTAAGTGATAGTCACATCTGCTATAAAGACATTCAATCGATTTGTAAACAGAATCTGATGTGTCAAGCACATGACTTTCTCCAAACAGTAAAACGAATTTGTATGCAATAGTAATGAGAATCTGCTTTCGACATCAGTATCCTCAAGAATAATTATCGATAATTACATTCGCGAATAATATTTAAACACACTGAATATTTTTCAAAATGAAAAATACTTTAAATCACTTATCAAAGTTAGAAATTGATGTAATAATATGGTGGAAAAAAGCTTACGGCGGCTGTGCAGAAGTCGAAAATGAATCCGGACGAGTCCATTAGTGAAACGTCACAACCACGGGGGTGGGGGTAACTTCCGCGTGGGGGAAACCCTAAGGCGATCACGTTATTGTACCAACCTCTGCGCTTTTTACTGTTATTGTTGTTATCGTTATTTTTCATCGTTGTCTGGATTATTTTGTCTTTGAGTCTTTATTATATCGTTTTTGTTACCCCGTTTTCGTTTTTTCGTTTTTGTTTCTTCGCTTTCGTTTCGTTTAACTCGTTTATCGCTAGCATGGGGAATTCCCCAGCTAGGAAATAAGAAAGTCATTAACAGCCAGATATGGGAGATCAATCATAATGTGATCAAGTTCATAAAGAAGGAAGCTGCTGAAGGAATTAGTATTCCTCTTACAAGGATATATGAGCGAGTAGAAGCAGCCACCGGCGTTTCAATTCGCAACTTATAGCGAAACTTGAAGGAAGGAGAAGAGATTGCTAAGGCTGAAAAGCTTCCTTCTCGTCTCCGCGGAAGAAAAATCCGCAGTTATCTTCGAAATCAACGGTGGACGACTTTGATGTCCAGGTGATTCGAAGAATCGTGCATCAATTCTATTCTCAGGAAAGAAAACATCCGACTCTTGGTGCTGTGCTCCCGGCAATAAAAGCGAACACAGACTTCAAAAGGGGGTGGCGGAATGGTTAGAGCGTTGGCCTTCCACGAAGCGGTTCCTGGTTCGGATCCGGTGGAAGTCGGATTTTTCAACCTGGGATCGTCCCGTCTCCTACTTGTGTGATTTGAGGAAACCGCGCAAGTCAGCGTTCCGTCCTTCGGAAGGGACGATGAACAGTTGGTCCCCTTGGTGCTCTTCGTAAAGAGTATGCTAATGTCGGCACCGGGTTTCCCTCCTCCCTTATGAATGTGTTCATTGTGTAAGGAGTTACGACTATAATAATCCAAGAGATAGATTAGCTGTAAAATACAAACCAAGAACAACAACAGGCTTCAAAGGCAAAGTTGGTTCAATTAGAATTCCTCTTTAAAATATTGGATTCAGGTAAGTGTATTGATGACTTATTAATTATTACTGTAGAGATTTTGTAATAACAACAGATCTCACAGTAATATCGTCCCAGGTGGAGGAAAACTGCATCTAATAAGCGCATTTTATGCGGAGTGATATCCGTTTGAAGCGGATTGCATATTTAAGAGCAATAAGGAGATATAGGGAGGAAGAACGGTCAATTGTTTATACTGACGAAAGTTACATCTATTCCTTGCATTCTGCTCAATATCTATGGTCGATCGGGGATGACACGGGATTAAAAGTTCCTGTATCTTAGGGCCAACGACTCATTATTGTTCATGCAGGTAAGAGTTATTTATTATATTAATGTACATGTGAATGTACTTATATGATTTCCATTGATTACAGAAAGGATATACGTTCATTTTTCTTTAAGGTGGAGAATTTGAATTTTTGCCGCAGTCACTCCTAATTTTTCAAACGGGCCTGAAAACAGAAGATTACTATGGGAACATGAATGGTGCATGAAAAAAACCAGTTACTTCCCAATTTACCCCAGAACTCCGTCATTGTGATGGACACTGTGAAGCTTGACCGCCCGCCGTGCAGCAGTTTCAGAAAGGATATAATGAAGGCATGGCTGAATACAATACTCAACGGCTGAAACTAAACTCGAGCTGTACGATAAAATGAAAAAAATTTAAGGCAGCTCATGAAACTTTTGCAGGGGATAGAGTTTTATCCGAGCGTGGACATTCGACGCTTAGTCTGTTTCCGGATCATCTTGAATTCAACCCCATCGGAAATATTTGGGGTATATTTAAAAAGTGGGTAGGGCCAAGAAACAAAAGTTTTAAACTCCATAAATAGGAACGGAAGCAAAGATATCACTTAGCGACATACTTAGCAAATTTAGATGAATAATCAAAATATCTCTTAAACAATCCGTTTTATGAATAAATGTTTCAAAAAAATATTTACAAAAATTAAGTCCTAAAGGAGATATTTGAAAAAATAGTGAAAACGTACTCAACGAACTTTAAAACGTGTATTTTCGTTGAAACTCCACTTTTTCACGGACAATACTATCTTTTATGCATATGAAGAAAATAAAAATGTTTGACGCGAATGAGGCCCCGCGCGCACTTGGAATCGAACCCCGCGATTTTCCTAGCCGACTCAAGACTGCGAAGCATGTCATAGGCTCTCCATATTATAGTTCAATTCCAAATCGCTGGTGTTTCTCTTCAAACAACCAAAACGTTCAGCTCAGCCCGTAGCAGCAGGCGTTAGGGTATAAAATAAAGATAATAAAAATATCTCTTAAACAGTCCGTTTTATGAAAAAATATTTCAAACAAAAGTTGGAAATAATTATATTTTCACAACTTTAATAATAACAAAGATTTTCATAAATGATATCCTAAAGGAGATATTAAAAAAATAACGGCAAAATGGCCAAAGTAAAAGTCTACTTCCTGTTGACCAGTTTCAGTCAAAACCTGTTCGGGCCTTGAATTACAAATAAAATTCTCAAATGGAACGCTTTTTGCTGATCTGATAATTATTTCCAGAGTTGAGGCGTCCAGAAAATTCCTATCACACAAACATCAAGAACCATGTGAAAACGCGCTCAGGAGACCTTAAAACGAGCATTTCAGTTTCTTTCATGAATACAATACTTTCTCCTATATTACTTATGGAGAACGTAATAACTTAAATAATTTATCATTCCAAGTTATTTAAATTATTACATTCCGTAGTGTTTTAATATTTATTTAGAAACTAGTGATTAATATATCTATATCGAGTAAATGTTTACTCTATACACTTTATTTCCATTCTCTTTACTTTCTCCATACGCAGTACATATAGAGAAAGTGTTGCTGTAGTTAAAAAATCGATTTCGAGATGTCAATGGAAATGCACGTTTTAAGGTCCCCTGAGTACGGTTTCGCTATTTTCTCGATGACGTGTGTGTATGTGTGTTTGATAGGAATATTTTGCGCACTCTAACTCAAAAACTAATAAAGAGATCAACACAAAATTTAATACTAAATAATTTTATTATAAATTCAAGATCTGATAAGATTTTGGTTGAAATTGTTCAACCGAAAGTTGTTACCTATGGCAACAAATAAACATGTTGTTTAATTATTGTTTTTTCAATGTGAAAAGCGATTCAGAATATTTTTCTGTGTGAAAATTATGCAGTGTTTAAAATTAATCTCTAGTGTAGCTGCCGACAGTTATTCTAGTGGAGGCTTTTGTCGAGAACAAATTGTGATTTGTATATATATATATATATATATATATATATATATATATATATATATATATATATATATATATGAAGAAAGTCATGTACTGGGCACATCGGGCATTTTCATAGACTTCACAATTTCCGCGTAAACGGTTAGGACATTAATCAGAGATGGCTGAGTAATAGCTCGAAACCGTGAAAGGAACTCGTTAAGTTTTTTGACTTCGTTAGATAGAGAAAACGATTGTAAGAGGGAGAGGAAACGGTCCAGAGAGAGAGAGAGAAGATAGACAAACTCTTATCCCCAAACCCTCCCACGCCGTGTAATTAGTTTTCAAGTTGCTTGAAATGGGAGGAGGGGAGCTGCCGTGGCAACAAAGGGTTGAGTGGCGTGAGTCATTCTCTCAATCAATCGCCGAGTCCATCTATTAGTGGCAGCCAGTGATTAGTGATCGGGAGTGGATGTCGTTAGAGAGCGATGGCGAACGATTCGAGGTAAGAAAAGAAAACTTCTTTTTCAGAAGAAAAATCTCATCGCATACGAAATTCTTAGGGATCCATATAAGCTATTGCATAGAAAATTGAAAAAAAAATCGAAAGACGAAAATGAAGAGTTGAAAGTATAATATGGGCGAAAGGAGGGGCTTCTAGGTCCAGTGGAATACATACAATATAAAAGCCCTTGCCTCGGCCAGTCTTAATTCTATCGATCGATTATTAATATATACTTCGGCATGTGCGTTAAAACCTAATATTATTATGCGAATGATAAAGAAAAGCAAAGCAAGGAAGAATAAAGGGGAGTGGAGAAGAAAATGAGCGAGGGAAGTGAAATGGCGACAGATGGATAAAAGAGCACCAGGAAAGAGCTGAAGGGAAGGTTAAGAAACTTATCCATGTGATTAAAGCCTTCATCTCTCTGCAGAAGCGACCACGTTAATTAGATTTCCAATTATTTTCACGCGCAATTCAATTAATTTCTGGTCACGATTTAGTTTTATGACGCCTGAAGCCTAAGGAGACGTCGTCTCTGATTGATGTTTAGCTCGTTTGAACGTCAGATTGAAAAGTTATCAATCGAAGACAAAAGAGATGTTTTGAAGGGGTGAATATTCAGTTGTTTCGAGTAAAATAGTTATTAAACGCGAAGGTAAAACTATCAGGCGGATTGAATCATTTAATTTTTTTTTCAGATGACTGATAGGTTAATCTTAATTTACAATGTGAATGAAAACTTTTATGCATAGAATTTTATGGTTTCATAGTGGAAGAGTATTTAGGTAGTAGAGACGATGTCTTTGGCTGTGATTCTAAGACGGGTATGGATTTTTCGATTAGCATTTAAAAATAACTCGTCTTATAATAAAGCATAAAGCGGAAACTAATATATTGCTGCGAAAAGGTTCAATTCTCGTCATCTTCCCGTTCAAACATTTTGTACCATGCCAAATAAATAATTTTTAAACAACAGAATGTGAATATTGTAATAAGAAGGATATTGTTAGAATTACATGGAAAATAATAGTATTTTCATGCTACATTTAAAATTAATTTAGCTTCATAAACACCTTAAACATTTTGAATTTACATTATTTCGATGTGGGGGATAGCGGTATTCGAAAAAAATGGAAAACAGATAAAATTCTTGTCATCGGTAAGTTAATTAAAGCAAACTGCAACTGAAGTGAGGAAAATTAGATATGATAAAATATTTTTACCGTCGCAAATATTTTCAATTTCCATAATTTCTGTTCCATTAAAATTTTACAATTTTATTGTAATTTGTTCCAACTCTACGTATATGTAGCCTGAAATAATAAATTTAAAAAATACGCTTCACCCATTATTTCATTGGTTATTTTAACGGTTTTTTAAAAATGGGACAATCAAACGTTCTCCCTTTACACTTCTTTTTCCCCTATCCCTCTTATCCTCTATCCGTCCCAATCTCTCTCATCCGTCCCTCCATCATACTCCCCTTTTATTTTCTCCTCCATTCCTTTTCTCTAAGACTTTCGCTCTCTCCGCCACTTAGCCTTGATCTCTCCACTTTATTTTTTCTTCTCCATCCCACTCTATTCCGCTCATTCTCATTTTCCCGCATCCCTCTTCTTCTAAACCCCTCGGTCACCAACAAAAAAACTCTTCTTACCGCAGAAACGGAAGAATTCTCTCCGAGCTAACCAACGCAGTTTCATCTCGCTTCACACGGAAAAAAGAGCTCTTTAGGTGGCGTTAGATGGAGCCCTTTAAATACCCCAATGCGATACAAACTCCAATTTGGCGAGGGGAAGAGAGAAGGCGAAGGAGGAGAGAGAAAGAGAGAGAGAAAAAAAGGGAATGCGGATCCAGGGTGGCGGGGGCGGTGCGGAAGGGGGAATGGAGGTGTGGAAGGAGGAAGGGAGGTGCGGAAGGAGGGAGGGAGGTGCGGAAGGAGGGAGGCAGGGAGGGAAGGAGAGAGAGAGAGAAATTGCGTAGGGGAATGGAGACGATGGGAGGCCGTGCGGATCATGATGGCGGCCGAGGAAGACTTCACCGTTGCCAGGGAACAAAGCCCCCCCATCAGCCGCATCTGCCGCTTTCTCAGGGTTCTCGCCGCTCCCCTCCTTCCGCTCCTGCACCCCTCTCCACGCGTGCCCTCTAACCCCTGACCTCCTCTCGCCCCCAGAAAGCACTTCGGCCTCCCTTTCGCTCAACACCGCCGCCTCGCACGGAAGAGGTCTCTTCCCTCCGCGCCCTGTCCCGCGCAGCTATTCTCCCAATTACTTCTCTCACGCTCCTCTCCTCGCTTTCTCCCTCCCGCTCCTCCATCTTCGCCCCCGCACCTCGCTCCGTCCCCTAACCGCAACTCTGCCCCCGCTCTCGCTCTTCTACTGCCTTCACCCCCCCCCCCCCCCGACCTCTCCCCGGCCCCACCTCTCCCTTCCACACATATACACATACATAAGAACACCAAGCGTTCCTCCCGAGAGTTTCGACACTCGCGTTAATGAGCCGTAGTTTACATCTCACGCTCATAAGCGGCGTCCCCTTTAATCCACCTCTCAATCGCAATCGGGTCCTCCATTAGTCCGGCTGAGTTCCGCCTCTATTCACTCAGCACTGTGCCTTTCCCATGCTTTTCCGCTTCTTCTCCACGAGTTGGATTTTGCTCCGCTTTGGCAACAAGAGAATTCGAGCGGCGTAGCCGATATTTTTATTGCTTCTTTCTCACACCGAAGGGCAATTTTCACGATATATGGTTCCCATATTATCGGAATGGGATCTCATTTTCCAATAAAAATGTTTCTTCCAGATCCTTACAGTTTTTACTCGTGCTTTAGCCGATTGGTTCTAAATGATAATGCTGCAATGCTATAAATTAGAGACAGACTGGTATTGCACGTACATGTTTCCGATAAAATGTCATTACACAATTAACAACTGATGGAGATGCGGTGTCAATTAAATGTTGGCGTACGCACGCGCTTGGACTAAATTCGCCGCCGAGCACAGAGGAGCACTCCCGTTATTTACACTTCAAAAAGAGCATGTACATTCGTTGAATCCGAAAAATTTTGAATACCTCCCCTTGATAGGATTGCCTTCATATTTTTAATATATGGTTCCCATCATTTTGCAGCAAATACCGAAAATACATAAAACGTCGCTATAGAATTAATTCCGACGTAAAGTAATTCTGTTTTACACGAATTTGTACTTCGTGTTTCACATTAGACCTACCTAATTCATTTCTTTGCACCCATAACGACTGCCATTTTTCGAGGGCTTCCGATTCCTCCCATTGTCCACAATGAAACGCACAGTAATAGGCAGTGGTCCGTTAAAAACAGACACAGAAACTGCATTTGATGTGTGAATATAGGCCAAAAGTGAATAACTATGCTGAATAGAGCGTAGAAACAAAACAGTGGAAAACATTATACGTAAAATTATTAAAAAGATACCATACACAAAAAAAAACGAGTTTCTGCCCGGGTGTCTGCGCCGCCAGCGGCCACAATGCTTTTTTTGCCACTTGCAGTCGGGATTAGTAATTGCAAAAAATTTGTGCCTGCGTAGATAAATGATCACGTTTTATGGCCCAGTAAAATCGAATATCTCGAAAAAGAGTCCCAGTTTCTATTCCGGGAACCTATTTTATCTCCAATGTCAAATTATTGTGTGTTGGATATTTTTAATTTGCATTTTAACGGGTTATAATCGACATACTAAACTTTTGTGAATGGAGTTCATTTTCATTGCTAAGAAAATTTGTTAGCCAAGAAATTATTAGTTTAGACACCTAATTTTTTGCCTATTTATCAATGAGAACGTTAACTATAGTGGCAACTCGCATTTTTTCCTCATTTGAGATTCCAATATCTGAGAAATATTCATAGTAATACGGTTTTGAATTGCAGCATACAATTTATCTTTTTTTGTTTGATAATTAACATGCTGATTTAATTTTCAACCGTATTTTTCTACTAATTTAAGTTGGCCAAAGCAAATTCTGTAACTTTAATCAACATTTAAAATCATCAAAAACAAACATAAGATTCATGACATGTAAGATTCATAAAATGTTAATAATGATCCATGGCTTTGTTTATTTACGTTCCCATTTTGAACTAAGACTGAGATAAGGCGGTTAAGGTATTTTGATTGCGACCAGAATACCATAAACAGATTGCTCCATGAATTCAATGTCACAGCATAGATATGTTACAATGAAACTCACAAAATTAAGGTATATTTACCTGCACCAAAAGGAATTACGTATAGAACAATATGAAGATGCTGTGAAAGCGTTCTATGTATGCGAAAATACAATTAATACAGAACGAAGTGTAATAATCCATTCAAAAAGTTTCTTAGGACCAAAGAACACAAATCAATTGTAACAGAACGCGATATCAATTGCTCGGAAGAAAGGAAAATCCTGTAAATTTAACACTTTTTCATGCAATTCTCTACGGCCAGAAATAAAAAGAAACCTGCTCCCTAATCAGACAACAAATGACTGACAGGACTTATGAGCTCGAGTCTCTGATCTGAAACTCAGAAGACCTTTTCGGAAAAAATATATTAAGAAAAGTTTTTGTTGTATTTTCCTTATTGAATTGATTGAAAGGGGGTTTGCCTCGCGCCCACATGCTGTTTATTCTTCATCCACAAGATAAACCTCGTAAATACCAGAACTATGTCTCAATTGTACTCCCAGAGACCAGATCCAGAAATTCGTCCACTCTGCGTGAAATTGTAATAAGGTGTATTTTTTATTGTTCATAGGGTTCTCGAACATCATCTCCATGTATGGAGAATGATAAATGCTAAAAAGTATTCTCAATAACTCCAATAAAAAAACCAAGAGGCAGAAAGTGGCTAACCTTTTATCACTGTCGTAATGCAGGAAGAACTTTTGTGCAAAATAGTGTTGAACTTGATTATCTCTAGTACTCCGCAACCTGTACCTCTCCATCAAATATGACGAGCATATTAATATTAAAATTTGCGGTACAATTAGTGCAGTGAAATACACCTATAAGTATGTATATAAAGAAACATGGAGCTATTATAGAAATATCACATGAGAAAAATGATGAAATGAAACAGTGTCTAGCAAGATATGTATCATATACAGGAGCAGTGTGTAGATAGTTTCTTAAGAATATTAATCAGTATTCAAACGTCTGTAGACTGAACATACACTTGGATAATAAAAGGAATATTTTTTGCCTCTGGAACATGTATTGACGAACATACGAAAGGAACGGTTTTAACAAGATGGTTTAAGATAAACCAAGTTTATGCGGAAGCAAATATTTGTGCATCAAAATTCATGTAGAAACTATAGGTACAGCAGCAGCAAGATTATTTCTGATTCATCCACATCAGGATGAGAAGTGTTATCTCCGACTTGTACATGTAAAACTGCAGATTTTGTAGCAGTACAATTAATTTTTTCATTTATAATTATATTTCAGTAAATTTTATTATAAATGTTTCCCAAAATCGAAAATGAAATAAACAAAGAGATATTAAAGAGGTCATATGGATCTCCAGTTGACTATAGAAATAATGACTATTTTCCAATTCATATACTGTGATGCTAGAGGAGGGACGGAGGGAGGGGAGGGGAAGGAGACGGAATAAAAGAGGAGGGAGTGAGGAGAGGGGAGAGAGACGGAATAAAGGAGGAGGTAGAGAAAGAGGGCTAAGGAGTGGAGAAGAAGAGAAAGAAAGAGTGAGGCTTTCACTCCATTATCCAGCCAGAACGACCCTTTGTTTTTGCGTGGTTTTATTTCAAGTCCCCTGAGCTCCTGAAGGCGTTGAAAATCTCTCTCGCAATTTATCATCCATTTTGGCCGTAACCCGTCGCGCACCCTTAAGAGCCTTAAATTTGTGAAAGAAGCTCCCTAACGTCTGAAGAAAATGGTCGCATCCTAAAGTTATTAGCGCAATGAAAAACAAATTAAGTCGTTTGTATTCATAACCTCGTTTATACTCCATCGCGTTTCTCTAAACCATTCCGCTTCGCACTGATACAATTTTCAACGGAGAGTTTGTTTTCGAGACTCCAAGGTCTCACGGAATTAGCGATGAACACGTATTTCATCGTTGCAAAGGAAGCTGTTACCAGTGAATTAAAGAATATCGCATTCATCCGAGGACATTTTTAGGTTTTCGAAAAATATACCGCGATGTTTTTCCGTGATTTTATAGTTTTGCATTCAAAATCTAGCAGATTTAATCCAAAACTGATGTAGTAATTGGTTCTATTCAAATAGAATAAACATAAGAAAATATATAACAATTTTTGCTAACGGTTATAGGAATAGATGCACACACAAAGTGAGACGTTATTGAGGGTCAACAAGAGCAAAGACATTAAGTATTTAAGTTACGCAGTGATAGTAAACAAGTACGTTTTTCGGGAGTTCTTTTGTGCAACTATTTTCCTTAAAAGCTTCTTTAACGCTGCTATTGGTACCTCAAAGGTTTGTAAATCACCAAAAACGAAACCATCACGATTTTAAATATTCATTGAGCGTTTCTTCCGAAAAAAGGATGAATTTCCACTTCCGCAATTAGCATGCCGCAAAAAATGGCCTTTATTCCTTCGCCGCCCGAAAGTCGAGCCTTACTCTCTTTGTGTCCCTTTCAAGAACAACGCCGCCTTAAGAGCACCACGCGTTCCTCAGTCTCGCCGACAGCTATTCCCCTCTGCCTCTCTCTCCCTGTGTCTCCCTCTCCCCCCCCCCATCTCCCTCTCCCCCCCCATCTCTCTCTCCCCCCCCCATCTCTCTCTCCCCCCATCACTCCCCCCCACTCCCCATCACACTCTCTTTTCCAGTGCGTGCTTATGCTGCCATCTCTGCCACTTCCCTTTAAGATGGAGCGAGGTCCGCAGAAATATTCAAACAACTCGCGGAGCCACTGCGATCCACGCAAACTAACGGACTAATTTAACGCTCCAGTACTCGCGCGGGTTCCTCGAACGTGAGTACTCGCGCATGGTAGATTTTAATCCCATATGATTTACAATAAAAATGCATGCCAAATGTAATTCATTCGTCAACAAAAAATGACAAATATATATCTAATTTAATAGAAACAGCAGATAGTATTTTAACAATATTTAATAATATTATTTTAAAATAAAAGTCGATAAAACTTAAGTCAATATATTTTTGACATGTGAAAACCAAATACAAAATGGAATTTGGTGAAAAATGGTTAAATTACAATTAATTTCTAATATAAATATATAATAAATACATAAAAGTTTCTAAAAGTACAATTGTAACAATTTTACTATTTTTCAAGAGTCCTCATTTTGTCAGATGTTTCATACACATCTATTTTTCTCATGATATCTCATACGCAACCACAAAGTATAAATTAATTAATGTGAGACAATTAGTGTATAAAAATTTAAGTATTTACTATCAATAAAATTGCATATGGAGAGAGAAAGTGAAATGAGCATAAGTTTATTTGCTCACCTCATAAATAATAAGTATCGGTTAAAATTTGTTAAGCGAGAAGCAGAAACATGAAAAAACTATCAATTGATGTATTAAAAACTATTTCACCAAAACAGCAACAATATTTTCCATACAAGGAGATATGTATCACAGATGTTCGTCTAAGATCGCCGTGCGACGTCTAAGAAAAAGCGCTCTTACTCAAAAACGGTCAACACAATGCCAGAAATTTTTACCTAAAAACCTTCCACACATGTGTCATTCCGGCTACTGAAAAGGACGCGACAGTGAAAAATGAACGGGAGGGAAACCATCATAAAATGTGAGGGATGGGGTAGAAATATACCCCGCGCGAGTACCGGAGGGTTAATACGTTCCCCTTTCCTAAAGATGGATTTCAGAAACTGTTTCGCTTGTTTCATAGATTTGGGGCTTGTGCGTTGACTGATTTTGAATCGATGAATCAAGCGCGAGCATTTATGCCAGGTTTTCTGTTATTAAAACAAAATGTAGACTTCTTCTTATTTACTCCGTTGGGGAGCGCGAAGGGTAGGTCGGGAGGGAATATTTTCAACATGGCATTAGAGGTATTGAATTGGTGAAAGACATATTTTAAAATGAATACACCAAGAAAAATCTGCTTAAAATTTATTAGCTTCTACTAAAGCGTTGTTTACATAACAGACGAATGCCGGTATAATCCTTATCTGTTGCCAAAGACTAACGCTTGACGGATTTTGATGACTTTTAACAAGATAAGAGTAAAAGTTTATATAAGGCATTGTGTGAAGAGAAAGTTCAAATTGACAGAAACGAACCAATATCATATTTGAAGGACGAATTTTAATAAGGATATCTCATACTAAATTTAGCCAAAATCCATTTAGCCGTCCAAGAGATGAAAGACGCGACAGTCAGACTGATGAGCCGCGCCCATAAAGAGTTCCACTACAATCATTTCGCTCGTAAACAACGCCTAAAAACTTTGATCTGTATCTTATAATATATAATATGACCCAATCAATATTACCCATAACATCAAAATTGATTGATTTAAAAACGTTAATGATACCAAATTTATATTGGTTCATTCCTAGTGGCGGTAACTGATAAACCTGTAGGCAGTGCCGTGGTCTCACGTTATTAATATCTTCGAATATATCCGTCATAATTTCCTAGATTTCTGTACATGCAGTCGTAGCCCATACTGTCCACAATATATTCTCTTGGGTTTTCCTAATTTTGAGAGCATTGTTAAATAATTCACAACAACATATTTAGTGCCTATCTTATAAGCTCCCTTTATCCGCCACTAACCGACTTATTTCCTGTAGTTTATTTTTGTGGTATTATGTTCTTCCTTAATTTCCAATCATTTGACGCTATGCTTGCAGCACACTAACTTCCAATCTACTTATAAATTCACATATACCAGTAATATAAATGTCACTAAATACACAAATTTTACCACGAACCTATGAACTATGTAAAAAAATACAGCCTCCAAATGTAATCATTTCTATTTTTGGAAAGCGCAGTAACGACATAACCCGCAGCAGGCTCTAACTAAACGAAGCGGAACCTTCAGTCTCGGCTCACCTCCCTAGGATTACACGCGCTCTGCTCCGCCAGGGCAAAGACGGAGAGTGGAGAAGAGTGAGGTAGAGAGAGAGAGAGAGAGAGAGCCCTCCAACAGTGAAACGCCCTTTTGCAAATGAAGCCGCTTTTTCCCTTCCCTCGTCCCATTTTAATTAAAATGGCTATTTGCGCGTGATTCCTTCTGCGAAGGCGACCTCCCCTTTTCCTTCCATTTCGCCAAACCCCCATTTCCTTTACTCGAAAACCTTCCTCTCTTCCTCCTCTCTCTCCCACCTATCTCCGCTTCTCTTTCTCCCTCTCTTATACTCTCTTTTTGGTCTCTTCCACTTATCCTCCCCCCTCCTGGTCTATCTCTACCTCCGCCTTCCTCTCCTATCCTTTCATTTTTCCATGTATTCCCTTTCTCTCTCTTTCCCTCCCTCAACCTCCATTTCCTGCTTCGCCTTCCCCTTCTCGTTGCCCTTCTTCTCCTTCCTCCCCCGTCCTCTCTCCCTTTCGCTCCTCTTCTCCAGTGTGTTTGCATAACTCCGGCGAGTGGAATGCTTCCAACCTGAGGTTAGGGACTCGTCGCTTTAGCAAAATCATTGGTGATATGCCTGGGGGTTGGTGGAGTTTAAAGAAGGGGATGATTACCCATATAGAGAGGGTTACTTGGTTAGCAAAAGGACTGCTATTGAGGGACTTAAAATTAGAACTAGATTTTTTTAAATATACATATACTTATATTTATATTCGCCACCCTGTAATCATCTGACTACGTCCGAATTACTACAAATTAACTACAAGGATATCCTTCATCTGATCCCGAGGCAAGAACATTGCTATGTTTCTCCACTGCAATTTTAAAACGAATGCCGTCAGTGTAACATAATCCTGTGGAAAATGATTCCCAATACCTCTCTTCCACGATTCATGAAAGACACGTCTATAGTATCGATAACGTGAAGTATATGTTAAAACTGCCAATATTTGAAATTCAGTTAATTGGCCGATCATAATTTCTCTGATATAAAGATTTTAAGTTAGTTGTATGAATATAATAATTGGTCACATTTCTTTGGTTTATGGTTAATAGCAATCCCTTAAAAGAATTCCTGATTCTACTTCCTCGCTTTTATAATATTTATTTTGCTTGGAACTTTATGATAATTCGAGTTGATGCTGCACGCTGGTCTCATTATTTAAAATATAATTGTCAATTTCATTTCTGTCAGTGTTATGCATCATTATTAGTACTTATTTTGATTTAGTTTACACAAATAATATATTTTACTAGCTGGTATAGAATTAGTCTATTTTTTCAGAGAAGGAGAGAGAAAGGAGAGGGAGGGAGGATGGGAAGGAGGGAGTATGGGAGGGAGGGAGTATGGAAGGGAGGGAGGATGGAAGGGAGGGAGGATGGAAGGGGGGGAGGATGGAAGTGAGGGAGGATGGGAGGGAGGGAGCATGGGAGGGAGGGAGGATGGAAGAGAAGAAGAGAGAAAAGGACGAAGAATGGGAAGTTCATTCAATTTAATACTTAATCCACGCATACCCGTCATATTTGACGGGCAATTGCGATAGTTTTTAAATATTTGTATATATTCATTGGAACTTCTATAACTTCAATCCCCAAGGATATCAAAAATTATTCGAGTTACAGAAAATTCGAGTTACGGAAATATATTTTTTCATTTTTCTTTAATCGAATTAACATCAAGTTTATTCCCGTAAGCATATAAGTTAACTTATTCAAAATTTCAATATCATGCATATTATGAAAACATCATCATCAGTATTTTCTTCCGATAATATGTAAAATTTTACTATATCCGAAACACTAATTACATCACGCACTGTGATTGAGGGTATAATTGCAATTCTCACGTACTACTGAAAGCACAAACATGACGATTAAATTTGGGTTATCGACTGTAGGAAGGAGAGAATAGGTTAATTTTTCTCCGCGGCTATAAGGGATCACAATAGGATAAGCAACCCTGATAGCAGTGATGGTAAAACATAAAAAGTATGTTAATGTTGTGTTTCGTAGTTTTTTGTGAAATTTGAACTCTTTTCTATTGTTAAATATAATGGAGTCATACCTATTTCTCGGTATATTTTTCCAAATACGCACTAAAGGCATGGATGATTATGCCATAATCTTAACAGTAAATATCCCAATTTTTCCATAAATTTAATGTATAGGGTATAGTCTTAATGATGATTATTCTTATTGCTCCTGCAGTGCGATCTAAGTCACTAAACTTGAAATACGAAAACTTGGACACGAGCCGATTGCCAGAGAATTTGGAAATTATGGATAATTGCCTTAATTTCACGAAAAATTATAAATATACTACTATAACTCATGGAATTTATTATCTTATACATGTAGGCTCCACGTGGCTGAAGTACTGTTGCCCTGGAGATCGCGTTGGTTTATTTACGAGTTTAGATCTTGGTATATGGTGTTTTTTAGCGCTTGCAGTATCAAGCACCGACAACTCGTGCGCGCACACACACACACACACACACACACACACACAAGTACTCGTATATATACATGGTGTGGGGAAAATGGCGCACACTATCAATGGGAACATGTAGAAAACCTCAAAACTAAGCAAAATGTATAAGGAACAAATTCTCTAGAATGAATAGGTACCGAGATATGGTAGGACGTTGCCAGTCTCCTTCATTCGCTGGTCCATCCGACAAAACACATCTTTGGCTGGATGGCGGCGTGCTGGATATATTTCTGCATAAGCCATGGCTGCAGCGTAGACCCGGTTTCCAAACGCACCAAGGATCAAGTACATATTCTAGTATTTGTGTAATGTGTATTCCATATCATTTTCCCTTCCGTGCTGACGACGTACTGTTATGGAACGACTGCACAGTATCACAGTAGGCCTGCATACTGCACGCTGAGTGTTGATCACTGTCGTCCGTGGTATTGCAGTGAGCTATCTGTGTCTTTTCTGTGTGCCACTGAAAGATTTGCCTCCAGGCGCCAAAAACTCAAGTAGGTATCAGCCTAACTAAGGTAAGTAAAATGAAAGAGGCATAATTTTTGATCGGCTTTCTCCTCAAATTCAAATGGAGCTGCGTAGGTGTCAGCTAAAAAAATGATAGCATTTTTCCGAAAAGAAGCTATTCCACGCCATCGGTATACATTAGTTAATGTTTTAGCTGAGGATGAGGTATGGAAGAAACATGTATATTTCCTGGTGGATTACAGTTTATATAAAAATTATTATAAGAAGAGTTTAAAAATTTAATGATTAGGTAGAATAAAAATATGGAAAGACATGCTTGGCATTTGCGCTTGTTGGTTTAAAAAGAAATTGGAGAAAAGCATGCCGTTGAATTATTAAGCCTCTCCGTTGCTTGTTATAAAAAACTGCACAATAAATTGTTAATTTTAAATAAATAATTTATATTTTAGCAGAATGTATTTAAATGAAACTTAGGATTATGTATAAGCAGCTTCCTAACAATCCGAAAAAGTTTTCTCTCAAATAAATTTCCAATTTCTTTTATAACTAACTAGAAAATAAAATCCGTCACACGCCATTTTAATTCCAATCTAACAATAACACTTCCTTAAATCGTTGATTAAGGCCATAACTTTCATATTGGGGGCATTGAAATTTGATTGAATCCGATTAAAATTCAAATATTACAGAAACAAATTTGCTGATACCCAGTAAAAGTTTCGCATGATCATAATAATCTGATTTCATATAATACATTTAAGTATGATGTGAGCATACACAGAAACAAATAACATGCCACAAAATCACACAACGCAAATCACAGTCATGGCAGCGCAAATAGTACTCGCCGCCCTGGCAATAATTTATAGGAGACGGCAGAAACTGGCATGGCGTATTTTTATTTCCATCTATGAAGGTGTAGTAAAAGTATCCTGAACTCGAAATTCAAACATACTCGGTGCGGGCCTCATCACAAAAGATTACGATTATATCATTTAATTTTTTTTATTATCTCTAGCGTCACACCTGTATTACTTTGCAATATACTGCGAGTCATTCGTATCACTAAGGACTTTTAACATCATTCCATAAATAAATCCAATAACTAATTATTGTTAGAATAAGAAACGTCGCCAAAATGTTAAACGAAAGCAAGAAATAATAATATAAACGCTTTGTTTGAACTTGGGGCCCGCCAACATTTGCTAGAAGAAAATTGATTTAGGGAAGGCGATAGAAACGGAGTTTGAAATAAGAACGTATTTAACTTGGGCTTTATTGGAAAGGAGAATTGATTACAGATGCAAAGGAGTTTAGCGTTAACGCCCCCTTAAAATTAGAGAACGCGGTGCGGAGATGGAGGGCGGACAAAGCAAAGATCGGAGTGAGCTACAAAGGAGACGAAAAGGGAAGGATAGGGAGGGAGAATGGAAGAGAGAGGAAGAATGGAGGAAATAGAGTGAGAATGGAGTAGATAGAGAGAATGGAGGAGATAGAGAGTGAGAATGGAGGTAATAGAGTGAGAAAGGAGGAAATAGAGTGAGAATGGAGGAGATAGAGAAAATGGAGGAGATAGAGAGAATGGAGGAGATAAAGAGGGAAAATGGAGGAAATAGAGGTATAATAGAGAAGATAGAGAGAGCGAATGGAGAACAGTGAGAAAGAGAGTAAGAATGGAATAAATAGAGAGGGAGTATGGAGGAGATAGAGAGAGAAAGGAGGATGATGGGGGAATAAGAGAGATTGGAAGATCGAACGAAAGCGAGACATCTAAATGAATTAAAGGAAAATGAGAGACATGTGGGAGAAAGAGGATATAGAGATACTGAGAGAAGGAGGAGGAAAAGAGGGAATCGAGAAAGAGGTAGAGAAGACAGAATGGAATGAAGGAGGAAGACGAAGGAGAATTTGATCAGAGGTGAGCGTGCGGTGAAGGGAGTGGTGTAGGAGAGGAAGAGGAGAATGAATGGGAGAAGGGGAAAAGGAGGAGAGTATTTTGCGGGGAAGGGGACTATTTCGCGAGGAAGGGAGGGGGAGAGAGAGGGCGGGGGGAGAAGGGGGCGTGATGTGTGGGAGGAGAAGGCTTGTGAAAGGTTTTGAGTCAAAATACGTTAAGGGGAAGAGGAGGCGGGTAAAGAGGGTGTGAGGGGAAACACAGGGGGCAGTCTTTAATGAAATCTTACCAAGCTTTACCGTCTTAATTACATTCATTAACACTTAATGAAGGTGCTGCTCCCTGTATACATTAGCGTCAAAGTAAACTAGAGGAGGACTCGAAACCTCGCGGCTTGGAGCTTTTGATGGCGTGGGCGGAAAAGAAGAAAGTGGATCAGGCGAGCGAGTAAAGGAAGGTGCAGGTTAGAGGGGGAGAAAGGGAGGGAGGGAGAGAAGGAGGAGGAGGTGGAGAATGAAAAGGGGGTCGGAGGCGATGGAGGGAGGAGGGGTGAAGGGTGATGTCAAAAGAATGAGCGAAGGGAGGCGATAGAACAGTAGAGGAAGTGTGCAAAGGGAACGATGGGAGGAGAAGAGGCGGAATGAGAGTGAGTGGAGGAGAGAAGAAGAAAGGAGGAGGCGCTTGACAGCTCTGGGGAGGGAGCGGAATATCCGAGGGCATAGGAAGATCGTTAGATAATTTATTGCAGCTCATTTTCTCCCTTACACTCTTCAGTCATAGAAACTTATACACACATGAATCTATGTAGATACGTACATATCAACATAAAATTTACAATGCAACAGAAATATTTTTTTAAAATCTGATGTGGCCACCACATGGCTTTCTCCAAACCTGTAATATTTCTAAAAATTCCAAGTAGGTTAAATGATAATAAGTGTTTTAAGGAATTGCGAGAAAAATTCAAAGACATTACAAAGAACAGACCAAAATGAGTGTTACTAAGACGTAACTAAGCGTAAATTGTTTATAAAAGTTACCTCCAGTTGGTGTGGTGGTAGAAGCTAAACAATATAATTTTCAAAATATCTCTTAAAAATACATTGTATGAGAAAATGTTTCAAGCAAAGGTTGTATAAAATTAAATTACTTGCAACTTTTATTCTAGTAATTTTTTACTTTGATCAAGTATTAAAGCAAATATTTGTGAAAAATCAGATGTGGCCTCCGCATGATTTTCTCCATACCTGTAATATAGTGGAACTTCTATAACTCGAATTTTCCGTAACTCGAAGTGAATTAATTTTACCGGACAGTACTCCTATGAGGAAAACGTATATCCAAAAGTCGAATTTTCTATAACTCGAATATTTTTCTTTTCCCTGAACTTCGACTTATGGAAGTTACACTGTATTTCTAAAAATTCCAAATAAGTTAAATGATAATAAATATCTTAAGGAACTGCGAGAAAATTTTAGACTTTAGAAAGAACAGAAATAAACTAAAATCGTAGCCTTCTGATATTGGATATAGCCCCGAAGCTCCAACAATTAAGAAAATAAAAAGGAGCATAAAGTGTTTACAATAGTCGCCGGTAGGTGGTGTGGTTGTGGCAGCTAAAAATTTTAATTTTTAAAATATCTCTTCAACAATGCATTATATGGGAAAATGTACCGAACGAAGTCTGTAGAAAAATAAATTTCCTTTGACTCTTATTCCAATACTGTTTAACATTAATCAAATATTAAAGCAAATATTAAATAAATGGAATATCTCCTTAACAGTGCGTTCTACGAAAAAATATTTCAAACAGAAGCTATAGAGAATAATATTATCTATAATGTTCATGATAGACAACATTTACATTTATGAAGATTTAAAAGAGTTATTTGCCAAAAACCAAAACATTACTAGAGTAAACATCCACTTCCGGTTGAGCGATTATTGGCAAAACCTAATCAGCTTTTTATTATAAAGTAGGGGAAAGTGGGGTAAAACCGAGTAGCTAATGTTTGACTGCTCACTGGTATTATAATAATAAGTAAAAAATCATTTTTTAGAGAATCTGCAGAAACTCTTGTAGTTGGCTGTCAGTATACTGAATTTAAAAAATATCGATTTAATTGCTGGAAAATTTAATTGTTTGAATAGACACATCACCCGGTTTTACCCCACTGGCGGGGTAAAACCAAATAGAAATTTGTGAAATAGTAAAAGGTCAATTATAAAAAATGATAAGGAAAACGGGGTATGAAAATTACAAAAGACATACTTCAGTGAAATACATTTATTAAAAACTTCAATAATAAACAATTTATTGACATAGTTCATACACGAAGTGAAGGTCTCATTCTTCTTCTACTCCACAGCAGGCATCATGGGCCCAATTTTTGCACGTCATGCATTGAATCCATTCTTCTCCGGAACGTGAATTTAAGTAGATATCTTTGGAGTAGATGCATGCTGCATCATTATCAGCTTCTTCTTCTCAGCTGGTGGAGACTTCATTAGAAGCTGTTTGGGCAATAGTGCTGTATATGATTTCCTGATTATTTGTCTCTTTTCTTTTCATTGTATAGTGTTTTGTAAAAGGCTTCTTCACCGAGTCGTTCGTCTGACGCTTATTTTGTGTTGCTACTGCACTCTCTAACTCAGGCTTTTACGGCGGATGGTAGTCGTAACTCTTTTCTTATCGTTCTTTTTCTGTTGCTTCCTTTCAACATGAGGAACTTTCACTACTCTATGAGGAGGAACATGGAAGAATGAGTGGTGTGAATTCAACGCTAGAGATTCAAGAGTCTCGATACTCGAAGTTCCTACAGAATGTTTGGAAGATCGATGAGACACAACTAAATTCGAACCTTGAGAAGTTGACGATTTAGGCTCAGTAGTTTCAGCCGTCAAAGTTTCAGCGTGATTTTCGGGGGATTGGGTAGCATTATCAGGTTTCGGAGACTTTTCTGTGACGTTACTTGACATATGTGATCTGTCAGTTGTTTTACAGGGCGCAAACGGGTAATCTGGGAAAACCTTACGGTTGAAGGGATGAATTCCTGTGTTTTTGAAACCGTTAACAGCTGTTTCCATTACGACTGCCCTCATAAATGCAGTCCTGAACAATTTTGCAACTTGATATATGGTGACGCAGCGTCCATGATGCAGAGACAGCCATGTATCATTAACATAAATATAATGGATATCCTTTTTACTCGCTTCTTCTTCTGATAAGCCACTCCGAGCTTTCTTCACCCTATCTTCCAGGGTGCTTTGTGTACATTGCAGGCTTTCGCTGCTTTTAAATATCCCGTCGTCCCATCCATAACCTCTTCTATTGCTCCTTTCATGCTGTTTTCAGACCACGATTGCCTTTGCGATGATCTTTTATTGTGCCTTGGTATGTTTCACACTTGAAAACAAAAATAAAATGATTGGCAAACTTCAAAAATATACAAATGATTTTATCCGGAGAGTCGGGGTAAAATCGGGTACTACCCGGTTTTGTACAACCTGTGGTACCCGGTTTCACACCACAAGACCTTAATTCGGAAGAAATGACGTCACAGACACCACAAACGTATGGAAGATATACACTTATAATCAATAAAACCGAAATTACTGTAGAATAAAAGCATTTACTTACCAGGTGCAGCAAAGTATCGTGTCTTGGTTTATAATCCTCTAAACTTGGAAGTAATATTGTTCCTTTTCACAAAGAAATCTTAAAATTGTCTCACACTTCACACAACATGTGTTTCATCGCTGATGTCATGCATCAACTAACTTTTCAGCCGTTAAGAATAAATGCAGTACCGTGTCCGACAGATAGCAGCACTGCAAAGGCATTATTAGCCTGTACGCGGTTTTACCCCACTTTCCCCTACTCTTTCTAAATATAAAATTTGTTCTTGATATTAGTGTAAATTTTTGAGTTAGAGTGCCCACAAAATTCTATCACATACAGACCGACACACAGACATTATTGAGAAAATAGTCAAAACGTGTTCAGAGGACCGTAAAACATGTATTTCTGTTGAAATCTAGATTTCAATTTTTTTCGTGGAAACAGTACTTACTTTTTCTATACTTTCTTATATGGAGAAAGTGAAAAAATGATCAAAACGGATGTGACAAGAGTAGACACTCATTTTCGGTTGACCGATTTTCACCAAAAAATAATCAACTCTTGTTCTTTTAATAAAAGTGTCTAATATAATATTTCACTATGATTTAATTATTAGTTTATGACTTAGAGCACCCACAAAATTCTTATCACATACAGACATCAACGAGAAAATGGCGAAAACGTGTTCAGGGCACCTCAAAACGTGTATTTTCGTTGAAATCTCGAAATCAATTTTTTCATGAAAACAATACTGTCCCTTTTACTACGTATGAAGATAGTAAAAAATGAATGACCGTCTCATTATGAGTAATTAAAGGAAACATGAAAGAGGATAGCTTCATAAGAAACTTGTACGTTAGTCAAGCAGGATTGTTGATTATAGCGGGAAAATTCGTTGAAGAAACAACACCAAAAATGTTTAAAGAGAAAAATTTAGCTGATAACAACGTTAACATAAATTCAATTGTTTCGTGCAATGACCTAACATTTTGTCTCCATTTAAGAATAAATGTCTCGATTTAAAAGTTAACTCTCTGGTTCAATTAAAAAACCTTTTGTGCGCCTAGCCTTTCCATTTTATCTTGCATCCATTTATCTTCTTATAAATTAGTAGGATGAAATGTGGAGGAATTTTCAAAAATATCAAAACTGATTTAAAAAGTATTTTTCATTAAACTACCAAAGTAGTTGTACACTCTAAATACATTAGGCGTTGTTATTGCGGCATAATTAGCAATTAATGTCCAATCCTGTGGCATGATGGGACTCTTTCGAGCTAGATCTAAGAGAGGTAAAGTTATGCAAACACAATGTAATCGAATTTCTAATAAGTAAATGTTATCTTTTGAATTTTAATCTGAAGCAAGTATTTCAGTTTAAGTAGTCAAAACATAATTGTCATTAGTAAAATGCCGATTAAAAATAAAAATTTTAAATAAGGGAATTAAATTTTTCTATCATAATAAAATCGTGAAAGATATTAAGTAAAGCATCATTTTTTATAAAAAAATACGCGAAATCATTGATTCTAAGAAGATAAAAAATATAAACTGGTGGGTCGATTTTGTCAATGGTGCGATCCCAATTAAGTGAAACTGCTAATCATTGATTATTTTTAATCTTCCGTACTCGTACATAGCCTAGGTATAAATACAAATGCATGCGAAAAATCTTGAATAGTTTTTATTCGGAACGACATAGGTTCTTTATCAGTCACTTATTGCGATTATAATTTTAAATGATTTATTTTTCCGTAATGTTTTGTATTTTTTACGTTAGCATCAACATCCAGAAGACTACAACCAAGCTACCCTAGGATAGGGACGCAAATGCGGCATCTTGATTCTCTGTTAAGATATTGATTTATGTGCCAATGAAATTACCATAAAGAGCCCATCTACAAAATACGGAGTGAAGTTTATAGCGTAGGTAGTCAGAAGTCGTTTATTGACTTCTAGCCCATCATATTTTTACTACATCAGTAAGGAAAGTGAACATTTAAATGGAAACTTGCGCGGAAAATTTGATATTTTCTGTGGCTGTCCAAAATGTTTTTAAAATGAATTTTCAAATGTGAACGTTTATCGGAAATGAATATTTATACAAAAAGTTGTACTTTTATAGGAAAGCTGGTACTAGTGATTTTCACTTGACTGCACTGGGAAACAAAACTTTTTCCATGGATTATGTTGGGCAATGAAATAAAAACGCATATGCAATTGTTTTCCAAATATCAATATTAGACATATTTAAGATTTCCTCATGAGTTTTCTGTCTTGATCAAAGGAAATGCTTGATATAGGTACCTTTACTGAAGGTGACAATATTTGATTACTTTCTGTATATGATTGAAATACATTATATAAAGTAAAAACTAACAATTTCCAAATTTTGTCGATTTCAAATTAATTTTTAACTCTTCCAAAAAAATTAGTTTCCCTCTCTACCTGAATGAAGTGCTCTATCAAATCTCTAACAATACTGGAAACAATAAGGCGAACATTTTACTATAACTCTGAAAATACCTAAAAGAAATCATTACTTATAAAAGAAAAATTTGATATTCGTTACAGTATGAGACTTGAAGAATGCTTGAAATCCAAATCTATTAAAACAAAAATTTTGTAGTAGTTCTAATGATTTGCCTAATTATTATAAAACTGGATTTTAAAACAATAGAAGTAGAAAAATGTTGCTTGCAGCAATACGGTCAATGTGCTAAAAAAAGTACCCAGCTAAGAGGCATAAAAAGAGCGAATAAACCACATTCGCCTTCTGTCTAAAAATCTCCATTGGTCTCCAATGGTTAATGGCTACGACATATGAATGATTCCTGGGTAAATAGGTCCACCTTCCTAAAGAATAGATGGAAACAGAGAGGCAGACGAGAGAGACTTGACAATGAAAAATTCGTAATGGATCGATTTACTTCATAACCAATGGTCAGGTTTCACTTCTGCCAACCGGAATCCGCAAAGATGCAAGGCTACAAGCGGTCCAGGCGTAAAAATTTATCGGAGCGGGAGAAAAATGATGGTCATCTCCCAACGTCGAGGTTTCTTAAGAATATTTTTATTTGTTCCATTGAGAGAAAGAGAAGCGGTCCAGAGAAAATAGAGGAAGGAAAATAATCGACTTCCAAAGAGTTGAAGCAGATGTAAGCGACGTAACTGCGACATTGGCGCAACGAAGGGGAGAGGGGGGGGGGCGACGGACTTCAGCCCCCTTAAAAAATCTCTTACTAGCCTTGTACATGTGTATTTTCACAGGAAATATACTATTTTGACATTTTATATTTCTCTCGGCTTACACTTTATAATCATTATACAGATACTTCTTGAATTACGCATATTTATATCGTGCGTAGCTTCTAACAACTAGCAATCTACCCATATGTTTTGAGGGCTGTGAGAAAATCCTGGGGGCGCGCCTGAACTGCGAAGAGACGAGAAAAGAGAGAAAAGACGAACGACGAAAGAGATGAGAGAGAAAATCGAGAAAAGAACAAATTCACTTTGAGACACTTCCATAAAGAATTAGCGATCAAACTGCCACATATTATAAAAATCAGTAAATGTGGAAGTAGGCTACGGATAGCGTGGTATTTTTAACTATTTATACACATAAACATTTTATAATCAATTATTAAAATATAAATGGACAACTTGCACGCTTATAATTATAAGAGCTATGGAGTTTTAACATGGTTATTCAATTTGATGCTGATAATCTTAGCGAATTTCATTGATTGAGATGTCCAGCACAAAGGAATAAAAAACTCAGGATAGGTTTTCCTTAAACTACATGACTTAAATTAGTTATTACATTTATAATAGATATCACAACGACATATTTCCCCTTTCACTTGCCAATCGGTCTCCATTATGATGAGGAAATCCCTAAAACGCGTAGAGCCCTTCTTCCACGTTGCCCGTGTTACAAGGAGGAAGCGCTGCAATACTTTACTTGGCCGCGAGTTGAGCTTAAAAAAAATCCACCGAGTTTTTAAGAAAGAGAAATTTTGAGACCCTCCCAACCGCAGACATTCAATATCCTCAATTTTCCCAATCACTTCGAATCATAATCTTTAAGAGCCTTTAAGCATTCTGAGGTAGGTATTCTATGATAAAGTTCGATCGACTGGTTATCCCTTTAGGAACGAGGGACGCGCCCGCGGTCGGGAGGAATCGGATAACCGATTGATTGTCCGCTCATGTCTACTGAACCACCTGAGGCTGCTCGTGCCTCTTGGGTCTGCAGAATGGGAACCGTATAGGTTTTCAGGAGAGAATGGCAGTTGGTGGCCACACACAGCTTCCCCAGTCGGCGAAAAGAAAGAAAGTCTTTGAAATATGATACGGTGCAATACTGTAGACGCATCTTTGCCGAATAGATGCTTGTAACAATGGCGAAAGTACACGTTAGCAAATTCGTTAAGGTCAAAAAGAGAGAACGTTTGACGCAATTAATATTTAAAAGATCAGCACTAATGTAAGAACATGTAAAATGTACACACATAATACTAGGGATCGATACTTTACCGCTTATTCTCGCGGAAACACAAATGTATGAAGATTCCTTAAACATACACGAGTACTGATACAAGACTATTTTTTAAGATTTCTCAAATCTCAATTCCGATATGGATACACTTCAAAACTCACGGTATCAATTGCGATTTTTCTTTCACTTTGACAAAATATGTAGAATTATTGCTAATCTTGCACAAAAGTGCTGCCAGCATCGAATTACCTTAGATATTCACGATTTGTTTTATTTTAATTTTTATAACTTATTGTTTATAATTAGCTGTGTAATTTTTTCGAGTTGGTTTATTTTCTATGGCCCAGAATGACTAACCAAAATTAATGAAATTGCACTCCGGTTAACCGTCTGTACCAAAAGTAGCACAAAATAATATAAAGAAAAAACATAACTTTCTTAACAATTTCTCTGAAATTGATAGTAATATACAGTAATTTTTATGACAATAATGTCAAGTTTTTGTTTTTCTCTATCATAATTAATAAAAATCAATTCACAAGTTTCAGCCATTAACAGTATTAGCCGTATAAGATATAAACAAGAGAGGAAAGACCACACATCATGCGTGCATACGTGCGAGGCAGAGGCGTTCATTACGATTTATTTATTTATTTATCACGCCAAAAAATATTAATATAAATGGCTTAGTATAATGCCTAAGAACTGAAAAATGGTATGCCAGTAGTTATGTCAAGGAAATGTCGAATTTTTGATTCACTGACTTATTTCCTAATTGGTTTGTAATTAATAAAACAATCAAGAATTATTTTTAAAATACCACACTCGAATAATAGTAATATAGTCTTTATGTTCACGTTCATTACTTTGTCGTAAATCACCCATTTCTTTTTACTTACAAACGTTGTGTATACGTAAAGAAAATAGACTTATTTACGTTCATTTCTTCGTCGTTGATAATCCATTTGCCTTCATTTACCAAATGTTGCGTGCGCACGAAAAAAATTTAACTAGTTATTTACAGCAGATATTGTTTACTTCGGTTTGTTGCGAATATTGTTTTCGTTGCCAACAATTACAAAACACTAGAACATTTTTCTAAGTTCAAAGTGAATTATGACTTTTTCGTTTGATTTTCTTGAAACCGGCTACTCCTTCAATATAAAGTTGTGCACAAAACCTGCTGTTTGACTAGTTCTACAAATTTTTTGAAGAGTTTTATAGGTACAAGTAATATTTTACGAGATATAAGGAAAGGTTCTTTTTTTGTCGCCAGTAAAGTGGCACTCCCGATTAGGCAACGTAAACCATTTATATCATATTCTTATTATTTTGTTCTTATGTCCTTAATATCAAATTTAAAGAATATCCGCCGAGTAGTTTCGCAGATGAAGCACACGGACGGACGGACGGACACGATCGGACCACAAGGCGTTCTTTTTACTTTCTCCATATACGGAATATAGAGAAAGTGTTGTTTTTTTAATATACAGGTATGCATCGACTTCTAAGCACGCATTAATGACAGAAAAATAAGGCATATGTACATCATATTAACGGTATGTTTTTCAGTTCAATACGCTTATATTTTTATTTATCTTCGAGTGGAAATGATAATTTAGTAGATAATAATATTTTTTCATGTGCTTGTACTTTTATATTTAGTGTTGGTACATGTATTTGACTCTCAATATCAATCGAGTTCATTTCTCAAGAAATAGAGCTCATCTAATTTAACTTTACGAACAGATTTGCCTACACCGAGATATTTTTGCGTACTTCAATATTTCTAGTCTTATCTCTGAATTTTAGGAATAACTAAAGTTGATAGAATTAATATTATTTTATATAGCAAATGAAACGTTTCCCGATAACTCCAAATAATAATCCCCGACCGTCGATTTAAAATTCTACGAAGTTAATATTTCCAGACAAAAAACAACATTTATCAACAAATTTTAAAAGAAAATGTTAAAATTATAATTTGAGTAAATGATAATGAGTCATTTATAAAGAATTTTCGTATTACTTGAAAATTCTAGGCAAAAAGATAATAGAGAAGACAATTTTTCTTGTGTAAACCAACAAAACACTTGATCCTTATGAAGTCTCCACGTTACGGGCAAAAAGGTGAAAGAAAAAGAGGAAAAAATGAGATATAGAGATGAGTATATCAAATAGAATCGATAGAATATCCATCTTTCATCGATTGTGTCATAGAAAGTTCATTTAAACCTTCATCGTAAAGTAATCAAGAGAAATCGAATAGAAATTGAGAGCTGCTTTTTAAGAGATACACCTGAATATCTTCATCAAAAATAACAATGAGATATGGAGAAAACTGAAAAAATTAATTCATTGGGGCTAAAGGAAGTCTGATAGGAACGAGTTAATAGAGATAAGCAAGAAAGAGAAAAGTGGAAAATTGTGAGAATTAAAGTAAAAGATACGCAAGGTTCAAGAAAATATCGATGAAAGGAAAAAATTCATTGAAATAATACTGAAAAGACTTATGTGTCCAGAACATGACTTTCTCCATACAGGGTAATGAATATGACTGCAATAATAGTACTTACGAATTGATCTAGGCAACAGTGTCCTCAAGAATAATTATTGACAAATACACTAGTGAATAATTTGCAAACACTGCACAATTTTCCAAGTGAAAAATACTTTGTCTCTTTTCAAATTGAAAAAACTATACTTAAACAAAATTGTCATTTGTTGCTGTGGATAAAAAAATTGATGTGCGATTAAAATTACCGCTAATGGCGATAGCATCGCTGTCAATATTTACAAGAACATTTGTTTACTAAATATGACGCAAGATGGTATTGGGATAATTTTTATCGAAATTTAAATTACCCTTGGCAGCGTAGGCATCACTATCAACAATTATAGAAATTACCCTAGCAACGGAAAAAGCTGTCATAGAACGTGCTTAACATAAATTAAATGCTAATCGGAATATTTTAAAAAAAATCCCTTCTATTAAAAATGTTTCATACAAAACTTGTAGAAAATTATATTGTCTATGACTTTGATAATAACAGTTATTTACATTAATGGTGTTTTAACGGATATATTTGCCAAAAACGGAAAAAATGTCCCAAATTGATTACTTAAATTGACAGAAAATGTTTCAGTACGTGTTAGTCATTCAAAAGAATTCTCATACAATAAATATCACTTGTAGTTCATAGTTTACCAATGATAGAGAAAAATTGAAAAACATTAATAGAGCATTAACATGTTTTAAATAGTAAAAACAATGTCAAAATCTCTTTCTGATATATTTTGAATGTATTTTTTTAATAAATGAATTTAATAAATGTTACTGTTTATACGCTAATTTGTCTGGATCTTAACTGAATTTTTAATGAATGCGCCCAATATAAGATTAAATTGTTTTTCCATTTCAATGGGTACAATAGCGATGACCCAATATCAAGTATAGGAAATGATAATTAAATGACGCAAATTACGTTAATGGTCTTAACAAAGCTGAGTTATCTCTTTCTTATTTAGAATTGTATATAACCAACACAGATTCGAGAGGTGGAAGCTTCTAGAAGGACGAATTCTGCGGAAAAGCGAGAAAGCCTTTCTCGGTGCTGTGGATTCAGCGTGAGGAAGAATGTGTGGAGAGAAGGTATGAGAGGGAGAGAGTGGGAAAGGGGAGTGGGAAGAAGAGAGGAAGGGAGGGAGGGAAGGATGGAGGGATGGAGGAAGGGAGGGAGGTTGGGAGGAAGGGAGGGAGGCGTGAGACGGAGGCCAGAAAGCGGCGCAGAGTCTGGCGCGAGGCACCAGTCGGATCGTCAGTCAATTGGTTTGCAGAAATAGGCGTAAACAAAGACCGATTGAGTGGAAACAGGAGAGTAACAAATGATTTGCGTTTTAGAGATGAAAACCCACGTTGAACGCATATACAAAAGTTAAACATTTAAATAATCCCGCGTGTGAAGCAATCGGAGAATTTGAATTTTCGAAGTAATTTGTCTTTCAAATGGAAATAACACCATTTGATATAGATGCGTAATAGAAAGCTAGGGAGATGTAAACGCTAGCAGTCACTCGAAGCTGCTATGATTGAAATGAAAACAAACAGGATCTTTCTATTTATTTCAAAAGATAGAAGAAATTAAAATGCACCGAGAGAAAATGAGGAGAGATATGCGTCTAAATTAATCCATTGAGACGCAATGAAAACAAATGGGTGACTTAGGAAAAAACTGAATCGAAGTGGCTGCGTATGTAACAAGAATGGAAAGGTGTACTCCATGTCGGAGTGTACAGTTTCCAAATGCGCTCTTTGAGATTTCACAATCCTGAAAGTTCTAAATTGTGAAGTTTTTTTAGGTACTTGAAGAGTAGTACTTCATGTCATTATGCTTACTTCATGGGGTATTTGTTTACCATAACTAACATTAAAATTTATTATTACAATCGAGGAAAAAATCTTTGATGAACTTTCGCTGTAATTACGTACATATGTTAATTCCTCTTTCTTTAAATTTATCGTAATCATTATGTTTTACGGGAAAAATTATTTGGTAAAAAATGTGTATTTAATTATTTTATTCAACTTTTGTTCTCGATATTTTTCACTTAAGCGTGTTTAACGAGATGCTGCGAGGAACGTCAAACTCCCCAATACCAATCATCAAAATACGAGTATGTCCCGCAGTTTCCGAGTTGAAACGTGCGGAGGGACGAACGGGCGGAGTGACGGAAACGCGCTCACTTCGTGCAAAGAACGCATAAAAATTGAATAAATTTTAAAATTGAAGGCAACTAAGAGACATTAATCCAGCTGTGGATTTAGAAAGATTAACACATTTTTATATGACAGTATCATTAGCTCTAAATGATACATTATTTAGTGTATTGATTTAAATTACGTATGATGAATCACTGGATTTTCTTAGAGCGAATTGTTCTGTGCTCCATATCTGGAACTGAGAGAATTTCTCTTATAATTGGTTAGTTATTGCAATAACTATGCAAGCTAAATCCGTGAAAAGAGCTCCTAAATTCCGTATTCTAAATCATTTCTTTCGCACTAATTACTATTTAGCTGAGATCCATGTAGTTAATTCATCGGGCTACATGACGTTACTTTTTAATTGATATATGATTAAGTTCGAAGGCTTTCGTGGTGTTGTTGACTTAAAGGCTTCATACTTCCGGGTGGTCACACGTGACCGCCCGGAAATATGAAGCCTTGATATATAATTTGTAGGTTATGACAGAGTGTCTAGGTGAGGTTGAAGGTCACAGTTAACGTTGTAAGGGTGTGTAAGGTTTCCAATATCTACAAACATTAATACATAATTTTTAACTATTTCCAGCACTTTATACACAAAACAGACTTTCCGGCCAATAACTAATCTTGCGAAATACATTTCTTATACAGTATCTCTTGCAGCTCTATATAAAGCTGGAAACAAAACACATCCACGTATGGTGATAGAAAATTAATTTTAAAGCGATATCTGAATTATCAGCCTGTCGGTAATTAGTTCAGTGATTTTAGGTTAAACTTGATTTTCCACATCCTCTATTACTAACAATCTTCCTGATAATTCTCTTTCCTCTTCGAGTCGCCCATCTGCTTAGATCTCTACGTTCCTTTTTCTATTGCCTTCATATTATCAACCAATTGGTTCTTTAAACCTGCGATCCTTCGCGAAGATTTGCCCGATCATGATCGAATTCCTCTTTTTCATCAGTTTTGTTATCTTTCTCATTATCTATTAAAGATTTCGGAGATATATTCCTCCATGCTTGCAATTATCTCAATATATGTAAACCCATTATATTTAATTGTTTCAAAGTTGTATAGTTGTTTCAAAGTACTTCTTCATTGGCCTAGATTATTTTTACTTTACCTATTTAAAGTCTCTTTGTTTCCAGAGGACAGGTTGCGTACCTTAAACGCATATGTAGCAAAGACGTGTACACAAATACATGAAACTCCACGTCTAGAGGATAATCGATGAGTATGCAGGATCGGATTATATACGGATGTGATGCTCGTTCCTGTTTTATTTCAGTATTCGTAAAATTCGAAAGGCTGTTTATGTGGGGATTTGCTAAGCAACGCGTGTGGGTTAGGGCCATAACCTCCGGCCGTGCACGAAAGGGCCCAGAGGATTTGATGGGAGTGGTTCTGAATGGGTGGCGGAAAGAGGGAGAGGAAACGGAATAGATGATACAGTGGCAAAGGTATGGTTTTAAGGGGAGTGGAAGTGAGAGATGGGAAGAGGACGAGGCTTATAGGGAGCAGGACGATAAAATGGAGAAAGAAAGTGGAAAGGAAAGAGAGGAGGGGTGAAATGGAGGGACAATAGGAGAGAGGGAATAGAAGGGTAGGCATAGAGGACAAAATAACGAAATTTAAGTGAGGAGGAGAAAGAGAAGCTCGCGAGAGGGAGGATTTGAAAAGGGAAAAGTAAGATCCAGATGCGGCGGTGGAGTTGGTGGTGTGGAGGACAGCGGAAGAGGAAAGGAAGGCGGAGGCGGGCGCGCAGGAAGGAAGAAAGGGGAGTTTGTGAAGCTCCGTCGTTCGAGACCTAACTGTCATCGAACGATCTTTCTGAGTTATGACACCGTTGGGGCAATGTTTCATTTGAATTGGGAAAGTTGCCGTCGCCAGCATTTTCACGTCACGGTGAACACGAAAATGAGAATGTCTACCGTAAACAGTCGGCCCGCGTTGCGTGCTCAATTTTTACGCCTTTCCGGGAAAGAGTGCGCCGTGCTGGGAGCAATTGTTTGCTGCTTATAAAATCAGCCCAAGGGGATAAACTTATGTGTACATATTTGGGTCGATGTGGAATTGTGGAGACAGGGAGTTGAGGGTCGTAGGAGATGGGGAAAAATCGGAGGGAGGGGAGGAAGAGGCAGCGGTTGTATAGACTATTTATTATAGAGGGTCTGTGAAGAGGGACTGAGGGCATAGAGCGAAGTGAAGGATGATGAATATGGAGGATTTATTTCTCGATTCAGGGCATAAAGAAAATTCCGTTAATTTCTAAGAAAGTGAGAAAAGGAAGAGAAATTTATTTTGCAGTCCAAAACAGTTTCTAAGAGTTAACTTTTCGGGGAGAATTGTGCTGTTGTAAAGAGGAAATGGACCAAGGAGCTCGTTTAGACAAAACGACTTATCTCACGAAAAAAGGATACGAGAAATTTGGTGATCCACGAAACCTACATGTGTATTTACTGTATGATTTCTAAAGTGCGCAATATACATTCCATTAAATAGACTTCTCTGCACGCATTAGTGATATTGCGCAATATTTATAATGCAGTAAATAAGTTAATAAAGCTTGCTTTGTAATTGTGTTAGCGCCCAGTTATGATCAAGCAAAATAAATAGGAGATCTTTTGAAATCTTTAAATTGATTCTCTTTTTTTATTATTATTAGTTCGATGTCAACGTTTTCCTCTCCATTTTTTATCAGAATTCAGCTCAACTTCTTGATATTTTTCCAATAACAATTCGCAAGCATCATTATATTTGTTCCTGACAGTAAATTCCTTCCTCTAAAATCCATGGTGCCACCAATTGTCTACGTAACTAAATAGATTCAAGAATAAACACGCGTGCTCTCGACCTGTTTGCAATATTAATTAGCACGTAATATCCACCTTAAGCGTTATAATACCTTTGAATTACACTACACTATTCCTCTTGAAACATAATTCGACACCAGAGGCGCCACAGTCGAGCGTTACATTCCAAGTCACAACTACTACCATTTATTATCGTTATCATCATCAGCTAGGATTGCCATCTTATGAGTAGTTGATTCCAGGAGTTTTTCACCTCATGAGTAGCTAATACCGGGAGAATCCGGGAGAGTTTTCTCTAGGCCGAAAAACAACTAAAGTGAGCATTGAAACTTGTTTTATTTATTGATTATAAAACATATAATGATTATTTAATCTTTATTTTATTGTTACAGTTAGAGTTACGACCTTGTAAGTTGCTGAGTTCAGGAGATATTCACCATATGAGTAGTTAATTGCGAGATTATTTGCAGGTGAAAAAACAGGAAATGAGATCAATAAAATTTGTTTTCTTTTTTATTTAGAAAACGATTAAAATTTAACCTGAATTTTGTTTGAACATTATTTTATAAATTATAATAACGAACTCTTAAAAATAGCATTACTTGAAAAACCATATTTCATTTATTAAATTAGAATTTGCATTTTGAATTATTCTAAAAGATCTGGTTTTGATAGTAAAAAGGTTTGGAGGCTTGGAAATCTTAACATGAGTAATTAAAATTGGTGTATACTTGAATTTCTGCCTTGACATGATCCATACTTAATTTGTTTCGAACTTTACACCACGATTCCTTTATAACATTGAACACATTTTTGCATGCTGCGTTGAATACTTAGATTGAATGTCCAAACCTTACATTTTTTTAATTCCTCGTCAACTCCATTTACGTTTGAATAGAAATCGAAAACGATTTTGAATGTTTATTAATTGGTTTAAATTCTAATAAAAATTAGGCGACCCTTTAGTGGCGCGTCAGAGGCAGTAACCAACATGATTATGTATAAAGAGCATATTCACATCGTACATTAGGCTGCTTCATTGGAATTGAAGGAATGAGTCTACCAAAATCTCTACTTAATATAAAGTAAAAAGACTATTAAAGCTGAAAATTACTTAATTACGAGGATTTTGGGCTCCCGGACAAATTATACCAGATTCCGGTTACCCAGTCGTTCCTTTTGCTGGCTCTTCTGGGGATCGCCAGCATACATCTCCTCATGCTCCTCTGCGTTGTTTGCAGGCGCTGGACTATTTTGGCGTCCATGGTCCATATTTCGCATCATAGGACGGAACAGGCAAAACACATTGGTCATTCAATCTCATTTTTAGATAGAGTGGAATATTTGATTTGAAGGTGTTTGTATTTATGGCGAAAGAACTCCATGCCATCTTCACTCTCTGGGCAACCTCCCCAAGAAGCGACCGGTCCGTAGTAATAAGTTGACCCAAGTAAACGTAGCTTCTTACTTCTTCGATTTCTGCTCCATTGATCGATATCTTCTGGGGATATGTGAAGGAGTTGTACATGACTATTATTATATTAAGATTCGTTTTCAGTCCAACTTCTCGACTTGCTTGCTCTAGCTCCTGAGTTCTTCTACGGAGCTCTTCTGGGCTTCCTGCGAACAGTATGATGTCATCAGATATTCTCCATTTACCTTTATATCTGTTTCTTCCCAATCTAGTGTTTTGAAAATTGCCTCTAGCGCCTTGCCTCACTCACTTCTCGGTCTTAAAGGCACCTGTTTCTTCATGCATCTGGACAGAAGGTGTCGCATTTTTGTAGATATTATTGAGCAAAGTTATGGATGTTTCTTTTAACCCTTGTTTCTTCAGTGCATCTAGCATTTAGCTCGAATAGAGTCAAATGTTTTCTTGTAGTCGATGAAGAAAATACCCATCAGTCCGACTGATTATCTCTCTAACCACTCGAATGTCGTCCATCGTATTAGGCGAAATACGACTTATTTATAGTCAAGACGCTTTAGAAGGCGCATAATAAGAATCTTTGCGAAGCTTTGTAGATTGCTGGGAGGAGGCTGATTGGCCGATAGTTATTCAAACCTTCATTGGAACCTTTCTTTTACAAATAATGATGCTTGCGTGGTTCCACATCTCCGGTATATTCCTCTTCCTTAAGCAAGACGTAAAAATCTTGGAGAGGATCTTGTCCATACAGGTACTTGTTGCCATAAATATGTCTGATGTGACGCCTTCAATTCTTGATTTTTTCTATTCTTCATGCTTTTGATACCGTGTCTCACGACTCCTGGAAGAATATCTCGAACCTCTTCGGTGGACATGTTCTTCATTGATTTCCCCATTGATTTAATATGTAAACGAACTATCTTCTAGCATCAGTGCCATTAGCTGTCTCATACCAATCATTAAATCTTCTTTGATGAACTTACTTAGAGTTTTGTTTATTTCTGCGAAGTGGATCATTTCCATGGAGTTATTAGTCATTTTCATTTCCGTTCTTTCCTAATCGTTAGTCTAATTATTTCAGATAACTTTTATTCTGGTGGTACATTTGGCAAAGTCTACAAGTCGGTCTCTTCGTTTGTTTCTGTCTCCATAGCCTAATTTCCCAACTGCGCTGTCATCTTCCTATTTTTCTCCTATCTTCGCGTTAAAATCACCATGACCACTTTTAGATGGCAGTTTCCTCTGTCATGCAGTTCTCCAATTTCTTAGCAGAAATCTTCCATTTCCACATCCGAGTATGTTGAAGTTGGCACGTAGATTTTGACTATTTGTAGTTGATATTTTCTATTTATTTGAAGCACTAGTCTAGCTGCTTGCTCGGATGAACTTTCTATTTCCTCGACGTTCCATTTGAATTTTGTTGACAATTAAACCAACCCCTGCTGTTCTCCCTGTGTCAGTTCCCTCTGTAATAAAAACGTTGTCCACTCTTCAGTTCCAACAGGCCTTCTCCTTTCCATTTAAACTCACTAAGCCCTAAAATATCCCACTTGATTCTTTCCTGTTCTTCTTGAAACTCTTGAAGTTTGCCTTCGCTGACAGAATCCGGCAATTGATAGTAGTTAGGTTGAGGTTAATGGAATCGGGTAAGGATGAAAAAGAGTGGTAGTGGCGTTTTAATCTCCGGATATTCTTAGTACCCTCTGCCTTCATGCCTTGTATCTCGACCACTTCCACAGTCAGGAGCAATCCAGCCGGATAACGAAGACCGTTTGTTTTAAGGTTGCACATCATGGAGGGTATAGGGCCATAAATCACCACTCCGGTCCAGGGCGGGTTGGTGAGTTTCTTATTTCACTTTGACCGAAGATATTGCAGAAAGACTTCACAATATGGTTGAACCAGCCAGTGTCTGAGGAAACGGCTGTGCTTCGTCTTTTATCCTCCGTTTGCACTTTCTTGTAAAATTATATAGTACGCACTGAGTCTCCTTTTGGCTTCCTGTGCAAGTCGAAGATTTGGTCTTTGCCCCGCTCAACATTAAATTTTATTATAGAGTAATATACGTATGTTTTTGCAGCACAGAGAGTAGTTCAGAAAGATTAAAATAGGTTACATGAAAAATAAACTGATGTGGGCAACACATGACTTTCTCCATATTTATACGGCAAATTACATGTTGTTAGCTCCGGGATCGTTGCCAATATTTACTTCCGATTGAAAATTAAGAAAAGAAAAAGGAGCGTTACGACTTAACTAAGCGTCAATTGTTAACAATAGTCTTCGGTAGGTAGCGTGGTGGTGGCAGCTAAAAATAAACGATATCTCTTAAACAATGCATTATATGGAAAAATACATCAAACAAAGGTTGTAGAAAACAAAATTTCCTACAACTTTTATTCCAGTACATTTTTACATTTATCAAATATTAAAGCAAATATTTCAAAATAACGGATGTGACAAGAATAAACACCCACTTCGGTCGACCGCTTTTTACCAAAAACTAATCAGATCTTCTGACTTTTATAAAAATGTTAAATATAAAATTTTGCGTTGATCTGATTAATAGTTTTTGAGTTAGAGCGCCCACAAAAATCTATCACACACAGACAGACTGACAGACAAACAGAAACACAGACATCATCGAGAAAATAGTCAAAACGTGTTCAGGGGACCCTAAAATATGTATTTCCGTTGAAATATCAAATTCGATTTTTTCATGAAAACAATACTTTCTCTATAAAGTAATAAGTGATTTGAACAGATGAAATAGTTGAACAATTTAAACGCTTTTTAAATTTCGTGAAATAGTAAAAGAGAGATTTCTAAGAGAAATCGCTATATCTGAATGAAAATATTTGTCAACGATAGTAAAATAAACAAATGCTTGGATGAGTTTCTTCATGCATTCCTCAGAAGTTGCGCAATTATATTTGAAGCGACGCAAACTTATCGGCAGCTTTAAAAATATATCGTCGCAATGATATAGCGGCTTATGGTGTAAGGACTTTCACTTCCGCAACAATTTCGGCATCATTTTTAATTTTGTGTCGTAATTTACTGTTTTTAAGATTAGGTTTAAGTTTAACCGTTTGAGTTAGTATTGCATTTAAGTTTCAAAGTAGAGAGATGGGCTCTATGTCTTAATAAAAGTTTCAAAATGTTTTCATTTCGAGCAAAGATTTTTCTAATAACTAATATGAATAAAAGCCAAATTCGAACATTTTTACTATTAAGAAAGGACAAATATCCCCTCTCGTAAACAGTACGCGTATCATTAACGACTTTGTTTCTTTTTTCTGACTAATCAGTTTCTTGTACTAATATAACCAAAACTCCTCCCACACCAGATATATACAAGAAAGAGGAGGAAAATCTGGTGCCGGCATTAGCCTACTCTTAACGAACTGCACCAAGGGAGCCAACGTATCATTTACGATATCCACGTAAAAGTTTAGTTAGGCCCTTATACAAAGATAATGTCTTAATTGGTCGTTAAAGATCAAAATTTTATTAACTTTATAATCTTTATTGTGTAATTTCCGTACAAAATCTCATAACAATAGGCAATGCAATTAACTATATGAAAGATGGGGACAGATGCCACCTACGTATAAGATTTCCGAGGTTGTATAATAAGGTTCAAATAGTAGTAGGCACTTCTATTTTATTTCATATATATATATATATATATATATATATATATATACACATTGTTTCCTTGTTACTTTGTAACTATTCGGACTCTACCTCATCACACTCCCTCTTTATTGGCTATCCACCCCTCCTACTCCCCACCTCCTCCAATCATCAACCTTCCCACATCACCCTGTCATTCCCCGCCCAGTGTGTCACTTTACATTACTCTTTCGCTGAAGAAGGGCATAGGCCCGATAAGCTTGCGGGTGTTTTTGTGTTCGTGTTCGTGTGTCTCTTCGACGCCCCCAGCAGCCTGCCAGCTTGGTCCTCAACTTGGTGAGTGTCCGCTGGGCTTCCCTCAACACCTTGTTGCCACCCTCATCACTACCTTTTCTTTTCCTTTAGTTAATATATATATATATATATATATATATATATATATAATTAGTGTAAAAATAAACTTTGAAACCCATCTCAGATATTTCATTCTATATCTGATCCTCAAGAAGTACAGTCTTGGCTGCAGAGAACATTTTATTCGACTTCTGCGTGTTGACCTCACTAACATGATTCAGTCCATTAAGACCTACTTGTCCCATAAGAACAGTTTAAAAAGGAATTGCGGAATATGAAATACTATCCACTGAATACCATAGTTAAACACTAGGAGAATTTTTCGACACAAAATATTTTTCAAAAGTAAAAACTCGAATAAACTAGTCCCCTTCCAATTTAAATTGAAGCAGGTACTCGTACTTCCTACTGATGTAACCGACATGACGTCTAGACGGTTATCATATTTCCTTCAAATTATTGGCCCTAAACCTTTTATAGTATAACGCTACGTTTTACTACGGAATATTTGTTTTTCCCCATTCATGAACATGAACATAAGCACCTTTATTGCGCGCATGCGTGCGAGAGTACTTTAGTGTCACGCCTTATGCCTGCAACTGGCGAATTCCGTCGGTAATATTGTTTAATGCTACCAAACCTAGTAATGCAGGTTCATTTTATTTTCTTTATTGGCGATAAGAATCTTATTTTTAACAAATGCAAATTTTATTAAACAATACTAGCCAGATCCATCCGGATAATGTCGAGATCAACCATATTTCCTACATTGTGCGAAATATGTATTGGGTTTGGAAGAAATATTAAGCAATAAAGTTAAAATTATTAAAATAATATGTTGGAATAAATACAAAATATAAATTTTTTATGTAACTTAATATAAACTTTGTCCAAATTTAATGGATTTTATATGGGATTCTAAATTTTTTGTAAACGTATATAAAAGTGAGAATAGAAAATTTTCTGAACCTCCTGAAGCTGATACTACAGTTTGCCTCCCTTTAGATTCAGACTCCCCTTACGATTTTTATAACTCCCTCGAGGGGCGATATCGGAAAATTTAAAGACCACTGTTATAAATGGTTCCACTCACAAAAAAACATTTTTATCGGAGAGCAGGAAGATTACAGTCACATCCACAACCCTACTGTTTCTGATAGAAATGACGCGTTAAAGATTCTCTTTATTCGACATATATGTATACTTTATGGAGAGGATGGTCAACTTATTTACACATTTAATAAAATACAAATTATTACTTAAGTTATGACAGAAAATTATGAAAATTGCCGTTTTATAACAATTGAAATACATTTAACAAATAATGTGACAGTGAAAATGCACAGTTTGTCTCGTTCGGAGTGAAAATGAACGGTTAATATTTTTGCAATATCTAAAATCTAAACCAAAGGTTTCCAACCCTTGGTCAGCGGACCAGTGATAGATCGCATACCTCACACGTGACTCGCGTTAATAATTAAAAAATTAAGTTAAATGTTTGAGAGGATTGCAATAAGGGTACGGCTTGGACCCGCAGTCCAAATGTGTTGGAATCTTACAAGATAAAAGACTCTGACTACAGAAGAATGACTGATGATGGCTCCGTTCTGGTGAGTGATCCGTGATTGCGAAAATACGCATTGAAGACAATTGCCGGCGAAAGACAATCGTTCTCCCACGGCGAAATCCTGTTGAACACACAAACACGCACCTCATCACATCAAACGCTGATCACGCATAACTTCACAATGGCTTGATTTTAGAAAGGAATAATTTGCACGCACTTCACTAAATCACTTAATCATTACATAACTTTGCCATGGCTGGCAGGGATAGGCGAATTTTATCAGGCGTTGGGAGGATGAGATAGGGAATGGAGAAGAGGCAAGAAGGAGCGAGGGAAGAGCGGCAGCTCCATTTTTTAAACCGCGTGAAGATTTAATCCTGAAACATCACAGACGCACTTCTTCTGAAAAGGAATAAAATCAATTTATAGAAATCGAATATTCTTTTGAACCCTTCATAAGATCGATCATAGATACCTATAGAACGGAGACAAAGCATTACTCTGTGGCCACGATCTCTATAAGCGCATTTTTTTGGTGTTAAGTAACACAACAGAAGAAAACAGCCTCCTCTGGAGCACGATATTATAAACGCCTTAGGTAAGAGGTATTCTACTTTTGATCCCCGGAATTGCTGTCTTAAGTCCGCATTTGTAGTTAAAACAAGAAGTTAAATGATAAAAGCGAGTCAGAAAAAGGTGATCTTGTACTCACGGTCCAAAATATATAATTATTAGCTGAAGTACCCGGTATTGCCCGAGTAAATCTAACATACTTCATGTATGACAAACTCTTACATTATCTGTGAAGCGCGAATTAGAAAATGTATTCGGAGCCAGTGCAAAATTTGTCACAAAAAGTCAGCAATGGCACGTAATTATAATTTATTGTTCCGGAGATGTAAATTCAAGAAAGTGGCAAGCGTGCCATTATGCATTTTTCTACATCGGTTGACACGAATATTTTTCGGTGAGCGCAATAAAAATGTAATTTTCTCTTCCTAGGTCTTATATGATCCATGAGTTAGCAATTAAAGAGTTCATTCAGAGATGAAAATTTGAGAATATCCGAAGACTGCTTCACAAGTCCGTAGACGAAGGAAAAGTTGCACCTCGGGTCGAACCCTAGTACTTCGGAGAGAAAAGAGTGCCTCGTTGCGCTATGTAAAAAAATGCATTCTTTTAGGCATTTTTTGGCTTAAATTTCGAACGTCCACAATGTTAATAAGTAATTTTAAGATGCAAATGTAAAATACGCTGTAATCCTCCCCATATTACTTTAATGGGAAAAATAAAAGCCCCTGGAATCAAACATAGGACTTTGAGATTGAAAGAAAGCTTCCTCGACCTTTCCCGGATGCAAGTAGATTCCATGCAAAATTTGGTTCAAGCGGTGTCCGAGAAAGTATGGTCTACTCATTTCCAAGCTATTCTGATTGGAAACAATTAAAGCCCCTGGAATCAGATGCAAACATAGCCCTCGACTTTCCTCTGGGTGAAAGTGGATCCCATGCAAAATTTGGTTCACGCGGTGTCCGAATGCATAGAGGACAGACAGACAGTCTTTTTATATAGGTATATGTATTAGATATAAAATAGTTGATGCTTGAAAAGTGATCAAAATCACAAAAATATGATTGATAGTGGTTCATGGATATATTCTGTGCTGGTGAGTGGTTTGTGAATGTGATAAAGGCTGAGAATTCATGATGTAACCAACTTTAAAATGTTTTTAAAAACGAATCACCTTTGTTTAATAACACAAATGCATGAAAAATCATTTTCTTGGTTTCTATTTTATTTACTCCTTTATTTGTATGAGGTCTTGTGCATGTGACAGTCTTGTTATGACAACATGCTGACTACATTGGAGTCATTTCGGCGATTATCACGAAAAATCAATGTAAAAATAAACATTTCCGAGATTATACGTAAATCATTCAAAAAATTTATTGGTATCAGCCTCGTTTCGTATGTAAATCTACTAAGCCTTAATCGGGGTTAATTTGAAACTAAATTCCTATTTCGACCTACGCGCTTTTTTGAGTAGGTACGTCGTTACGTGGAATAAAATCAATTCTAGAATGTTATACGTCATTGGTCACCAAATGTATCATACAGGTTATCAATGCGTGACCTTGTAAGGTTGCTAAAATAACGAGATAGAGCAATTTTCTCTGCCATATAGGTTAATGCCATCTAGTAGTTATGCTTTACAATAATCGTAGTTATTGCTACGACACTGTAAAAAATTGATAAATAAAATGATACGTCTTTCTTTTGTTCACAATATTCCGCAAATTTGTCGCGTTTGTTATATATCTATTTATGGCGATTTATCAATAACAGTCATAAATTTTCAATCCATTAATATAAACATATCATAAGCCAATATTATTTAGTTTAAATTCTTGTTAAAAATGTACCTCATACCCTTATGGAAACTTCTGACTGCATATTTGGATAATGAAAATTAAAAGTACCTATTTTATTTTTGGCAAGATTCAACTAATTAAGTTAAACTAAAATATCATGACCGAGGAACACATTTCATTTTCTATTTTATTTTATGTCTTGAATTATATTCATATTTTTCGAATTTTACCCGAAGACGAGGCCAGTTTGCCTAACGGATTTATCTTAATCCGCAGCTGCAAAAGGTTTGTTTCGTTGTCTCGGATGGAAGGTGGGGATGGTGCGAGGGAGTGAGGGAACGCAGTTGCAGAAGTTGCGTCACTGGAAAGGGTGTTGCGAAGGGAGGGTTGAGGAAGGGTGTTAGGGGAAGGGGAGAGTAAGGGTGCCGAGAGGAAAGCCCAGGGCTGGCGGGGGGAGGAGGAGAGAGCAGAGGTTGTATAGAGAGAGAGAGAGAGAGGGAAGAGAGGGAGACCGTCACCCTCTCTCTCTCTCGCCTCCGTCTCCAAGAGCCCTGATTGGCTGCATTCTGGCGCCTCGTCACGCCCCCCAGCATCTCTCCCTCCTCGCCCCCTCCTCCGTAACCGCCTCAAAACCTTTTCCACGCCCCTTCCTCCTTAATAAACCGTGAGGAGAGCAATAGAGGGGGGATAATAGAAATTCCGCAGGAGGTGCGAGAGCAAACAGATCTTTAGTCGAGGAAGGAAGGTTATTCTTTCTCCTTCTCTCTCTCCTTTTTTACGTGCGAGGGCAAAAGAGAGAGAGAGGGAAGAGGGAGGAAGGAGAAGGAGGAAGGGATGAGCAAGACGGATAGAGAGGGAGAGCGTGTCGAGTCAGCGTGGAAATAGGGCCGGAGTCGTCGTCTTCTCGGAGGTGTCGAGGTAGAAAACGCGAGCCGTGTTCCGAAGGGGCGATTGAGTGTTCTCCGGTGGCTTCGGTGGGGTTCGAGGGGCGCACGGAGGCCTAACCACCCGACGCCCCCCCCCCCTAGTCCGCCGGGCGAGAGAGGGAGCCACGGAGTGGGGGCGAGCGGCGTCAGGCGGCCAGTCCTCGGCGGGCATGGAGCTGGATAGGAGGCCGAACGGGGGAAGCGCGAGCGATCGTCCCGTCGCCGCGGCGGATTCGCCTTCTTCGCCGCCCGCGCCCTCGCCACCCGCCGCCACCGTGCCGTCCGCCGCACCCGCCGCAGCCGCCCCGCCGCCCCCGGCCATCACCACGGCGACCAAGGTGCCTCCGCAGATGGGGCCGAGGCACACCATCGACGCGATCCTCGGCCTGAGCGCGGCGGCGGCGGAAGGAGGCGAAGACGGCACGGCAAGGCTGCAGCCGAGCGGTGAGTGGACAACTCTCCCTTCGCGAACCTCAACTTTGAATCCGCTCCTCGTCCGTTTACGACGGGGGCGTCGATCGCGGAACAAATCGATTTGCGTGTTTCTGCGCGGAATTTTTTTAGTACGCCGTGAAATTGCGATTGTTCCGGATGAAATTCGATTCGTTTGTTTTCCCGCCGAGGAAAAAAATCGCGCGTCGGACACGCCTTCGGGTTCATGTTCTGGATTATACCCACTCGAGGCATCGTCATCATTCTGATACCCTTTCTGCCTCTTTTCCCCTCTTGTCCAGATATATCCGTTACGCTATTTCAGATGTTTTATCTTTATAATCGTGTTTATTTATTTAAAACGATTGATTTCGGGAGAAGTTCATTTAAAATATTTTCGTTTGAGTTCGAAACAGCAAATAAGTTCGAAGGCTTGAATTTTATGACTTCAGAAACAAAGGTCTATCGCTTTGGGAGCTCTTACTAAAATTATAGTTGCCGATTTAGAATGAATTCCAGTCGAGAAATAGCCACAATCGTGTCGTCATCCTTGCCACGCTGACGCTCAGCATGCTGCCACACGTGTCAAAGTACAACATAGCAACATATATTCCCGTTTGAAAGTGCGAAGGTTCGAAAGGGCCATTTCATATCGAGATTAATGCCACGCTCTTGCGCGAAGTATCAAAACAAACTACGCAATTGCCAAACTTCTTATGTTGTTACTATGCATTTAAATTTCAGCCGTGTTACGTTTTGAGTTAGTTGCTTCAAACTCGTAAAATGTCTTAGCTATGATACCAGATTCTGCGGCTTTGTGACCTCGTAATTGTGATTCCGGCCGTAATTATTTTCACTGACGTCACTTTTGGAATCGTAAAGAATTTTCTCTCTTGTATCACTTATCCAAAAAAGTATAAAGTAATGGTATACAATTCGGAAAATCATCTTCCTAACGAAATGCCATGATCGTATTAGAATAATAAAAGTTAAAGTTCCTTCCACACATATTTTTGCCATTTATACTGATCGTCTTTAGATAGCCTCTAATCTTACGATTGTAATTTATCCATACTCAAATAACTCTTCTTCTATTTATACTATTCAAAACAACAGTTACATCTCATTAAAATAAGCTGGAATCACATATCCTAGAAAATTGAATAATGGCGTTCGGAAATATTGCAATTAAGTTTACAAAAATTAACGCACTTAAAATATTTTAAAAGGAACTATTTCTTAATGATTAATTTTCTAATAAATTTTGCCTAACATTATCCTGAGGCCAACACTTTTCCAGAATTCCAACAATGCTGATTTGATCCTTTTTACGAATTACTAATACGGTGTGACTGGAAAATTTTGATAAAATATCATCAAACCAATAAGAAATTAATTATATGTGTGTGTGTGTGTGTGTGTGTGTGTAATTCATAACAGTTGATAACTTTTCTGTCTGGGGAGAGATGTTCAATACTGTTCCTCACCTAGGAAGTTAATTTCGAGCAATGTTTATCCGTTAATTTTTTAAATTTCCTTCACGGAGCAATAAAATTCAGCCATATTCTCCTGGTTTCGAAATTGAATAATGAGAAAAAATAGGAGAAACTGATACCATCTAATATACTCGGGCATCTTCCTGGCAATAAACGAAATATTTGGCTAATTGCTATTAAATTGATATATTTGATCAAATCGTTAATACAGTCTTGCCTGTCATCCTCTAAGCAGGTAATAATTAAATCTTCCGCCATGACTTTCCTTGTTATATTTCTGAATGAACTACGTGAATATTTTGGCTTGAAAACGAAGTGTCAATATTCATTATGAAGCGTTATTCGTTGGCATTTCTCGGAACGGAGAACAATTGCCTCTTGTTATTTCTTAATCTGAGGGAGAAACTTCTCGTGGGACTCTGGCGCCATCCAAGCATTAAAAATCTCTCTCAAAATTTATGAAGTATATATGTGTCAGAGAGATAGAAGAAGATCGGTCGCTTAGGTAATTTAATTAGAACTGCCGACCCTCTGTAGTATGTGCGATTAACAAATTGTTCGCCGAGAACTACGGATGCAACGAAACACGAATTTTTTTATAATCTATTATATCCAGAAACAACGATGCAGATGAACTAGTTGAACCTCTATCGCAAACCATTTTCATTCTCACGCTATTTCAATTAACAGCAACTGTATATCGTACATAAGCCCAGAGCTGAAATTCTGTCATAGATATATATATATATATATATATACATATATACATATATACACACACGCGCGCGCACACACACACACACAAATATATATATATATATATATATATATATATATATATATATATATATATATATATATATATATAAGGGGTTTTAACGGAAAGTCAACTTTCTTCCTAAAATTTTTAAACTGACCAGCTATTCATTGCACTACCTCTTAGACACCATTTCGCGTAGGCAAGAGGGAATCAGCAGGTCGTAAAAAAATTCTGTCAAAACCTTTCTGATTGGATGACATTCAATAGAGTTATATTTAGAATTTCCGCGCATTGCTTTAAACGGATAATTTTCACGTAGGAGTCACTATGTCGATCACGTCCTTTATGCAAGACAAATTAGTGGCAATGATAAATTGCATTCAGACAATCACAAGGAATTTCGATAGCGACCATTACAGTTTGGGTTTTGAAAGGTATAACTAACGATAACTCGGGAAATTGTAAAAATTTTATGGAGATAGCTGATAGTAAACTTTGAGAAATTCGTCACCTTTTAAAACTTTTTGAAGAAATATCAATATATTAAATCTTATATATATCCGAAAATAAGATCAAATAGCAAATTTTGCTTCGCGATAGAAGGAAGCTATTCAGCATACAATCAGTCCTCATTATGCAACAATGGCACAATGGATATACAAATACAATATATCAAATATAGTTACTGTTAGTATCATTATAAATAGCTGCTTCTTACACAGTATATAGGATATATTTAGGATATAGGATATCTTCTTATAAATATTATCAGTGCAGTAACTAGGGCGGGGCAAGCGGGGCATCTGCCCCAGACGCAAAAATTGTTAATGGCAACTTGTGCGGGGTTGCATGGCACAAGGACAGGGGCGATTTCACTGCTATACTTGTTCCAGACATTACGCACAGCAGAAACTATAATTTTGATGATGTTATTGATGAGTTTGCTGCATTAAAATCACGTAGAATAACTCTTTAATATTAAAATTTTCATACTTTCTGTATTTAAATTATGTATGTTTGTAGGTATATTTATAATTATGTATTTAAATTATGTATATTTATAGTGAGAAATTATATCATTTATAGTTTATTTTTATTTATTAATTGTTCAGCCAAAATCCATATAGTAAAAAATATAGGTATTAGAGAATTTTTATGGAGGGTGCGCATATTTGGTATTTTGCCCCGGGTGCTAAAATAGCTAGTTATGGCGCTGAATATTGTAGTGTCTGTATGTATGTTCTTTGTACGTTTTTACACCGTTGAAGCTATCGAATTCAAAAGTTTCTTGGGCCATCATATAGACCAAAGGATGAACTTGGTCTAGGTTTGCAGACCGTGGGATCTCTTATACCCCATGGGGCGACCAAAATAATATTTCCATATGAATGTATGGGAAATGGTGTGTAGAAACCCCAAAAATGCCATGCAGCCCTTCACTGATGTAAATATAAATATACCTAAATATTAACTTACGATCAGAGGAAATGGCTTTTACGTATGAAAGACTGAATATTTTAATTCTTTTCATGTTTTGTCGTATTACACGCTAAATCGCTCGAAAGTTTTCTTTAAGCGCAAAATTTATCGGTTTAGATAACCATTTTCCAGGCGGCAAAAAGCTAAATTTCTAAATTGCTGTCCTCTTCAAAGGGAGATAGCCACGTAAAGATTAATGAACGGAAAATCCACGCCGTGGCGCGCCGAAGAGGAAGAATAGCAACGCCAAGATAAATGGTACAAATGGATTCATGCCTAAATATAGTCTATGAATACTTTTAAAGTGAGTCAAATGATTTTTAAGGAATATTAGATCATTATTATTTTTTACCATTAACATTGAAATATTTATCTCAACATAAATCGATACATCTACTTACATTTCTTCGGTAACCAAGATGTTATTTATAGTTTATGTTTTGGTTAATAGTTTTGACATAATCCACATAATTTTATTGCTGCTTTAAAGGCTTCGGTGCATCTATCCATGTGAATATGAAGTAAGACGTTAATGCTTAATTATATTAATGGTAAAACTTTACAATACAATACATAAAATAGTTAATGTTAATGCACACATCTGAGTAATTCCTATTTTAATAAAACTGTTTGATTACACCCATAAGAAAATCATTGAAAACGGTGCAGGGTTATATAAAATAGCTTTTTTAAATTATTTAATATTAAGATACAAAATCGGGATATGCACTATAGTGTATAAGAAAAAATGAGGTTTATTTTTATTGAAGACAGAATACAAATCCATGCTGAATTTGCGTACACATTTGATTTTAATCATAAAATTATGGAAAGTTTTTCGGATTTCAACAATGAACAAGATGATCCAAACAGAACTTATGATGCCTATTTTCCATTTATTTAATACTTATATTGGCTTTAATAGCTTTAAAGTCATCGCGGATATGCAGCTCTTTGTGTTCCCAAATTTCATAATTTAGCGTTATAAGATACTACAAATTAATTCGAACGGAATATTCAATTGATCACGCGTATTTGTGCGGCAAAAATAACGCATGTACGTATTAGAATATACCAAATTTGAGTCCAACAATAGTTGTTGCTATGGCAACACTATTGCAATGATTGATAAAAAATGCAAAATCGCCAGTATTTACGCGAAATTCTAAGAAATACAATCGATAAGCAAAATTCTACGATAAAAATTAAAATCTTCATTGCTTTCCTCAGAGAATAGTATCAAATTCGCTCCGATATTACAATTCTAAGATATTTTTTGCAAGAGAAAATTACCCTGCACGATGGTTTTCAGATTTCCCATGTAAATCAAATGGGAAGGATAGTTCCTGGAATCGAACCCGGGACTTCAATCTTCGCAACAAAAACTATCCTCGGGAGCTCGGCGCCCGTAGCAAAAGATTTACGTTAAGTTTCATGAAAATCGGTCTATTGTTACATAAGTTAATAGGGGGGGCGGACAGACAAACAGACAGACAAACAGACAGACACAACGACAAAACTATAAGCCTATTTCCATTCTCGAATGTAGGCAAAAAATATTAACTGCCATAGCAACGATCCCAATGCCTTTCAATGGGAATGTATTTTCCATACTTCAAGAGCATTGATTTAATGTTTTGATTGCATTATAATACATTTGATTTCAGTCTACAACGTATAAATATAATTACGTGATAATTTTAAATTAATTTTTTATCCGGGTACGTACTAATATGCACGGATGATTCTGCCATAATCCTAACACATAAAATATCATAATTTTTACATAAATTTTAGTGTAACATATAGGCTATTGTTTTAATTATGATTATAGTTGTTGCTGAAACAGGGTGATCTAACAATAAGCCATGAAACTTGGAATTCGAAAACTTGGACGCGAGCCGATTGCCAGAGAATTTAAAAATTCCGTACATATGACTTCATTTTACAGAAAATGAAAATTATTGTCTTACTTGTATATTATTATGCCATTGATTTTAAACTACGACGTAAACATATGATGACGTCATTATACTAAAAACGAATTTTAGTAAAACGAAAAAGTATTGTAGTGTTGTGTTTCGTAGTTTTTCGAGAAATTTTACCTCTTTTCAATTGTTAAATATAATGGCGTCATAGCTATTTCGCGATTTTATTATCCAAAGACGTGCTAAGGCATGGATGATGTTGTCATAATCTTAACACAAAATATCCTATTTTTCCCATAAATTTAGTGTATAGGGAATTGTCTGAATGATATTGCTCATGCAGGGCGATCTGAGACACGAAACTTGAAATACGAAAACTTGGATAAGAGCCGATTGCCAGAAAATTTGGAAATAACGGATAGTTGCCTTAATTACGCGGAAAATTCTAAATATTTTTCTGGAAATCGTGGAATTTATTACATATAAGCTGCACGTGGCTGAATTTCTGTTGGCCTGGAGATCGCGTTGGTTTATTTACGAGTTTAGATCTTGGTGTGTGGGGATTTTTTTAAGCGCTTGCAGTATGCAAGCACCGACAATTCGTAAAAAATATTTACCTAAATTTTAGTTATGAACTATTTATTAATTTGAATCCTTCGTGTGTAGTTTCGTTTACAAAAACAATGATTACTTATATAGTGGTGAATATTAAAGATGTGATTCGAGTGTGCAATCGGTCATTCTGAATCTGCATAACAATGATTTTTATATATGTGTACACGGTACGATAAAGATACGAGGAAATTAATATAATGACTCCATGTTCTGCTTCTTGTAAACTTGCTGAAATGTTTTAATCACAAATATGTTTTGGATAAAGAAAGGCCGAGATGCTAAAGATTTATATATATATATATATATATATATATGGATGTCAACAAGGTGTTGGGATGAGGAAACCCAGTGAACACTCACCAATCAATATATATATATAATATGCCATATGAGTTGAAGAATGGAAATTAGCCTTCTTATGTCCATTTGCACATCAATTGTGATTTTTACTGAGAATATAAGACTGAAATGATTTTATATGGCCGTCTCTATGCGTTTTGCTCTTCTGTGCGAGTCGCGTAGTTGCATCGTTGCTTTCCACTAACCGATTTATATTAAAATCTTTAGAAGTGGGTCGCCAAAGTTTCATGAACTGTGGCTGATGCAATTGAAGCTGGGCAAATGCTGCTTTGGCACATGGATTGTTCTTATCTCTTAACGATTATTTTGACAGCATAAATAAACTACTTCATTGTGGCATCGGGGATTGCTTTTAATTGCGTAACGAAAATTACGACCACCAAGTTTCAGTACGTAGTAAAGGCAAACAAACAATGGGTATGGAGGTAAATTAGGAACTTGTGCGCCTATTATTTTTGTTTGGAATCACATCATATCTGAATTCATAATAGAGGGTCTTTCACTCATATCGCATCCTTAAAATGCTCTCTGATAACTCATCAGATACTTCTTTCGTTTGATTCCAAAATCCTACGCATGTTAAGTCCAAATCGGTAAAACCTCGTAGGGTGGATTGAATCACAGTATTTGCTCAAAACGCCCAGATATTGTGTAATAGCTTATAATGAGGAAAATTGTGATTGTTATTGAATTATTAATAATAAGCGGGTGTAGTCATTAATCGCGCCAAAAATCCTCAGAAGTAATTTGAACAGTCCATTCTAACCCTACTCGTGAACATCAATCACCACCAATATCAGGGGGAAACTCGCAAATAAGCTTCTAGCTCTCTTTCCCTCTTCCGAACTCTTCCTCTTTCTCACCTCTTCATCTGTCAACGTCACATCCTTCGTCTCCTAGTTCTCCTTACGCGCAACGGCGATCTCAGAAGTAATACTGTTTCATTTCGAATTAATTTGCAAAAAATGAAAGAGCAAGAGCGGCTATAGTTGTATAGTTGACAATACGGAAATCAATGAGATAAAGAAGTCCTGTAAAACAAATGATACGCTCGTCGAAGGCCTTCGCTACCGTTCCTTTTCGCAGAATCTTGGTTAGTTTTTTTTCGAGGCGTCACATCGGACTTATTTACAAAACAGAAAGTAAACGGTATCTGTATCGATAATAATAAGAATAAGTTGTCGCTGTTGGTTTGTATTTCTAGCTAATCGACCTCTTGGATTATTATAGTCATAACTCTTTCCACAACGAACACACACAAGGGAGGAGAGTAACCCGACGCCGGCATTAGCCTACTCTTAAAGAATAACACCAAGGGGGCCAACTGCTTAACGTCCCTTCCGAAGGACGGAGCGCTGACTTGCGCGGTAAATAAGAAAAAGAGAACCAATTTAAGTTTAGTAGTTTTTTGGCCTTGCAGTTGTGGGGATCTCACGACTAAAGAGTGCAAGGGATTAAGTAGGGGTATCATTACAGTAAGACAATTATAGCAACGTAAAATTTGTTTTGCGAAAATATTGATTTGTGATCCCAAAAGGATTTTCCTGTAGTACACACCTACTTGGTCAAGTATTCGTTCATTGCAGTTTTTAATCGTATAGAAAATTGCCTGCCTTTCGGTTGCAAGTCATTCTTTGGGATTGTCTCTTTGCATAAACTTTCCTCACTGACAAATATTTTATTTTGCCGTACATTTGTCAAAATATTGCCATCCTTTTAAATTTTTGTCTTAAGATGAACCCTGAGGTATTATCTTTCTTCCACATTCATGTGCCCTCAAGATCAACCCGATTGTCCCATCTTCATATAAATACCCCTTGGATATCATTGTTCCAGCGTTCTCTTTTTTCCGCCTTCCATCTTCCATCATTCTCCCCCATCCAATCTAGACGTTTTTCCCCTCTCATTTCCCTCTTTAATGAAACTGTCTTCTCAGTATTTAAGTGATATTATGTGTTAACATTATTATTCGTTGTTACTGACTGTTATTCCTTGATTTTATGTACTTGTTATTACATTTCACTGTAAAATGGCACTTTTAGCAGTATGTGAAATAATTGCTTAAATAAAAAAATAAAAATAAATAAGAGAACTATAATCTTTGTTCTCGCGTTTGTGCAACCTCATTTAATGTCGTTAAAATAGTTGAGATAATCTTCGGAATTGCTAATTAATATTCACACGGCAAAAACAAAGACTTTATAATTACATACTTCATCATCTTAACTAATCAGTTACTTTAAGTGATTATTTAATTCAGCAACATTCTAACTATTTTATGTGCCCCTTGGACAGTTTTATTAGCTTCTTGGTGTCCATGAAATCGTTAACTAATATATAGTCAAAGCAAAGGCATCAAATTTGTTGGTACCTCTTTTAGGATCGTCTGGCACCACGTGTGGTACTGGTACCGCACTTTGAATGGCACCGATTTCTTTTAATGAACTCTGTATTGTCCTTGTTGGATTGTAAGGAGTGACAATAGATTCTTCCTTAAGTGGCACCAAATTTGTATCATTATAGCAAACCAAAATAAGATAAGAGGGAATGTTATGTAACGAAAGCAAAGGTGACAATTCGGGTTCGAAGCGATCATTCTAAAAGCAAAACCAGCTCATTATTTGGTTTTGGCGCCGTTATTCCTTACCTTGACCTTTCACTTTCCAAATATAGTTTCTGCGCGTCGTGTTCTTTGGTTGTTTTTTCCCTGCCCCTCTAAAAAGAGAACGCTGCTAGAAACTGCATCGCCATAACCATAGAACTGTCTCATAATGGATGGACTAAGCAGTCGTATCGGCCGAAGACATTTTGGAGCGTCCAAGTAGTATGAAATCATGGTAAAATTTCTTAGCACGCAATCGAAGTAATTGTTATTCGATTTTTATAACCTTTTTATGGCTGTCGGAGATGCCTAAAACGAGTACTTAATGTTTTCAATTTTTATAATGAAGTATTATTCTGGAATTCACGAGCTTTCACATGCAATTCATATTATATTACGCAAAAGATCTGGAGAAAAAATAAAGTTATCCTATTATTTCGTGATTAAACGTCCTCGAGCTTACCATCCTCGAATGATTCTCAAGAGAAGACTTGAGTTTTATGAAAAATAAGCTATATGGATGTAGAACTCTCCTATTTTCATGTAGCTGATGGAGGATTGCAAAATTTGCGTAAATAAAATATTTTCTGGGTTGAAGTTTGCTGTGTTAGTGGTAGAGAGACGAATGATCATCTTTGATGTATCTGGAATCATACAGCAACAAGGCAAGGCATAGTTATAACAAGTAGGGATGCATACGGGTTTTCCGTGGTACAGAAGTGCTTTTCGTGAAATTCGCCGTAGTATAATCGTATACTAATGCATTAGCTTTGAAATCAGAATATTATTTTTTTCTAATATTGTGGTAGCCCTGCTTTTTAGCTCCGTTCTACACATGTTCATTTCGTTTTGCCATTCTATATTAGCCCTACATACGAAATTTGCTGGAAATCGTTTCAGTCAATACCTTCGAAGTTTGTAGTTATAGAAAAATTCTAACAATGGTAGCCCTGTATAGTCGACACGGTTGAAATATGCTATTTTGGTTATTTATTTATATGAAGATTATATGTAACATATTTGGTTAAACTCCATGCTGTCAGTTCTGTAGAAATACGTGTAAAATAATTATTATAATACTTTTTACTGTGGTAGCCCTGCTCGTTAGCTCCGATTTATACATATTGATTTTATTGTAGTATGTTGTGCAAATCTAATACACAAAATTTTATTGAAATCCGTTCAGTCAATTCCTTCCATACCCTTAATCACTGAAAGAGTTTAATTTGTAATTGTGACATCCCTGTTTGGCTGATTCGGTCTAAATATGCTAATATGATTTTTCATTACATTACATTATAAATATTAAATTTGGTTAAAATTGGTATGGAAAATTCAGCACAAATACTTGTAAAATGTTTTTTATTACTTGTATTGTGGCAGCTCTGGTTTCGATATCTATGCTATACATATTGATTTTGTTTTTTTATGTTGCACACCTCCTTTATACAAAATTGAGTTGAAATCGGTTCAGCCAATTCCTTCCAAATTTATAATTACCGAAAAGTTTAATTTTGCAATTTAGGCACCCCTGCTGAGTCGATTCGGTCAAAATGCCATTTTGGTTATGTAGTTATGTGAAAATTCTATGTACCAAATTTGGTTTAAATCGGTTAAGTCAATTCTTCCCTGATATATGTGTACGGACGGACGGACGAACACCACGATAATAATAGTGCTATTCAGCATTGACGAAAAGCACTAAAAAAGAGGCACTCATGCAGAACGCGCTAATAGTACCCGAGATTTTGAGTAAAGATGACTGGTTTTCAAATCGTTTCCTTAGCAATGAAAAGGGGAGTGATTGTATTTCATGCCAAGTGCCTGTGCTTCCTTGTAGGATGCTATATTTTTTAGAAAACTTTTATTTTAACTTTACTTAACGTCCTTTGGTATGTTTTCAACAAATAAATCCGTTTTATCACGAGTACTATATATATATATATATATATATATATGGCAACAAGATGTTGAGATGAGGAAGCCCAGTGAACACTCACCAATCGGACGACTTCAGGTTGGCGAGGCCCTGTGGATGTCGAAGCGACACTCGTAAAAGAATGTTCTGTTATATATATATATATATATATATATATATATATATATATATATATATATATATAATTTCCTGTCAAAAATGACGGGTATGTATGAAGAAAGTATTAAATTAAAATAAGAGCATGAAAAATTCGAAACTGTGAACCCGAGGCAAAGTTCGGGTAATTAGATAGTTTAATATAACGCTTGTAATCACATTTTAAACGAAGCATCTTAATTCGATATTTATATATTCATACTTTGTTCAAAATTAATGGAATGAAATGATCATAAGATCCTAAGCAGACTGTAAAGTTGGGAATAATTTTGAAACGAGAAACAATTCTGCTATGACCGGGAATCGAACCCAGCTGCCCGGAACCAACTAAGAAAACATCCGCATTCAGAAACGAGAGAATTAATTTGCAATGATAGTTTGGTGGTAGAATATCCGCCCGGCAAGTGAAAGACCCGGGTTCGATTCCCGATCATAACAGAATCTTTTCTCGTTTCAAAATTATTCCCATACTTTGTTCAGTTAAACCTTTTTGTTGCACTGTTGTAAATTCACGAAATATAATATTTCTTGTTAAAGCTGAAAAAATGAAACGGAATTATCGAGCTAGTCTTATGGCTGAAAAAAATTCAAGAAATTCTTAAAAAATACTTGTCTTAGGTATCTCCAATAACCAAAACAAAGTTATTTGTGTTTGGCTATAGGAGATTCCCCTCCCCAAGCACTGCATAATCTTACAGAGGTGGGAGGATTTGTGTACTCTTATGAACCAAAGAGCTATGACGGCGGGAGATAATTTTTCTGGTAGGACCTTCCAAGCCAGAAAGGTCTAAGAGGAAGAGTCAGACTAAGAAGCAGTCTTGGGGGTTTTACATCCCCCTGTGCAAGGGAAGCAGCTTGCACAGTACCTCTGTAGGTGGTGATCATGTGGATCTGAACGGCTACAGATGGGTAATCACTCTTGTGAAACTGCGATGAGGAAAGGAAGGGGAAACTACCTCATTATATTTCCCATGATAGGGCTGAAAAGCTGCAAATACCTCTATGGATCTCTCTGTGGTATAATATTCCGGAAGTAAAATAGTCCCCCAATCGAATCTCCGGGTGGGGACTACCCTAGGGGATGCACAGAGAAACTGTAACATTAATAAGAAGAAAGCAAGTAGTGAGAAATTAAGAATAGGCACATGGAATGTTAGGACTATGAAGTCAGGGGGGAAACTAGAGAACTTAAAAAGGGAAATGAGAAGGAATAATGTAGGTATAGTAGGTCTTATGTTAGTGAAGTTTGGTGGGAAGGAGAAGGCGAGATAAATTCAGACGAATTTAAAATTATTTACCCGGGAGGAGAGAAAAAGGAAAGGAGAGTGAGGATTATGATGAGAAGAGAGATAGCTGAAAAATTAGCAAGGTAGTGCCAGATAATGATAGATTAATAGCCATAAAACTTCAGATAGAGCCAGTGGAAATGCTTGTAATTCAAGTGTATATACCAACAACTAATGCTGGTGATGACGAAGTATATGAAATGTATGAACAAATGACGGAGATATTGGAGGAGGAGGGAAAAGGAAGGATCACCACCATAGTAATGGGAAACTGGAACAGTGTAGTCGGAGAGGGTCAGGAAGATAACATAGTAGGAAAATATGGACTAGGGAAGAGAAATGAAAGAGGGGAGAAAGTTGTGGAATTCTGCCATAGAAATAGATTGATTGTAACTAATACACGGTTTAAGCATCACCAGCGGAGACTTTACACATTGAGTAGCCCAGGAGACCAGAGACGATACCAGATAGATACTAGTCAATGAAAGAGATGAGAAAGTGGAAGAACATAAACACTGAAGAAGACCAAAGAAAGCACAAGGAGTTAAATAATGCTTTAAGAAGGAAAACAGATAAAGCCAGAGAACAGTGGATAAATTAGAAACGTGAGGAAATTGTGAGTGTGATAAAGCCGTGTTTGTATATAGCTTTTTGATATTCGAAGATAGTGTGTTAGAATTCTATTGATGTGCTCTCTTGGGTACATAGTTACCTTAAATATTTGCAATGACTTATAAATTTTAAGTTTAACACCGACATTCCATAAGGATGCCCAATTAAATTGTTTGAATGCGGGAAATTCATGGCGCCACTCTTATCAATATTTAAGTGTCTAGTTACCAATCCTTGCACCACTTCGCAACTTACGGCCCTCTGAGTATTATCTGGTCGCTCCACGAATTAATATTTCTATACACTGACGAATACACTTTTTTGTAGCGATCAAACTACTCTTTTTTATGCGACCTGCCGATTCTCTCTCGTCTACGTCCAATGGGTATCTAAGAGGTAGTGCAATGAATAGCTGGTCAGTTTCAAAAGTTTAGGAAATGTCTTCCTTATATCTGATTGAATCATTTACTGATTGTGAGCCATTCTTTCCATCAAATGAAACAAAGTTTGTCTGCCGCGTGCATGTATAGAATTGTCAATGTATTTAACATGCCGATATCATGCTTGCATATAACGATTTCTCCAACTAAGAAAAAGGGGAGGAAAGAGGGACTTTGGATGGAGAGGTATAGATCCAGCGAGAGAAAAAGGCAGAGAAAGGGGAATGGATGAGAGAGAAGCGCCAAAGGGATCCTCGTTCGACTGGGCTCTCCCCACTCCAGCCACCTCTCCAACCCCCCTCCCCTCCGACCATCTCCCCCTCCAACCCCTTCCCTCTCTCCCCTTTTCACATTCGCCCCTTACGCTTATTCGTCCGGCGATCCCATTTGTCACGGCGCGACAACGACAAAAATACGAGAGGAGGCGCTTCGAGTTCGAGCAAGAGGCGAATTCTTACAACAAAATAAGTCGATCCGAAGGTATATCCCTCCTTCCAAAAGGAACAACTGTTCCACCATTCGTTAAAGAAATATTTCAAGTAAAGATATTGAAAGGATTGGGAAGATTTACGCACGTTCTAAATCTGGGTGTATCCCTGAATTCATTTAATATATTGAGAAAACGCCCATCCATCGACTCGAATTCGCCGAATCCAAAGTGGCGAATGGAGGAAAACAGAAGCAAATGCAAAAGAACGTTTTATGTCGGCTTTCTACGTACGAGTCTAGCGTAAGTCTATTCGTGGAGCGATAATAGATTATTTTTAAAAATTGCGAAGTTTCTATAGTAATTACTAATCGTGAATATTTTACGTCGTATCGGATAGGAAAACTACCTAACTTCGTTATAAAGATCGAAAGAAGAGGAAAATGAAACCAGTATATCCTTACGCTAAATCGAGGAAACGGTGAAGCCAGGATAAAAACGGTTTGAATGAGAATAAACGTAGACGGAGAAAAGGTACGGGAGAAGGAGAAATAGGTAGCTACAGAATGTAGTAATGCAATAGGTAAACTCGTCTACTACTGCTTTGCTGGAAGGAAGGACGAACAGTAAAGCATTACGTTATAGCTATCATTACATTTTCTCACGCAAACTTTGCGTGCTTTAATCATACGTTGATATAAAAATCACCCTGCACGTAATCTGTGACGCAAGACGCAGGAATGTCGCAGTCTTTAAAATATGCAGAACAACTAAGGAAAAAAGCAAATAAGAATCGGAAATCCGAAGAATTGTAATGAAACGGAAATAAAAAGGGGCAGTGGAAGGATGGGAACAAGTGAAAGCAGCTCAGAATGATATCTTAAAAATGAGAACAGGTGAACAAGAGTTGAAAATAATTTGAACTCCTACGTCAAATATATGTATCTAACTTCAATGGAATTTAGGAAATGTTTTCAAGGGAGATACTGCGATGGTGAGTAGGCAGCCATGATAATTCTGTGGGAAAATAACATCATGCGCCTATTTCGGATTACGATATTCTGCATTTATAAAAACGAATGTTAGGGATTTACTTATAAATAAATGTGTTACCAGGTAGAATTGGATACAGAATAAAAAGTTACCATTATGCTACATTCTCAAATAAAGATTTTGTGGTCGTAGTTTTACCGTTAATTTCATTTTTATTATTCTTCCTACCTAAGGTATGATGTCTTTTCTTTTGTGTCACATATAGCCTACTACATACCTCATTTACCTTCTCGCAACATTGCATTATTATCGTTATTTTTTAAACTTAAATTGGACTGCCCAATCTTCCAATTAAAATGCCATTAGGATATTCTACATATAAATTGGTCCAATGCTTGTCCTCACCCGAATTAAAAATTTAATATTATACATCTTTGTATATGTAATACTAAATTGCAATACACAATTTTACATAATCCTCATCACACATATATGTGCTACTCACAAACGTAACCGCTCGTATTTGACATACATACACCTCATTTTTATTCCAACTTTAAATGTACTTAAATAGAACGTTTTTGGTCGTCTGTGTTCCCTTATATCTCTCCGATTCGCATTCTTTCGCTTTTCTCCTTTGATAAATTAACTCCAGAGACATATTATTTGTCACTTAAGTTTATGATTCAATCTATTTTCCCTTATATTTTATGGCCTTTTTAGAGAGGTTTCGCAGGTTATTCGCGCTCTTCTTGCTGCGTGCGTGTTTTCCAGCCGTGAGTTTTCTTTTAAAGGTGTGTATAAATCTTCCCCTTTTTTCCGGATGTGTATATTCGGCGACGGGTTAGATGGAAGAGAGGAGGCTGTCAAGTCTCAATCTCGCCCTAATCTATCTTCTCTCTCTTCCAAACTCCTAAAATTCCTCCATTTCCTCTCTGCTTTTTCTCTTCTATTGGGTTTCCTTCCCATTTTCCTCCATTTCTCTCTTCCCTACTCCTCGCTTTCTTCTCGCGTTCTTTACGTACTCTTCTAGATTGCTCTTTCCAGCGCCGTAACTAGCTATTTTAGCGCCCGGAGCAAACTTCTAATGTGCACCCCCCCCCCCTCCTTCAAAAAATTATCTTCTCTAGATTATTTAGCTATTATTTGGATTTTCTGCGCCCCTTACTTAGTTACGCCCGGGGCAGATGATCCGCTTGCCCCGCCCTAGTTACGGTACTGGCTCTTTCTACCGTGTAATCTAACTATATCCTCCCTCTATCCATCTCCTTTCCTCCTCCTATCTCCTTCAACTCTTGCCTTCTTCCCACCTGCAATTCTCTCGCCCGCACGATTCTGTGAACCTCTCCATAAAGGCCTATATGCTTTCCCTGCCAGCTCTGCATCGTGCTTCGCTCCGAATCAAACCGGCACACGCGATCGAACGGCTCACGCATCTCACCTTGCCACCTCCCCCGCTCCCCTTTTTCTCCCTCACGAGCACGCCCCCGGAGTCCCTCCCCTCCCCCTCGGCCCCGGAGTCCCCCCATCCCCCTCGGTCCCGGAGTCCCTCCCCCCCCTCGTCCAAACATTTTCCGGCCTTCCCTCTCACTCTCTCTCTCTTCCGCACACCGACCCTTCTCGGAAGTATTTTCCGAAAACATATATCTCTCAAAACCGCCGAAAACTGCTTAAATTCGGTTCCGACAACCGCGATCCCAATTCGCGGTCGTCATAATCACGGGTTTTCCGACATCTATCACTGTTGTTACAATCGCACGCTCTATCACTGTTGCTACAATCGAATACCTTATTCCATTGTATATTTGAAGACGTTTATCAGCTTAAATTTTCGTTCTATCTACGTATATCCAATTCTATCTAATGTGCTACTTGTATCCCTCAATTACCGAAATGCGTGATTTATTTACGACTATAATTATTAAATAAACAAAGACAATTATTGTAATTTCCACCAGACACGAATTGTATCGATCTGTTTCGCCTGTTACAGCATCATCAGACTCATTTGCGGTACTTTCATGACTCCTGTGTACCAAATTCGCTCGCGAACAGATTTTGCTTCCATTCTCTCTGAAGAGTTGCGACCAGTGACGCAAACCATTGTCTCTTTTTTCGCATGCCTTTCTCGCTTCGTTTAACACGTTCGGTGTTATTTTCCTTAGCAGCTCGTTTTTTTCTTTCGCCTCAACCGCCATCCTATCGATTCCTTTTGCTTCTACTTCTCTTGTACTTAGTGATTACATGCGAACATTTTCTATTCTTCATTTTCTTACAGCGAAGGCGTATGAAGCAAAGGTGGAGGAAGAGTTCGTATTTCAAGGGCCGGCCGTCGTCGAATTAGCGATCAATTCCATCAAAGAACCAGTCCTACGCATCGCAAACGTTCGTTTTTCTGTCGCCCTTTCAATACCCGTCGTGGGAAAGCGGATTAAGTGCTATTAGTTCATTACGCTGTCCATTAAGAGAAAGAGATATGAAAGAAAAGAATTGGTTGCTCATTTGCAATTAATCCAACCATTTTTAAACAAATCGAGCTCCATCAAAGGTTTTTTCTTTAAAGAATAATAGCTGGTATCGTTTTTTTGAACAGGAGCCACACAAACGCTTGACGGGCAACTCGGTTAAAATTGCTGTATCCGTCCCGCCTAACCTCTGCGTGGATTCCAATTAGAAAAAGAAAATGCTTAGATAATTAAATTTCGTACATTATGTTAAAAAAATCGCTTCGTTTTTTAGAATCGGGGGAGTAATAAACCTTTACAGAAATAGGAATAAGGCAGAAACCTTTAGTACAGAACATTCCGAAAATTTTTTTAGTTCTTTCCAAGTGAAAATTTCCTAAGGACTAGTGGTATTATTCGAAGATTAAGACCATCAATATGGTATACACAAGAGTGTTAGCCGATGACGAAAACGTGTGGCGTCTAAAGCTGCATTTACCTTAAGACCACTAAAAGGTTCCGCGCCCATACGTTTGTTAATTGTGATAACTGAGTTAGCGAAAGTTTATACAAACAGCGCACTGTCGGCACACTTAAAGATATAAAATTCTCATACTTTTCGCAAATGGATTTTTGGGCAAGCGGTCTCTTTCAGAAAACCTACATCAGAACTGGCAAATCAGCAAGATGTGTTCAGCGCGGGTGTCAATTAATAAAAGCTTCGACGGGTTCACAGTATGAGCGCTCTTTATTAAAACGTAGTCAATAGGCTATTTTTGAGTTTTTATTGTCTTAAACAGCTCACTCCACGAAGAAAATGTTGCAACATCATTCTGAAATTACTACTGGAAATTGAGTCAATGCATATTTAGCAAATATTAAAAAAAATATTTTTCATTTTCATTGTATGAAATTGATATCCGAGCGAATCACAAATATTTTCCTTCTTTCCCAAACAAACTCCAGTCATTCTCCCTTTTCTCCCGTCTTTGATGGGGAACCGGAATGAATTTAGGTAAGCAGAATATTCTACGCTATTCATTTTTTCTTCTTTGAGATCTCTTCGCTGCATTTGGCTGACCCACGGGTACACGCGGCGCCGACCCATGTGCGCGTGAGGTGACCTAATCTGAATGTGTTTATCGACCCTGCCCAAATGCCATGTGTGGTCTTTTGATCAACATTCTCAAGTACAGGCTTTCTAGACTGTGAGAATAAGCTGCCCGGCGGCAAAATGTATCCGCCTCTGACCGCAAATACCTATAAATATGTTGATAAAATAAATATGTAAAAATTTAATTTAATTATATTTCGGTACAAATAATAACGCGATATAATACTTTTTCTTCGAAATGAATTATATTGATATTAATTCTATTTGATAATTTGAATATTTTACAAACGGAAGACACCTGTCGCTAATTACTTCCGGCCGTGAGGAGATATTAAGATCAAGAGCTTTCCCACGATAAAAGTTAAAAATCCCTTTCATCGACTCGCAGACACTGTTCCATAGTATCTTCAAGTTTGGGTTAAAACATAAAAAACGTCTGTCCCTGTAAAATACTTTAATTTGAAAACAAACAATACATCCATAACTTGCGGATAAAATCGCATTGTACGCTCTTTATCAAACGATATTGCTCGTTTGCTTTTTCCTCTCGAAAGAATAAATCCAATCTCTCAAATGACATTTTTTGATAGTCAACACCCCGGTAACAACCAAAGCGCCGCTCTTATGTTACGAATATCCCGTACCATTTTTCCTCATCGCAAAAGCTCCTTTCTCCCCGACGTCTTTCCTTGCTCTCTCTCTGCCCCTTCCCTTCCGACCTCTTCCCCTCTCCTTCAATCCTACGCGCCCCCTTCCATCCGACCACTTCCATCTCCCGAGCCACTTCACGGAGCTACTCCGTCAAATTAATAGTGCTGTCACTTCCCCTAACAAGCCTAATCGCTACAAAACCGTATAACAAGGATTAAAAAAGGGATTTCTCCACCCACTCAATTAGCTCGCTCTTTCAGAGTACGCGGGTGTGTGTGTGTATGTGTGTGTGCGGGTGAGTATAAGGATACGACGGGGAGACAAAGGGGGAGAGGGAAGAGAGGAGGGGGGAGAGAGCGCGCGACGGGGAGTCGAGAAAGAGGAGGGGTAGGTAGGGAGGGGAAGATGGAAGGAGAGGATGAGAGGAAGGAGAAGATGGAAGGAGTGTTGGGAGGGAGGGGAAGATTGGAGGAGAGGGTGAGAGGCTATGGAAGATGGAAGGATGAGGCGGGAGGGAGGAGAAGATGGAAGGAGGGGGTGGAAGGGAGGGGAAGATGGAAGGAGAAGGTGAGATGCTATGGAAGATGGAAGGAGGTGGCAGGAGGGAGGAGAAGATGGAAGTAGGAGGTGGAAGGGAGGGGAAGATGGAAGGAGGGGGTGGGAGGGAAGGGAAGATGGAAGGAGAAGGTGAGAGGCTATGGAAGATGGAAGGAGGTGGCGGGAGGGAGGAGAAGATGGAAGGAGGGGGTGGAAGGGAGGGGAAGATGGAAGGAGGGGGTGAGAGGCAATGGAAGATGAAAGGAGGTAAGGGAAGATGGAGGTATTTGATCTAGGGAGGGAGAAGTTGAGATGTATGGGGAGAGGTAGAGAGAGAGGCAAAGAGTGACCGCAGGAAGTAGTATGGAAAATGTTTGTTGGACTAAAGATGGAATGATGAAGGAGAAGGCGTCGGTGGAGATTTTTTCTTCAGTAGAAAACGAAATAGTGCAAATAGAGACACGGATGATGATATAATTATCATCCTAGCTACAGGACTAAATGGACACACAGTCGTAGCAATAGTTCCATAAAAGCAAGAGTATTAGGATTGAAAAAATTTCGGTGAATATAAAAATAATTGTGCATTCTCATATCATAACATAGTTACACATACTGAAATCTATAAAAATTAGCCGCCGGTTGTATCATACCTTAGGTCAGGGCTCTCCAAACTACGGCCCGCAGGCCACATGTGGCTCGCGACCTCATTTAATGTGGCCCTCGAGCCTGTAATAAGTCATTGTCATTTTTACTACATATAACAATCAAGCAGTGTTGGAAAACGTTATGCGTTACGTAATGAAATAACAAAATGATTTTTGAATAACGTAACGAAATACGTTAAAGAAATTTTCAAAACAATTGTAACGAAAAACGTAACGAAAAGGAAAAAAATCGTGATTTTATTATGTAAACGCTTCTACCGTGTGCCATTTCGTCCCTTGTTTTCCATCCCATTTTTTTATCTCTTCCTCAGCGTTCTTACTAGCCTCCATGTGCAGTCATACCGTCATAAAATGCACCGAGGATGGGATGATTGGGGGTCTTTTTGATCCCAAAACGTGGCAAAGACCCATCGAATTTGTGCTCTATTTATGTCTGGTTTCGATTCATATTCGGCGAATAAAAAATAAAAGTTAGATTGGACATCAAAAATTTCCCGGAAAAATCGTAATTTGGTTAATTGGGTATCACTAAACCACCTTTTAATAAAAAATACAGCCTACATTTTATATTATATATTATACGAGCCTATATTTTCAAAATATTTTCATATTGATGTTCTGGCCCGCGAGCATAACATTTATTAAACAAGTGGTCCACTTATAAGAAGTTTGGAGACCCCTGCCTTAGGTAAATAGCCGATAAGGAATGTGTATGCCTCCCTAGGTTTTATAATAAGACTACAACATAAAATAAGAATTTAACGAAGAGTTGGTATACTAGATAAATGCTTAAAAGCTACAAAGGTGTTGAAATTACATATTATGCATGTTCGCATAAAGCTGAAACTAAATTTTGACATTTTAGGATTCCCGGTAAAGTACAGAATTTTTCTCCTTCTAAAATGTCAAAATTTACTTAAAAGCTTTTAATGCCGAAAGAGTTTCAATACTAAATTATTATTCTTTCAAAAATAAGCACATAGTAAGAAAAATCTAACAGAAAATCGAGGTAGCTCATTCGGTTTCGACACTTCGAGTAACATCAGCCCTCTAAGAAAGTTATTAAAGTGAAAATGGCGTGATCATAAGCATATTTCGCAAAAACTTCGGCGATCAATGCCCAAGGGATAGTCCTTACAATGGAGGAATTTCCACACAAAATATATCTAAATTAGGGTTTGATTCACTTTAACCAAACTCGAATTATAGCGTTTCTTTATCCACCTAACTCTTGTTTCTACTGAGACTACTTGCACTCTCGTCAACTGAGGCTGAAAAGAAACAGAAATTGGAGGAGGGCATGTTCCAAAAAAACCTGTCTAGTTCTAGCTTTTCTCCAGCGGCAGAAGACATTTGCTCTTCTACGGTGGCAGGAGTTCCTCTCGACACAAACGTCTAGACACGCAACGGTGCATAGAAAAGTCGTCATCATATCGCTTCAAAAAACGAGAAGGTGCTTGCAGGAAAGATAGCTGGAAATAATATTCTCGTATGAATGCAGGACGTTACAGTTGCATCGCACCTGCAATAGGAAAACAAGTTGAAATCATAGACAGAAACTTATAAACTCTTTTATATGATTCGACACAGCATAAGTAAAACGTATTTCGCGCATGAAAAACATGATATATTCGCGTGAAGCTGCTTTATTGCAATCGACAGTTAAAATATAATTTATTTCCCAACCTCATGAATATCCTTTCAAATACGTTGGAAGACTGAAAACGACAAATTAATAGTATATAAATATCACAAAATTGTGCACCTGTGAAGAAAGGCTACATAACTCAAAATTTTCTAGATTAATAAACTGCCAATTTTTTTATACTTCTGTAGACACATTGTATACGCAGCGAAGTTCACTCGACGGCTGTTCTCGTGTCACCATCACTAACTATCAGGTCTACATTGCTACTGCATTAGGTAACGAAAAAATCCCGCCAAACCGAAGAGACCGCGATCTGTGTTCTTATCAGGTACTTGTGGAAAGAGAACAGCAAATCCCTATCTCAGTCTCACAGACAGTGCCTGTCCTGCCGCCTCTTGCTTTTGTTCTGTCATTGATTCATTTAAACATGGCTCGGTGGAAACAAGAGCGCAGGGATATAGGATGACGAATAACACAGCGAGGGTACGCCGGACATGGTGAAGAGGAATTTAAGGAGGCTTGTCTGTCGGATCGACGAATTGGGAATTGCGTCAGCGATGTCGCATCGGTTCGTGCGAGTTAGAGCTTGAGCGTTGGATTCTAAAGACGCAGTTCACTTATAAATGCTGTCGTTAAATGTAAACTCTAGGCACCGTCAAATCGACGGTTTTTGTTGAAATAATAGCTGCTAAGACAGAAAGGAATGTATGCGACGTGGGTGCATAAGGTACATTTCTCTCTTCTATTTCGTGGCATATTTTGTGCTTCTCATTTACACAAAATATCATTCTATTTCTTGTCTAATTTTACTGTGACATAAGTTATACAGTTGCTTCAGCAACATTATGGTTTGAATAAATGATGTGCTTACGGAGGAGCGAGCTAAATCAATAATGACGGCTATCCGCTGGAATTACTAAACTAGATTGTCGAAATCTTTCGACGAGCTCTGTAATTTCGTGTAGGATATTTTCGCGATTATAAATCAGAAAAGTGGCGAAGATAACTTTTCAAAATTGAAGCTTATTAATACACAAAATCACTCTTGATTGGTTTGGTGGTTATATCTATAGAACATGAATGACCGCAACAGTTAGATTTTACTGATTTCGGTCCTGATTTTGCTCTCCTTAAGCACGAAATATATCCTTCCACTTGTAGGCAACTTAAAGCAAATGATGCCCAATTCTTCACCGAGCAAAAGTAAAATTTTATGCATTTTTCTGTACTTCGTGTGGCTTGCAACTCGTGCAATAATAATAGCATATATATAGACGAAATTGTTCAGAAATTCTATGACGGTGAAAGAGTGAGGAAAAGAATGGAGAAATTTGCACAGAGCAGCGAACAAGTGGAGCCGACAGTGGGGTAGTACATACGTAGAAGTTTACGTGCCGTTTGAAAGACTTATTCGCATCTAGATGGCGTGTATTATCAGTTTGTCTATAACGTCTAATTATAAAGTTGCCCCATAAGTAATGCTGCTTATTTTTTCTCGACACCTAGATAAGTTCCTCATATTATTTTTCGGAAATTAAACTATTGCATTTTCTATATACATTTGTTTTTCATCGTATTCCCATTCTGATTCGAAGCATTGTTTTCTTTCATGAAAAAAATTCAATTACCCTTGGGTAGAATTTTAATTATATCTGTTTTGACGCTTTCGTCGTCATCAAAAAGTCTTCTAAAACGCAAATTCTTTAAAGGTTGAAATAAATCCTATTCCAAGGGTGATAGGTTCCGGATATCCGGTGGATGTTGATGCATAGTCCACCATAACCCGACTGTGTCTTTCGTTTTATAATTTATGCGCGAGAGGAACATAAAAAATAATTTTCATCCTGCATAAAACACACGGATCACCAGTAGTTGAGTCTTCACTTTTTTGTGACGCTGATCTTTTCCATTGTTGCTTTGTTACTCCATCTGTCGCAATGCAGACTGGTCTCATTGCTTTTGAACACATCGGTTCAGATTTCGATTAAGCAATACCATCTCCAAACCAATGCATTTAACACAATTCGCAAGTTATAATATAGCAATCGTTGTATGATCTCACCAATTTACGCCTCGATGCCGACGTTCACTGCAGATTCTGGTAAACCGGTTCGAGGCATGTCTTTCAATCCTTTTTTCTCCTCAACTAACCCTTAACGACTGCCGATGGATTTTTGCAGTGTACCTTATCTCAAACATGGAACATTTATTTTGAAATAACACATTTAAAACAATAAACAAATTACTTCTTGAGTTACAGTTTAAAAGGTATCTGTTAGTTGCAAAATGCACTCTTTCCACGTTATCTTCTAAACCAGCTAACTAAAAGAGTGTTTCCATCCGGCCCGTTATGTATTTAACAATTAAAGGATATAATTCAGAGAAAAATGACAATATAAAAACAATGCATTTAGTCTTTTCTTCTCCAAAAATTAGATCTTTGTTCTAAGGGTATGGTGATGATTAGAATTATCCTATGGTTGTTGTTATACAGCGGATATCAGTTAAATTTACAACGGTAATGCGACGAGAAAAATATGTTTATTTTAAATAATCGTATGACGCTTTTGAATATAATATAGTGATAACACTCCTATGGAGCTCTGAGAATTAAATATTGTGCAAACTTGTTGTCGTGCATCAATGGTGTCCCTGTGCGAATAAATTTAGTCGTCAAAATATTTTTCCAATAGTAGAATGTTTTTTTAATTTTCACAGAAAATTAGCTAAGGAAAAAAGTAAAACAGAACCAGTGGAGCAGTTAGCGCAAGTAGTTGTAAAGATTAAAGTAGAGAACGCGTGATAACAGAATGCCGACGAGAGTGAAGGCACGAACAGCGAAAACGATGTTGTAAGTTCGTGGTTGTTGTTTGCAGCGAATTGCTCGTCTTTTAGAAGAGCACAAGAGCATTCCTTTTACGCATGTAATGCGCCCTGGAGTTGTTCCGCATAAGTGATACTTGCGCGCAGAGAATAAATACGGGAGCGAGGATTCTTGGTGCGGCGGAGAGAAATGGAAGACATAGCGCAATAATGCATAAAGATATTTCCTTAATTTATCGAAACGCAAAGCTCGCAAGTGGAAGGATTTTGTTTTGTTAGAAATATGTCTTCCGAAGGGGAGCGTTAGAGAGGAGAATTTGCCATCTACAGAGGAAGTGAAAGAAATGTGGACAAAAATTCGGGGAATGATATGCACATTTGTGCAAGTTACGCTCTGGAACTTGTGTGGTATTTGAAGAACTATAGGAAAGATCTAATGGTGCGGCTTTGGAAAGGATAAACGCGGGACATCCATATCGTACCAGAGTGTGTCCTGGAAATCAACTTGCAGTGCCTCACCTACTGATGAAATTACGTTTGTACTATCAATATATGACATCATAATTAATATTAAAAACTAATGATTATTTGGGCAAAACGTTTTTATAGAACGAAGATAATGAGTTTGAGCGGTTAGTTTGTCAAAATGTGTATCCTGCCATGATCACCAAACGTAATGTTTATTTAATTATTTCTTATTATTTCTTGAACAGCACAACCTTGGTCACTTAAAAAAAGCCTGAGAAAAGTATCTAAGATAACGAAATACATCATGCCTGCAGGAGGATTCGAACTCGTGATCTTAGTGTTGAGAGGCGTACACGCTAGTAACCCTTTTACTAAGATGATTCTTAATATAACTTATTCCGATTTTCTACAAAGGAAATTCGCGCCCATTCATGATTCAAGTTAGAGATAAAAATGGCCATATTGCCGTGAATTAAGTTTTGAGGTACAAGGTTCAAATTTAGAGGCTTTTACACAAATGCAGTGATAAATTAGACGAATTCGTAGTTATTCACAATAAATGAATATGAGTACAGGAAATGAAAAATTGATGCTAAAAATGTTTTAATGAATCTGAAAGTTCAGAAGAGCAAACAAGGTTTTATTATATAATGCTACTTGCTTGCTAGAAGGAAATCAATGGATTTCAATTGAGTTTAGAGAATTACTATAAAGAGCATTATTAAAGTAGCGTTCAAACCTTTTTATTTAGTTTGAAAATGCAATAATCTTGAATGGTCCCTCTGTGAATTCCGAGATATCTATTTCATTTAATTTTGACAACAGAGAAATTGTTCATCGAAATTGCACTTAAATATTTAAATAACAAAATAATATCCCTTTTTTATGTGTATAGACTATCTAAATTACTTGATGCTCAATAAATATCAATTTATGTAATGCTGCTGCTGTGACAATCGATTTTAAAATAATTTTGGGATTCCATATAGCGACATTCAAATAGTTGATTGTTTAAGGAGACCGATTTAAAGGCCTACAGTGAATATTTTAAAATGACTTCATGATTTCATTGATTTGACTGTCAAGTTGTTTCGCAGTAAGTGAACAAAAAAACAAACCAATTTGGAGCCTTGCGGAGTAGAGTGATGGATAAATTCACTCTGACAATCCGAGATGAGATTCCCAACGAAATAAACGAAACTAATTGGATTTTTTAAAAATAAGCGGACATGGGGACTCTAGAAAAGTAAGTTGCCGCAACGGCGGCGTAATTGGATTTGTTCCTCTGGAATAATACTCTCGCGAGGGACCTATACTGTCGCCATTGATTTGCGATCGCAAACGCCATCCCATGAGAGAGAGAGAGAGAGAGGACCTCCAATATGGAAATATGTTTCGGTAGAGAAATAAAGTACATATCTACATAGCTCCAACTTGTAATTATGTAAACGTAAACCGTATCGCCTAGTAAGATAAAAACCCCGTTGTAACGAAATAAAAATATTTTACTATGCTTTTGTCATATCGTTTGCGTATTCGAAATTTGATGCGTATGCATCAGATGCAAACAAAATTAAATCAAAATTTTATTTCATTTCGCTAAAATTCGTACGAATAAGCAAATTGACATCACAGCACTTGAATCGGAAATCGTTGTATAGCGTAGAACAAACAAAAATGCAATCTGATGGAAGTTTTGGTGAACTGCCTCAACGCAGCATTCTTTTATTTTTATGCTCTTTTTGACATATAGAAAATAAAAAATAATCTAAAACAAATAACAGATGATGAAATGAAATCATTCTCGACGGAGCGTTTGAGAGCAAATAAACATTTTCTCGTTCCCATAGCGACGATATCTCCAGTCGCATTATTTTTAATAACGTCACCGGAACTCGTGCGAGAGAAGCTACTCAGAATCATTGCCGAGGAGCGTATTCGTAGTCCTTAATTGAAAATTTCAAACCTTTAGGCACGCCTTCTATCATCTCTCGACCGCGCAATCTTACGGATCTTAATTTTATCCGCTCCATCCTAATTGGCCGACGTCGTTCCAGCGATCTTATCATCTGCGCCTCCCCTTCCCCGTCTCCCCCCTTCCACTTCTCCCCCCCCCCCCCGCACTCTAACTCCCTCCTTCCCTCTCTTCGAATCATCCTTTCGTCTTTCCGTGGCTCCTGTTCGCACGGCCTCTTGCTTCTTCACCTTAGTGCACATTCCCAAGCAAATGACATCATCCGAGACTAAATAAATCTTCCTTGTTACCAGCGAACATCTTTGTTAGTACGTGTCACGCGTTTTTATAGAATAATGTCTCGTTCCCGCTCGTTCCGGAGCGATCCAATTTTATCTCTTTCGTTCTATTTTTTTAAATTTTCATCTAACCGTCTGGTGCAGTATACATTGAAAGGTCTGTGGGTTCCTTTGAGGGCATTAAATAATTCTACGCCGCCAAAAAAATACCCCAACAGTTACATTAGTTCTTTATGTACGCCAACGTTGAAAATATTTTCGTTTAGGAATATGTCCGTGACGTTTCTGCGTCCGGTGATTGATTTCCATCTGAAAACATACCGAAACGCTCTATTTTTGGAAGCAACACATTTTTCAATAAAAAAATGCTCCATTCGAATAAATACGGAAACACAAAGAATGGGATAAAGAGAGAAAATGAGGATGATGCACGAAGCAGTGCAATGAACGGCTTTTTGGAGGAGACGGGTGAAAGAGGGAGGGGAGGAGAGGAGAGGGAGGGGATAATTAGTAGGGGTGGAGGGAGAGAGGAGGAGGGAGAGGGGTGGAGGGAGAGAGGAGGAGGGAGAGGGGAGGAGGGAGAGGGGAGGAGGGAGAGGGGAGGAGGGAGAGGGGATGAGGGAGACGGGTGGAGGGAGACGGGTGAAAGGGGGAAGAGTGGAGGGGGAATTGGGATGGAAGGACGGAGAGGGGTGGATGGGGAGAGGAGGGGACGATGCAAAATATTTGTGGAAACAACATATCACGGGTAGAGGAAGTGAACGGAGGGAGGCGAGGGGATCGACCGGGTCATTGGGGAGTTGCGTTGGATTAGGATTTGGAGTGGGAGAGATGGAGAGAGAGAGAGGGAGAAAAGGGGAGAGGAGGAGCGGATGTCGATGGCCGCGTTGCAGAGGGGTGGCACTGGAGGTGGATGGAGGGGGGCGGGCGAGTCTCGCGTCGAGATGGGTCGACGAGGGCGGATGATGGATGGGACGCCCTGGGCTCTTGACAGTCGGGTGTCGGCCAGCGCGTGCGGCCGGCGTCATTAGTCATTAGGCGGCAAAGGCAGCGGAGAGAGAGAGTAAGAGAGAGAGAGAGAAGGGGAGAAGAGATATAGAGCGAGCGAGAAGAGGGACCCCCGAGAGAAGAGGGGTACGTATTGGCGGTAATGCTCTCTCCTCGAAGTGAATTTGAGGGGAGGCGAATGAGAGAGGTCAGGGGTTGATTAGATGGCAGAAGAGGGAGGTTGAGTGCTGAAAGGGAGTGGGGGAGGGGGACGATGATGTCGGAGCAAGATTTATGTCGCTTCGAGACGAAATCCGCCCAGAGACGGAATAGATTCGTTAGGTCGATTGGAGGAGGGGAAGGCGTGTTTAAGTAGCTTAGCAGCATGATTTTAAATGTATCGGTTGTCATGTCGTTGGAGGACTTCGTTTTATAGTAAGCAACACTTTACCAAATATTTATATAATCGAAATACATGTCGGTCAAACTGAAGAAATATTGAATATAATAAAAATTACTCGTAGGTAATATGAAGAGCATCAATATATGCTTATATTAATGGTTTCGACAAGCCTTAAAAATTTTATTTCTAGAATTTACGTAATAACTTATCACAGTAAAAGATTATAGGCATGCATTTTAATATATTTGATGATGCCTTATATTTATTTAAATAGAATTATGTGTATTTTATTACGATATGTACACATGCAAACGATAGAGCAGCAAATTACTCGATAGTTTCAAATATACCAGCGAAGCAAAGGTTAATCGTTTTTGTTTCATTTTTTCTTGTGTGACTGTAAAAATGTATACATTTTTCACGATTATATACCTCATTGGTTCTCAACCGGTGTGCCGCGAGACGTTGATGAGAAATTGCTAATCTGCGCGTCTTCCACCAGTTATATACACAGTTTTAACAAAGAAACTAACACACAGTATTAAGACTACTTGAATCAAGTCCAAAAGTATCACTGCTTTGGACGGCGCGTAAACAGTTAGCCTGAACAACGTTGTCAGCATTGTCATAGTAACCGAATCCGTTGTGCATGAGTCATAGACAACTGATTGGTTCTCGTTGCTCTCTAAGTCTCTACGATTACGATTGCGCATTTCTTTATCAAATCAGTACTAGCCAAGATTTCTGACTGGCTTATACTACAATTTGGTGTCTGTGAATGTATGTTTCGTGAGTTTATTCTGCATAAAATAATTTTTTATTAAGTGTTTTGTGCAATACCGTTGATAGAAAACTGTGTGATATTTGTGGTTTCGTCCAATTATCGTTGCTAAAAACGGACAGATTTATTATAATAAAACATAACGGTGAAAAATATGAAGAACATACTAAGGAAAACCCCAGTACCAGCGGGACCAAGCCAAGTAAGATTTCTAAGGTTTCTCGCATGTATATGGAGTTATTTAAGTCTGTGATTTTCTTGGTGTAAAGATAAAGATTGACCTGTTCCAATGTGTGTTGTGTGCGATGAGAAACTATCAAATGAAGCCATGGTTCCTAGAAAATTGAAGCGACATTTCATAAAAAAACATGCACATCTTGAAGGAAAAGATTTGAACTATATCAATATGTTGATGGAACTGCATTCTAAACAAGCGAGTAACATGGAAAAAACGTTCAAGTGTCTGATAGAGTTCAAGTTGCTTCTTATCAGGTAGCAGAAACCATAGCTCAAAAAATGAAACCCCACACTATAGCTGAGTCACTTATTTTGCCTGCGTGCCGTGCGATAGTGATGAAGCGGGACAAGAAACTGCCAAAATTCCGCTTTATAATTATACAATTCGAAGGTTAGAAGATGATATCTAGCATTGAGAAAAATGTTTCTAATAAGCTTAAAATTTCAGACTTTGCTTTGCCAGTTAACGAGTCAACCGATATTAGCGGCAAAGCACAACTATTAGCATTTGTTCGCTTCATTCATGAAAATGAAATAATTAATCAATTTTTGTGCTGCAGAGAACTCCCAGAACACACAAGAGGTCAAGATATATTCGAAACTTTGACTTCTTACTTAGAACGTTTGGAAATTTCATGGAAGTTGTGCAGGAATTTGTACTGACGGTGCTCCATCCATGTTGGGATCTGTCAAAGGCTTCGTCTCACTTGTATAACAACAGAATCCAACTACAATAACTATCCATTGTTTTTTGCATAGGGAAGCCCTTGTTGGAAAGACAATAGGAGTTGACTTGAAGTCTTTATTAGACCAAGTTGTCGGAATGGTTAATTTTGTGAAATCAAGACCTCTAAAGCCCCGCCTCTTCAAAGAGCTTTGCAATGCTATGGATTCGCAATACGAATATTTAGTTTTACACCCAGAAATAAGATGACTGTCAAGGGGAAGAGTGTTGGCTTGTGTATATGAACTTAAAGAAGAGATGTTACTATTTTTTTAAACTGAGGGAATCTGATTTTTGAGAATATCTTAACTATGAACTTTGGTGCGCCAAATTAGCATGTTTGGCAGAAATATTTAGGTATCTGAATAGTGTGAACACCAGCATGCAAGGGCGGAATGAAAACATCCTTACTTCTACGGATAAGTTACTGGCATAACAGAGAAAAATAGTCATCTGGAAAAAGAGAGCTAGAGAAGATAATCTTGAAATGCTTCCTCTGATTCAAAAAACCCATACGAAAGAAATTGTTGCTTTCGTGGTGAAGCATTTAGCAACTCTAGAGCACAATATCGAGCGTTACTTTCCATCCTTGACTAAAGAGATATAGACTGGGTAAGGAACTTATTCACACCAGTGACAACTGACTTATGCGAAGAAGAAGAGTTAGCTTCTCTTTCAACTGATCACACTATGAAAATCAAGTAAGCCGAATTGTCTCATTGATATATTCTGGATATCTTTTAGAGAAGAGTATTCAGAAATTGCGAAAAAATCTTTGGCAGTTTTCTACATCATGTGTGAGTTGGGATTCTCGACACTTACAAAAATTAAATGCAGAAAAAGGGAACCGTTCAACTATGTTGAAGACAGGGGCGCACCCAGGATTTTCTCTTGGGGGGGGGGGGGGGGGCTCAACCATAAGAAAATATATCCCACCGAACATATCTAATACTTTACGTTTTAATTTGGGATAAAAACGTAGTGATTCTCGAATAGAGAATAGGGGGTATTCACTAAAGAAAAGAAATGCGATTGAGATTTGCATTTTTAAGGACCCACAAATTTAATGACAAAAGAAAAAAATGAAAATTTTGACATGGTTAACAATAATAAAAAGCTTGGTACAAATTTGACAAAAAATACAAACTATTTTCAATTATTAATTACATCATTCAAGAAATGCGATTGAGATATCCAGTTTTAAGGATCCACAAATTTAAGGACAAAAGAAAAAAATGAAAATTTTGACATGGTTAACAATAATAAAAAGCTTGGTACAAATTTGACAAAAAATACATACTATTTTCAATTATTAATTACATCATTCAAGAAATGCGATTGAGATATCCAGTTTTAAGGATCCACAAATTTAAGGACAAAAGAAAAAAATGAAAATTTTGTCATGGTTAACAATAATAAAAAGCTTGGTATAAATTCGACAAAAATTACAAACTATTTTTAATTATTAATTACATCATTCAATACATATTTCATTCTAGATTAAAATGTCAATTTTTCTCTTTGATTTCTGTAATTCGTTTAAAACATCTTGAGGGTTAATTTTAATGTGTCGCTAAGCCATTTAAACGGTCTTGAGACATGGCGTTCCTCAAATATGTCTTCAACCTTCGTAAAGTCGAAAATGATCTTTCACTGGTGCACGTAGTAATAGGAAGTGTGGCAAATATTTTTAGCAATATGAAAATATTTGGATAAATTAATCTATCACACTGATTCAACGCATCTATAGCATTCTTCGGTGGGGCTATTGTAGATACCAACTTATCAAAACGTTTGTACTACATTATAAATTCTGCCTTTAAGACAAACTCATTTGTTGAGAGAATATCGGTATTGTATAATTCAACAAGCCTCAAAAAATTTTCGATTTCAGATTGTTTTTGAAGTTCTCCTTTAGGTAGAATACTGCTAAATTGAAGTAGTACGCCCTGATGTTTAGAAAACCTTTCATTCAGCTGGCTTAGCATGTGATCTGCGAAGGGAATGAATATAAACCTTCGGTAATATTCCTCCTTAGTTTCAGATGGAACATCTTCACTCTGACGGCGTTTGCAGCTTATTAACGTTTTTACTTCAATACCAATCGATATTGCTTTTTCAGAAGCTTTTTGAAATATAACCCTAAATTCATTTTCTGAATTAGTTCGCATACTTTCTATTTGTTCTACAACATCACGCACATGATTAAGTGCTGAGTGAAGGTCACTATCAAATTTTTGCAGTAATCTGCACAACGCTAATGTATAGGAAAAAAATGCCTGTACTGTATATACTGAAATAAGAAAACCAAACTCACAAATAGAGTTTAATAGCATTTAGGCACCGGATAAAACTTCTTGGTTCTGCCAGGAACTTATTTCATCAAGAGCAAAATAAATCGCGACAAAGAGTTCAATCATTACCATTATGGATTCATGCCGTTCAACCCATCTTGTATTAGCAAGTTGTTGTAGTTTTTTCTTATTTGATTCAGGGCAATGTTCATTAATTTTTCTCGTTAATACTTCACCTCTTTTAGGAGTATTGAAAAACTTATATATTTGTTCTACTATACCCAAGCAATTCTTTACTTTTTGCACTTTCACAGCATTTCCAATTGCTGAATTTAAACTATGTGATGCGCAGTGGACATATAGTGCAAGGGGGTACAATTTCCTTATATGTGTTTTAACTCCATTTAATTTCCCACTCATTGACGCAGCACCATCATAGCCCTGACCTCGTAAAAATTTTAAATCAATTCCTACACTTTTTACCGATTCAATTAACGTATTTGATAGTTCACGACCAGAAGTATCTGATACTGGAACAAACTGTAAAAAATCTTCTCGTATTGACAAACTCCCTTCTTTATCCTCATCTATGTATCGCACACACAATGAAAATTGCTCAGTAGTCGATATATCACAGGTTTCGTCTGCAAGAATTGAGAAAAATTTTGCAGCATTTACCTTCGCAACAATTTCCCTCAGTATTATGTTGTTGCATGCTGCCAGAATTTGATTTTGAATGTTCCAGCTGAGAAACGTTGCTTTTTTACCACAATTTTCTAGATGATCTGTTATTTCTTTGTCGCCAGCATCAATTCTGGAACGCAATATTGCCCGAAAGTTACCCTCATTTTCTTCAGGCTCATTTTCAACACAAAACTGACCATAATCTCGATGGGCTCGAAGAGGTATTCCTTGTTTTCCACAAATAATTACTGTTTTAATGATAGGTTCTAATCTTTTCCTATTTAGTTGAACTTTTTGTGCCTTATACTTATTTATTTGCTTATCAATAGATGTAACTTTCTGATCACGAATGTCCTGCAATCTTTGAAAAGTCAACACAGAACTGGTATGATAAGCAGTTTTTTCGTGTCCATTAAATGCTTCAATTGCGTGTTTCCAGTCAGAAAAACCATTTGAAACTAAGTATCCAACAGCCTGTGCCTTAGACTTACCGACTTCCACTGGCGCAAAAAATATACAGTACTTAAAATAGGCACTATTTTCAGATTTAGAATATCATAACCATTGATATTTTACCAGCCATGGGTGTTGAAAACTTCTTTTTTGATTTTTAAAGATGCAGGAAGGAAAATGATAGTCTGCTTTAGGTCTCCAAAGGATTCTTAGAATATCTAACTTGTCATCGCTAGACAATGGAGTTCTTTTTTAAAAGAGCTAGATCATTTTGATCAATATTAAAGGAATTAGAAGAGGCTGCCTCTGTTTCATTGGGATGTATTTCGCTATTTTTTGCACTTGGTCCATTATTACTAGTACCGCAAGACTTGTCTTCCACCTCTTCAGAGCCAGTCTCGGTCTTCGGTTTTTTCCGAAAAAGTGTAACAAATTGCGCACATTTTTTCGTTTTTCTGGTTGAAGATGAAATGAGGGTTTGCTAATCACAGGTAAGTCCTAATATAAGTGCAATCATTAGAAAACACCAAGCTCAAATGTCACATTAAATAAGATTTTAAAATAGATTTTTTAACAAAACTTCATTTGTTCTGTTTTACGATATAATAACTTAATTTGGTCGATTATATATACGACATAATATGAAAAATATTTTTATGATAAATCCTAATTCTTTATTGAAATCTAATTCCAGTGTGTCGCGAAAAAGTGAATAACTAGTGTGCCGCAATCATCAAAAAGGTTGAGAACCACTGTTTTACCTTAATTTGCATTCTACAAAGATAGGTTTCCTATACTTAATGTTTCTTATAAAATTTATTAGAACATGGACTAAATAGCAGAGATAAGGTCCGGTTGGCCATTTTGCTAATTGATATAAGCAACTAAAAATGAAATTAATGTATTATAGTGCTATAGTTTCCGCTGTATTTAATGTCGATCTTTGCGTAAATATATATAATCTGACAACTTAATAGAGAGCCATAAATAATCGAATTACTTTAGTAACAATTCGTTCTTTAAAAAAAAAGAAGCGTGATGACAGAGTAAAATATGAGTGTAGACGTCCGTTCTGAATGAATTGTTTTTGGTGTTTTCTTTTTCTTTCTTTTTAGGTGACCCTTCATGGAAATGAACAAACCTGAATTTCACATTTAATTGCCGGCTCCTGCAAAACTTGCTTTAAACAGACATCATTCCAGAATATTCACTTCAACTAAATACCCATATTCCATGACTGAAAATTATTCAGACAATTATATGAGATGTATTTCTTAGGCGAACGTCTGCAAATAATCACATAAAGGTATTAAAAACATACGTAACTCAAATCTATTCATTCGAAAGAATAATTTCAAAAATCGCCATCGCCTAGTGGCGTAACTGGCGTGAAAAAATATTAACAGTGGCCTCTCTCCCCTGCCCCCTCATTCAGCAAATACGTATGTTCAATTAAAACTGAAGCCCATTGTATAACCTACCAAGTTGCGCATATTAATCAATTAACGGGAATATGCTGAAAAGGTTAGGATTTTTAAATTACAGCGAAGAGAAAAATTACTAAGTAAGAGAAATATATTTACAGATCAACGAAAGATCATTTAATATTTAATCTAAATATTCTGCAAAACGTAGGGTTAAATAAGTGTAAAACAGTGTACGGGCGTCCGTATTAAAAATTCGACCCCCTGGACCCGAGGCGTTTGGCCACCTATTACGTCACTGCCATCGCCAAATGCAACCATTGAAAATAATTTAGTGAATTTGGACGCGCTATAAGAGAGCAGTACGCGGCGTTGAAACGGACAAAATCTAGTGAAACTTTTCGTTAAAAAAAGCAACAAGATGGAGATTATAAGAGAATCAATTTGGAAAAATCTGTAAACAGCAACTCTACCTTTTAATGACTTTCGCCAAACAACGTTGAAATATGCTCTCTGATGATTTATAGCGTAGCTACTACATACTACAGGATAAGCAAAACGATGACATGAATCCTAGATCATCACCCTGCTACCATAAAACTCATTTGCGGTTATTTTCTCTCAAAGGAACCCATAAACAAACGACGGAGGCCGTTTGCTAATACATTATGTGACAAATAATAGAAAAATAATTGGAGAAAACAAAAGATTTCTCAAAGAAGGATTGAATTCAATTATGCATGGAAAAATATTATTAGGGTACACAGGAAGAGAAATGATCGAAGGCAGAAAGTTATAAACCAGAAAGATCGCCCAAGAACTGAATTGTGCATGACAGAACTGCGGAATGCCAAATGCGTGGTAAATGGAGGATCAATGAAAATTTGAAATTTGAAGTTTGAAATGAGATATCAAAAACTTAATTTTCCAAAACTAAACTGTTTCATAAAACCTAATGAGCTATGGTATAATATCGATAAATCAGCTTTAGAGAGATTAAAGCTTCGTTTTCATGACGGGTTCGAAGCTGAGAGTTAATTTTTTTTTCAGAAAAAGTTGCGAGCATGGCCAGGAAGATGGACAGATAATCGATTTCACTCTTGCAAGATGGAGACTGAAAATTCTCATCTCCGCGAATCTTTCTCTTTCGCGATAAACATTCCGGTGTGAAATTTTCCCGGCTAAGATGACGCGACGTTTATGAAGGAAGTAAAATGAAGGACATACGTACATAATGTCTCTTTAATAACTTTGCGGGTAAAAAAATCTACGAGAAGTGAGCAGAGAGAAAATCTGCAGGAGAAGTCGAAGAGAAGTTTTAGCGCTCCCAATAGATTGAAATGAGGATGTTCTGAAAAAGAGTACCAAAGGAAGCGGAGGTCTCGGGCAATGTCGTCTAACGTACGCTGAAAATTGAATTCAAAACCTTATAAATGGGCAGGTGCTATTTTAACTAATGCAATTATTTGTGAGCTAAAGTCTAGTGGTATTTTTAACGGTGATAATATAAAGCAGTAATGTAACTTCCAGAGAGAAAGATATCTGATTTAAAGCCTATTGTGAATTTCCGTACACAGAATAGCCATATTATATTGAATCTTTCGCATAAAAACCTTTTTATGTTTTCATATATCATTGAAAAGGATAATCATCAAATATTTTTACTCAGAGAAAGTTTTAAATTTATGCGAATAAACGCTACATTTTCTTTATAAAAGGTCAATGAATATCTTTTCACTCTTCCTGATCTCAAAGGTTAGCAACAACGGTAAAATAATAAATTTAAAAAATCCGTATAATCAGAGTCCTAATCCTTTTAAAGCAGCCCAAGTACCGAAGTTGAAGCACAAGGATATAAAAAGGTACTTAAAGAAATCGCATCAGATAAGGAAACTTGACTCATTTCGACGAAATGGCAGAAGAACAATAAGAAAATGATGCGACGTGAAAGGAAGTAATTGGCATAGAATTATTCATTGGCCAGATGCTTTTTTTAATGGTTGGTGGGATAGCGAGAGAATAAATGGGGAAGAAGGAGCCGAGAGGAGTGCAGCGGGGAACTGGAAAGGCTGGGAGGGAAAGGTATAAATGGAGAGGGAAGAAAAGAGATGGAAGTCGAGCTGGAGGTTGGAGGGAATAGTCGTGGTTGCTATAGATGTAATAGGAGGAAGAGAGAGAAAGGAATGGATGCAAGTGAGAGAGTAAAATTTAGTGTGGTATGACAGGGATAAAGAGAGAGAGGTAGGAGTCAGAGGAGCGTTAGAGAGAAAGGAGTGAGTGAGAAAGTGAGTGAAGTATATTAGAGTTGCGGCGAATAGAGGAAGGGAGAGAGAGAGAGAGAGAGAGAGAGAGAGAGAGAGAGAGAGCGTGCCAGAAGAGAATGGGGAAGAGCGGGCTTGCAGAGAAGTAGTCGGACGGAGAGAAAAAATCGGATGCAGAGGTTGGGAGAGAGGTGAAGGCGGGAGGGAGAGATGAAGGCGGGGAGGGAGAGGTGAAGCCGGGAGGGAGACGTGAAGGCGGGGAGGGAGAGGTGAAGGTGGGAGGGAGAGGTGTAGATGGAGGGAGAGATGAAGGCGGGAGGGAGAGGTGTAGATGGAGGGAGAGGTGAAGGCGGGAGGGAGAGGTGTAGATGGAGGGAGAGGTGGAGAGGGAGTGAGGGGTGAAGGTGGTAGGGAGAGGTGGAGATGGAGGGAGAGGTGGAGATGGAGGGAGAGAGAGAAGAGGGAGGGAGAGAGAGGAGAGAGGGAGAGGTGAAGGCGGAATGGAGAGGTGGAAAGGGAGAGAGGGGCAGTGGTTGAGGTACCTAAGGAATGGCGAAGTGATGGAATTGGTGATGGGCTGCTTGAGCCACTTAAAGAGCCATTTGTGAGCAAGAAGATTATTTCTTTTTGCGAATCCCTCCCTTTCTCTCTCCGCGCTTCTTTTGTTTCGTTTCTCTCTTATCCAAGCGGAGTTAATCCTACTGCATGAAGAGGTTCCGTCGCCACGGGCAATGAGGAAGTGCTAAGTGGTGGCGTCCTTGAGTGAGGGAGGTTATAGGGGAGGAGGGGCGAGAGGGGAGTGAGGAATGGAAGAGGGAAGAGTAAGATAAGGAGGGAGATGAGAGGAGGGAAGAGGGAGGTGAGGGGGAGGGAAGAGGGAGGTGAGGGGGAGGGAAGAGGGAGGTGAGGGGGAAGGAGGAGGAAGGTGAGGGGGAGGGAAGAGGGAGGTGAGGGGGAGGTGAGGGGGAGGGAGGAGGAAGGGGAGGGAAGTGGGAGGTGAGGGGGAGGAGCGAGTAGCAGTGGGGGAGTTGAGGGAGGATGATTGAGGTAGGAACACGCGAATGATATTAGGTTTAAAGATCGCCTGTACGTGGTTAATGCATCAGTCTCTAAAGATCATTTTTATGCGTTCTTTGCACGAAGTGGACGCATATAGGGGAGGTCATTTCTGTCCCTCCTTCTGTCCGCATGTTAAAACTCGGGAAACGCTGGACATATTATGATGAAATTTGGTATTGGGGAGTTTTCCTGAAATTGGTACACCGATTCCAATTTTAGTTAAAATCGGACAACAAACACGCCCACTTTACATGAAGACCTATATGTAGTTTACAATGTTCCTCTGTTACAACTCGGGAACCGCTTGATGTATTTTGATGAAATTTGGTATTGGGAAGTTTTGCTAAAATTCATCAACGGTTCCCAATTTTGGTTAAAATCGGACAAAAATTACGACCACTTTACATGAAGACCTCCATGTAGTTTACAATGTTACTTTGTTTCAACTCGGGAACCGCTTGACATATTGTGACGAAATTTGGTATTGGGGAGTTTCGTTAAAATTAATTGACCGATTCCAATTTTGGTTAAAATCGGACAAAAATGACGACGACTTTGCATGAAGACCTACATGTATTTTATAGCATACCTCACTTGCTTCTCGTTAAATTCTCATCTGAGAGAAAAATATTGAGAACATTGTGAAATCTCAAAGAACGCATTTGGAAACTCTATGTAATCCGACATGGAGTACATCTTCCAATCTTGTTAATTAGTAACACTTTCAAAATTTGTATCAGAATTCCTTCTGGCATCGAAGGAGAAAAATAAGTCTTAACTTTTGGCGCAAAATGAAAATCTATTCGATTAATATTCTTGAAATCATAAACGATAAACCGTCTACTGTATCGTTGAGCTTAATTTTAACAATCTATAAATAGCCTAAGAAAATTCGTCTAATTATTTTCATAACTCCAGAATTGCCTGGTGCAAAAATTATCAGGGCAAAAGGACGAAGCATTTATTTTGTCCTAGAAAAATGAATGCCCAAAGCAATAAGATTTACATGCGTTTTGTATTGCAGCACATCTATTGCATTAATGAAGCCGTTCCAAATAATTAAATAAGCATTTAGACCACTTCATATTATCACTTTTCTGCTTTTTGTGCTGTATTTTAGTTTCTATACTTTTCAGACGTCTATCAATTAATTCATAAGCTAACCGGTCCCTTTTCACTCAACCGCAATTGGATTATTCTTTGTTCATCCACCTTAGTCTTTTATAATAGCATCAAAAAACATTTCCTAATGCGTGGTAAGGTTTCGATAAGTCTTTGGACTTTCAGTATTTTTTCATACACCCGTGATTTCCGGCCGAACGTATCATGGCATTTCCTGGGGGTCCACTAAAGAAAGCGATATCTTTCTCATGTGGGCGCCTTTTAAATCAAAGTAAATTAGGTCTCTGAGCCTTCAATTAAAATGTTCGGAAACCACTGGCTTAGAGCCTTTCAGCTATTGGTTTGGTATCGATTTAAAAATCAAATGTTCTTAGCTCTCCATTTCTTTCAGGCAATGGGTATCACGTTCGAAAAAACACCAGCAGAGGCTGAATTGCTCAAATCGAGAATAATGGCCAACTATTTCCATTGGTTCGTATATTAAGGAAAAGTTCTATCCAGTAGTACACTGGGTTTCATATTGCGTACACTAATTTAATTCTCAATTAATGAAACTATTACCATATATTGCAGTAAAACAAATCTTTACTCATTTTGTAGGGTTTATATAACTATCAATTAAATTATTAAATGCGAATAGAAATAGGTCAGCGACCTTCAGAATTTACAGGTGGACAGCAATTTCCCCGAATGCTATATTTGAAGCTGATTCCGTTGTCACGAATAACCTTTTCTAAGTGGACTAATTTATTAAAAGCAATTCTGGAAAATTGCTCCCAGTGGCTGTAATCGCCACCGCCGCGGTTTCCCAAGCACCCCATTTTTATATCGGCCAACTCAACCCTCGTCCATCTGATCGCACGAGGCTCCTTCCCTCTTTGCCCCATCCCCTCCTCTCCCCCCAATTCCCTCAACTGCCCGCACATTCTGTCATCTGATCGTATTCTCGCAAGGGAAAATTATAATGAAATGGTTATGTCGACGGGGTGTGTTCCGCTTGAGAATGCGCCGCTCTCATTCGATGAGGGGCGAAATACAGTGATAGAGAGACCAATGAAAGGGCAAGAAGAGAATCAGAAAAAGATTTATAGATATATTTACACGGTGAAGTTCATTCTCGGTCGATGCTATTCATCTGCATCTAGGCAGAGGAGTTTTTAACGTAGGTGCGATAGACGAAACACACCGACTGGCCCCTCATTATTGCGAACCTCAAAGTAACGCGAAATACGTAATTCAAGGAAGGCGCGACCTGCGTGTCGATTTATGCTCAGAACCTTGCCTTTGTAATCATAACCATCGGAATCGCTGTCAATAAAATATTCTTTCTCGATTTTCACATTAGGCATTTATTGTTAAATTAAATTAACTTAATTATGTAAATTAAAATTTATAAATGTTAAAAATGAAAATTCGAATTTTTATAGCCGATCAGTAAAAACGAGCCATTTAAAAAAATTACACCGAGTAGTTGAAGTCTAAAAAACATACCTACATTTAGGTTAACTTTTATATTTGATATGAATTTCGATAACATTGTACGTTTAATGGCATTTTAATTTTTGAATGACAGTTGATCTCCGCATGATCTGAGGATACGCTGCAGCGAGGAAAATTCTCAATATATTCTCATCGAAATATGAATATTTTCACTATTCTTATTAAATTTTTCACAATAAAATTCGGAACTAAAAAAGCTACATATTTCGAGTACATATCACTAAATATTGAAAATGAAAAAAACCTAATTAAGTTTCCTTTGGTGCATTAGGGCAAAAAATTAATGGAAATCAACATCCTAAAATCCAAATACATCGCGACAGCGGAGAATCCGCTATCATTGTATGCGGTCCATTTAATTCCTAAAATTTTCACATGATGCGGAAGCTGTTTGACATCGCGAAGAATGATGAAGCGACAAGTGGATCGGAGGAGGAAGAGAATGCGAAGCGTATGAAAGAAAAGATGAAAAAGGGAGTCTCGGGATGGATTGATGTCTTCATCACGACGAAATTCAGTCTATTAAGCCTCATATTTCATTTGCGTGGCGTGGGATAGGAGTCCGGTCATTTGGCCATCGAAATTGGGAAATGCGAGAAAAAGGAAAAATGCGATGAAGAGGAGAACGGGAGTGGGGTTAGGGTTGGCGCAGATAAAGTCGAGTGCTGTCCGGAGGAGGAGAAAGAAAGGAGGAAGAAGAGGAACTAGGAGGGGAGGGTGTGAAAGAAAAAGAGAGAGGGGGTGGAGTTGTATGGAGGTGAGAAGTTACGGGGCGTGGAGGGAAAGCGGTAAAAATGGAAGGAGGCAGGCAGCAGATGTCGACTCCCACAGATTACCATTTGCGCCTAATAAACTGCCCATAAAGCGAGAGAGAGAGGCGATTGAATGGAACGAAGGAGAGGTTGAGTGAAAGAGGGGAAGGGCGGAGACGGGGATGGGGAGAAAGGCGTAAAAAAACGCTTCCTCCGTTTCCCTCTACTTCATTCTCACTCCGATGTTATCGCGGAGTTATGTTTCTAGAACGGGTGTTCTTCCTTCATTCCTCCCGTTATGAACTTCTTTCTCCTATATGTATATACTTCCCTCCAAACGCATTCTCTCTTTATGAAAGAGCGCAATACACACACACACACGCATATTAGACTTTGCCTCCCTTTATCTCACTCCCCTCTTCCATTTACTGCGAGACACACGCGCATCGAAATATACCCTCCCTTCCGTCCAAACGTCCCTTCCGGAGAGCGCGCACACACATACAAACATATTCTGGTCGCCTTCCGAGCGGAAATGTTTTCCCACAATGCACCGCTGATTTTCAAAAGGCGGCAGTTTTCTTTTGTTGCGCCAAACCAAGGAAATATGATTGAGGGGATTGGCAGTCGTTCCGAGTGAATATTTCATAAACGAGCGATAATGGGAAAAATGCTTCCTTAAAACGGTTTCGCGGGAGTGGCGAACAATAGTCGGAAAAACAGATTATGCCGATTACCAAAAAAAAGGGAATGAATCCAAAATGCAAAATCAGTTTTTCGTTATGTCGTTGCGACGAATTTTATGACATATAAAAACACAGTCTTATTTAAAGTCTAAGAGAGAGATATTTGCTCAGCATTAACAAAATTAATATAAATAATTTGCCCGCAATTGCCAAAAATTGCATCAATTTTTATTTCTATCGTAAGATGATTCTTTTATGCCCCTCCTTATTCTCAAAACCCAAGGATTTGATCGTAAAAACTATGGGAATATAAAAATATACATATTTTTATTACATCTTTTCACTAATTGAAATATTTAAAGATCAATTCTAGCTCTTTAACCTAGAAATACAGATTCACATTTATAATATATTACAGAGTTTACTATTATGTAATAGTTTTTTTAATTAAAGAGGGCGTCACTCATCCATATAAATATGCCGTCCTAGATTTGAGCCCGTGCGGAAATAAGCCTCTTTAAACAACCTGTATTTGCCCTTACAACTAACCTTACTTGATGCTTATACTATTGAAAAATAATTGTATAACTGACAAAAATACAGGAATAAATACGTAGATTCTCATAAGTCACCTAAATGAAATTTCGAAAATGTTAGGTTAAAAATATGTATTTACTCGTAAAAATCATGCATCATACAAATCTGTTTATTATTCTTGTTCTTCTGGTTTTAATGAAGTATAAATAAAGATGTTTCCAAATCAGGGATTGCTAGTGGGTTATAATGAATTTGAGAAGATTAAATAACTTTTGCGAAAATATGCTATAGGTACGTAACTTCAGAAACAACATTAAACGGCATTTTAATCCTCACATTTCTGTCCCCATACCGCTAAGCTTTTCCTTCCATCGTCTTTCGCCTCTCACATTACCCCGCGCGGATGCTACTTCCCTCAAAATAGGATAGCCAAGATGCTACGCTAATGCGGAGTGTGTGTCTCAGTCGAGGTAGGAATTTCGAAAAGTGACGGGAAAACAAAGGAGAGACTCTATGCGTCCCTGCGCGCGTGCGCCGGCGTGTACGCGGACCTTCGCTTGCGTGACATTCTTCTTTCGAGGGAGGCAATCGCGTGCCAACCGAAAGGGGAGTGAGAGAAGGGATAGTTCCTGCGCTCTCTGTTAGGAAGATAAGCGACCAGTGTTTGGAAAGTTTATTTGAAAAAGATTAACTCGGGCGCAGTCACAATCATTCGCAGAATTTTCCACCGAGGAAGTTTAAAAGTCAATTTTACGGCGAATTATGTTTTAATGGGAACCGATAAAAACTAGAGGCCTCTGGGCCAATGGTCGGCAAATTGAATGGCCCTCCGCACAGCCGGGATATTAGCGAGCAACGGGAACAGAGAGTCGACCACGAATAAGACCCGTCTTTAGTTGAAAATACTGCGTCACGTCCGCAATTCCCTTCGATTGTTTGCGAGCTTCATCCCGGTCACTTGAAGAAGCGCTTGATCGCGTAAGAAGACGTGACTGAACGGCGAGAGCACAAAGAGGTCTACAAGTTCACCATTTGAAGGACACTTGAGATTTTATAAAATACTTTCCACGAAAAAAGTAGAAACAAATGAATTGATAACTGCGACGGGTGTGGCAAAATCTTATAACGACGGGGAGATGTTTTGCTGGGAAAATGGTATTCAGAGTGAAAATTCTCAAAGCAGTGGCAACTTTAAATTATCTCATCGAAGATATTCTTACTTTGGAAAAGAATATGTGAATTAACACAATACACTCTTGTGTATTTAAATAACTCATCGCAACTTTTAAAAAACACATTTTTATCGAGGGACACGAGAAGTTCTAAATTTAATGATTGACCTCACATTAAGGCCAGAATCCAATTTGTAATTAAGATAACTCCAACTTTTCCCAATCGTTTTATCGATTCTAGAGTTATATTAATTATCAAAGAATGCAAGAGTTAAATAATAAAACCTGTTTCACAACGTCTCATGATTAATTTCATTCCTCATTTATTCATTTCATTTCTCGTTTACTGATACAACGATTAGATATTCACCAGTAACAAGGTAATACGAAGTTGACATTTAACTCATTTTACCTCTAACGTTTGCCTGTTATAGAATCCGTGGACATATTGAGTCTTTATTCCTTATAAGGGTATGATAAATTATTTTTAACCAGCAACTTCATACCAAACTCTCCGACGGTACATACAAGGCGGTGTATTGTAATAATTTTGTGACAGTTCAGTGAATAATGAGAAAGAATAGAAAAGGCAAGACTGTTGTTGATTTCTTTAAATATACGTGAATTAAATGTACTGGAAAAGGTTAGTAATGAAAAGAAAACATTGGACTGATGGTTGAAAATACTAGTCGCACAAATACTTTCTTGATGGTATACCATGATTAAACCCTGTTTTAAACTTTCATTATACCAGGTTTCGAGGAATTATTATTACTCCGAGTTCTGTTTTTGTTCGCTTTCCCGTGTTTAGTTTAATTTGTTTCACGTTAATCACAGTAACGGTCCATTGTTTTCGACGGGAAAAGGAAAGGCTGAACTAATTCGTGTAATCAGCCGATTACTGCACACCGTAGCACGCCATTACCGATTATCCATTCCCTCTGTATTTCTCCAAATAGTGACACTGGTAGAGTTAACTTATTATCATCATCGCCTACCGTGCCCGTTTCCAACCACTTAATCTAATTTCTCCGAAAGCGACGAAAAGCGTGTTTCCGATTTTCCGCTGTCTCTCGAAGCTCCTCCCCTCATCCCCTCCCCTCGTCCCTCCCATCTCCCCACCCTCTCCCACCCCAAATCCCCTCCCACGGCACCCAGAGGGGAAAATAGAAAGAATAAAAAGAGAGGATTAGGTACGCGAAGCGCCCCGTATCATTACCAAAGCGACTCCGCGTGTTCCCGGGGCGAGGGCCGTAATCGGTTTGCGTGGCGTCGCCTCTGCCTCGGTGTGGCACCAATTGTTGCGTGCTTAGAGGAGTTCCTTAGAAGAAGTGTGTGCGAGAGAGGTAATTGGACGCCACTTTTGTGCCTCACGCCACTCTCCTCCCGGCGCTCCTCTTCCTGGACGCCCGCCGCCTCCTCCGTCCTCTGCCTGCCACCCTCCCCCCCCCCGCAATGTGACACCCACCCCTCCCTTTCCTAACCCCCGCCAAGGACTGGAAAGTCGTACCACTCATCTCCATGTCCCCCTCCATCTCGTCCATATCTTCTCATTTCAATTCCTCTCTACTTCCCTCACTCCCTTCCCCAAATTTCAATTCTGTCCTGTACGCTGTACGCCCATGTTTTTTACCGCTCGTAAATAGCCTTCCTTTTCCTTCAAGATTTTTGAACACTATTATTTTAAAATGAGTGGCAAAAAAAAGATTGTTGGTTGAGTTTTTAAGATCGGAGCGCTAAAACTTTTGCCCTTTATAGCAAAAAAATGGCGGATATGGATATTTAAAAGAGAAATCTTATTCGCAGAATGGGAAACATTTTTTTGTTTACTGAAACATCAAAAGTGCGAATATGCGTGATGAAGGAAAATTAATAACACATGCCTTTATGGTCGTTTCCATTATGGAATGACCAATCGATTAGTCTGGTTAATGAATGTAAATTAGTAGCTACATTTTTCGTTCACTTTTTTACCACAATAAATGTCTACTCTAGTAAGCAATTATGGAAGATGAATCTCTTTGAGATTGCTTCCAATACGCAATGTATCCAGTTAGGGTTACTACAAACGTTGCACATTCAACTCCGTGCCAACCAACATTTCGGGCAAATTGAAGTGCAATATGTATATGGTAGATGCCTCACCAAATTAACTCCCCACTTATATGGTCGGACATGAAACGCCGAAGATTAATCAGAGGCCGGTGCATCTTGAATAAACAAATCAAGACAATTCAATCGTTACAGATGTCATTTCGATCGTGGCAATAGAGTGCTGATGATAGGATTTTAAGCCCGTGGGCAATAATTTCCGTAATGTACCTTACCTTTGTTTCTAAAAATGCTACGGAAAGGTCTGAGAAAAAGTGCCTGTTGGAAAAATTAACCAATAGCCATATAAGGTTTTTCCAAACTCTTTATGGCTATTGAAGCAACAATTTTTCAGTTAGTTGTGTTCCAGCTACAAGGCAAACTCAACAATTCTCTTTAGAAGCACGTGCCTGTGATGGCCGGGTCTAGGAAAATTCACAGCCAGCAACTCATCGTCATCAATTCATCGCTAGCAATTCAACGCCGCGGAAAATTCATCGCAACGGAAAATTCCCATCCAGCAATTCATCGCCAAGGATAATTCACCGCCACGGAAAATTCATCGCCATGGGAAATTTATCGCCTTGTATGGATCAGGTTGCTAACAAAGGCAGTATTAAAAATGCGTGTGTGGACTCTACGCCGAAAGAAAATTATAAGTGCAAATAATCCAACCAGAGCGGATTTAATAAATACGATAGCATTTTTTGACCGGGAACGAAATGGAAGTAATTCACATTCACAAGTAATATGCCAATTGTTTATGACAACCGAATGAGAATTTTTAAAATAATGATATCCAGAAAAAGTTGACAAAGAGTAAGGGAGGGGAGAATGAGAGGAGTATGCAATGAAGAAATGGAGAAGTGTGTAGAGGGAAGAGGAAGGAGGGGAGACGTGTGAGAAATAATAATGAAACATAAGTAATGTTGATATCAATCAACTAGGAATCAAATATAGGCAATATTGAATTCTATCAACTAGGAATTGAACAACAATTAAGAGTATGAAGAGAAAAAAGGAAAAAAAGATGGTGAGGGGATCAGAGGGGGGAGGCAGGTGTGGGGAGAAAGAAAGTATGATCAAATATAGACAGTATTGGTATCTATCAACTAGGAATTTAACAACAATTAAGAGTCTGCAGGAAAAGAAGGAAATAAAAGAGGTAGGGGATAGAGAGGAAAGGAAGAGGAATGTAATGAAGGACGGTATTTTTGCAGACTCAATACTAAATAAACAACATTAGGAAATCTAATTTTGCTTTCCATGACCCTTATTTGAAAAATGTTAGAGGAACAGGCATTATAAATTCTGTCTTCTTGAGTTTAAATATCAACAAATAAATTTGTTTAACATTTCCCGGAAAAAATTTCGAGCGCTTCCATTTGTTCACTTGCAAATCGAGAATTGCGAATACCATTGTAAAAAATGTTTATCTTTTTACTTTCTCCAGACGGAGTATAGAGAATGTTTTCTTTCATGAAAAAATTTACTTCGAGATTTCAACGGAAATACAAGTTTTAGTATTTATTGCACACAAACAACGTTTGCTTAAAATAGTTAATAGTTTTTATTGAATTTCATAACTTAAAGATTAATTATGCTTTAAATTTTAAATCAACAATTAACCGAAAAGAAAAATTTTCCGTGGCGATGAATTGCTGGTCGATCGAGAGAATAATAGGTGTTTGCCACTTTCTATAAATAGTCACTGTAAAAGTGTACGATATCGACGACTGACAATGAAAAAGTTCACTATACAGCTAATTTGCGAATGAGATTCATATAGGGTCACAAAAAATCAATTAAAATTGAAGCAAAGGCTTATCTTTAGTTTAGAAATTAAAGGCTACTACGAAATCGTACTGTTTCGCCACACTGTTTGACTGCTCAAAACAGATAAACCTCCACTCGTAAATACCATACTCGCGACATTAATGATATATGTACATATTAATAAACTTATGTTTCCTTGTTACCAAAACAAGATACATGCTCTTAACACTTCCCGAACTGCTGCACGGAGTTTAAGAGGTTCAGAAACTGCGTTCCCCGCGCAGACAATTATTTGCCTGCGTACGAACTGTATAACCATTGAGGTCCGACCCGAGGTATAACGTTCAAGACAAACTACCTTTAAATTTTCGTAATCAATATTTTAACTATAAAGTAAAAATAAATATATTAACGTGTACGCTTAAATGTCTTCTCAAAATTATCAGAAGGGGGCGCTGAAATGTATTTTTGCCCGGGGCGCCGAAATTCCTCGAGCAACTCCTGATAGAATTGCACTAACCGTGACAACACCGATGCAGCCAGAGAGGGATGCTTTTATTTAACGCAATGTGCTGGGATCAAAGCCTAATAGTACAGAGAGTTTCCTATCGCGCATTCGGCGGGATCTCTTATATTCATTATGATCATATTCCATGTCTAAGACCATTTACACGCCACTCCTGAAAATCTGTCTCCCCCACTCTCCTGGCCTTTGGATCGGCATATTCTCCAGGTGTAAGAACTTCGCTTTCCCGCAAAGATCGAAACTATCTTTTTCAGACACGCGAAACCCTCAGCTCCACAAAACAGAAATGCCGAATAAATACACGACGATGACAGATGAAGCTTGCAGAACGAGAGACCTAAAATTACCCAATAAGATTACTCAGTCTTATTGGATAAATTCAAGAATTACAGCCGAAGAATAAAATGGAAGTTGCAGGTCTCCATCATTGTTTTCCGCAAACACGATCCGAGAAAACTAAAGATGTCGCGAAAAAACTTGCATTGGAATATATTTCTCCAAAAATCTGTAAATTTAATTGGTTAATACGTTCCCATCCCGAAATATGTACACAGTTAGTGCGTGTGCATTGAAATAGTATTATTTAAATAAGGTCCGCATTTATTGAAATTTTACGAATTAAATACGATGAAGAATACGAATTCTGAAAGACACTCGTAAATTTTACAGCTACGCAATTTGTAGAAATATTACATGTTGGGGAATATTTTAAGAGATGGGCGATTAAATTAAACATGCCCAAAATTTGGGAGCCGTTTCTAATGATCATGCATTCGCCTTTAGAAACTTCTTCCTTCTTACCAATGACTAAACTGTTTATTTTTGTGTAAGGTTAACCCTTCAAACGTACGGAAGAATATGCCGCTCAGAGTCCATACAAACAATCGTATTTTTGTTTTGTTGTAGTTGATTTTCCTGATGTCTAGGATACCCCTCAAAGTGATTACTAGTACAACGGCAACAAAATTATTTTATATCGAGTGTACTATACAAATACAAGGTACTTATATATAGACGTGGGATCATGAAGGAAAAATGGTATTTAAGAGAATTGAGATATCAAGACCAGTACTTGTTATCGAAGGAATGAAACTCATAGCGAGATAATTGTCGTTTTCGGTTTTTGGACTAAGAGTATCGTCCATTTTAACTTAATATTCTGTTAGAGCATTATGGAAGTGTTTTTGCTTATGCAATTGAAATTTAGATTGGATCACAATAAGGTCCACAGGAGGCCGCTTCTCAAAGAAATCATACTCCAACAAGAAAACGAGTGAGAATAAGTGAATAGTTTGTCCAAAGACAAACATGAAAGATTTGTGGCAAAAATGTCTGCAGATTCCTGTTTTCTATGTCCCACTATATTTCAAAGGCGTCACATATTTTTAAAAATTGCAGAATGAATTTGAAATTTGTTTTAAATTACACTATCTACCACAATTAATTAAAATACAATTGACCAATAACTATCAATATTCCTTAGTTTTTACAGATTTGTCATTATTCATGCAGCAGATTCATCGGAATAGTAGTATATAGTATACTATACTTCCATTAATGATTCCCTTAATATAATAAACTTACAACTACTATGATTTTCTAATATGAATCATTTTACCCTTTCGATTGCAAATAATATTAAGTTTAAAATGTCTCAAAATGTTAAATTTCACATATAAGTAAAACTAGATAAATAGGCTAAAGATTAAATAATAATAACTAAATCCCCAATAGTTTACTTCTAGCTTCATATAAAAACATTTTCTATTTGTTTTCGTTTACATCAAAGGTAAGAAAGACACTCTTGTGATAAAATCCGAGCTAATAAAATTGATCAAAATCGGACTGACCACTGCTAACTTATTTACTTTAATCTGGATCATAATTACAAAGTTGAAACTGCTGTCTGTACAATTCGGAGTCTTGGACCGAATCGCGACGCGAAAGACGGGATGAGTCGAACTAACTAAACTAACCGCTAACCGAGGCATTTTTAAAAAATGGTTTGATTCGAGAAAGTATAAAATTTCCTGCTCGCGTTTGAGTTGGACCAGTTACGGGAAAATTTCATAAAAATCAAAGAGGCATAAAATACATTATTATTAGTTAGATCTCAAGAAAATTTTCCTACAGGATCCTTGAATTAATTTGAAATTATCAGATAGCGGTGTATTCAACAATACGGGGAAATTAAAAAATGCAATGACCCAGAACTTTATGAACTCTAAACTGTCGCTTTCGCTGTCTCTGCTACTCAGATTACAGTTGAAGGACTTTTTTAATATGGTCTGTGGTTCATACCCTCCCGTGGTATATATATTTCTGAGTTGCCTTTCCAGTTGTGGCTTTACTCAACGTCGTAGTGAGATAAAATGAATATGGGTTTTACAGGCACCTCACCCGTGTATTAATAACATGCTAGTCAAAAATTAAAAATTCATTTCCGCCGCTTTTTTGGAGGGACCCACTCCTCTTCGCCTGTGGATGCCAATGCCCTTTTATATTTATCCCAGACCGACACTTTGTTTATCGCGAGATCGCGGAGAACGTCATTTGTTTTATATTCTAATGTCGCTTTGTACGTAATGGCCAGGTTTTGTGCCTCTTCCCTGATCGGTTTTATATGTAGCACTTCGTGGTAGTCTATTTTCCGACCCCATGTCCTACTTATACGCTTTAAAATTTTTCTCTCCGCGTTCTCTAATATTTTCCAGGACTTCTGCTTGATAAGTCCGGTCCATACTGGTGCTGCGTACATAGGTGTCGGTCTGATTATCGTTTTGTATACGTGTGTTTTTAATTCCCTGGACACGTCAGTTGAATTAATAATGGGAAAAAGTCTATCTCTTTTCCCTGCTGCCAATAAATTGATCTTTTTTACATGTTCGTCAAACCGTAGTTTCTTGTCCATGATTACACCTAAATATTTAATGTTTTTCGCCCAGGGAATTTCTACACCTTCGATTGTTAATTTCCTTGGAGTATTGGCATCCTTTTTGTCGAAGAGGATCGCTTGTGTCTTTTGGGGGTTAATCTCGATTCTCAACTGTTTATAATATTTGATGAGTTTGTCTATTAGTTTTCTTGCATATCGGACAGCCATTCCCGGCTGGAAGCTTCTTGTGACTATGGCGCAATCGTCCGCGTAGAGGGCGATGGTGGAATTCCAGTCCCCCTCAGTTGTCGGGATATCACCTGTATATATCGAAAATAGCAAAGGTCCTAGGACACTCCTTTGTGGGACACCAGTTGCCGTGCTTTTCATTGTACTAACGGCACCATTCCATTTCACTGTGAATGGCCTGTTACTGATATAAGATTTAATAAATTTAATCTGCCATGAGGGAAATCTTGCTGTTAGTAGTTTTTGCAGTAGGCCTAGATGCCATACTTTGTCAAATGCTTTACTTATATCAAAAGCTACTCCAACAGAAACGTTGTTCCTGTTGAAGGCGTCCGTGATGAAATCAACAACCCTCTGCAGCTGGTGCGTAGTGGAGTGTCCTGTCTTAAATCCAAACTGGTTCTGGGGGATCACACCATGCCCTTCCGCGTGTGTCAGTACATGTGGATATATTAATTTTTCAAACACCTTTCCCAGGCAGGAGAGGAGGGATATAGGTCTGAAGTCCGTGGCTTTCAATACCCTCCTTCCTACCTTGGGTATGCATATCATATCTGCGTGCTTCCAGCAAATGGGATAATGGCCTATCCTTACCGAAGCGTTGAGAATCGAGATAAGTTGCTCCCCAGCAGAGATTGGCAGTCGCTTTATCAATTCCTATGGAATTTCGTCTTTTCCTGTCGCCTATCCTTTTGGTAATATTTTAATGACTTCTGCCAATTCTCTGATGGTGAACACCGGAGTGGCTTGCTCCTCATAATTTTGTTCCCTTAGCATGGATTCTATTTCCTCTATTTTAAAATCCGGTGTAAATTCCGTCGCTGCATTGGGCGTGAAAATCTGTTCTAAATGAGCCGCTAAATATTCAGCTTTGTCTGCAGGCGTGGTAAGTTTTCCTCCTGGACTTTCCATCGGGGGGTCTCTCCTGGCAGAATTGGATAGGGAACGCGTACATTTCCATATGGAGTTGTCTTTTGTGCTGAGGTCCGCCAGTCGGATCGCCCATCTATATTTCCTCAGGCGCCTCAGCTGATCCCTAATTTTTCTGTTTAGTTCCCGGAGATCCCCTTTCTGTTCAGCAGTGCCGAGGCGATAATATCTCCTCCTGACACTGTTCCTTTCTTTGATGAGTTCTTTGATTTGATCAGGGATCTCCAGGCTTTCTCTGGCTTTAGTTGCCCTTCGCGGAACTGATTCTTCCGCTGCGTTTTTAATTGCGTTCCCTAACAATTCTGCTGCCTCCTCTATTCCCTCCTCGGTGGTTAGCATGGGCACCTCACTTGGTAGTGACTCCGTGATTTTCTTTCTAAAATTAGCCCAATCCGCAAGTCCGTAGCACATGCGGCGGTTGTCCTGTTGATAAAACGTTACCTGTGTCCCGATTCTCAGAATCACAGGGTAATGATCACTAGTGAGTTCCGGAACTGTTTTGGACACTGTCCGTCGATTAAAATTCTTGACCAGGGCAAAGTCAAGGATGCTTCCTGTATTCTTTGGTCCTGGTCGCGTCGTTGTTGCTGGAGCCACTACCCTAATCTGGTTATCCCGCGCCCATGTTTTTATTAGGTTTCCACGCCTGCTGTCTCTACTGCAGTTCCACGCACAATGCATCGCGTTAAAGTCACCTGCAATTATAATTGCATCGTCCATGCTAAGGAGCCCGTGTAGGTCTTGCATGCACAGTACTTTATTTGGTGGTATATATATATACTTATTATTGAAATTTTTCTCATATTTGTGTCAGCTCTGATGCCCACTGCCTCTATTGGGTCAGAGCTCCTGTCGTCTATTAGTGTGCATGCAATTCCTTCACGGGCGAGGATCGCCACTACGCTCCCTCGGGTGTTACTTTCTCGGTCCCTCCTAAATACCTTGTAGCCAGGAACAGCCCAGACCTCATTTTGTAACAGGTGCGTCTCTTGTATTAAAATAATATTTACTGAATAATTACTAAGGAACTCAATGAGTTCCGGCGTTTTGCTTCTTATGGCCCCATTTGCGTTCCAATGGGCCATGATGATCGTAGTAGTTTTTAGGACCCTAGCGTACATTTCCATTTTGTGCAGTTATGGCGGCCACTAGGGTCTGTATAAGGGTCATCATGGCCGTCATCTGCTGTTGGATAGTGGTAGTGAATTGGGCCATAGTCGTGACAAGGGTTTTAATATCCGAGTCATTGTTTAAATTGTTATCTTCCCTTTTGGGCTGCTCCTTGGTCTCCTTTTGGGGTAGCGGCGGAAATTGTTTTACTTCGATCCCTTTTTCCGTATTTTTTGGGAGAGTCCAGACTGATGGCGGTGGTGGAGGGACCCGGGTTGGTTTGTGCGTCTTGTCTATTTTGTTCTCTTTTGTTTTTAGTGCTTCCTCATGTTTTGCGTAGACTGGGCACCTACGAGAGAAGGAAACATGCTCCCCGACGCAGTTGCAACATTTGACCTTTGTTTTAGTTTTGTCATTCGGGCAGTTTTTGCCTTCGTGGGTCCCAGCGCACTTGTAACATCTGGGGGTCGCGGTGCAATTCTGGGACCCGTGTCCATATCGATTGCACCTGAAGCACATCTGCGGCCTTTGATACTTATAGGACTCAATGTAAACTCTATGGCTGCATATTTTGTTAATGCTGGCCATGGAGGTGACTTTAAAATTCTCATTTTTTTCAATGGTCGCCACGTAGAGGTCCTTCCTCGTAGGTGCCAGTACTCTAAAAGCAACGCACGGAACACCTAGTTCGTTTAGTTCATCTTTGATGAACCCCAGGTCCATCCCCTCATCCAGCCCTTTTATCAGGTACCTGACGGTGGTGTTTGATTTTCCCGCCCAGGTATGCATCTGGGCGCCAGCCTCCCTTAAATACTGTCTGATATTATTATATTCGTCCATGTTGCTCAGCTGTAGCCTTGACCCGTCCTTTGTTTTCGTGATCGTAAAATCGTTATTACCGGTTTTCTGCCGGATTGTTTTGACGAAAGCTGCATTATTAATTATTTCGTAGATTACGATTGCCGGTAGTCTCTTTTCTTGGTTGCTATTCCGTGGATTTTCTTCCGGAGCGTCTATTAATGGATCGTATCTGTTTACAGTTTCGGTTTCTGTTGACTTGAAGACCAACGGCTGGTATCTTTTCCTTTTCTTGGCCCTCTCAACCGTTGTGAAGATGGCTGCGTCATCATTGTTAAAATCGATGACGGGTTCAAGGTCTACTGCCTCGCTGACATTTGCTGGCGCCGCGTCTTTTTGTTCCTTTGTCTGGACTCCTTCAGATTCTCTCTGGAAGAGAACTGAACGTATATTCGACGGGATCGGTATTCTCCCCGGTTGTGTCAAGGTGCCTGCTTCGCTCGTTGGAGCTGCGTCCTTTTTTGGGGGCGGTGAGCGGATCATTCTGGGGCGGTGTTAGTGCCTGCCACCTAGCCGAAATAGTAAAAGAAGTCGAGCGGGTGAGAAGGTGGGGCAAGTTAGCCACCCCCCGCGGAAGAAGTGGGGCCGACCGTGCAGTGGCGGCCACCCGGGATTGACCCGCTCGCGGCAAGGCGTGCTGTCAACTCCTGGGCGGTACCTGACCGTGTCCCGGAAAACCCTAGGGAGTCCCGCAGCGACTTACGTACTTCCCCCCGTAAGGGGGTTTTCCCGCACCAGGCAGACGAACTCCCACGTTAGTAATTAAAGTGACTAGTAGATTAATGTTAAAGGAATGATCCGCAACGTGGAGGGTATGAACCGTATCTGATTCGCTATTGGTTCTATAGTCATCCAATCAGGAGATCGGAAACCAGAGTGGCCAGATAGACTAGGCTCGCTAGTCAGAATTCAGAAAATCCAGAATATTTAATATGCAATTTCCCATCGAGAACAGTTATAACAAATAAGACACCCTTGCTAAAGCAGGAGGTAGAGGCATGTTTTTTTCGAGTTTTTCATGGTTCTGGTTGGCCTCCTCCTATGAGGAAGGAAGAAGCCTCACCGTTGGAATATAGATCCTAATTAGAATTTTGCCACCCGTGAAAACTTCACTCCTATACCTTCTGTAGTTTAGATACAATACCACTTCATATTTTGGATTTTTTGAAATTGAAACCATCTAGCATAAAATTAATAAAAGGTACGGAGAACCCAATCGGTAAAAAAAATATAGTTTGATAAGAGTTATCTAATTCAAAAATAATTTTTCCAATATTCCCAGTAGTTTGGCTAAAATACTATTTCAAACTTTGAATTTTCCGATTATGAAGCCATCTAGCGGAAGCTCAACGAACCATCGTAATGCTCAATCGATGGAAACATAATAGGTTTATAAGAGCTATCTAATTCAAAAAGAATTTTCCAAATATCTCTTAAAACAAAAACGTTGATTATCCACAGAGGGACAGACCGAGTTAACACATAAGCACGTTTTTCCTTTTTAAGAAAATGTGTTAGACAGAGTTGGCAACCAGTGGTTGAAAGTAATGGGAGGGATCCAGTGGACATTTAATTGTTGGTGTGGATGATAGTGAGATGTTCCAGAATATTGGACAGAATTTATGAGGTGGCATTGTTTTACCCCTAGTGAAATAGTTCCAACCAGTAACCGAACGCGTACCTATATTTTCAAGATGGAATGAACTGGAACAACAGGTCCGAACCGAACCTGCCCCGAATACATATTTTATTAGGTCTCTGGTACAAACTGAATTATAGCTGCGTATATACAAATACATGCTGTCTATTAACGATTATGATTTATTAGTTTGTCCATAGGGGTCTAGAAATTGTTTGTATGGAATTTATGGCTAATCAACTTCTTGGATTATTATAGATATTACTCCTTCCACACCGAACACACACAAGGCATTAGCCTACTCTTTGCGAAGAGCACCAAGGGAGCCAACTGCTTAACGTCCCATCCGAAGGATGGAGCGCTGACTTGCGCGGTCTCCTCAAATCACACAAGTAGGGGACGGAACGATCCCAGGTTGAAAATGTTAACCTCCGCCGGATCCGAACCTGGGTCCGCTGCATGGAAGGCCAACGCACTAACTACTCCGCCACCCCATGGGGACGAGAAAGAGCAGTTATTTTACGAGCCCAAAGGCTGCAGTAATGCGTGCAACAGTAAGAGCAATAATTTTTATTCGTCATCATCCCAAAAACGTCGGATAACGCGAAAACGGCGGAATCTATTTTAGCCATTCTTTCAATTTTAAATAGACAAAGACCTAAAGAGGCTTATGGGTAATCACTGTCCAATATAAAGGCCCGCGTTCGACCCCAGAACCGTTTAATAACTTCATTTGAATAACTGGGCAAAGGTGTAGCGTATTATTTATTTTCACTTTAAAATTACAGACTTGGGACTTGGGACATAAACTAAAGAATGCCTAAAAAGAATGAAAATTCATTTTCTTACCGTCGGTTATCAAATGCACGTCGGTTTCATACGCATCTATTTTGAGGACAGAAAAATTTTACGTTTTTTGATGATAAAATCATTCTTCGCCAGGAGCAACCCCATTGTTGCTGATTTAGCTGAATTAGATACATCGCATTGGGTAATATGAAAAACAAGAAATTTTTCGTAAATATACAACAGTGACCACCGATAGTAAGGTTTAACTGAGCTATGTATGAATATACGTAAAAATGCTAAATGAATATATATAAATGCTTCAAACAAGTTCAAGGTAAATATTGTAAATAACGAAACCTAAGTTAATGCAAATAAAATTAAGTTAATGCATATAAAAGCATTATCTACATGAAATTTATTTATAAAAAATTCATTTTTATATTATTACTTTTTGTTGCTTAACTCGATTTTTAAGCAGTCTAATCTTTTCAATTTTTATGCGTTCTTTGCACGAAGTGAACGCATAGGTATAGGGGAGGGCGATTCCGTCCGTCCGCATGTTAAACCTCAGAAACCGCTGGACGTATTATGATGAAATTCGGTATTGGGGAGATTTGCTAAAATTGGTCGATCGATCTCAATTTTGGTCAAAATCGAACAAAAATGATGTCCACTTTACATAAAGACCTACAATGTTATTTTGTTTCAACTCGGGAACCGCTTGATGTATTTTGATGAAATTTGGTATTGGGGAGTTTTGCTAAAATTGATCAATCGTTTCCAATTTTGGTTAAAATCGGACAACAATTACGACCACTTTACATGAAGACCTACATGTAGTTTACAATGTTACTGTTTCAACTCGGGAACCGCTCTACATATTGTGACGAAATTTGGTATTGGGGAGTTTCGTTCAAATTAATTGATCGATTCCAATTTTGGTTAAAATCGGACAATAATTATGACTATTTTGCATGGAGACCTACATGTATTTTATAGCATACCTCACTTGCTTCTCGTTAAATTCTCATCTGAGCGAAAAATATTGAGAACATTGTGAAATCTCAAAGAACGCATTTGGAAACTTTGTGTACTCAGACATGGAGTACACTTTTCCAAGCAATCTTGTTCTTGACTGTAAACATAAACTAAGTTCTTTTTAACATATACACGTTGAAGTCCCAAGCCTGCATGTCACTTCTAGCTTTTTTTAAGTGTAAACTAAAAATATCTTACACTCATTCACATGATAATGAAGTAGAAAAAGTAAACTCTTCTCGAAACGAACCCAAGCCCCAATCATGATCGATGACCCATTTAGAACCTGAAAAGAGGCAAACCTAGTATATGACGAAATATTTTAAACTGACAATTCTTGAGTTGTTTTCATTGATTCATAAAATCGTAGTCACTAAATGGCGGAATGAGATTGGCTTTTATTATAATAAGTCAATAACTGCAACTAGCCTTATTGTTATTTTGGAGCTAATGATAAAAAAATTATGAGTGAAATTAAATGAATTAAATCAATAATGTTTAATGGTAATGTCTCCCAAAAATGCACACTTTACTCAATCATTCACAGTGTATACTATATAATTTTAACGATTCACACTCAAATCGCGTTTTGCAAATACGTCAAAATATGGATTCGATCGATAATTAAACATAAACGTGAAATTAATCTTACCATTTACGGTTCGACACATTTTCCCTCATTAAAACCTCATTTCTCTCGCAATTATACTTTTCCTCTTTGCTGAGGTTTTCGAACTTTTTTTGAAGAGCTAACTAATCCTAATTCAATTGAACAACTTCTTTTCTCTTTAGCCTCTTCATAACTCGGAAAGTCCATCTCCATTTCGAAGTAAGCCAGCACGCGGTTTTAGTAAACAAATCCTCGAATCTTTTCCTCTTCTCCCTCTCTCTCACGACCACCTCCCCAAGTTCTCCAACGGGGCTGTCAAGTAAATTGGACGGCCGGCGGGAGACCTTAACTCCCCCCTCTCCTCCTTACCACCCTTCAACTCCCCCAACCTACTCTTTCTCTCGGGTTCCTCCTTCCTCTGACATCTCAGCTCTAAACCACCTCTCCCGCACTCTTTTTCCACCCCCACTCCCTTCTTCCTCCCTTTCTCTCCCCTCTTCCTCCTCTTCCCATAATAGCACGCATCACTCGCCTTCTTCCCCTGGAAGCAGACAAGAACCCTCTTACAAGGCCGCTTTATCCCCCTCGCTCTTCACCCACGCCCTCCCCCACCTCCCCCTCCCGCCCCCAAACGCGCCCCCTCCACCCAATCATGGCCGTCACCTTCCACAATAGCCTTCCCCTCCCCCCTTGCACTCTCTCTCTCTCACACACACACTCACACAACACGCCCGCTCCTTTCACTCCAACCTCCTTCCCATGACTTTCTAGCATACAACTCGCCCCGGGACTAATTAGCGCCAACAATCGATAATTAAGAGACGACCGGATTGGATAGACTCCGTGCGAACGGAGGGAGGAGGAGGGAGGGAGGGGGAGGAAGGAGAGAGAGAGGGGGAGGAGGAGGGAGAGAGAGAAAGGAGTGTGTGTGTGCAACTTAGTCGAAGGAGGGGAAGGAAGGAGAGTTGTGCAACTTAGGCGAAAGAAAAATAGGGAGAAATGTAAGATGAAGGAAAGGAGCGAAAGCAGAAGAGAAAAAGGACTGGAGGAAGGAGCATTAGAGGAGGAAAAGGAGAATTGATGAGGGAAGAAGGGGAAAGGATGAAGAGAGGAGGAAAAAGAAGGGAAGATGGAGTTGAAGGGAAAAGAGTTGAAGAGAAAATAAGTCAGAAGAAAAAGGGAGGAAGGAAAATGCAAAGCAGTAAAAGGAATTTTGTAGGGAAGGCAAAAGAAAAAAGAGAGAAGAGAGGATAAAGAAAAAGGCGAGATAGGAAAATCTATGGAGGTAGGGGAGGAATCAATTTGACGATTAATCTCTCCATGCACTTATTAAATTTTTTTAATGGAACGACGGCAATATTTCTTACACTTATCGAGAAATAAATATGCATTTTTCACTCCTTAAATGGTCTATCGCGTGATGTGGTTTAATAATCAAACCATGGATAAATGATTGTTTGATGAAGTGATTACATATTTATTAATATGAATTGCTGCAAAATTTAATTGCCCCCGACTTTAAACGTTTGTGCTTCAGGATAAGAATGTTTGGACCTAAAAAGTATTTTTCATTCATTTCGTTCACCGGATAAAATCCAGTGCACGCATTATGGGTAGAAAGTAAAAATAATAATGTCAAAATGAAACAAACCTAAACTGGTTAAGGCAAAGTTGCATATTTCAAATATGACGTTAAATAATCTACAAATATTTTATGTGAAAACATTAAAACATTTATCGGTTTGATAAAAGAAAACGATATATAATAATTTATCAGGACATTTTAAATATCTGGCGCACCAGAAATTGAAGGAAATATTTTATAAAAATACCCAGGATAAATTAAACAAATGAATGAATGAAATAAAATGTGTATTTTTACTATTTATGAGGTTATAAAATAGCACGTAAAGGAAAGATGCATTACTTCTTAACAACCGATAATTTTACAATCTAGATCAGGGGTTCGCAACCCTTTCAATTTGGCGAGCACCAAGTTACACCCAGTGAGCACCACTTTACTTTTTTCAAATTGGAATGATCTATTACATATTTTAGAAAGTTCGCATGTTTCTGCCACTATAACTCGACAACTATAGAACCTAGGAACAAGAGGAAGGTTTTTTTAAAGGGAAATAATAAGAATAGCAAAATGGTGCGGTTTTAAACCGACATCATTGACATTTACTATTTTTTTAATATTCACCTATTTAATTTTTCTCCATTTAAATAACATGGGAAATGGAGTAGCACAATATTCGTTTGCATTTTAAAATTATTTAAAATCATCATACGAGTTCGAGACAAATCGAGAAACGGAGAAAAGTATGAAGCTTCATTTTCTTACGGTAAACTTTCAAATACGGACCGAATTTTTTCAAAATTACATTTTTGGCCACCAAATTTCAATATTTTGAGTTGATAAAAATCTCGCTCTCATGGCGACCCAATTGCTGTGGATTTAAGACAATAGCGTAATCCAAAAAACACAAAGAAGGCGGGCGCGCTTATAATTATAATTATAATTAACTATCTGCCTCTTGGACTATTATAGCCGTAATACGATAGAATGTTTTATGGATAGTATCCCTATTATTCCTAGCAACTACCCTATTGGATTCGTTCATCTTCAATTTCCAATTAAGGTTTCTACTGCAATCAATATTAATAAGGCTCAAGGCAATCGCTATTAATTGTCTCGATCCATTTCATGTGCACATCGCTTTTCTCATGATCAGTGATCCATAGCATGTTCAAGAGTAAGTAACCGAAATAATTTGTATGTTCCTTCTCCAAGTAGAAAGACCGCCATCATAGTCTATGAGGAGATACTGTAAAAGGGGTTTCAGTATGTTTTTAAATATTGTGGAGGTCAAAGTAGATAAAGTTATGACTTCGAATCATGAAAAATCATTGGTGCCGACCCAAGGAAGCTTTTCGAGGTATAAATCATAAATACCCGGGCAAAGAACGAGTTGTTCTGCTTGTCATAAATAACATCAAACCAACGTCAAAGTTATTAAAAATGAACTTTGGTGAGTTTATAAAGTAAACAAGCGAACAAATTAAATTACTGATGCCAATGAGCACTGTGGTGCTCACGAGCACCAGGTTGCACTAGATCGACAGTCGATCGAACCTTATATTTCAGAAACACATTTATTATTATTTAATTAATGATTCCCATTCAGATGGGCTTGCCAAAAACCGAAAATTGTTTCTCATTTCTGAATTCCGATTGCAAGATCTACACAAGTTTTGCTCGAGTTCATAATTCAATTATTTGTTGATTAAAAAATTAACTTCGGCATAAGGAAAATGTGTATATATTAGTAATGTTACATTTGGGACACAAGTTTACATCTACATGTCACCATACAATTTACATATACATCTGCATCTACATATTACCCTGCAAGTCACCTTGACGGTGGATGGCAGGGGGTACCGCGCACTAAGTTCCTAACTAATTATTATTCACAGTTATCTATTGTGGTCACGTATTGTCCTAGGGAAAAATGACTCCTTATACCTCTCCGTCCTACTATCTATTTCGCGAATCTTGTCCTCATTATCCCTCCGTCCGATATACGTTGGTTGTCGAATAATATCCTTCATTTCATTTACGAATATCTCCGACCTATATTTATCTAGAAGTTTAAGTCTCGCCTCTAATCTACGATCTTTCAACGATGGCCAACTCAACTCTTCAATGAGTAACGTAACGCTCTGTTTTTTATCGTAATTCTTTTTCACGAATCTAGCTGCTCGCCGCTGTATTTTTTCTAAATCCATTATGAGTCCCGTCTGATATGGATCGCAAACCGCTGCTGCGTATTCCGTTTGAGGTCTAACCAAGGATAAATAACAGGATTCTCTCACCTTTTCCGTGCTTTTCCTGACTATCCTACGCACAAAAGCCAACTTCTTATTTGCCGCACCTATCACTCGTCTTATGTGGGTGTCCCAAGACAGGTCACGATTCAAGGTTACCCCGAGGTATTTCACGGATTCCGAAACAGGAATGATCTCACCATCTATCGAGTAGGTAAACACGGACGATGGGCTTCTAGATTTCCAAAAGTTTAGAACGTTACTCTTTTTCTGATTGATTTCTAGCTGCCATTCCTTGCACCAAACAGATAACGCATCCAGATCATCCTGAAGCTGACGATGGTCGCTAGGACCACTTATATCTCTATAGACTACGGTGTCATCCGCAAAAAGCCTGATATTACTTTTCACAAATGAGCTGATGTCGTTTATATAAAGTAAGAAAAGCATAGGTCCGATCACACTACCCTGCGGCACTCCAGAGACTACATCTGCCACACTCGAGGACTTACCATCGATGACTACTTTTTGTTTTCTATTTCAAAGGAAAGCGCGAACCCAGTTAATTACTTTAACATTAACGCCAAGATTTCCCAATTTTAATAACAACTTACGGTGGGGAACCTTGTCAAAAGCTTTTCTAAAATCAAGGAACACTGCATCGACCTGCTTATTATTTTCGCCGCATGATAAAACATCGTTCACAAACAGACCGAGTTGGGTGTCACAGGATCTACCTTTTCTGAAGCCATGTTGACAGCTGACTAACAGCGATCTACTCTCGAGATAACGCATTGTGTTGCTAACAATAATATGCTCCAAAATCTTACATGATAATGATGTTAGAGAAATCGGCCTATAATTTTCGGGGTTTTCTTTGTCACCTCCCTTATGAATGGGTGTGACGTGTGCTAGTCTCCAATCATCAGGAACCTCACAGAGGGTAAGGGATTTCTCGAATACTATCCGAAGGAAGGGAGCTATTTCTTCTGCTAGTTCTTTTAATACGCGCGCGGGAAATCCTTCTGGTCCTGGGTTTTTGTTGGGCTTTATCGCACCCAGTTGCTTCGCTATTCCTGCCTCAGAGATTTTAATATTATCCATCCGAGAACATCCATCGGGAATAAGATTATCTTCAAGTCTATCTCCACCTGCCGTGAACGCCTTCGCGAAGTAAACGTTTAGTAGATTAGCTTTGTCCTCCCCATCGTGAAGGATGTCTCCGGAATCACATCGCAGGGACGGTATTGAAGGACCCCCTCCCTTGACTTCTCTTACATAGGACCAGAACGCTTTTGGATCCTCCTTCAATTTTGTATTTAATACCTTATTGCCTAATTTTCATTTAATCATTTATTTAATGCTTATATTGCCTTTAATAGCGTTAAAATCACCGCGAATATGTTGCTCTTTGTATTCCCAAATTTCATTAATTTAGCTTTATAAAATACTACAAATACATCCGAACGGTATATTAAATTGATCACACTTATTTGTGCGGAAAAATTAGCGCATGTATCTATGTATTAGACTATACCGAATCCCATTCCGACAACACTCTCGTAATGAGTGATAAAAACTGCAAAATCGCCAGGATTTACACCAAATTCTAAGATATACAATCAATAAGCAAAATTCTACGATAAAAATTAGAATCTTCATTCCTTTTCCTCAGACAATAGTAGTACAATCCCTCTCCGATATAACAATTCTAATATATTTTAATGTGCAAGAGAAAATTATCCTGCACGATGGATTTCAGATTTCCCATGTAAATCAAATGGAAAGGATAGTTCCTGGAATCGAACCCGGGACTTCAATATTCGCAACAAAAACTATCCTCGGGAGCTCGGCCTATGTAGCAATGGATTTCCACTAAGTGCCATGAAAATCGGCCAATTGGTTCAAAAGTTAATAGAGGGGTAAGGACAAACAAACAGACACAACGACGAAACTACATATAAGTCTATTTCTGTTTTGGAAAGCAGGCTTATCCCCTTTGAATCCCAAAAAAATGACACCATTAACTTTCCTGGTGAAAACACGGTTTTCGCTTTTCTTGGAGGTGGAGAATTTGTGTGTCGCCACTCCATACTCGCTCGTTTTGACTCGGGAGTAAAATAGTGCACCCAGGTTTCATCGTAAGTTATTATAGACTCCAAAAATTTGTCTCCTTCTTTTTCATATCTCTGAAAAAGTTGTATAAGACCTACCAAACGTCTTTCTTTGTGTTCCGGGGAAAGAATTCGCGGTGCCCACCTCGCGCTCATTTTCCTAAATTTCAGCTCACTGTGCACAATTTCTTCCACACTCCCTACACTTATCCCAGTCTCTTGTGAAATTTTACATATGATTATGCGACGATTTTCTCTAATAAGGACGTCACTTTTGGTGACATTGTCTGGAGTGACAGAAACTCTTGGTCTTCGAGCATGAGGTTCATTCTCTACGTGTTCTCGTCCTTCTTTGAACGATTTGGCCCAGCTATACACCCTTGCCTGTGACAGACATTCTTTACTAAACTGAGCTTGAAGTCTGGTATAAATTTCGAAAGGAATGACACCTTCGTTTGTAAGAAATTTAATAAAAATACGCAGCGCAACGCAGGTCTTGTAAACGGCTTTTTACGGTAAATATTAAGGAAGTTGTTATTCTTCGCTCAAAGGTACCAACCCAGTGGGATTGTTTCCTCCAGTTTCTGCCACATTTAAACGCTCTCATATAACACGAGGCGACATGAACTGAATTAGCTTATATTCAGTTTTTAAGTATCCTTTTCTCAATACGCTTGTCTAAATGGAGACTAACTCCTTACGGATGGGAAAGGTCACCATTTTGGAGTTCATGTTGGTGTTTTGTTTCCATACTTGAAAATCCATATGTAATCATCTACATCTACATATTACCCTGCAAGTCACCTTGACGGTGGATGGCGGGGGGTGCCGCGCACCAAGTTCCTAACTAATTATTATTCACAGTTATCTATTGTGGTCACGTATTGTCCTAGGGAAAAAGGACTCCTTATACCTCTCCGTCCTACTATCTATTTCGCGAATCTTGTCACGTGCTTCTTACGAATTTCTGTTTGCTACACTAAATTTCAGTCACAAAAATTCTCCAAAATATGAGCAAAATTGAACGAAAAATATCGAAACCATTGTTTTTCATAATACTATATGACAACGATGTGAGAATGAATGAAAAGTAACGCACTGGGATCGGATAAGTGTATCGTCATTCCGGCCGACAAACTTTTAACGAAAGAAAATTAATTTAATATGCTCAGCGAAGGGACTCGGAACGGAGTTAAGCGGACATGGTTCACTCTCTCCAAAAAAATCCCAGAAACTCAAATTGGACCTCATCGAGTCGCCATGGAAATTAACTACAAGAGGACGCGTGCGTGGTCAGCCGTTAAAGGAGTTAAGCTGCTTTAGGGCAGCGTGATTAAGAAATGTTTCATTTTTACGAGTTTTATACTCAAGAGAGCCTCATAGAGAGGGAGTGGAGAGGGAGGGGGAGGAGAGGGAAGAGGGAGAGGGGGGCAGATGGGGGGAGAGAGAAAGGGGGGAGGGAGGGAGAGTCCCGCTTAATTACACCAGCAGTCCAAGGGTGTGTGCCTGAAAAGGCCACCTTAACGAGGGAGGAAGGGGGAAGGAGGAGAATTAGGAGAGAGGGAGGGAGGCTTTAGATAAGGAATTGGGCGTAAAAAGAGAGCCGATGATAGCAGATATCCTAAGGAGTGCGGTGAGGGAAAATGGAGCGCAAAAAAATGAAAGCAGTCACGTTATGGGGCGTGTGACGTGAGAAGAGGTAATTAGTAAGATGGCGGAGAGGAGGGATTGGAGAATGGGAAGGGAAAGATTAAGGAGTTATGGAGGATAGAAGGAGGGAGGGATTGCGATAAGAGAGAGCTATAAATGAGAGGAGGAGATGGGAGGCAATCGATATGGATGGAAAGATAAAGGGCTCGAGTGAGAGGAAATTTGAGGCACGTTCATGAAGTGGACTAACTATTTTATCAGGCGAGATAGCTTTTGAGGTGAGTGAAAATTATTTATCGTAGTAAGGCTTCGAATTGCAGATTCGCGGCGAAATGTTGTCCTTAATGTTACTCGAGTCTTTTGACATATTACGCAAATACGCATGTCAGGCCGAGTGTTTGGTTTCTCCTTGTAATTAGTCCTCGCGTTGAACCTGCATTAGAACTAGTCTTGCCGAACGTGATTTTTGCGTGCATTTTTGCATATTTAGTATGATCTTTAATTAATTCATAATGTGTAACTCGAGATTGCGAGGTAATATCTGGAAAAAGTAACTTTCAAATTAAAAAATATGGTAATTCTTGTCCGCTTCATTAAGAGGCATTCTTAAAATGAGTTTTATGCAAATTCCTTTCATTAATTTCCTCCGCATTTTTTACATTGAAGAGATAATATTTTTCAAAAAACAGAGTAGATGTAAATTGCTGATTACATTTTACGGTCCCTCTGAAACGTATAGGCTCGTTATCAACATTAAAAATAATGTCTTAATATAGCGGAACGGATCACGAAAAAATGTCCGAAATATAATGAATACGGGATTCAAAATATTTATGAATAATTTATTCTCCTCGGATATTAATAAAATTTGATATTTAACTGCTGATACTACATATTTATTAAAACAACAGCTTTTAATGTGCTCGTATAAATAAGCATGCATATGTATGTGTCTCGTTATATACGTATAAAATGGTTTAGATAAAAATTACTTGAAACTTCACGTATATCTGAAATACATTTTGAATAATGCTGAACCTCCGTCGAATAGTATCAAAGTTTATCATACAAGGAAAAGAATGACAAAAGATTGACACAGACTGATCCATTAAGATTCCAGAAAGCGTTTTTCCATCAATAGGAGCAAAACTAAACAAGATAAAGACTTGAGCGCAGGAAGGAACGAGAAAACAACCCAATGGTCTATGGGATTTATATATATATATATATATATGTATACACATGCATAGTGGAATCTTCCGCGGCGAGGCGATTTGAAAGGGTAGAGGATGTAGTGTGGGGATGGAAAGAGTGAGAAGGGGAAAATTAATTCATGCAGTCTAACTTTTTAATATAATCGGCCGTTAAGTATTTGGACAGTTGATATTTCTCAAATAATATATTATTTTGTCCACAACAAATATCATAATTTTCGAGATGCATTGGTTGAAAGAAAAACTACTTCAGCTATCACGTGGAATGTACGGAACTATTTGTGGGGCAATGTCAGCGTATACTGAATAATACCGTGTGACGTAAGTAAGACCTGAAATATGGAAGGCATATGAAATGTTTTATACCATTTTAACTCTGTTAAATATCTCGATGCTTCACACTTGCGCTATATTGTGGATTCTATGACAATATTTGATCCTTCGTCTCAAATCATAATAAAACTCTCGTTTTTATTTTCCGAGTTTTTGCTAGAAAATTCATTGTGTAGGTACATTCTAAATATTTTTATTTTTTGACTTTATAGCATCGATCGAGCGAGCGAGAAGCCTAAACTATCATCAAGTACTTTTATAGCGAAAATCGAATGTTGAAGTAGAAAAAAATTCGTAATTCTCATTTTCATTCTTTGAAATTCTTCTTTTCTTAGCTACTTAGGCAACACATTATGGATTAGAATTAAAATTGATCGAGTAAAGATAACTCTTCCTATTCTAAATTGCCTATGACACGTATTAAAAAAATCGAAAACTTCGTTCGTCTTACATCTTTCAGTAGTCCAAGAGCTTCCGATTGATCATATCATTGAGAGTTTTACAGAATTTGTTGCTCTACAGGTACACACAAATCGATTTATGCAGACTAATAATTCGTTTAGAAGCTATCCAAAAATATTAATTTCTACATCGGCTGCCAATTTCTTCTTCCAAGAAACTAAACGAATCAATCGCATCAACGTGAGGAGTTTTGACGCACCTCCAACCGAACCATCTCTAAACAACTGACTAGTTTATTTCCATAACTTTTGAAATACAGTTAATCATCTTTGCAATCAAGCTATCAATCGGATCCGTTAATCAATGGCAGCTAACCTCACTGCCTCGCAAAGAGAGAAACGCGTCGTAGAGGAACGCTCTAAAGCAGAGGTCACCAACCTGCATTTCAAGGGCCGCATATGGCCTCCAGGGTGACTCCACGGCCCCCATCCTTTCAGGCAAAATTAGGTCATTGAGTGATTACCTGAGTTAGTACCTTTAACCACGGTAAAAACATGGCATCTTACATATGTAACATTTTATTTAAAAATTAATCATATCTTCTACTTAGAACAAGGAATCTGAATTTAAGTAACAATCTTCTGTATACATTCCATTTACTCAATAGCGGAGGGGCAACATACCACCTTTGTATATTTGACTCATACTAACTAGTTTCACAGTTTCCACACTTTTTACTTTCTTATATACGAGTACGCAGTATATTGAGAAAGTATTGTTATCGTGAAAAAATCCGACTTCGAGATTTTGATGGAATACACGTTTTAGGTGTCCCCGAGTCCAAAAAAGTGGTTTTCTCCATGCCTTCTGTCAGTCTGTTTGCCGATCTAGGGCCCAAACGCGTGCATAAAATCGAATGATATCTCGTATTTGTGCAATATATCATCTTTTGCAGACCTTTTTTTCATAAAAATTATATTTACTCAAAAATAGCTAAAGAGAATTTGATTAAAATCAATCCAATTGTAGAGGCTGATGTCATAAATAATACTACGTAAGCCATATATTTCTTGAACACTTTGTATGCCATCCAATGACATTACAATGTACGCTAAGCTACCTTACCTAAGCCTTATGACGTCACGCCACCGCCGCGATCCATTCAAACTCTTACTACAGCCTTACGGTTAAACTAAATCGAATAATATCTCGCATTTTTAAATAATATCATTCATAAAAGACATTCTGATGAGATAAACGATATTGCGCTACAATTAAGGGCACTTTATTCTTGGATATTTTAAAACAAAATTCCATTTTCTCACAAATGGCTCTAAGGATTTCGATTAAAATCCATCCAAACGTACAGCCTGATGCCAAAAATAATACTAACTAAGCCACATGTCCGAAAAAGGTACTGTATATCGTCCAGTGGCACAATTTCTTTACAAGACGCTCAGCGCACATGTCTGAGGGGAGAGTTAATTTCGGGGCAAAAAGTGTAGTGAGATCAAACGTACTCGTATATACGTATATGAGAAAATATGACCTGAAGAGTCGACTCCGACCGTAAACAAACAAAGGATTTAGCGAGAAGAACCAAGCGCTAAGTATTTCGAGAGCCAAGCTCTATCATCAGCACGTATATGAGAAAGTTTGTGCAATGTATATTGCGCCGTTTATTAATTTTGATTCACCACCTTAACAAGAAGGGTCAAACACATTCGGTGGTGCTCTTTAGCAGGATTCTTTAGTATAGTTTGATTCACTCTTCAACTATTTTACTCTGTTAAGAAATTGTAGATTAAGATTCACGAAATTTTATTTCGTATCTCTTTTCATGTTTATTATTTTTATTTTTTTTTCATTAAATTGTTGTTTTCAATTTCATAGATATATTTAATTTTTTTAAATCGAATCTCATTTTTCTCGCTTTATGACACTAAAATGAGGGAAAAGTTTTAATAATATTCTTTTTGTTTTAAATGTGCGGCCCTCCCCACACATTGTGTTATCATATGTGCGGCCCCCGCCGCACACTTGAAGAGTCAGTGTGGTCCACTTACTCCTAAACGTTGTGGACCACTGCTCGGAAGTAAAAAGGCAGATGTCTGCTGGGAGCGGAGAGCGCGATCACTCTTCACACTCGAATTACCTCCAGGACACGCGCACGGGACGATGTGCGCATGCGGCCACATTCGAAAAATCCTCTTTCGTTGAGATCGAGTAAGTGTGGATAACCGCGCGCATCCAACGACGTTCCAGACGAACCGAAACGAAATTCCCACTATCGCTTTTTCATCCGCTCGTGGAAAAATAATCCCTCGATGCCTTAAGAGGAAGAAACGCGTTCATTCCACAGTCCGGATAAAAAATAAGGGTTTTTTGTCTGAGGGGTGAACAAAGAAGCTAGGGGGCGGGATAAGGGGTAGGGGTGGGCAAAGGGGATAAGGGGAAAGGGAGGGCAAATGGGAGAAGAGGAGGGTCGCGTCAAAGCGACGACGGCCCTTGGAAAACAGAGTTGGATGGAAGGATGGGGAGGATGAGAAAGAGAGAGAGGTAAGGTGAGGTTATGAAAGGCTGTCTGTTAAGATATGAGAAGTGGTGGGGAAGAAAGGGAATTAGGTATGGGAGGAAAAAGCCATACGGCAAGCAATGTGTATTTCTCAAAAGCCGATGCTTTTGTGAATAATGAAAAGGATGTGGATCTTAACGGCTCTTTTCAGAGACGATTGTTTATTGTCATGAAATAAGATTCAGCGTGAGACAAGCATGAGGTGCGGTAATTAATAAAGTAATTTTATTTATTACGTGTTATTTAAAAAGGTGTCTATATTTTCCAGGCTTGTTTGTTAACGCAGCTAACTGTGGCTGAAACGTATTTTAGAAGTGTCGCACTAGATTATAAATTTCTTTCATGAGAACAAAAAGCGATTAATAAAGTATATGTCGGATGTTTCATCTGTAACTAATTAATCTCTAGAAAAGAACATTCGCGTTAACTATTTTTATCACTAATGTCTACGCATATAAATTTAGAGATTTACTTGAACAAGTCACACAAAAACCTTACATAAATATTTAAAGCATATATGAGTTAATAATAATCAATTTCAATTTTATGGTATTATGTTTAAATTCTAATCTTTGAATGACTGGAACCGTCGAGAAGACAAAAAGCATTCAAAGTTAAACCATTCGATTTACAGAACATGAAATTAACGTAGAGGAATACTCGATCAGAATTTCCATTTGCAGTAGAAATGCAACATATATCTTGTACTAGCTGTGTGATCCGGCGTTACTCAGCGTAAACCTGTCCGTTGTAATGCTGAAAAAATTAGTGAAGAAATGGTGCAAATCGGTTCAGCCATTCTCGAGTTATAAGAGAACATAGTTACAGACAGAAACGGATTTCTCACCAGGGCTGTGCTACGCGAGAGTGAAGGGGGTTAAGACTGGTATTCAAACCTACTTTCAGACCTGCTCTGTCGCCTAAAAAAAGATTGATTAAAATCGGTTGGTTTTTTCCGCAGATATTTTGGCTAGAAGGGGGTTTTCGATTTTTGCCTTTTATATATTAGATATAAAGACAGGCTTAGAAATGATAACGGGCCGAATATATTGCAAACTTCACAATTTTCACTGTATTAAAATAATCCGAGCTATATCATAATTACCACTGCGTGATGATTCCGAGGAATTTTGGGTAACGATACACTCTAGCGCACGCTTCGTGAAAGTTTTATGAAGTATTTTTTTTGGGAATATGCTGATCTACTTATTGCAACTTTAACTTTCAGCGTGTCGCTAACGCTCAGAGGGTTAAATAGGTGATAAAATTAAATTCATTAAGATTAAATCGAATAAATTCTATTGAGGTACCCGCCTGTTAAGTGATAGGTACCAGTAACTAACCTACATTTATCTTTTCGTAAAAAATATGTGTGTAAAACGTCTGCCAAGCGCCCCCGAAATTTTGGAGCCTCGGGCTGCCGCCCGGGTCGCCAGTGTCTTACTCCGGCCTGATCTCTTGGAATCCAGCTTCCTCCAATATAAGAAGAAACTAACATGTGAAAAAGAATTATTTTCAGATCATATTTTTTGGGATGCCTTGAGTGGTGTGGAGTGGGTTTTGGTGAGCCAGAAACCTGCCAAAAGGTAGAATGACTATGACAAGACAGTTAAACGGAAACCAACAAACACAGTGAGACAGACTAACGAAGTGAAGCCTTTATTTATTCACCTCCTCGTCATTTTCATCCAAAATTATTGTTTTTAATTCAAGTCAACCACAGCCATTTTGTTGTCATCTGTATCGCTCTGTGATCGTGATAATACGTAATCTCGATCGCTTTTAATCTTTAAAGAACGCATGTCTCTGCGCTAATCCTCGACGACAGTTAATCTTAGGCTGCACTCGACTCTAGTGTAACTTATAAGCCCTGCATAAACAGGAAAGTCGTTTTTGCTGCTAATGCAGAGCCTCATCAATTCTTTTTATACGGAGTGTGCGACTGGAAAATAATTTTGCTAGCTCATCCATTCTTATTCAGTAGTAACCACTTAGTCAAGGTGAGAACAACTCAATAGAATAATGAAAATAAAGACGTTGCATGAAGCAATTCTACCAAGTTACGCCGGAAACTATTGCATTAATTCAACAGAAATTATTTTCTGGTCGTACATTAGTATGAATGAAAGCGGCTTACTGAATTCTTTCTCACAGTTGGCAAAAATTGATTTATAGACTATAACCAGACATAAAACACCTTAAAATCCCAACGCATCAAACCGGAAATTCCATAACAGCGGCATCGCAGCGATGTTTCTTAGTACATGGATTCGTAAATTGAGCTATAAACTGATTGAGAAGTATTAAGATGCAATATATAGTAGATGCACAGAATTTTACCTCAAGATTAAAAATACCGAGCAGCTTATCATATCCCTACGCAGGAAATGTTAAACCCTTTACATAAATTGTGTCAACATATTTCAAATCCAGTAGAAGTTTTTTTTATAGGTCGAACATAAAGTGGAGATGTTTAACAGCGTTACCTCAAATGTTTTCACATCAATTACGGCTAATCAGCCTTCCCTTTCATCCTCACAACGCCAACCGCCTAATCCATCCATCAACGCACGGCGTCCCAACCCCACCCCCTCCCTACTAATTCCTCCTCATCCGCTCCCAATTCCTCCTCCATCCTCCTCGACTCGTCTTCTCTCTCTCTCCTCGCCCTCCCCTAATTCCCTGCCATCGTCCGCCGCGCCTCCCCACCCCCCGCCTCCCTCCACTCAGTCTTTCACCCCTTCCACTCCTCATACCCTTAATTCCTCTGCCATCCTCCTCAGGCTCCCACTCAAACCGGACCGAGTTTATCTGGCCCTTCCATCCGCAGGAACTGACAGCACTCAATTAGGCTCTTAAAGGAAGTGGACGGACGCCTCTCGAGCTCCATCAAAACCGCTCCGGGGCTCTCCCTCTTCTCAGTCTGACCAGAGGAGGGAGAGTGAGTGAGAGGAAGAGAGAGAGAGGGAGGAAGGCGTTTCCACGGCGACCCGAGGAGGCCTCTCGTGCAATGCCTCGCATCCCTTCATCCCGCGTCTCTTAAAACACTTTTCATTCTTGTCAGAGGGCGCCTCCTGCGCCCATTCTTCCCACCCATCCCCTCTCGCCCTCCCAAAACCCTCTTTTCTCCCGATCCGTATCCTCCCACTACCTGCCATTTCTAGTATTCTGCGAGGCAATTCAACCTTCAAGATATTGCGAGGGAGAAAGCCCGTTGATCGCTTGAATTAAAGTTAATCGGTATTCATAAAATTATCCTTAAGGATATCTTATTTGCGCCAGTATGAATAATTTAGTTCCATTACGAGTCGCATTTTGATACCCTTATTTTTTAAATATAACAATTCTTTCCGAGTGCATATATTACAGTCACGTTCTATCAAACATAAATGGATTCACGCCATCGCGACGCGCCGTCTGCCTCCCCAAAACAGCCCAGTGAAAATAAGTCACGCCTTGATATTTCTTTAATTAACTTGAAGCTTAATGGCTTCCGAATATAATAAGACAGCTTGACGTTTCACAATAACAAACTAAGTAATAAAAAAATCTTGTTCAACGTGAACAATGTTCCCGAGTAAAATGCGTTAACTTATGTGGGAAACGTTATCTTTTAAATTATTTCTCCTTTTTCACCCGCAACTCATTTCCATTTCTATGACAACCATCTCCGGCGTAAAACTTTGTGGCAGCGGAAGGGGAAACTAACAACCTCTCGCTGTTGGAGGATAATAAAAAAACAGAACGGCCCGAGGACTTCGCGATGGTGAAGATCGGCAGTGGTACGACGAGGGAGCGACCTCTGCCGTGGCAGGTGTTAATTTGGGTGCTCTCGAGAACTTTAAGGCGACCGTTCATCTCGCCCTGGGAGACGGGAATCACTCCGGGCTGATTACGACCCATAGAGTGGTCCTTTTAGTGCCTTAATTTTCCGGAATGGAAGTTTCCTCCCGCCTCGACCCACGTTCGTCGCCTGGGAAAACGGTCCGCGAAGCGTCGTCATCCCTTTAACACACGCACACTCCGATCGCCGCACGCCCACTCCTCACCTCTCGCCAGATACCATCTCGGACCTAGCTCTCTCTCACACGTCGTGATAGTTTGAGTGGAGTGAATTCGAAGGTAATTGAGGATCGGAGAGCGGGACTCCTCGATGGCAATCCGACGCCACTCCCCTCGTGCTGCCCGCTTGTGCAAGCTTTCTCTGTCTTGCTTACTTTCGCTCCTCTCTTCCTCTCTCGCATACACACAACTTGCTTGACTGCTCGAAAAGATGATCTAAATAAAGTACGGTCGGAAAACATAATGGAATATTCCTACTCTCGTGACAACTGGTGAAACAAGAATGGAAAGGTGTACTCCATGTCGGAGTACACAGAGTTTCCAAATGCGTTCTTTGAGATCGACAAATTTTAGTAAAACTCCCAAATACCAAATTCCAACTACTAGTAAATACGTATAGCGGTTCCCGAGTTGAAACAGAGGCACGTTGTAAAATACATGCAGGTCTTCATGTAAAGTGATCGTTATTGTAGTCCGATATTAACGAAAATTGGAATCTGTAGAGAAATTTTAGTAAAACCCTCTCCATATTTTATCAAAATATGTCCAGCGGTTCCAGAAGTTTTAACATGTGGACGGACGGACGGAAACGACCTACCCTATACGGGTTCACTTCGTGCAAAGAACTCATAATAATCGGTGGAGAATAATAATTTTAGCCCTTCGTTCGATTCGTTTCGATCGAGTTTAGTTACGCTATGATTCCTGAAGTCTGATGAATTGCAGCTCTCTTAGCCTCCGAACATTTTTTAAAATTAGGCTCTGTCATAGATATCAACATGAAACATGTCTTGGTAACATAAGCATCGAACGGAATGGCCAAAAATTGAAATGAAATCATTTCTAATGATTTTCCTAAAATATAAATAATATAAACAAAAGTATTAAGGACAATTTATGCATTCCATACACATCAGAAATATTGTTGCAAGTGAGAGGTCCAAAACAGTGGCAGTGGACAATTAATTGCGATAGCTTCATATTTATCAATGCATTTTAAGTTTACAAAATCACTATGAGCCATGGTATATATAAACATTTTAATGAAATTCCTTTTGAAAGCGAGTTCAGTATGCGCCAATTTTCCAATGACGCCTCGAGATCGACGATGCGAACGATAAATTGCGCGCCTCCATGCGAGTAAGTGAACCATCGGTCTGAGCACGGGTTGCACAGGGAAACGTGTGATGTATCTTTCTATTAGGCGAGGCCACGTCCGCAGCAATTCAAGCAAATTCGCGTGTCTCCCCCTCGGGACCGAGCGTACAGGTGAGAGGTTCGTCAACCTTCCTCTTTACAACGGGGAATAATTTTTGCCGCGCGGAGTCAAGCGTCCACTTCACTTTCTCCGCCTCAATTAACGGAATATTCAGTTATCCAAATAACGTTTCGCCGAAAGTGAACTGCGTCGTCTCTCCCCTGCTATTTTTAATCCGGGAACACGAATAGGGTTACTTAGCGCCGCCTACGGGAAACCGGTGGCGTGCTCGTGAACACGGGCTATCGCTCCGCGCATCGAATATTACCGTTCGAGCGTATTTTAGCTATAACACGCCGTTTTCCACTTTTCCTGCTCCTTCCGCCTCTTCGTGAAGAATATGCACGGGACAGGCGTAATCACGTCCAGCGACAATCGCCCCGTTTCCCGGGCAACGGCCAAGCAATCCATCAACGGCGGCCGCTAAAGATGGCATCAGCGGTCCGCTGCGAGGGCCGTCTGCTCCATTAGGACGGATTGTGGTCAATGAGGGGGTGCGGGGTGGGGGAGGGGGGGGGGCGAGGGGGTTAGGGGGAGTTGGTCGTGCGAGGGAAGGAAGGCAGCGATAGAGAGAGAGGGAGTTAAGAGTCAGTTAGCGTGTATTTCCGAAGGGCCTTATAATCTGTTCCCACTATTCCATTATGCGCCCCTCCGCACTTATATTTCCACTTCGGGTCGACCGATCCCTTATCAATTAGCGTGTGGCCACGTGTGTGTGTGTGTGTTCGTGTGTGGGGGGAGAGGGCTTTTTTCGGGGACATCAACTGTCCCTCCTCGAATGACCGCACCAAGATTAAGTGGGCTGACTTTCATCGGCGCCTAGCGTTTTTGCTTTACTCTAATCGTTTAGGGCGCTGCTCTCTTCGAAAGGTAAGCGAAATTAAGGGAATATCAAGGGTCCGAATTTTAGCTCGGCCGTAACCTTCACAAACTCCGTAATTAATTTGATTGAAACCCGAGCGCATTAACCATAGTCCAGTAAAAATATATCCGTTAAACCTTCGAGCACGTTATTAATTGCAAGGACTTTCTCATATAATCACCTCACTATATGTGTGCAAAAAAACAAAATCACAATTATCCTGTCTGTTTTCTACTTATCATAGACGATGCAAAATACTTTTTTTGCAAATATTTTATTGGTAATATACTTTTCGCAACATTTTTAATGCACTAATGTGACCGAACCTCTATTGAAAACATCTATTTATGAGGCATTTTTAATCACTTTTCGGAGAACTTAAAAATCAATTTCGTGCTGAGCTTATACGGTTTAAATGACTACCGTAGGTAGTTCGCGGAAGGAGGGCGTGAGCGAGTCACATTCATCACGTGACCAAATTGATTTAGAAGTGGTGATCTCATTTTTGCGTGTGGTAATCACATACCTGTCAAAGCAAAGCAGCATTTGATGTGAGTTATTGAATAGGGGCAGTGTTCGCTGGAACTTAACATCAAGAGGCAGGATATGGTCACTTAAATTTTCTTGAGTACAGTCGATGCTACGTTTGATATATAATTAGAGCCGGAAGTTTTAAATGGAAGTGAACCGGGTGTGCTGACTATAAACCGTTATTAGTAAAAATACATTGTTTCAAGCCAAACTGTGTCGTTTTATGTTGGTTTATAAGTGGAGATATAATTTTGTAACTGATTGACAAAAGTTTAAATAAAAAGTGTAAATTAAATGTGAATAGGACCATTTATTTATGTTTCTTATGTAACATTGGGAAATCGAAGAACAATTTTTATTTGATTTCTTTTTAAGTAAGTGCTCTCGAAATCTGTAACGAATTCCTCGTATAAAATTCAATGGTCATACTGGAAAAATCATTCATAACAGCATAGTTATTAAAATAACGTCATGGTTTGGTGTGATGAAAATGTGGAGGAGTAAATTTCAACTAAACTGCTACTATACTAAAAAGTGCTAATTTCTAAGAAATACGCTTTCCTTGCCGTTTCTGATACGCATCCTAAGTACCATATAAGCATATGACGAACTTTAAATCGTCACCTAGTAAATGCCATACAACTTGTATAATACAAGTATAAGTCACGGACGCGCATTAATATGATTGTGGCTTAAAAAATATGCAGCTTAAGTTTCTAACATTTTTAAATAGGGCTTCACATTACAGCTTACTTACTGAAAATGTGCTAATGCTATCATCATCGTAGACAGATCCATGATTATTATAGTTTTAACCTGATTCTTTACGTATTCCTGCTTTCCGCAATCTTCTTCTTCACGCCTTGATAGCTCTCTTTCCTTTTCAAGTCGTTTATCAGCTGACACCTTTTCCCACCTCTTTCTCTTTTTCCTTTCAGTTTCCCTCCTAACACGTATTTAATCATGCTCTCTCTTCCGATCCAGTTCACCTTCCTCTTTATAATAGTCTGTACATATAATCATTCGCTTTTCTCCTTTTCTTTTTAGTACTTCCTCGTTCTTCATCCTTTCTGTCCATTTCATCTTCAGTATTCTGCTCCATGCTCACACTTCGAAGCTTTGCAAGTATTTCATATCATTATTCCTCAGCGCCCGTAATTCTGCTCCACACAAATCGATATGTACTCCATACATAGCATTTTATCGGTTTCTTGCTGATATTATGCTTTATATTCCTCTTTGGTAGGTGTTTCTTTCTTCTGAAAGCGGTTTTTGTTTTCACTATTCTAGTTCTTATTTCATCGGTGCATGCTGTATCTCTTGTTTTGATGATACCTAGATATTTGCTGCCTGAAACTTGTTTTAATGACTTTCCGCCGATACTAATATTCAAGTTATTTTTCTTTTTCCCAATATTCACATAACCTTGAAATTTTCAATTTATTTATATTTTTTACCAATCCAATTATCATTTACTGGAGTTCTCTTCATTTCTTGCTAGAAGTAATTGATAATCAGCACATTTTTACTGTCCTTACAATCCTTTCTCCAATCTTGTAATCTCCTGTGTCTTCTAGCGCTTCTTACATTAACATTTCTCCATATACAGAGTGATTACAAATAATCTTCCCGATTTAAAAATTTATTGTAAAAATCTAAAGACACAGTAAGGATGCTATACTTGCAAATAAAAACTCTAAATGCCTTGTTCAAGCTATTGATAAATTCCGCATTCTTCACAATGAGGTTACAATATTTCTGAATGAGCAACTGCCTAATCATTGGATCGGGCGTGGAAGACCCATTCCCTAGACGGCTCGTGTGCCCGATTTTATCCCCCTCGACTTTTTCCTCTGGGACTATGTCAAAAATGAAGTTTGTTTCACCAATACAAAAAACTGGATAATTTGAATGAAAGGATACGTGAGACTGTTGGGAATTTCAGCATGATATGTTATGAAATGTATGGCAGGAATGAGAATACCGTTTTGATGTCTAGACCCACAAATGAAGTACATACATATTTAACTTCAATAGTTTGTAAAAAACTACTTTTCATGTTTTTATTTATTATTATAGCTTTCTTTTTACTGTGTCTTTGTCAGTTTATTTAATAATAGTATTTTATTTTAAACTGGAGTGGTCATTTGTAAACAATCAGAAGAGCACACACTTTATAAGCTTGGAATCTACTTCTCACTTTCCTGTTTCGTGGCGATCGACCGTCCATCTTCCCAATTACAAATTCTTTCGAACGGTGGAGGGGGGTGGAAGGAGAGGGGGGCTGACATAGATTGGAGAAAGCTAGAACTGGAGGATGTTTTATCCAGTTTATTTTACCTCTTTCCTTTACGTGATCTACCGGCAACAAATTATCAAAGAACCATTTAAAATATTTTTATTTTATTAAAAACACTTAATATGTATATAAATTATTCGAAAGGATATAGGTCTTATGTACAATATAAATGATTGAATTAAATTCGTTACACAGTATTAAGTAGACGCGGATGATTTGCGCTGCATAGTCAGCTGTACAAACTTTGAATTATAGCTGCTTATTGCTAGTCGAGTTCAGTCGTCCAAGTGATTGTAGTGGAATTATACTCGGATTTTATTATTTTCATGCTGGATAATGCTGACTTGCAAAGATACATGGAACCAAAAATGCTGTTACATACATAGCCATATTTTTAGGGGGCCGTATGCATAGCATACGCTGCATATCCCATCACGCCGACCCTACCTTCGACCTCACAGGCAGTATTCAATTAAATGTTCTTCGGGCTTTACTTTTCATTTTCCATTTACGTGGCGATCGACCATCCATTTTCACCGCTAAAATATCTTTCGAGTGGAACAACTGAGTTTCAGAGATGTACCTAAAACGAGTCGGCGATCAACCGATCGATCGCGATCGGCAGCTTGAGCACCCCTGCGAAAATGAGTAGGACAGGCGACATGCAACAATCTTGTATGACTCCTCTCCTGACATTTGCTCCGCTGGAACCTTTTTTCACTAGTCTGATCCTTGCAACTTGATTCATATATAGATTTCTGATCAGTCTCCCGTCTTTCCAATCTACGCTTATATCCTTTAATATCCTCATAAGAATTATCCAGTTTACTCCATAAAAGGCCTTCTGCCAGTCGACGAAATATACGCAATAGTCCTGACCAGGGCTCGACAAGTTATGCCAAGTCCTACTTGCCAGATGAAAAATGTATTCGCCACCTCCAAAAAATGTGGTTATTTAATATCATTAACTGTGCGTATCTAGTGGCCAGCTGGTAACATCAACTCGCCACTGGCGAGCGGGCGACCTTATTTGTCGAGCCCTGGTCCTGAATATAATCTATTGTCTTTCTGTTATTATTCTCCCTACTCCTATAGCACCTCTGATTCCTCGTTACTATTCTGAAACCGAACAGATGCTTCCTTAGCGTCATAAAATATTACAAATACATTTGAACGGAAAACTAAATTCATCAGGCGTATTTGTGTGGCAAAAATAACACATATATTTGCTAGACCAGTGATGGTGAATCTTTTCTAGCTCGCGCGCCAAAATTACATAATCAAGAGAACCTTTTATAGCTTATGCACACGTCACATAACTTTCTCTGTAGTATGTCTTATTGTATACGTACGTCAATTTGGAGTAAGGTAAATATGTCTTGAATCGATTCCAATTGTAAATTAAAACCGAAGTGTGGAAAATAGTATTTAATTCTTTTGGAAATACTCTGGGTGAGGATCCGTATTTGCACGACAATATGGTAGTGACAAAAATTTACATTAATAAAATTATAGAGGAGATATACCACAAAAGCGGAAATGTCCAAATGGAAAGCTACAAGAAAAAACCTCCACGTCCTCCAGGTTCGCCATCAATGTACATACTAGACAATACCGAATCCGAGTCCAACAATAGTTGCTGCAATGGCAACACTCGTAATAACTTATAAAAACTGCAGAAACGCCAGTATTTATGCAAAATTCGAAGAAATACGATCGATAAGCAAAATTCTACGATAAAAATTATAATGTCTATTCCTTTCCTCGGAGAATAGTACAACTCCCGCTTCGATATTACAATTCTAAGATATTTTAATCTACACGAAAAAATTATCCTGCACGATGGATTTTAGATTTCCCATGTAAATCAGATAGGAAGGATAGTTCCTGGAATAGAACCGAAGACTTTCAATCTTCGAAACAAAAACTATCCTCGGGAGCTCGGCCCCAGTAGCAGGAGATTTCCACCTAGTGCCACGAAAATTATTTTATTGATTCAAAATTTAATAGGAGAACAGACAGACAGACGGACAGACACAACGACAAAACTGTAATCCTATTTCCATTATGGAAAGTAGGCTAAAAATTACGCCACGTAGAACTAAACGTGGAACGATCATTGTGTGCGGATACTCTGCATTCTGATTTTCTCTTAATTTTGCAAGTATTTTCAGTCTTTCGGAAGGTTTTTATCGCAGTTAATCCCTAATAATAATCGTGCTCTCTTCCGTTTTACTTGCGAGACGGATTCCCAATTATAGCAGCTTCAAATTGCCTTTTTCTTCCTTACTCCACCTTTCTTTTTCCTGACACCTGCCCCTCATAAAAACCTAGTCTCTACTAAAACCTGCCTCGAATTCTGTCATCTTTTTCGATTACCTCGTGCAGCGCTCCTTCATTCGTAATAGGCAGTGATTTCCATGTTTTAACTAAGTAAAATGGTCTCAAAATGTGTTTTAATTCCGCTTCGATCACATTTGGAGAACTGATATGCGCTTATGTCGGAGTCGGATCAAAAGCAATTTTCCATTCCAAAAAACCTTTCATTTCTTACGTCTAACTTGTTTTTCTGTTCAACTTCTATTTCGTTAATTACTTTGCAAGGCCAAAACTTCTCCCTTAGAACAGGTTGAATAATAATCTGCTCCCTGTATAGAGCTTGGAAAAAACGTCATACAATCGGCTAAAAGGCTATGGTACAGAGTTCTACGGTATTTTCCGTCCATCGTAAAGCAGATCGCGTATGTTTTGCTAATTCGGCCAATCGTTGAATACCGCTGCGCCCTATCAAAGAGGGCTTAACTAGGAGCCTCTGAATGGCAAATCTTAAGGCAGCTCGAGTTTTTAAGGGCGGCTACTATTACTATATTAGTGTAGCAGAGCTTTTGAGTGAAGGTTTTCGGCAGATAATCAAGTATAGAAGAATGGAATAAAATCTGATACTTCGAAAATGTAGACTCCTCTAATTTACTGAGAATTTGCGTACAATAGTTGTTCCTTTGTAGCCAATAAAATTTGAGAAATGATTGCTGTAACTCACGGATGCAATACTGTTTGTTTTTTTGGCATTTGTGACGAGTAAAATTTTTTATAATGTATGGTTCAACGGCGTTTGGCAACTTGCAGGGCAATCGTCTTAATTTAGTCATCAAATAAGCGCGTAAGACGTAGGAATTCGTCGATATATTGTTTCAGCGGCGTCCTTTTCGTTTTAAGGTCGGGAGATTCACCATAAATTCATGTGAGATATCATGAATATTTCTATTTCTATCGAAAAATTGACAGACGAACGTAAACCTATGTTTGTAATTTTTAAACTCATTATCGTGTCTGCGATACAAGGAAATAACGATGGAAGTATCGCATCGCCTGCATACTTACTCAACATTCTTCGCCACTCTCTGACAATTCCGAGATAGTCGTTTCTCCCTCCGGAATATTTAGCGAAACAGAAGAATAGTTAGAGAAACAGAAGAGAATATTTAGCCTAACAGAAGAGAACTAAATTAAAAATTTGTATTTATTTTGCTGTCATCTATATTTCTGTTTTAATAAGCTTCTGGCACATTCTCCGCTTTTTGCCCCAAAAATAGTAAGTATAAAAGTTAGCAACATACGTTCCCTAAATTATGTCCTCGATTTAAATCCATTTGTAATGTATTCGAATGTACAAATTCAACGAAGAATTTGATTTTGGTGGGCTCAAAGGTCGACACTTTATCCCGACTCCGAATTCAACAACATTATAAATTGGATTGATTTCAATAAGAGGACATTTCTCTCGCACATGAGGGAAGGTTTATATATCTAATGAGAGAGTAGAACGCGTATAAACTCTTTGTTGATGAAACCTGCTAAGTTGATATTGTCTTTCTTGTCCCACTCGAAGACCTGCTTCTTGTCATCCAACCAAATTCTTTATCTATGTGTTTCATAAGCTGACTGTCTTTGCCTATTCCTGTGAGGAAAGGCTTCTTATTCGCTAAAAAATACAAACAGGACATTAATTTGGAGACAGTGCTGCCAAAGACTTTCTAAAAATCGCAATGGATCCTCGTCCTAATCGTGGCGATGATGCCATTTCTAATATCATTTATAACCCGTTTTTGCAAGTTGACTCTAAATTGCGACAAATAAATTTCTTTAAAATTGGTTAACGTTTAATTTGGGAAAATTCCATTTTGTTTTCGGGATTTGCAGTGCATTGAGATACCCAAATCAATCTACCAAATCGATCTTTCTCCAAATCTTACTATCGTCGATCAAAAAGTCTCCAAAGGGAAAAAGAGAAACAGGTTAGAAGAGAAAAAACAAAAGAAATATTTTTCAGAGAGTCGGAAAGTCCTCTCAAAAGGGTCACCCTATGAGTTCCTTCGCATATTTTCATCTCGCCTGAAAACACCACATGCTTTATCCCAAAAACATTCTCTTACATGTTCTTTCGCTTTTTGCAAATCGGAGAAAATGTAAAATATCAAAAGACAACTACAGGAGGCCTTATTATGACGAGATTGTATCGAGGGTGCGGAAGGTGAGATAAGATAAGAGAGGGGATGCGGTAATGGAAGGGAAAAGAACCGTCCTAACTGCTCTGCATCGGACAATTGAGGGGAGGGGGCGAAACAGAGTAAGAGAGGCACAGTCCCTTTCTCCTCGCGCGCGTGTGTGCGTCATCCCCTTCCGCTTTCTCCCTTGTCCATACGCCCTGCGATGCAACCCTGCGGAACACGACTCCAAGAGCGCATAACTCCTCCCTCGCACGCCCTCTTTCTCGGCATACTTCGCACGCTTGAATTCCCGGCACATCGTCTTCATTATCAGCCCTCCACTTGGCACCATCTCCCCTCCTCCCGACAACTCCCCTAGAAGATGGAGGAAGGGAGATCGCGAACGCCTGAAATTCGTGCGCCTCGTTTTACAAGAAGGTCGTGCTCGCAGAAAACTATGCAGACTGCTTTATTCCCGTCAACCTCCGCATTTAGGTTAAGGGTGTGACGTCGCTCGTTTTCCTTCTGGGCTCTCCTTTGCCCCTTTTGAGGCATTAGTGTCCGCGTTCAAAAAACACGGTCTTGACGCTTTATGTGACATTGTACTTCTACGATAAATGCACTGTGAGGAAGATAATTAACTGCATGCGCAAGAAACATATAAAGTTAAATGTTTAGCTCCAAAAACACCAACAAATGTTAAGTTTTGCATGTCTAATTGTATATGTAAGGAGTATTTGTTGTCCATTTAATAGAATTCCCTTTCTTACAGATAGTTTCAAGAAAAAAGGGTTATCACAATTATTAATCGAGATCATACATCTACTTGTTTTAAAATTTTTGAATGGACAACCGAATTTTGTACGGAGCGCAAAGGTGAGACCACGATAGTAATTTTACTCCTTTCAACAGAGGGGCATGCAAGCAAAATACACTCGTGCACGAAAGCAACGCACATACAAAACGATACAAATAAACAAAACTGAAGAAATTTCTGCCCGCGACAAAAATAGCTAATTTTAAAATAATTTTCAAATCATTTCAATACTTATCAAAACTTAAGCCGAAAACGAGCTAAATAACAAGGACCAAAGGGGAAATTATGGCATTTTCTCGTGAAATTCGCCAAGCGTTCGTTTTTTTAGCAACACGGCGGTCTTCTTTATAAGACCCACAAGTATAATTCTCGTCTCTGGCTGCGACAATTTCCTTCCTCCTCCTTGGTCGCCGCGTGAGTAGCGAGCGCCAGTTCGGTTGATACCTCGCGATAAGCGATAGAACTAAAGACAAAGACAAAGGCGGCGCGCGTGCGATGACTAATGGGCACGGCGACGACCGGCACGCGTGGCAAACGAGCGAGGAACTGAGTCTTGTAACGGACGCACGAGTTACTGCACGACGTGCAATACATGAATCGGAGGCTTTTATCTCCTTCGTACGACAACCAACGGCGGGTAAATCAAAGGGCAACGGAGTGTGTGTGTGTGTTTGTGTGCGAGTTGGCTCTACTCGTAAATTGCGGGCGGTGGAGCAGAGCGATATGTCGGAGGGGCGGTGGGGTGAGGAAATGGGGGGGGGGAGGGATTCATTTTTCCCGCGTTCCCCAAAGAATGAGAAAAAGGTCATCATGGGTCCATCAATTTGTCCTCCGGCCCAAGTTTAGCTCCCTCCCTCGCTGTATTCAAAGTAATACTCCAACCTCCGAGTTAAAGTAATAACGGACAAATATCTTCGTGCCAATAAATATAACTTAAACTACTTTTTTATTTTATACAGATGGCGAAATAAACTCTGTGTATCAAAAATGCATTCCAATAGGCTTCGTAGTAAACGATAAAATTGTTAAATAATAGGGATAATAGAATTTATATCTACATCAGAAGTGCATTTGGATATATAAATTTCCGGTAAAGCCGTACCTTTATGATAATTTTCCTTTGTTTGGGGTAAATTTTTGACAATTATAATTTTTCACCCTAGAAGAGAAGATAAGAGAGGCTGTGCGGTTTGACAGTCAGAATCCATGCTCCCTGACAAGTTTTTTGTGGATTAAATGGAGAATAAATCACGTGCTTCTTTTGCCAACAATAGATATACCCTCCTGTTTCCAGTGCAGAATAGGAACACAGTTATGATCTATTGTTGGTTATCTACAACCCCCACCGACCTCGATTTTTAATATTTCCAAGAAAAATGTTATGTGGCCACCACATGACTTTCTCCACACCTACAATATATCTAAAAATTTCCAATACGTTAAATGATGATAAATATTTTAAGGAACTGCGAGAAAAATTTAGATTTTACTAGGAACAGAAATAAACTCGAACCATAGCCTTCTGATATTGGATATAGCCACGAAACTCCAACAATTAAGAAACTATATAGGAGCGTTACTAAGACATAACTAAGCGTCAATTGTTAACAATAGTCTTCGGTAGGTGGCGTGGTGGTGACGGCTAAAATATTTAGTTTTTAAGATATCTCTTAAACAATGCATTATATGGGAAAATATTTCAATCAAAGATTGTAAAAAATTAAATTTCCTACAACTTTTATTCCAGTACATTTTAATATTTATCAAATAGTAAAGCAAATATTTTAAAATAACTGATGTGACGAGATTAAACACCCACTTTCTGATGTCCGATTTTTACCAAAAACTAATAATTTTTGTCGCTGTCATAATAATGTTAAATATAAAATTTCGTGTTGGCTTGATTAATAGTTTTTGAGTTAGAGCATCCACAAAAAACTGTCAGATATACTCACACACACACAGACATCATCGAAAAAATGGTAAAAAAAACGTGTTAAGGGGACCTCAAAACGTGTATTTCCGTTGAAATCTCGAAATCGATTTTTTTCATGAAAACAATACTTTCCCCTGTACTACGTATGGAGAAAGTAAAATACCAATGTGACAAGAGTAAACATCCACTTCTGGTTGACTAATTTTAAACAAAAGCTAATCAACTCTTATTTCGTTAACAGTAATGTCATATATAAAATTTCTCCATGACCTGATTATTAGTTCTTTAGTTAGAGCACCCACAAAATTTCTATCACATACACACAGATATCAACGAGAAAATGGTCAAAACGTGTTCAGGGAACCTAAAAACGTGTATTTTCATTGAAATCTCGAAATCGATTTTTTCATGAAAACAATACAATACAATACTTTCCCCTATATTACGCATGGAGAAAGTTAAAAAAGAATCGCCATTGTTAGACGATTTCTTTTGTTGAGTATGATCAATTTTTTGAGAAGGGAATTTAGCAATGTCCTGTACAGCTTTCTGTTACAGGCAGCATTCTTTTGATATCTGAGCTTGCAAATTAACGGACTAAGCAGTTTGAAACTGAAAACACGTACATATTTCAGATCTTTAACAATGAAGAGTCATAAATATTGCACTTAATTCCGTTCAATTTGAGCCAAACTATTTGGATGCAATGCTTAATATGCTATTTTGCCATTTAACGTGATTAAAATGAGTAATTCCATACTGGTAGTAAATAAGTAAAGAATTTCAACTGCAAACTTTCCTTCACTAACACATATCACTAAACAATATTGAATAATTGCCATATCTTCTACAGTTGAAAACCACTCTATGATAAGAAAGCCAAAGATGACTAAGTGAGGTCATTTAAGGTAATTATAATCTTACGCTGTCCTATTTTTGACAAAGTAATTACGGCCAAATAATAAACTCGTCAGTTGAAAGTAAAATTTAAACTTTTTGTTGAAAGCTTTCGACGCCAAACTTTTCATTCGCTACGGGAGATGTTTTTTAATTCTTTTTCAATCTTCCTTAGAATTTTTTCGTATGAACCGTCGTCGATTGCTAAAGATCGCGATTTTTACCACCGGCAAAAGTACAAGTTAAATGTAAATAAGTCATAAGTGGAGGAAGATTCAACGTAATTAAAGTTTTATTACATCCAAAACAAATGTATTCAAGCATTATTTCCATCGGCATTTCCTTTCCGCAGGAGAGAACAGCAGCAACCACTGTGAGGCCCACCTAGGTCTCCGTACCACCGCCATACCCGTGAGGAAGTTCCAACCTAGCCACCACCTCGGACACCACCATTTGCATCAAATCAGCCACCAGCTATCCCATCAACTGTCTCATCAGCTGACCCACCAATTGAACCAACAGCTAAACCAGCAACTCAACCACCAGCTCAACAACCACACAGCTACTTTCGGACACCAGAGGTTGGGGGCGGTTCAGTGCGGAGGCCTCCGAAGGCACGAGGGGGGCAAAAGCGACGAGGCGGACGAAGAGGACGAGGAAGACGACGAGGACGAAGACGAGGAAGAGGACGCCGGGGGAGGGAGGCTGGGCGGGACCACCGCTTCGGCCGACCCGGCGGAGGTGAGGGAGGGCGGCGGGGCGGCGAGTCCCGCCTCTTCGGCGGCAGACGCGCTTCCCCCGGGGGCGGCCACTTCTCCCGGAGGAGGCAGCGGCAGCAGCGACGGAGGCGGCAGCAGCGAGCAGAAAAAGAAGCACAGGCGAAACAGGACGACGTTCACCACGTACCAACTGCACGAGCTCGAGAGGGCCTTCGAGAAGTCCCATTACCCAGACGTATACAGCCGAGAGGAGTTGGCCATGAAGGTCAACTTACCGGAGGTCAGAGTGCAGGTAAGGAGTGAGACGCACATTTACTATTAAATCGCTTTCGAGCCATTCTACCTCGATATCTAATAATCCCCGTATTTACGAAGCAGATGAGTATGCTGGTGATCGGAGGCAGGGCTATGGACGAGCCGGGCGCCAAAATATTGGGGGCGCTAAACAGATCATCAATCTTACGAATGAATAAGTGTTGGATACCAATTTATATCGCGGAACAGGCAGTAATCTAGATAAAGTTAATTTCCCTTTCCATTATGAATTATTTCACGGAGCAATGAGTAAATGAACAAGTTCTTTTAAAAATATTTTAAGAAAACTTCAGGGTTTCAGCCCGGGGCGTCAAAATACCTCGACCCGCTCCTTATCGGAGGGTTTGATTTCGTCGAATTATTCTTCTCACTTCGTTTATTATTTCGATGACTCTTTTCTCGTGCGCTTACTTGATGGAAATGCTGTAAATACGACATCACGTGGATTTATTCTCCGCTTGTATGTTTCACAAGGCTCGGCGAAAACAAAAACATGACAAATCCTTTTGCCTGAATAAATTTTATTTTGATCCAACCCAGCTACTTTTTGTAGAGGCTTGCTAAAAGGACCGCTTTCCTGTTAATATGACTTTCGAATGCATTCTGTGGGAGATAATGTGAAGCGAGGAAAATATGCTTGTTTAATTTTCATTCTCGATATTTTTCTCACTACTAAAATTCTTTTTTCATCTAATGTTTCCTAATACGAAGTCCTTTGTCATCGCGAATTTTCGTACGAGCAAACGACGGTCTTATTCTCAACATTGGTACGTTTATACAAAATTTTCCACTTGAAATATTCGCTAGAAAAAATTTTTTCCTCTAAATTCAATTCTTAAAATTGAAAAATAAACATGTAACCAATTTCAATGAATACGGGTGGTTATTTGCATAAATTTTTTATGGGCAAAGGTTGAAAATAGAGGCAAAAGGTAAACATAAATAAAAGTGTTATTTTCATATGGTTTTTTAATATGAAAGCGAAATATTTTTAAGCTTTCCCATTTTTACTTTCTCCATACGTCGAGATTTCAACGGAAATACACGTTTTGAGGTCCCCTGAACACGTTTTGACAATTTTTTCGATTATGTCTGTGTGTGTGTGAGTGTATGTGACAGCTTTTTTGTGGGTGCTCTAACTCAAAAACTGTTAATCAGATCAACGCGAAATGTTATATTTAGCATTTTCATAACAGTGACCAAATTTTTTTAGTTTTTGGTAAAGATCGGCCAACCGAAAGGGAGTGTTTACTCATGTCACTTATCCGTTATTTTGAAATATTTGCTTTAATATTTGACATGTAAAAATGTACTGGAATAAAAGTTGTAGGAAATTTAATTTTCTACAATCTTTGTTTAAGAAATATTTTTAAAACTAATTTTAGCTGCCACCACCTACCGGTGACTAATGTTAACAATTGACGCTTAGTTACGTCTTAGTAACGCTCCTTTTTATTTTTAATTGTTGGAGCTTTGTGGCTATATCCAATATCAGAAGGCTATAGTTAGAGTTTATTTCTGTTCTTTGTCAAGTCTGAAGTTTTATTGCAGTTTCTTAAGATATTTATTATTATGACACACATTTAAAATTTTTAGAAATATTAAAGGTATGGAGAAACTCATCAGATTTTTAAGAAAAATATTTGGCGAGATAATGCCCAAAAATAGAACGAAGACCAAATATTTCGTGAAATTTCACCTGAGATTTCCCTCAAATTTCGCGCAACAAGCAAGGAAGAATGTTTCGCAAGGCAATATGCAAACCTCAACATTTGCAAAGAAGGAAAAGTGGCAATAATCAGTTATATTGAAGCTTGTGTGACGATAGGAAGAGGCGACGGAAGAGTCTTAAGAGTGAGCAGAGGAAATGATATGTGTGGTAGAAGGTGTTCACGAGATAGACGAAGGAGATTCAGAAATGTTTGGGCGATCCTGAATATTATGAATACATCGAATAAACGTTTATAAAAATAATGATTACGGTTGAACCGCTAATTTTTTAAAATTTGATCATACGCAATGGATTCAAATGTAAATTATTCCACAGTAAAAATTACAGTTATCGATTAAAAAGTCCCAATTGTATATGTTGTATATTAGACGACTATTTCTAAGAAACGCCCCTATATAAGGTTAAAAAATATAATCTATAGTGACATTTTGTACGCATTTTAATTTTTATTCATTTTTACCTCTAGTGAATTTAGCCTCACAAAACTGAAAATGTCAAAATGAAGTCTCCATCGGAAAAAATAACGTTTTTAGCGGAGCAGAAATTAAAAAAAATCATCACGAGGATTTTACGAAGCAATTATCAATTTCTTGTCAGCGGAGTCCCTCACTTTATTGTTTTTAATTAACGAACGGTGTATTTCTTGGTCAGAGAGAAAGTATTTCAATTAATTTGCTTTCAGCCGATCGAACTCAATTTTTTAAAGCGCAATTTCGCCCTTGTTCTGTCACGAAGGAAAAAACGAGAGAAACTCCCTATAATTCGCGGAACATTTTTTTGGTAATTACTCCGCACGAAAAAAGTTTTCCGTAAAAATCGCGTTCCATTGCCATTGTGTGCAAATCGCATTAGCTTTGGAAGTGCTCGCCCTTTTTGCCAAGCGCCCTAAACGAGCCGAAAACCAAACTAAAACATGTTACGGCGATAATACGACCTGCCTGAAAGGCAATTTTTCCATCCCCTTTCAACCCGTTTAACTGAATTTCGCGATGAGCAAAGAACGGAGTTCCATTTATGAAATCTAATTACGTCCCGTTCCTCGCGCGTGACTCGTGGGATGGCGGCGGGGCCACGTCCACGGAACGGTCGTCGGTTCGCGAAAGACGGAGGGAAAGGGCGAAGGGGGTGAAGGAGGAACACCCTCCTCCCTCTATCCCCTCCACAAAACTCCAACATACAGGCTCGCCCCATTCATTCGGAGGTCATTTCTTCCCATGCGGATTCGAGCGGCCGAAAAGCAACCGAAAAAACGCCATGAATGTGAGCAACAAGGAAGTTTATGCGGAGGAGAAGGGAGTCAGAGAGAGAGAGAACGAAATAGGAGGGAGATAGGACGATAGGCAGAGAAATTTAAAGGCGGCACGCGTGGGTGACCTGATACCAGTGGCGCATTACGGACTGAGGAGTCACTCACACGATATCATTCTTTGGATGCCAAATAGTCAACGGCCGCCACTCGCCATCTCTCTATTTTGCTCTCCTTCTCTCTTCAGAAATGCATATCAATCGGTTCATAATAATCATCATCAACTCCCTATATTGGTAATTTGCTTGGTTGTGCGGCAAGGGCAATGCTCGACGGTGGCGCCGCTCTGAAAAAGCCGTTATAAAAGAGCGGGAGAACCGAGAACTATTTGAGTAACTAAAGCTATTTTTAACAACTTTTCCGAGTAGGTGGAAGATTGAAATTTGGTAGGAATCTTTGATTCTAATAATAAATGCCATTCACGAAAATAAATCCCAAAAAAGACCCGGGTTCAACTCCAGAAGATAATTTTTATTTCCCGTAAGATAACACGTAAAAATCAATTTCGCGACGTTCAAGCTTTCATTCTTTTGCTCATAAAAATTAGAGATAATGAACCTAGATCTTCAAATTGGGACTGTTTTAAAGTAAAATAAAGAAAGGTTCATGTTCTTATCTTTGATTGGCTTCATCAGTCCGAAAACGTTCGACTGTAACGTTTAAATGACTTGTTTTGGCAAAATTTAGCGATTTCATTAGGATTTACTTTGACAACCATGACACTGTCGAAATCAAGATCTCATTATTGTCTCAATTCTCATGAGTAATATATAATACGTAAATACATACTTTCCAGCCATATTGACAGACTTTTATACTAGTAATGATAATAATAATCCATCTTTATTGAAGGCGATATTTGGACAATGATGTCCATTACTATTACATATAACCCTGATATGAAAATCACAAACATCCATGTTCTGGGCTGGATTCGAACCCGCGGCCTAAATAACCGTTGGCAGATATTCTAACCACCAGCTCTACCAAAGCCGACACAGTACAGCCAAAAAGAAATGGGCCTTCGTAGGATGAATTTCACGGAAGAATAGCGAATACGAATAACATGTTATCGATCGTTGATTAGAACTCAGGTCAAATACCCTTCAAGTAGTATATAGGATCCGAAAGAGTCAGTAAAAGTTCAACGCAAAACAGATGGATTCGTGAAACAAATATGTGACTCTAAGTAAAGCGTTATCTCATTAGTAAAGGATCTGAATTAGGTATCGCCAAAAGATCGTCGAACGTTATGTTGAGGATTATGGAAAAGTATAAATCGGAAGGTTTAGCGATAGAGGTTGTAGGAATAATTTAAACACATCGACAGACGCAATCGCGTCAACAAAACAAGGACAGAGATATCGAGGTTCGTTTTTTCCCGACACAATTAGGGATTATAGTAAGAGGATCAAGCCTACAGGCGAGAAATGAAAGGGGGAATCTCGGTGCGTTGCACACCCTGCCAGTTATCGGTTAGATGAATTGAGGGATAATGTGGATATAGATATTTAAAATAATTTAAAGCTTGGTTAAGTGTTCGAAAAAAAAGTGGATTGTTCTTATTTAAAAAAATATTAAATTACATTGGCATTCTTAGGACGTACGTTGTAGATATATTACAGCTCTATCGTTAAATTAGAGCATCGTCTTTGCATTTTTGGATTTCATGATCACATTGCCATTATGGAGCGGAATTAAATGCGCAATAACTTATGAATTATATATTTTCTCTTAAAATATTTTCAATTTTTTTCTGCTTATAAACAACAATTTGTTGATTTGTAACGTTAAATGCATACAGTGGTACTTCAAAAAAATGTTATAAACAACGGAAATGTTAGTAGATTTTTGATGGATAAAAAAATAGTTAAGAAAGCGTACTCTGATGCGTTTGAAGTCCCGCAGAAAATTTCTCTGAAAATATACTCTCCGCATAAACTGCGAAATGACCCTTTTTAAAATTGAAATTTTTTTTTATTTTAAAAATATCACTTATTCGGTGTTTTTAATCTTTGTCGGATGATTTTTTACAAATTTTTATAGGAATCGAGCAGAGATTCCTCTCCGCTTGCGCTAAAGCTATGACCAACCGTTACAAATTTGGAGAGGCAGTCCCTCCATTTCATCTCTCTTCCCGCCTTGTTTAATGTCACAAATTTTGTCCCGGTTTTTGAAAAATCTTAATTAATATCCCAAATTGTCATTTAAGTAGTCCGGAACGCCCTCACTGGTCACACCATGTTGTCTGATATCTATTGCATCTATCTATCTAAGACTGACTCCTCAATAAATGTACCACAAACAATCCACTGTAATATGCCCCTCTTTATAGTTGGCTAATATTTGAAAACGCCCCCTCCTTGGCTTCCTGTAAAGTTGGCCACGTTAGCTTTAAGCCGCGTTGACGCAACCTTCTTGACGGAGGATGGACGGAAATCTTCCACGGACCAATTTCCCACCGAGAATGCGATCCGCGACGAGTGAGGTATCCAAACGATTAAGCACCCTGTCGGATGGAGAAGGATAGCTTACGAAAGGTTTTCACCAATTTCGTCGGAAAAAACGCGCGCCTCTGAAACGCGTAATTAACGCGTGGTTCGAGTCCTGCGCTCCGCCGACGCATGGCAGTGTGTGTTAGGGGGCTCCTCGCACCCTACGGCCAACAGAAAAAATATAAAAAACAAGCTAAACAAATGAACGAGATTAGAACGACATGGCGTATTTTTTCAGCGGACGGTCCTTTAATTTATGCCCCTTTCGTCCACTCCAGTTCCATCTCTCTTATGGAAATAAATTGTGAAGAAAGAAAACAATAGTAGGGGAAAAAGAGGCCGAAAGAGCTTAGAGGAACAGCACACGCCTCTCTTTCCACCGATTCTCGTCCCGAACGTAATTAAGGAGGATTTTTTTACGGGGAAATGCCCCGCGAATCAAAAAATAGGAAAATGAATGAATGAGGGGAGGGGGATGGGAATGAGGAGGGAAAGGGGGGAGGTGGAGTTGGGTGGGGGACGAACGAGATGAGGGTGGGGGAGAAAGGAATAGAGAGACACCGAAGTCATGGAGGTATGGAGGATTGAAGGGGAACGGGGGGTGGGGGGAGAAGTTCGAAAGCAAATTTAAAAAACCATTAATTTTCACCCGCGTGTTAACAAATAAACGAGTTCGGAAACTCGTCGCAATTACTTCCTACCTTTGGTGATTGTTTTTTCATTTCGAATGGACGCTGAAAAAATTCAGCGTCCGCGGGAAGGAAAAAATCCACCAAAGTTTAATTATATTGTCTCTTTCATCGTTATTGCTATTATATTTTTTTGTTGATCCTAGAAGCACCAAATTGAATTTTCCCTTTTTTTTAGTCCCCCGAAAATTTTCGATCATGCACGGTTTGAGCAAGGGGGAGTTTTTTTTTGTTACCGTGGCGACGCATAAATAAAGAGTTTGGAAGCATTGGAGCGTGGGATGGGATGTATGGCAGTGGGTGGAGAGAGGGAGGAAAGGGGGGGCGAGGGAGTGGGCGGGGAGGGTCAATGGAGGACCACAAAGGACTGCGGCGACCACAGAGCCGCCCCGCGCCGCTGCCAGGACCAGAGCTTGATGACAAAACAATTGAACCCATTTCGCGATTACCGCTATGACAAGCGGTTAATAATGATTAGCCTTCTTTTATCGCGGGTTAAGGCCTTGTTGCTCCGTTCTGCCTTCACTTTTTTCCGACCGTGAATTTGCATGCGTTAATCACTCTCTTTGTGTGGTAAACTTTGGTTTTTATTTGATTTGCAGATCTTAATCTGAAGTTAATCTATTATTCCATTTCATTAGACGACGTTGCATTTAGCCAAACCCGTGACTTACGTTAATTATCATATGCAATATTTAGATAATTTAAAAAATGGTCCAGTTGAAACCGTAACATACGCTATTCCATTAGATAAGTTATGGCAGGGGTCGGCAACCTATGGCACGCGTGCCTAAAGGTGGCACGCGGAGAGCTTTTACATGGCACGCGGAGAGTTTTTACATGGCACGATATTTCAGAGAATAATTACAATAAATATGTATTTTCAAATTAATTCTACTTTAATTTCAATTGTAATCCGTATTGTAGTTATACCGCATTGCCTTCAGAATACTTTATTATATAAGAAACGCTTTTCGTAATGGTTTAGGATCAAATGAATTTTAGGGTGGCACGCGCGGACTGCCACAAATTATGAATATTGCTAAAGAGACCCCTGAGTTAGGCATATATTCACCAAGAAATATCGTTTACTTATTATTTATTTGATGGATTAATTCTTCCCAAACTATCGTATATCCTACAAAAACGCGGCAATAATAGTTTTTATATCTTTGAATCATATGAAAAATTACTTAAATATTCATGAATATATATATATATATATATATATATATATATATATATATATATATATATGGATGTCAACAAGGTGTTGGGATGAGGAAACCCAGTGAGCACTCACCAATCAGACGACTTCAGGTTGGCGAGGCTCCGGGGATGTCGAAGCGACACACGTAAAATAACACAAAAACACAGAAACATCACAAACGTAAAGCTTTCGGAACTACTCCTTCTTCAGCTATATATATATATATATATATATATATATATATTTAGTTATCCTAAAACAGTCGTGTTTTTCGTTTTTCCTTGAAAAAGTATACGGTGTAGTGGAATATTAAATACTATTTTTGGAAATAATTCGACCGAATCCGAATGAATAGGAGAGATCCGCTGCGTTAGGTAAATATTTTCAGAAATTAAAATGCTCCAACGTGATTTAAAAACTTTTTAAAATCATAATTTGAAATAATAAAATAAAATAAATGAAATTCATAACCTTTTGAAGTGTTTTAGAAAATTTTCTACTGCCAAGAAACGAATATCTTCATTGAAAAGGGAAAAATGTTTTGTTGTGAATTTTTTAGACTACCTTTTTCGTACACCGTAGCGATTCATTTCCTTCGATGCCACTATAGCAGGGGTCTCCAAACTACGACCTGCGAGCCACATCCGGCCCGCGCAGTGATTTCATCCGGCTTGCCTTACCCCATATATTTCTTTAAGTTTTGTGTATTTACCAGCAGAAGTTTTCATTAAATATCCTTTATGATATCTAAACGATATTTTCCGCTTACTTGGTTACAATATACTTTTACTGTAGGCAAATGGCATATTACAGAATCGAAAAATTCTCAAAACTAGAGCTTTGAAATTTTTCACACGGCCCAATCAGTCATTTTAAAGGTTGTATGTGACCAGCACAGTGGGTTATGAAGCTTCATGTGGCCCTTTCGATAAAAAGTTTGCTGGCCCCTGCACTATAGCATAAAAATTCTTGCACGGAGTCAGGGCAATGATAGTTGCGTTCATACGTCCTCAAAACGCTTAAGGCGCGTGAATCCTTCCGATGGCTGTTGGCATCAGTGTTCGAGAGAAATTCCCGTGTGAGCAATCTCTATACTTTCGGCGTGATGGAAGATAAGGCGTCTCCAGGGTCCTAAATGATTACGGACCAACTGGAAGATAACCATCGGAAACAGACCACCCTCTGCGGAACTGATTTCACCGATTTGTTCGGATGATGCAATAATGGAGGGGATGGGAGTGGTGGAAGGAAGGGCGGGTTGCAAAGGGAAAGGGATGGAGGGCGTGGCGGTGAGGGTGGGATACGTTCCGACAGAAAGACGTAGCCATGGAAACAATGTCCATGAGGGCGTGACGAGGCGAGAAGAAAAGAGTAAGCCGTACGGCGCGATGGTGGAGCACTGTGCAAACACTATGAGCGCCGTTGGGAGAGTAAACTCCAAAGTATAACAAAAATTACCCTATAGAAGACGAAACGACAAAACGTCACGAAGCTCCATGAGAACGCACTGTACGACTTTTCTTGAAATCCTTAAACGAAAGTCAATTTTAGAGGGGGTATAAAAATAACGCTAGATAATCGTGCTAGAATTACTTCAAGAATAATTAAATAGAAAACGAAAACGGTGTAATAAAAAGAAATATACTCTGTATCAGGACTTCATTATCAGGCTTTGCTCACATTCTACATATCTAACTCAAAAATGTAGGATTGTTTCTTATACCACAAAATAACACAACCGATGAAATTCTGATGTCACCGAAAAGAAATATTTCAAGACATCCAAATTTCTCTGAAGAATTTTTTCACATAGATATCGCAATGCCAAACTATGCCCATCGATTCACATCTGTCAATATAAAAGACGTTTTTCGTAAGTTTCTCCATCTTCTTTTTATATCTTAATGTTATTTTCATCGATTTAGTATAGGCCTGACTGAACTTGCACCATTGTTTATCGTTTCAGCTTTTTAGTTCTACCTTAGCTCGAATATAAGGCAAGCATAAATACCTTTCTCCAGAATAACAACTTCTCAGAAGTTAGCCATTGTTTTAGAAAAAGATTTCACAAAGTCCTAGATTTAAATAAATGGAAACTTTTTCATCTCTATTTACCACTAAAAATTGCTCTTTCTGCTTAGGCGCAAATCAATTTTGTACACGGAACCGAAGAATAGTTTGCAAGATTAGGCGGAGATGCCATTTGCTGAAAACCCTATCTTGCAGGCGGAAGGACAATCACTTCAACGGCTTGGAAAATAACTGCCGCTGTGATATGGTTTGCAATTAGTGATAGATAAAAACGGGCGGTTACAGGCAACTGCGAGGCATTGAATTCAAGGAAAGCACAGAGTAATGCGAGGTAATAACCAGTTAAAGAAATAAACTAACCGATATGAGCGATGGAAATATTCTAGGCAACGGAGTAAAATAATTTTGAAAATAATATTAAATATGGCTCAAAAGTTTAGGAAAGATTGAGAATACGTTGGTTCAGACGTGGTTACGCACCAAAGACCTTCCAAACTATCCGAATAACTGCAAAAATCTCCCGCCAAGTAAATACCTGAGGAATTTTCTCTATCACTATATTGTTACTCACCTTCACCTCATACAAACACGGTTATATTCAACACAGAATTACGGAGATAGTTTTCAAGAACAAGGACTTAAAACTCAAAATATTACAAATTATTTATCTCATGAATCTCCAATAACCACAAAAAAGTAGTTATATGTTAAGGCGACACATTCCGACAGAAAAATTCTTTGGTTTGTGTGACATACCACCTTCCAATTACTGACCAAAATCATAAATAATGAATGTGAAACTTCCATAGAAGTCAAACAGCACGTAAAAGCATTGGGTTCTTGGAATCCATTAGATGGAGAGGAAGTATTAAATTAACTCTCGGATAATGTATTTGGAAGGATGAGGAAACTATAAGGAAAAGACGGAAGAGCAGCTTACCATTACTGGACGAGGGAATGTTTTCCAGTTGCCTCTGAGAACCTATAGAAAAGAAAAAAGAAACAAAATGTGAGAAGAATACTTAATAAAATTTTCTGATTGAAATTGAGAGGGAGAGAGCAGCGGCCTTCACGGATAGTCCCGTATCTGGTCGCCATAGGAAGGAAACGGAGGGCGACAGCTAAAGCAGCAATTGCTGATATTTAAAATGACTGAAACAGTAAAAATTTCTCACAGATTTTGGGTATTCGAAACTTTTGAGTAAATTGGAAAGCGGAATGGCCGTGCCCAAAAAAATATTGCGGTAAATATTTACCCAGAGTTGGGCTGCCAAACGTCCCATATTGGCTGGGATTTTCGGTATTTTATATTTTACTTTTATTTTATAACTAACGCGTTATATTACATAAAATATTTTTAAATCCGCTCTGGATTAATGCGGGTGAAACTATGGCAAGTCCAGTCAATGGACATCTACAGTGAAGTCAATTCTGCAGTGCATGGTAAACATGAACATGCCGTGCGGCGAGTTTCAGCATTATATACTTCAAAACAAACATTTGCAGAGAAACCAAATATAATAATATATATAATATAATAAATATAATTTTTTTGAACTATAACTGTTTAAATTATTTTTAAAGTGTTCGTTTAAATGTTGTTATATTGCAGTGATACTAAAAGGCCTCGGACAAGTATAACTTTTTAAATTATCAATGATGACTTAGTAATTTCTTAAACTTTCGCGCAAATCTTAAATATCATTAATTCTCCAAATAAAAGTTGATAATTATTCTTTTTAGCACGTTTTCTTAAGATAAGAAAACGTGCTAATGTGATTAATCTGTCTGCCTGTCTGTCCTCCCCAAAAGAGGAGGCAAATCAGAACCCTGAAAATTTTTAAGAAAACGTGCCTCCACCCATTACTTTAGCAAGGTTTTCTTGTTTGTAATCTTTCTTTTTCCCTCCCTAAACGATGTGTTCCTTATTATGAGATCAAAAATTTAAATGTGTAGCATACATTCTACAGTACATACATAAATAAAACTTTCTCTCGTGTTTATTTGTTTATTATATCTTAAAATGATAAACATACTCTTTTTATAGTTCCCATACTGTCGTCCAGTTTTTTCGGATCTTTTATGTGTCCCGTATTTTCAAAACCGAAACCTGGCAACCCTAAGAGGAACCGACCCTTGGGATATCAAATGCCACGAAATCCGAGTAAAAGAATTCTAATAAAAACTACATTTATTACAAGGAACCCAAATACATTGCATAATATGCATGCTGGTCTTTCAGCTCACTAGCTCACCAGAGCAACGCTGTAAAACCCTACAACCCAAATCGCTCCAGGCCATGCCCATAGAGCAGCGGTCCCCAAACATTACGAAGTCGCTCCCCCCTTCACTTAGGAAAACAATCTTTTCTTTCCCCTCTATACCATGTTCAATTACATTTCATAAACAATATCTACTGGACATGAAATTACCATTAATAAAACCATCTTAAGGAAAACGTGGACGAAAACGATACTTCCTATACAACTGAGGGCTAGAATTTGGTTGCTGCATATTGTAGGTCTGAAGATTAGGATGGTTAAACGGACAGGAGATATAAGTATAAGTAATCCTTTGCGCCCTCTTCCCCTCCACCAACTTGCTATAGAGAGAGAATGAGAGAATTCAGCGAGAAAAACTTTTTGCCCACAATGATAAAGGAAAATAAAAGGAAATAACACTGCCTGCCAGAATACGTCACCAGTAATTGTTCAGCTTCATTACAATTTTCATCGATCAAAAACATTTTGACTCTTCCGTGGATTAATAAATCAAAAATTCGTTTAATATGCAATATAAGGTAGCTATTTAACAATTGATTGAAGTTATCTTTTTATAAGAGCATTTTAGAAATACAAATGTATAACCCTTCAACACCGCCATTTACATTTATTTAATATCCAACACTTCGCTTATAACGTGCGCCTCAAAGAGATCTTGTTGGTATGACGATCGTCGATTTGAGAGGTGTCATTGAGAGCCGTCGATTGTTGAGTCACGTGTCCCTTGTATTCCTGAGATTCAAGTGAACTTGAATCAGAAAGATAAGTGGGGAGGGAGGTGGGGAATTGGAAGAGTGTGAAGAGGCGAAAAGGATGAAAGGGAACGAGTTAGCTCGAGGGAAGGGAGCGGAGAGGGAAACAGGGGAGGAAGGAACGAGGAAAATGCGAAGAGGAGAGCGGGCGGAGGGACGAAGAGAGAAATTGAAGATCGAGGTGAAGCCGAGATCTACTACAAGCGACGTTAAAAATATTTATAATGAGATCATATATATATATATATATATATATATATATATATATATATATATATATATATATATATATATATTAGAACAGTATGCTACGGAAAATAATGATTACGGTCAGCTGGAATTCTAGGGAGAAGATTACCAATCAAATATTCTCATATTGAAAATGCCATAGTCTGGCACCTGTTAACAAAGTTCCCATGGTGAAACAATGCAGAAGAAATAAATGCCATAATTTATAGCTTACTTTAATGAGTTATATTATTTCCACGCACAAGCAATTGGCATAAATAGTTAACTGTGACTCCACGAAGACGAACGTTAGCTTCTTACGGAGTGGATATAGTCGCACATTCTGTGATGTATGCTAAATACAAATGTATGCAGTACTTTTACCATTAAATGTGCGTCCCGTAAATCTCGCAGCGACCTCTCCTATTTCGAATACATGTCCACATAAGTGTATTATTTCCGCTCAAGTCTGATGGATAACTCGATATCATAATGTTTCGTATCTTTTGCGATCAGTCCACAAAAAAAAAATCAAACAGCCGCAGAGAAGAATTCGATGCCCGCTTTTTCCATTCGTGGAGGCCATTGTGCCTCGCATCCACAACAAACGGGCGCGCAGACGAACCGCGGGGGATCACCGCTCGCAATCGGATAATTAAAAGGGGATTTTGATGCCAAAGCGTGGCGGGTCCGGAGGGAGCAAGAAGCAGATTACTAGGATGGGGATGAAGGCATGGGAAACTGCGGGGATCCGATGTGAGGGAGGGAGAGGGGAGGGAGGGAGAGGGGAGGGAAGGGAAAGGAGAGGGAGGGAAAGGGGAGGGTGGGAAAGGGGAGGGAGAGGAGAGAGAGGGAGGTAGAAACGAAGGAGGGAGAGAGGTTCGACGGAAGGGGGGAGGAAGGGAGAGGAAAATAGAGAAGGCAAGACAGGAGATTGTAGTGGAGAGGGAGAAAGAGAGGATAAGAAAGAGGAAAAGAGAAAGAGGAGAAATATAGTAGGAGATGTAGGGGGAGGGATGGAAGTTGCGCGGACACAAAACCCAGGTCGGCAGCGCGGCAAGGCGCAGGGTCCTTTGAGAGGGACCTGGAGAGAGGGTGGGGAGGCAGACAACAGGGCGGGCGAATCAGCTGTCAGCGTCAGGACTCTGTGCTCAACGCGTAACACAATCTCCCATTATGGCTGCGCTTTGCCCCCAAGGGCCCCGCACGACCGGAGCGCTTTCGCCCCGCGGGGGCCGCCCTCCCTCCTCTCCCCTTAAAATCCTCCTCTCTCACTCGGCCGTGAGCCAATATTATGTTGTATATGTAGTTTCTCACACCAATGAAATTAAATAATCAAGGTTTACGGCTGCAACGAATGAGAATCCCATTTAAACGCTACAAGCTCGTTTTAAGCACGACTCGTACGACGCAACTTTGAGAACTGAAATGCACGAGTGATTTCACGATCAAAAGATAAAACTATTTTTAATTTTCTGTCAGTATAGTTGACGGACTTGATTCCTTGCCAAAGGTTAAGAATAGACAATGAGAAATATTAAAAGTGAGATTTTGTAGTAAATAAACAAAAAACTGCCTTGGCAAAATTTATAAGATCATCTTTTATTTGCAACCTATGCAACAACCGAGATTCGCATGTTTTAGTTGTAAAAATCTGTTTTTAGAGGGTGAAAAAGTTCAAAGAAAGGGGGTTGTCATATTTTCAGCTTTTAAAACTACAAGGCAAAGTATTTAAAGTAATTGAAATGAGTATCACGGAAAGGAACATTTAGACGATACTTGAGAAATATATGTACATCTACATGATTTCCTGCCAAGTCACCTTATTGGAGGATGGCAGCGGGTGCAGTGCACCAAAAGTCCCTAATAATCCTATGCTATCCTATATTACTACGTTACATTTTCATATTAGGTTCTCTTATAGTCAAGGGAAAAACGATCCTCTATATCGCATTTTAAGTCTAGCCTGCAGTTTACGTTCCTCTAACGAAGCCTATTTCATATTTTCTGTTACTTACGTAACACTTTGTTTTCTATCGTAATTTCTCTTTACGAATCTAGATGCCCCGTACTGCACCTTTCCTATCTCCTTAGTGAATCCCTTTTCGTAAGGATCCCACACAAATACACAGATGCTGCGTATTATTTCACGCAATAAAATGTGTCCATTAGATAAGTCCGGGATAGTTGCCGCGGTTTTCGAAAATCTTCACCTAGGTCTTCAAGTAATAGTACAAAAATATTAAAGATACACTCATTTGTTAGCTTACAGTTTTGGTACCTACTGTTAAAAAAAATTCGCAGCAACGTAAATATTAAATAAACTAAGAATAGTAAACATCCTCTTTGCGGCGTCTCTCCCGAGGGGTACGTGGAAGACGCCGCACTAGAAGATGGGTGATGTCAGTAAACTACCCTTTTGTTATGGTTCATTGCATTTATTTTTTTATATTCGTTAACCAAGTATAAGGTAAATAAGTACAAAATTTATATGATGAAGCTGCTCATAGGAGGCCTCACTGGCGACAGCAGAGGAAAGACTAGCCAAAAGGTCGAGTTTGGAGGACAATGCCCCCTCCTCCTCGGGCCCACCTTCTATTTCTATTTTCACACCACTGTTAGTGGGAATTTCCAATAATAACGATACCATCAAAGGCAATAAAAACCTTTGGAAAAGATCAATATTATGAAGCGGTCTCTCTCCCGATTTGGCCGGGAGAGATACCGCATCCAGTTTTAAACTATTCAGAATGATATTATTGGAAAAATATTCATAGCAGTAAATAAGAATACCCTAATAACGCCTGCAAACCACCGAAAATTAAAAAATTACGGAAATTTTAAAATATGCGAGATAAAAATTTTAGGGTAAAACTGTGACGCCCTACACCTTGGAACGGAGAAATATTGGCTAATTGCCACAGTATAAATCGGTTCAAGTCCTACAATTCCAAAAATATCTAACTACTGTAAGAAACACAGCTTGACATTAACGGTGGAACTATGTAATATTGAAAATGCGGCATCTCTCCCGAAATTACCTTGTAAGTATTCATGATTTGTCAAAAAAATCGCATTATTTCATTAAATCCTCCGCAGATAATTATAAAACTAAACGTTAGAGATGTGACACTAAATATTAATTGCATAATGATTAGGATTCTAGGATTTGCATCAAATGTAAATCTAACCGAAGTATTTTATACGGAAACCTCACGTCATATGAAAAATACAATTAAATAGCGATGATGAATGAGCGAAAATCAGAAGCATTTTAAACCATATAAAATGACGTCAAATATTTCATGGGTAATTCAATATGATAGATAGGGCCAGCCTGAGCTACGGGCGAGCCGGACGGCTGCCCGGGGCGCCGAGTTTTGGGGCGCTATACCGATCATTTACCTAGGTATTACTTGCAAGTGAATAAATATTGAATACCAATTTATAACGAGGAACAGGCTAGAATTTTGATGGCATTCCTTTTAATTTTTAATTATCAATAATGTTTACAGAACGATGAATAAATTAACATGTACTGTGTAAATATCTCAACAAACATTAACAGAGGGGGTGCTATCTCACCCGGGGCGCCAAATTCCTCGAGCCGCCCCTGATGATAGGCATAAAGATTATTATCAACAGAAACGTCTATCATAGTGAGGAAAAAATATTATTTTAAAATGTAGAATGGAAGCAAAAGAGACCGAAAAGAATAGGGATGTCAAATAAATAACAAAAACAAAGTCGAAGAAAGAAAGAAAGGAATTGCAGTCGTGAAATTCCTCGGATAGTCTTTAATTTTTACATAAATTTTACGTTCCAAATATTAAAAAATCAAAATTAAAAGACTTCAATTTTTGCCACAAGTATTTATGACACTTCGATATCGAAGACATTTCCTACATTCACATATGTAATTTCACGTACCCTTACTCGATTATGGAAAGCTTAAACTGAAACAATGTGACCGTTATAAAGGAAAGGCGGTACCGATTTAATATGCCATTTGGTATTCTCTCAGAGAAATCCGAGAATTGTCTCGCCTGTACGCTTTCCATGATGCGAGACAAAAACTTTTATTTCGCGATAATTTGAGAATTAATTATATAAATTGATCTAGTTTTCAACGTCAGATGTAAGTGGCAGCCCAAAAATCAACCCAAGCTGGAGATTTTAAACGAATGCCACGCAGCCAATTTCGGGATCGAACGGTCGAGTGGAGTTATAATTGACTGGAGACGCAAAACATTTCGGATCGGTTGAGTAAAACACGGCGCCGCAGATCCCTTCTCGCGTTGAAAGGGCAACTTCTGCGTCCTTGATGGGAAACCTTAATAGGTTAACGAATACCCCGCTGAGAAAAGGGGGAAGGGCATCACCCACCTCGCCCTCGCAGTCTACCAGACTGAAGGCATGCATTCGTTTCTTCGCTTTCGTAGCTGCGGCTCCCTTCAACACGATCTCGCGACAAAGAGTAAGCGTCGGAGGATAGAGGCGCGACTACCTGCGGGATTGGCTGGAGTGAGAGTAGGGGAAGATGGCAGGAACAGGATAGGGAAGGGGGAATAAAAAGAGGAATGTGTGGTTTGGGGAAAATGGGGAAGGATTGATCAATAAAGAGAGAGGTTCGGGAGAATGAATGAGTGGAGAGAGAGGAAAACATGAGTAGAGAAGGATGGAGGAGAAAAACCGCCCAAAGGAGAATTTGAGAGTGATCTGATGATGAAGTGGTAGGAAGAAGCGAAGAAGAAGGGAGTGAAAATTTCATTGAGATGGGAATGAAGTACATGGAAGCGTATAGAGCAGTGGTTCTTAACCCTTTTTCGTCTCGTCCTCCGTTCTGAGATTTTAAAATCTCCACGCCACCCCTCCCCCCCCCCCCGCCTCTCCGTTCCTCAGAAATCTTTTTTATGTTTTTAAAATTTTTTTAGCAATAAAATATTAGTAATGGTCATTAGTTTTTTATTACATAGGTTTCTAATTCTTGCTTGTCTAAGCGCATGAACTGAGTTCGTCTGTGTGAGATTATTCACTGAGCTCTAATATTTCGTTTTGGTGTCGATGTACAACTAGAGCTGAAAAGCTTGCGTCATTCTATGGATAGTCGGCAATAGGTTGTCATTGCGTAAAAAATCCGTGTAGTATTTTACATATTATTTCTACGTACAATACATTCATTCGTCTGCACTACATCTGTTATGGAGGCGATTAGTTTGCGTAGCATTTGAATACAACAGTACAAGACACATATATATATATATAGACTTCTTACAGAGGAGGAACATGTATATATATGTTATATGATATATATATATATATATATATATATATATATATATATATATATATATATATATATATATATGAGGATACTATTGTTTTGGCACTTCCAGAAGAGCTGAATATTCGAATTTTTTTATGACACTAGAATTATGCAAACCCGACTAGAAAAAACGAAAAACTTGAAAAGTTTTAGAATGCTGCCGCTAAAAATTCGAAATTGTTTAAATAAATTTTCACGGTTTAGGTATTACCGGATGTGCTACGTATCTGACATTTTTTAATAGGTAAAATTAAAAAAAACGAAATAGGGATTATATAAAATTTGATATTTTAATTTGTTTGGCAGTTAAAAATTCTTAAAGTTTAAACAAATAGATAAATGTTTAGATACTACGGGGCGAGTTAGGGAGCTGACAATATTAACTTATTTAGAGCTTAGTCTATATAAACGAATAAACATTTCAATGTATCCATGAAATTGTTATTGCGGCCGTTAAAATTTAATTAAATTTAAACAATTAGAAAATCTTATTTTTCTTCCAAATGTTCTACAAATTCAAAATTTGGCAGAAATGTGTGACATTATTAACCCAATGTGGAAAAAGTATATTCCTAAAATTGCATATATTAGTGATTGTTTTACACAATTATTGTTCCATGAGGAAAAACGAAAATCATTGCAGAGGAGAAATTTTTTGAATTAAAGAAATATAGCCCATGATGAAATATCTCTAAAACATTAATGTTTTTTCAAGGTGAGATGAAATGCTTGCTGCAGAATGCAAGCACCTTCTACTATAAGTGTGTGTGTGTGTCACGGTAAATGTGCGTAGTCACGTAAATGTGTATAGGTCTACCGTGATCACAAGAACATTTTGGTGTTACAGTAGATGTGGCCTAATCCCTCACTCCGCTTGGCACCCTCCCCTCTCGTCCTTCCTTACAGCACGGGCTATCGCTGTCTCGGTCATTTTTTAATTACACTGTTGCCAATTATACGCAAAACTTCGTCTAGGCAGCAACTGTAAATAGTGAGAACTAACCTAAGGAGGAGAAGGATGGGCTAGTAGTAGGGTGAGGGAAGTCAAGATGACCGAGGGAACTTCCCCTCCGTGCGCGGCCGAAATCCGCGCATGTTCTTATCTTTGCGGCATACCTATACATTTCCCGGTTAATGTGCACATTTATCAACAAGTTAGGTAAATGTATGTATAACATACTTTACCGATTAAATTAGGGAATGTACAGTCATTTGTAAAAGTCTGTGGGCAAGCTCGGTCGCGTCGCTCACGGCCAAACAGTGAAGTTAAAATATATGTTGGCACTATGTGATTCGCAGCGAGAGAGGGGAAGGGTGGTGTGGGGTATATGTTTTGGAAGTTCGAGCGAGTGAGGGGAATCAAGAAATGGCCGTAGAATTGCATGCTACCGGGGTTGAATTGAGACCGCGCATCGCCCCTGAGGAAAGGTCTCGAAATTGAGACCCAAAGACGGAAGTGTTTAAAATGCTCATGCCACACCTGATTACGACTCAGCCCAAATCCTCGAGGATATTCCACGTCTGAAATGGTTCACCAAAGGATATGGCTTTCCATTTCCGCTGGACTAACACTGGCTGCGTTGCCGTGATCGCTAGGGACTTGAACCGACAACGGAGTAAAGGATGTGGACTCGTGCGTTAATACAAAATTTTTAATTTAAATTTTCGCGTATTTCATAGAATTGAGGTTGTATTTTTAGAGTTATTTTTTAATGAAAACCGAAAAGATGATTTGGTACGCCAGAAAATTGTAAGTTTTAATAACAATAGATATAGTAATATCTGTTATTCGAATAAGTATTCCAGTTTACTGGAAGCAAACATTAAATCGACTTTGGCACTAGAAATACATAATAGACGAAAATTGTAGTATATTTTGTTGCATTATTAAAATTATGTTTCACTTAATCAAATTTTTACCATTACCAGAGAACTTTGAGAAGTTCTTATTTTCGACAAATACATTAAATAGAATTCAATTGTTTTATAAGCAAAATGCATTTCCATTGCGTATTTTATCTGTAATAACTACTTAATATCATAAATTAGTGCATTTCGGAAGAATGTGAAGAATTTGGCATTGTAACAAATTTGCTACCACGCTTTCACTAATACCAAAAATCCGCTCCCTCGAGGGTTCATAAAGATATTATGTTTTTTTTAATTTGTCACTCGGATTTTTGAATTTGGAATCAGGCACTACGCAAATAGCGCATAAAAAATATAATTTATAAAGCCAAATCATAACATAGCAAGGAAAGCCTTTTGTCAATTCATCTCAGGTATAAAAGAGAAAAAAAATAATTAGTGAAAAGTGTAACAACTAGCCCCGGTCTCCCCTATGCATAAGGAAAATGTCATTTCTAGCGGGTATTTAGATAAATAAAATACACAGTAATGTTAATAAGTTTAATATTCTGTGATGTCTCCATGAACTTCCATTGCGCTACGTAGTCGCCGTCCCATGGACCCCACTAGATTTCGGAATATTTCCGGACGCCGCCCAAGAGAGGTCCATATCTCCCTGATATTTTCTTCCAGAGATTCAGGAGTGCGCTTGTATTCTGCAGACCACTCCTGAACAACGATGCCCCACAGATTTTTAATCGGGTTAAAATCTGGAGAACGCGCAAGCCAGGGAAGAACTCGTATTTCGGGACGATTATTTAAAAAATCCCTTGTAATGCGTGCCGTATATATCGGGCTATTGTCCTGAGTTAATACGACTTCCTCGCCTTCAGGGACGATTTCATTCGCATATGGCAGGAGGTGCTCGCGAAGAATATCACTGTAAATTCTTGCCGTCATTCTAGGCGGGATTCTCACCAAAGGACCGGGTCCAACTGCAGTCATCGCACCCCAAAAACCTACACTTACGTGCCCTGACTTTTCAGTGCGGACCATATTTTGCGGCTCGTACCTGAAAAAAACATATTTCAGGAAAACTTTCTTTCATATAAAAAATTTCTGCTGATAATATTTACAGATTTACAGCAGAGCACAAAATCTTGCGAGAAGTAAAAGAAAATAAGAAAAAAAATTGTGATGCAAACCTTGTTCCTCGGGGACGCCATAATTGTATCCTGCCATCCTCATCACTCCGAAATGATTTTTCATCGTCAAATATGACGAGATCCCAGAAGGCCTGGTCCATTTCCGCATATGTTTCCGCAAAGAATAAGCGGGATGTCTTATGTCCTGCTGTAAGTTGTGGCTTGCGGCACGGCTTATGGTGGCGCAGTCCAGCCTCAAGCGCTCTAGCCCTATAGGTCCAATAGCTGCATCCATAACCGAAATCTCGTTGCGCCGAGGCCAATCCACGCCTTGTGAGAGGATGCTCTGCTACATGCTGCCGAATTGCCAAATCTTGATCTTCAGTCGTGCGTCTGGGTCGGCCCGTTCGCGGTTTATTTTTTAGATCACGGTCCCCGTCGTTGCTACGTTTGACACGCAATTTCGGTGCACACCGAACGAACGAGGTGAGAAATCTCGTACCTAAGCACCCGGTGTTAAGGCAACCCGTCCATTAGGCAGCTCGCTCCCCGGATCTCAATCCTCTGGATGTTTTTATTTGGGGTCACATCAAAAGCCTCGTGTATGAAAATGCAGTCGGTCAAGTGGCGGACCTTTTCCCTCGTATCCAGGTTGCATGTGATTCAATCCGCAACACGGCGGGAATTTTCGAACGAACTAGGCAATCATTGTTCAGATGATGCATGTTGTGTTTGCAGGTTGGGGCCACCAGTTCAAGCACCTCCTTTAATGAATCTTGTCCCGTACTAAGCACGGTAATAAAACATCCTGTTACGTCCCGAATTTCCGTACACACGTGCCTGCAAGCAATACTAAGTAAACAGAGTGAGCAAGACATTTCGCCGTGCACCGAGGAAGCACATCACAGTTGGCGTGCAAATCACAGAGAGTGCCTTAACACCGGGCGCTTAGGTACGATATTTCTCACCTTGTAGTTCGAACAGGAAACTGCTCCCGACACAGGAGCCGAGTGTTTCGCACATCGGGCATGCCGCCCTACAACCCCCATCATTTTGTCGGTATAATTTAGGAACACCCTGTATATACTAAAGCATATAAAATGGACAACATTAAAAACATATGAATGATGAAAATTTGAGGTAAAATTGATCTTTGTCCAAAGTGAATCACGACCCCCTGGAATCCTCATATGACCGCCTAGGGGGCACCCAACAGATTAATAACCTGGGACATAGAGTACGGTGAGAAAGACTGGAGGTAGTAAGGAGAACAGAGACAGAGAGAGAAAATAAGAGATCAGAGATGGTTATCGACAGTTTGTCGATTAAGTAAAAAATAATGGAAAGTGGCGTCAATTTCCAACAACGCGAGGGTGGTTGAAAATCTGGGTGGGAGAGAATGGTTGGGAGTGGTTTAAGGAGAGCGAGATGGTGGAGGAAGTAAAGAGGAGATATAGTTTGTTCGTCACTCTAAGGCAGGTGACCTCCTGATGGAATAACGTGCTGGAGGTAAAGAGAGTTGGAATCTGAGATTGCAATTCGGATAATGGGTGATATGAAGGGAATAAGAAAGCTAAGTGAGGCTGTGGGATGGGAAAGAGAGGTGGAGTGGAGCTTGAAAAGAACGTTTGTCTTTTTATCCTCCAATACAATCTCTCGTCTCCAGCTTTTTTCATATGCTACAAATAAACAGTATTTTGCGAAATTCAGGCAAATAAAAAATATTGATTTACACGAATTACTAATAATCTTGCAGTTTACTTCCGATTAAAATTAAATGTTTTCGTTCCAAGCCTTGATTCTTCCTTGAATAAATGAATGTCGGCTCTCGCTCACACACTTCCCAGTAAAATTACGTTTTTACCCTCGAGCGGGCGCGCTCTTGTTTGTTACACGGCCGGGCGCGCGGTGTACTTTGTCCATGGCGGAATTTTTACAAAATAACTCATGTGTTTGATGGTATTATTGGTTTATTTTTATCAAAATGTTGTTTTATGTTCTATTACAACTTATTATGATAGTTCTTGATTTAACAAATTATATTCCAATTAAAAATATTGTTATACTTATATCAACACACAAACCTAAGTAACAATTATAAAATTTCCATTATTAATCTTTAACATTACATGACTGGCAAATATATGTAACTTTGACATGTTTCTTGCAAGAAAATTGAATGCAAGAATCACATTTAATGGTTGTCTACATTTTTTCTTCCACCACATAGTACATATCGTCCACGATTTTGTATTTCCTTGTGCTGGCATATAAATTCCCTTTCCGCTGGTTCTCGATATTTTGAAAGGAGTATCTTCACATCTGACGGTAGAGAATTGATTTTTGCTCTTTCGGTGAGATAGGGCTTTATCAATGCCAATGATAATTCCTTCAAAAAATTTCATTTTGGTAACCTCGAATTGTCAACATTAGAAAAATAAAGGATTAGCGCATTTATCCCCGCTATATTTATTAGCGATAAGAATATTGCCAATAGCCACCGTCGAGTAATACGAGCTACAGAGTAAGTACTACGCATTTGATCTGCTGTGTCTATTCCACCCTTAGTCATGTTTTATTATTTTTTGGCACGTTGGACGCTAAATAATCGAACGCCATATAGTCGGTGATCTACCGTATGTCACTCTGCGAGCATTTCAAAGTAAAGCAAAAATTGAAAGTGTAACTTTACAGATTTACACATAATAAAAAAATAACTTATATGACAAGGCGAGCGGCGTACTCAATGCCAAAGATCACCCTTTCAATAATTCTGTCAGAAAGATGACGATAGAGCAACACGTAGTAAAATGACACCTATATATATACTGAGAATAAAGGGAAGATTAGCCTATTTCATCATAGAGATGTTTATTCTACCATAGTCAATAAACAAAATATTTGATTCCTCGAGCATTTCAAAGTACAATGGAAATTGAAACTGTAACATTACAGACATAAGTATAAACATAAAGAATATAAATTACATGGCAAACCTTGCTGCCTTCTCAGCATAAACAAAAATCACTCTTTCAATCGTTCATATATTCAATCAGCCGCGTCTGCTCAAGTGACTGAGGTAAAGCAAATAATGAGTCACACGACCAGGCGCGCGGTGTATTCAGCACGCCACGGATGACTAATACTATTATCACTCCGATTATTATGCTACTACAGATCTTTGAGGTACGAAACCTTTCTCATTTGGAAATCAAAATGACACTGAAGGAATCCACAAAGTGTCTTAGATGCCAGACACAAAGCAGCCTTGCCACATTGAAATTCGTAATATTGGCGTATTTCATACACCACCGCGGCCGCTCGAGGGTTAAATTAATAATACCGATAATATATTTGCATATTATCCTGCAACTCACCATATAAATGTGGGTGGATGGGGGGGGGGAGGGGGGTGCAATACACCTAAACATTCATAACACAATTGTGGTGACAAAGAGAAGCCCAACAATTATTGGTCGATATAACTAACATCATTATCTCTAAAGGTGCTTGAGCTTGTAGCTTTCATCTCCACTACGTGGTTTTTAGATAGCTGGTCTCTCCGTAACAAGTGTCTGCAAGGTTTCAAGAGAAATTCATCGCACTAATGTCAATTCGGTGTTTTTATAGCGTAATTGAGTCATGGGGAGAAAAATTACCACGTCGGCCTTATCGAAAGCCTTTGATAAGGTATCTCACAGTAAATTAACCCTAAAGCTGCTAAATATCGGTATCAATGGAAAAGGTGTGTGTTCGGTTAGAAACTAGGAAAAAACGAACCTTGAGACGAATCTGTCCTATTATAAATATCACAAATTTTATCAACATGGTCGAGTCTCCCAATAAAGGTGGAGGTTTACATCAAGAATCTCCTCCGCTAAGAAAACTATTATCTACTAGTTTGCCCATTGCAGCGTTGCTTGCAATTGGGATGTAACGGCGAAACGAGATATAGGAAAAAGGACTACTATCTATGATATATATACTCTTCTTACAGAGGAGGAACATATATATATATATATATATATATATATATATATATATATATATATATATATATATAGACGTCCCTTACAGAGGAGGATATAACATACTAGTAGAAGGTGCTTGCATTCTGCAAGCATATCATCTCACATTGAAAAAACATTCATTTTTCAGACAGATATTTCATCATTACAAATATTTTTTTAATTATAAAGATTTCACCTACGCAGCGATTTTCGTTTTTCCCTTATGCAAAAATATTAGATTAAAACAATCCGAAAACTTTGCAATTTTAATAATTTTATACTTTCTCCATTATGGGATACCAATGCTACACATTTCTGCCAAATATTAAAGTGGTAGCACTTCTTGAAGTGAAATAATATATTTATAATTGTTTAAAATTAAATATTTTTTAACGGCCGCAATAAGAATTTCATGTACATACTCAAATGTTTTTAGTTTATAAAGACTAAACTCTAAATAAATTAAAAATTTCAGCTCTCTAACTCACACCGTAGTATCTACAAATTTACTTATTTGTTTAAAATTTATGAATTTTTAACTGCCAAAAAAAATAAAATATCAAAATTTTTATAATCCCTATTTCGTTTTTTTACAATTGCTGCCCCTAAAAAGATTTCAGCTCCGTAGGACATTTGGAAATAGATAAACCTTGAAAATTTGTTTAAAATATTGTGAATTTTTAGCGACCGCATTGTCGCAATTTTTAAAGATTTTCGTTTTTTCTAGTCGATTTTGCACAAAATCCTACCTAAGAAAAAAATTTCGAATCTCCAGCTCATCTGGAAGTGCAATTTTAAGAATTTTATACTTTCTCCATTATGGGATACTAATGGTACACATTTATGAAAAATTTTAAAGTTGTAGCACTTCTAGAAGTGAAATAATATTTTTCTAATTGTTCAAATTTTAATCATTTTTAACGGCCACCGCAATATATTTATGGAGAGGTTCAAGTGCTCATTTGTGCAAATGCACTACTCTGTAAATAATTTGAGAATTTCAGCTTCCTAGCTCATCCCGTAGTACCTAAACAGTGATCTATTTGTTTAAATTTTAAGAATTTTTTACGGCAACACAAATTAAAATATCAAAATTTCTATAATCCCTATTTCGTTTTTTTACAAATCCTACCTCTAAGAAGAATTTCAGTTCCGTAGCACATTCGAAAATACATAAACCTTGAAAATTTGTTTAAACAATTGCGTATTTTTAACGGCCGCATTGTTGCACTTTTTCAAGATTTTCGTTTTTTTTAGTCGGTTTGGCACAAAATACTACCTAAGAAAAAAATTTCGAATCTCCAGCTGATCTGGAAGTGCCTAAACATTAGTATCCTCCTATATGTATGTTATATCCTCCTCCTCTGTAAGAAACGTCTATGTATAATGATGTTGTGTATGTTATATGTATGTTATATCCTCCTCTGTAAGGAACGTCTATATAGAATGATATATATAGGAGGATACTAATGGTTAGGCACTTCCAGAAGAGCTGAAAATTCGAAATTTTTTACGACAGTAGGGTTATCTGCAAAACCGAATAGAAAAAACGAAAATCTTGAAAAAGTTCGACAATGCGACCGCTAAAAATCCGAAATTCTTTGAACAAATTTTCAGGGTTTATGTATTTCCCGATGTGCTACGGAGCTGAATTTTTTTAGGTAGAATTTGTAAAAAAACGAAATAGGGATTATACAAATTTTGATATTTTAATTTTTTTGGCAGTTAAAAATTCTTAAAATTTAAACAAATGTTTAGATACTATGGGGAGAGACACGGAGTTGAAATTTTTCAATTATTTAGAGATTAGTCTATACAAACGAATAATCATTTCAGTGTATGCATGAAATTGTTAATTTGGCCGTTAAAAATTAATTTGTTTTATACAAATAGATAATTGTTATTTCACTTCTAAATGTGCTACAAACTTTAGAGGTTCCACACTTGTCTCGTCCCGGCGCTGTCAGTCTTCCTACCCTTTAATGTGCGAACTATTACTATTTCGTAATTAAATCGACGTTTTTATTTACTAGTATTCTTGTCAACAAATCGTTTACATATTACACTCTTATACATTGCAAAGGTAGAGCATAGGGAATACAAAGCTGTGAGATTGGTTAAGTTATCCAGAGGAAAATATACAGTTCTAAATATTTATTTTTTAAATATTTCATAAAGTATTGTAAGATAACTGTACCCAATATGGCCTGTTCCCCAAATGGCCTAATCACCGTATCAAACGTACTTCGTGACAAAATCGATAGATGGTGGTAGCAGTATATCGGTAGACTGCTAACAACTGTGTTTATATGAAATTCTGCTGGGCGTGCTCAGTTGGCTAAATTTGCTCGAGTGTTTTGATTGAGACCAGCGTTTGTGGTTATGTGCATCTAATTTCAAGACGTTTGTTAAGTCATTGTTTGTACAGATAAAAGTTAATTGATTAATTTGACCTTAGGCATTCTACAAGATAATTGTCTCTACTATTAGTGGAAATTTATTGAGATGTCGTGTGGTTCCAACGAAGTATGTTTTATTAGCCCAATTCTCGTCATTACAATGAATTTTTTATATGATTTAGGTCTCATTTTATTGTTCATTTCTTTATTTAAATTAAATTTTGACCTCGTGTGCCTAAATCTTTGGTGGTACAATTTTACGATTTTGACCTAAATGTGTAAAATTAGAATCTTGACTTTTGTTCTCTCATTTTTTAGTTATTTTTGCCTACCGAAAATTTATTGTGACCATTTTTGAGCAATCAAGCATTATAATTTTGATACAAGCACTTGAGAAATATTTAAGATTCTTGATCTCTTATATTTTATAAAGTTTTGAGCAATAACCCAATAAGCCATATTGAGATCATACGTTCCTAATATGGCCTAATAGCAAGGTTTTGCAAAAATGTTAACCAGTAATTCCATGTTGAGGTGTTATAGTTGTAACATATTTTGTTTACTTAAATAAACTGTCTTAGAGTACATTATGTCAGCTTTACTTTCAGCATTTGGGAAAGGTACTTAAAAAATTAATAAAGCTTAGCTAGGCCATATTGGGTAGAGTTATCTTATAACAAGAAATCATTTACTTTTCCGATAGGTATAAATTTTATACATGTGTTTAAAGAATACGGGAACACACTGATAGGCATTTTTGTTGAATGATTGTTTAATACCAGAACAAAATGATAAGCATACTTATGTATGATGATGAATTCCTTCATTTTTATTAAGAGCTTTGCAATTTTTTTATAAAGGACCTGTTGTCTCTCTCCTCCTCTCACCAGTAGCAGAACTAATATACCGCAGAATCCACTATGACGGGAGAAAGATATATTTAAGGGGTTCTGCAGTTGGATCAATATATTATATCAAACAACTATTTATGAAATGGCCCATAAATTATTTTCGCGTTGTACTTGTACTTTATCTTTCGAAAGACGATACGTTTATACAATGAGAGCGTATCATGTGCGTATCCGAGAGAATCAGTTTTATGAACTTGAAGTGCAGACGACACGTAGAAAAACATCAATCATTCTCCAATGAAGCTAAAATTTATACCGATTCCTTGGTGTTCAATCGACTCAAACTTAAAAGTATGGCTACAAAAAAATATGGGAGAAAATATTTTAAAAATTTCACCACGTGCTGATTTAGACGCCCCATTTGAAATTTTAGTGTGAGATTGAATGTAGTGCAATGGTGTATATAAAAGTATTTTCATAAATGTTCACTGAGCACGGAAGTGGTTAAAAATTTATGTATAATATCAGGCTTATTAGCCAAGGAACTGATCAAGTAACTACTTTATATGTATGTGCATGCTCTTTTCTCAATTTCTCTCTCTCCCTTCCTCTCTCTACGATCTCCTAAAGGGAATGGGTTCCCGTGTAGAGAGGAAGAGGACGTTCTAAGAGTAAATACGCGTAATGGAACGCCCTCTGCTTAATTTCAGACGCAAACAACCCCTTAAACCGTGATTAGCAACCCTCTTCTCTTCCCTAAGACGACCCCTACCTTCGCTTCCATCTCCTTTATATTCTCTGTGCCTTTCGTATAATGGTCCTTGATTAAAACGTTGATTAATAACCGCTAAATTGAGTGTTAAATCCATTAGGGGCAAAGTGAATAAATTAAGGGATTAATTAACCATTGGTAATTGCAGAAAACCGGCGCGCCGACGGAGTAGTAGGCCGGGCGGAGGGAAAGGATTAGGGAAAGAGGAACGGGAGAGAAGTGGGTAAATGCGAGAGAGGTGAGAGGGAGCCAGGCTGAATGTGGAGAGGAGAGGAAGGGGCTAAATAGTGAGACGAGAGGCGGAGATTAGAGAGGAAGGGAAAGATGGGAGAATAGATGAAGAATATGGAGGAGAACGATGCAGAAGAAGTGGATGAAAGCGAGAAGAGAAAAGGGGAGAAGGATATTAAGGAGAGAAGGATATTAAGGAGAAGGAATGAAATGATGAAGAGTAAAGAAGGAGAGAGACGGAGGAGGAAGAGAGAAAAAGAGGAAGGTAAAGAGAGAGATGTGAGGAAAATGCAGTACTAGGAGAAAAAGATTGGACAGGAATAGGAGAGATGAGATAAAGAGAGAAGAAACACGAAAAGGAATGAACGAGAGGAGAGAAGGAACGTGGAACGAGAGAAATCTGGAGAGAGGAAGGAGAGATACCGTGGAGAGTTTGAGGGGGGAGAGAGAGAGAGAGAAGGCGGGAGAAGAGGACGAGAGGAGTGTCGGGAGGGTTGAGATGGGATGTGGGAGGGTACGGATGAGGTAACTTGGTTAAAATTTGCATTTTGAGGGACGGAAGAGCACTACTAACACACTCCGTGGCGTTGGCTAACGTGATTAATGCAAGAGGGAGGCGAGGAGAGGGGGAAGAAGGGACGGAGGCATTGCCGCCGCTTGGGGTTAAGGGATTTTGCTAAGGGGAGTGGGGGGAGATGGTTTTGGCTGTGTGTTTTGGAGGAGAGGAACGGTAAATGAGGGGTGGTGTTGGGAAAGAGAGTGGGTGCTGTGTAGGAGGATGGGCCGCGTGGGTAGGAAGGAGGAGGAGGGAGGATTTAGGGGTAGAGACGGCAGGAGAGAGAGAGAGAGCCCTTCGTTAGCTCTCTCTGGCGGTAAAGGAGGATTTCTGGGGCATAGAACCGGTTGTGAGCACTTTCGGCTTTGAATATTGATAAATTTTCTCTGGCGAATCATTTGATTTACAGAAGCTTGCAAGAATTAGGAATGGACAACCAAAGACATTATCAAGGTTCCTCGAAAATTTTTTATTTAATATTTCGCTCGAATTTGAAGAATATTACTCTTAAATCCCATCTTTGACTATTTTAGGGACTTTTTAAACCATTAAATCAAGTGCAAAGGGCCCTAATGGTTAACGAAATCAGAAATGCAAAATAAATCTCATAGAGAGAGTGAATGTAAATGATTTTATGAGCAGTTATTTTGTATTTAGTGACGATATGTATAAGGTATTTTTCATTTTAGTTGATTGCTTTCGCGAGTTTTTCTCCTGAAAGTTTACTTATATTACTATAAAATTACGAAGACAATTAAAAGTTTATTTATAATTTATTTTCTTAAAATGGCGCTATATATATCATTATATATAGACGTTTCTTACAGAGGAGGAGGAGGAGGAGATAACATATAGGAGGATACTAATGTTTAGGCACTTCCAGATGAGCTAGAGATTCGAAATTTTTTTCTTAGGTAGGATTTTGTGCAAAACTGACTAGAAAAAACGAAAATCTTGAAAAAGTTCAAGAATGCGGCCGCAAAAAATTCGCAATTGTTTAAACTGAGCTGGAATTTTTTTAGTGGTAGGATTTGTAAAAAACGAAATAAGGATTATAGAAATTTTGATATTTTAATTTGTTTGGCAGTTAAAAATTCTTAAAGTTTAAACAAATAGGTAGATGCCTAGACACTACGCCGCAAGTTAGGGAGCTGAAATTTTTTATTTATTTAGAGGTTAGCCTATGTAAACGAATAAACATTTCAATTTATCCATAAAATTGTTATTTTGGCCGTTATAAATTATTTAAATTTAAACAATTAGATAAATGCTACTTCAAATCTAATTGTACTATAAATTTAAAATTTGGCAGAAATGTGTGGCATTATTAACTCAATGTGGGAAAAGTATAATATTTCGAAAATTGCAAAAATTAGTGATTGTTTTACTCCATTATTGTTCCATAATGAAAAAACAAAAGCCCGTCCAGAGGAGAAATCATTAGAATTAAAGAAATATTTCTCATGATGAAATATATTTCTGAAAAATTAATGTTTTTTCAAGGTGAGATTAAATGCTTGCAGTATGCAAGCACCTTCTACTAGTGTATATATATATATATATATATATGATGCCAACCGTGAGGAATTTGTAAAACATCTTATAACATAAAAAGAAGTTTAGAAGAGCGGACAGGGTAGTATTAGAAAAGTAATTTAACGAGAACTTCGTGAATAAGCTAGCACAAGTAATCAGCGCATCTGAAATAGAGGTCCAGGTGTGCAATTCCTAGTCCACTGCAACTCCCCATCTCGCCACCGCGCCACTGCTAATAGTGCTAGGTTCAGAAACAATCCCTTCCTCCTCCCCCCTTCATCGCCTTCGCATAGATACTCCACTGCCGACCCTTCATTCTGAGTATCCCTCCCGCTCTCAAGGTCTTTCTCGTTATTGTCCGAAGGCACAAATCTGCGGTTCCAAATCGAGGATTTTTTAAATGGATTTGAGGGCGCAATCAGGGATTCGATGGAAGCATCCAAGGGGCGGAGAGGGGACTAAGGACCCTAACCAACCTTTAATGGTAATATCTTTTCGGTTATTTCATGCCACTTGTTCGGAAATCCGCAACCTATTGCTCTTGAGCAAGAGAGTGCTTTCCTAATTTCTCTGATTTATCTGCGTGCTCTCCAGCTTATCAAAAACAGGGCTCACGAGTACTCTCGTTAAGTTGAATAAAGAAAGTTGCTTTATGATACTGTTATAAGCGTCAAGTTTTTACAAATTAAAAGCTGATAATATAATTCACGGCGGAAAAATTCCGGCAGTTCAATATTGTTGGCTTTGGAGACAGTTGTTTTGATGAACATAAGGTCTTAAAATATATATATTCCAGCTTTTTGGTTCATACAACAATTTTTACTACAGGAAATAGAAAAACACTATGATTTATATAACGTTGATTTATGCGAAAAAAATTACCCTTCTGTCGCATCCAAAGGCATAATTGGCGCTAATATCCATATTGCTTTCTTATTTTGCTTCCTAAAAGAAGCTAAGCCATCGAAGTGCTCATTACTGGGAAAAATTTAGTCCCTTGTTACAAAAACAGCGAGAAATGTCCACTTTTCCTTTTTGTCAAGTATCTATAAACTTGAATGTTTATTATTGGAATTTTCTTTAACTCAATTAAGATAAATTCTTCGTTCGATATTCATATTTATAAAATTAGCCCATTATTTTCTTCCCTTTGTTGTATATACGTATAGATACTTTGATAGGAGATGATTTTCTGATGGGGGTGTCTTATGTATGCCGTGCTGTACACCGCTAACTTGCAATGTGATGGCACCCGTGTTTCGACCGTCTTCTTCGCCCTCATGGAATAGCTTGGAACATTCTTTTGTGCGCATGTTCGGGGCGTGGCCTAACGTGAGAAATGCTTAAGGGAAGATGGTCTCCTTGTTGTCATGGCGGAAAATAAGACCGATACGAAGGACTTCCTTTTGCATTCACTTCACAAAATCTTCCGCACGCAATATGTATTTCGTTTGATTGAAGCGAAAGAACCGTTTCTCTAAGCAAAAAGAATTCGGCAGCAGAGTTTATTTGCGGTTTCATTGCATTCAAAACTGTTTGAAACGTCCTTTATCACAGTTAGCGGTGTATAGGTTAACATTTCGATTTTATATATAATTTCATAATATGTAATATGAATAGGTATTCGTACTTATCACGGGTGATAATTATATTATTATTTATTCCATTATGAAAGTTACAAGTCAATATTGGAGTTACGAACTTAAAAATTTCTCACATATTTGATACTTGTAATTTACAATGAGAACATAAACGAATTTCATGCCCATCAAAGTTACAAGAAATTACAAAAGTTGGGGTTCATAATACCACTACTATTATTTCTGAAGGTAACAATTAAAGACATACGGAAAGTCATTCGAAACAATTGGCCATGTAACGAACATTTTAATTCAAATTTTCAAAAAGCTGGATGGTTTTCTCCATTAAGTCATCCCTCGCGGAAAATGTTCAACTAAAAATCATTTCAGTATCAATCGCCAACGGGAAAACTTTCCGATTACCTGCTTATAGCGAGTTAGGCTCGGTTATGTCAATATAAAAAAATCAACTTCGCGAGTTCATAAATGTCTCAAAAAATTTCCTGCCGTAACTTCACGGATTGATACAAAATCATAGTTTATCGAAATAGAATTTCCCAAAATAAAAGCGATTAGGTCGGGAGCAGCATTTGACCTTTATCGAATCCGTTTTGCGAACTCATTTTAAAGAGTAAGAACGAGATTGTGTGCCCGGGGAGGAGAAAAGGAAGCGAGGTACGCGGAGGCCTCTGGTTATGATTGAGTGGTCATCAGCAGGGCGGGGTGAGATGGAGCGGCCGCGGAGAAGGGGAGGAAAAGGAAGGGAGGGAGGAGGGGATGGAAGGGAGGGGGAGGAATGGAAGGGGAGAGGAAGGGAAGGGAAGGAATGGAATGAGAGGAAGGGTGTGGGAGGAAGGGATGGGGAGGAGGTGGAAGGGAAGCAGGAGGGGGGGTGTCTTGAATTGGTGGGCGTTTTGACCGGTCGAGGGTCCCCCCACCCGAACCGCCAATGGACGACGAGTGGTTTCGTAATAAAGTGGTGACGCCGCTCTCCGTGTATACTGGGGTGTGGCAGAGTGATGCGGGGAATGCGGGGGCGGTAGAAGAGGATGGAGGATACAGGGAGTGCGGAGGGATGGGGGAGGGTGAGAGGACCAGCAGAGAGGGAGGGGGACGGTGAGGTGCTCCGTCGGGGAGAGATGGGGGTCGGAGGGTGCTGGGGGTGGAATGGAGATGGCGAAGGGAGATCCACCGCGTCCTGGCAACCTCGCAAACGCCATAGCACGCACCAGCAGTGGACGGATGGGTGAAAGGGGGCGGTAAACACGTTTAGGATTGAAGACAGAAAACAAACTGGCAACGTCAAACCAATCGGGTTATACGAAATAGGGGAGAGAGTGAAGATGAGAGGGAGAGCAAAGGGGTTGCGGGATAGCCGTAAAAAGGGGGCGTAGAAAGAAGGGCGAGGGGGAATAATTATCGTTGAAATTGCTGCGAGGGAGGGGAGAGTGAAAAAATAAACATCCGTATTCACTGCCAAGATATTCCATCAAGCGTCGAATTAGCAAGTCATTTAGGAGTAACTAGAGGGAGTCTTCGTCTCCCCTTCTATCCCCTAGCCATGTCTTTCACTCTCCTCTTTTCTCTTTCTATCCAATGTTACTTCTCTGCGCTTTCCATTTATTCCCTCATCCTAATCGAGGTTTAACGTTTCCATTATCACTTTCCCTTGTTTTCTTTTCTCCCCCCTCTCTCCTACCAGCGCATGTCTCCATTTTGCTCGTAACGACAACTTTCCTTCAACAATATCTTCTAATACCATCATAAAATCCACAATGGGATTACTTATCCCTTCCCGCTGCTTTACATGTCCACCAATTTTTCTTTGCCTTCATTCTCTCCTCTCTGCAGTTCCTTCCATCTCTCTCAAATATAACATCTCCCAGCAATTTCTACGCACCTGCAGCTCTTCCTTAAACCTTCCATCCTCCAAAATTGTTTGCTAATTTCTTTTTCCTTCCTAATCCCAAAATGCTCGCGCTAAACTCAATGAAATCAATGTGGAGATCTTTATTAACATCTTCTCCCAGCCACAACGAAATATGGGTTCACTGAAAGCAATGCCAAATTAAAAGTAACTTTTTCTTCGAAGTATGAATATCTTAAAAATTACTAGCAGTATATCATAGTGACCTCATACTTAATGACTTATATTCAACCAGTGGTACCCGCAAAAACTTTTGCGAAGTCAATCAGAAATCTGCATGTTTAAAATCATCATCTTTAAAAATGCCCAAAGCCCACACGCAGTTTACTGAATAATAATAATCTTCAATTATTGACGTTGCAACGTTAAGTTTGACATTGCTATAACTATAATTTCGATGCTTCATAAAAAGCGCGAAGCGAATAACGCAATTCTTTTGTCTATTTGAAGACTCAATAGACGCTAATTCAATCGGAGGCAACAATGCGGGTCGCCTTGGCAACACCCGGAAAGAGTACGAAAAAGCCATAAAATTTCGAAAAGAAACGCGTGTTTCTGACAAATTCTTCCGTGTAATGTCTCAACATCGCAAGAATAAGATATTTTATAGTTTTAGCCGTCGAATAAAGTAAAAACGGAGAAGTGTGGTCCATATTTACGTATTTTAATGAATGAAATAAATAAACTTTGCACCTTGAATCCGGGATACATCCGTAAAAGAAAATAGTTTTCCCGAGGTCTCCTAGTTGGCAGAAACAAAATGGCGTTTACAGCATTTCTCTATAACAAACTGCTCAAGAGATAAAAGGGGGGACGCACGGACGGACAGACGAATGGACGGACAGGCATTGAGTAATGATATAAAGATATTAGCTTAAAGTAAACAAAATTATTTTCAGAGGAGTCATGGAACGTTTTCATAAAAGTAAAGGATTTTTTTTAATCAACCATGTCCTATTTTGATCTTGAATACGCCAAATTTGCTTTTAAAAATCAAACACGGAACGGCATATTCGCTCGCGATGCCGACCTACATCTCTTTTTAAAACATATAATTCCAAAATATATGAGCTACTCGCACGAAAGTTCGTTACACGTTCCAAATATTTCAAAACGTCGATTCACTCCATTCGACTCCGAAATTCGCATTTGAACGAGCGATTGCGTTTTAACCGAATCAAACGAAAGACTCCGATCGGAAGATAGAGCAGCGAAGCAATTACCTCGGTGAAAGAGGAAACTTCCCTTTTCTCCCGCACCATTGAAACTGTTTTGAGGAAGGATTACGGACGCCCGCGCCAAACATCCCTCCTTAGCCTGTCTCCCTCCCTCTCTCTCTCTCCCTCTGCTCCCCCTCCCACACAGTCCCCTCTTCGTGCCATCAATTCATTTCTGGCAGAGCCAAAAAAAGGTCCACGTTCAGAAGAGGGCGATTAAGTGGCGATGAGAGAGCCTCTCTCTCTCAATCACGAGTCGATGGGGAAAAGGGGGTGAAGGGGAGGGGGGAGGGAATGGGGTGGGGAAAGGGAGAGGGAGGGGAAGGGGGGGGGAGACGTTCTCTCCCTCCGTGCCTAGCTCATGAAAAGGGATCTCCACCCTCTCATCCCCAGAATCTTCCTCCATCACTTTATTCGCCGCTCCTCTGGACCACACGCTAAAGACCATCTCGACCCCCAATTCCAGTCTGACGCCTCCAAACGCCTTCCCCTGCCTCCGCTCTCCCCCCCTTTGCTCTTCTTCTCCAAATGTGTTGGGTAGCAAGCTCCTCTCTTTCATTCCACCCCATCGCCTCCTTACGCTCCTAATTTCCCAAATATCTCAATTCCTCCATCAACACCTCCCACTTCTCTCCCTCTCTCGCTTCTACCCTCCACTACCCTCTCTCCCCCTTTCATCTCTGGCTACCTCTCGCCCATCCTTCGTTTCATCTCTCATTTCTCTTTCTCCCTGGTTACATACTCTTTCTCTCTCTTAGTGTTTTCTATTTCGTCTGTTTAATCGCGCGCATTCCTATTTTCCTCTTCTCATCCATCACCCTCCTTAGTCGCTCCTTCCACAATTCTCCTTCTTTATTCCGTTTCTTCTATCCTTCTCTCTCTCTCTCTGATTCTCCGTTGACATTTCTTTCTTTGTTTTCTCTCTTCTATGGATTACCAAATAGGAAAGGTTTGTTCATATTTGGGTTTTCTCAATTAACTAAAACATTACTTTCTTTCGGTACTTGCATGCCTCAGTGTGTATTTTATTCTATCTCATTTCCTCACCGATCCAGGCAGACAGAGATCGGCTCACTAGGAATCTTAATAGGTCTTTAAGAGTCCTTAGCATAGTTAAAAGTGATAGAAACATCGTTTTTGTGTCGGTAGAGAGACTATATTCTGCAAAGACTATTTCATTCCTTATTACAAAGCTTTAACTGGGCGTTTCTTTAGACTAGAACGAGAATGGGCTTCGCTTGTATGTTTGCACGAATATAAAGATTTATGTTATAAGAATCCTTTTTTATTATCTTCATTGGGATTTAAAATAAATCCACCGCACAGGCAATTTCTTAAATAAAATATTAGCAACTTTTTTCCTAATTATATTTGAATTTATGATGAGTTTAGCATAGTCTTACTTATTTAATTTGTTTATTTTCTTGTTCTGCGAAACACAGTTCTAATTGCCGTAATATATCTCTAATTGAAGGTTTCCGGTTGAGAAAACAGTTCAAGATATAGAGAGAGTCCTGCATAAAAATTTGCATCTTAATGAAACACCTCCTAGTAGAGTTTTTAAGAAGAGATTCTCAAAACTTTTGATATGAAACGCAGTATTATGAGCACCTTAGAGTGAGGTAATGAGCAAATAAGTTGCGTCGGAAAAATTACTATACGTAGTACTAGATTTGAGAGTGAGGAATGATTCTACAAAAAGGAAAAACATTACGTGCCGAGTATAACTAAAAATACACAAGTTTTTGTCACCGTGATCGAAAGAAGACAGTAGTGGTGAGGACAGATATTCAGAGACATTTTTAAAAAGTTTGCCGAAGAAAGGTGAAAAGGAGAGAGAGCGAGAGGAAGAAGGATGGAGCTTTCGAACAGTTAAAAAGCATAGTTATAGAAAGGATAATGGAGGTTGAAGACAGATGAGAGGTTTGACTGTGAATCGAACTAAGGCTGAGAAACCTTTTTGACACCATTTCGGCGAAATATCTTTTAACCTGTCTTTTAATTCATCAGATACATAGTTTTTGATTGGAACTGTTTGATGAATAGACATAAAAATTTAGTATTTTACCTGGAATATCAAAAAATATCTCTGTTAATGAATACATTTAGATTATAGTTTGTGCGATGATGAGGGCTCATGAATCACATACAATGTTATAAAGGCGACTACCACTGCATTTTATCTAATTGTTCAATTAGGTAGACAACGTTATCCTGCAATGGTTATGTGCGGAGTTACATCAAGACTGCATAGGATTACGTCTACAGGATCAATATCGTTAAGGAAGTGTCCTTTCATAGTTGACGCGTGCGCAACAGAATGAATCTTTCCAAGATCGACGATTCAGAAGTTTCTTTTGTAGTATAATGATCTGACGCAACGAATTGATGGATACCATTATCTTGAGCACATTATTACTGTAAAGGTTTGGTCCATTTTTTTGTTTATGTCCGTCGTTACGTACACTTATCCTTAATAGAAAAGTTTACCGCCAAAATAAATAACTCGATTGAGGAAATACGTCGCCAATAATCATTATCATGTATCTTTAAAATCATGTAATTTCCGCATGAGATCCGGCACTACCTAAATCAACTCTCAAATGCGGAAATAAAACTCTCTTTTTAGAATGTTTTTGATTGATTTCCTTTAATCTCTCTCGTATTTAAAAATATAGCCCCGACAGGCGAACATGGGCAACTTGCAAGTCAATACAAGCGATGATATAAAAATTTCATTCCGAAACCTTTTCAATTACTTACGAAATGTTTATTTTTCTTTCAGATGTAAAGAAGTTGGCCAATTTAAATTAATCCTTCCGTAACCGTAAGAAATATATTTAGAATGGGAAACAGAACGCGGTGACCAAAATGGCTAACGACACAGCACTTCTTTAAGGGGCGGAGAGGAGGAAAACGAAATGTGATAAAGAAAACGATACGCCCATGTCTCTTTACATCTACCGAGTATACGATTCCGCGTCCGTAAATCCGCCGCGATTACGTGAAAACTCACCGTAAAAATATATTTATAGAGATACACCCGACAAAGTGCCGTTCGGCCAATTAACGCATCCTCCAGGATAAGTGTGTTTGTATCTGGTGATTGGGTTCCTTGTGAAGCCGTCAAGCGTGGGAGTTTTATCCCAGGTGGAGGAATGGCGGAAGATTGAAAGGAGAAGGAACCTTAGGAAATAGGGAAACGAACCGTATGATAGGGTGCTCGGTAGGGCGTCGTAGGGCGGTGGTTGGCGGCGGCGGTGAGGAAAGAAGTGTGGCGTCGGAGGACGGGGCAAGAGGCAAGCAAGAGAGGATGGAGAGAGAGAGGAGGGAGAGAGAGGAGGGGGGAGAGAGAGGAGGGAGAGAGAGAGGGAGAGGATGGGGGGGAGAGCAATAACTGTGGGAACGCACAGACGCGCGGGTAGAGAACCGTGAAACTGAACCAATCCGAAAGGAACATCATCCCCATAATCCTCCTCTGCCTCCTCTCCTCGCTCTCATCTGTATCCCTCTCCCTCCCTATACCCCTCCCTCCCTATCTCCCTCCCAATCACCCTCCCTATCACCCTCCCTCCCTATCCCTCTCCCACCCTATCCCCCTCCCACCCTATCCCCCTCCCTATCACCCTCCCTCCCTATCCCCCTTCCACCCTATCCGCCTCCCACCCTACCCCCCTCCCACCCTATCCCCCTCCCTATCACCCTCCCTATCCCCCTCCCTACCTACCTCCCTCCCTTACACCCTCCCTCCCTATCCCCCTCCCACCCTATACCCCTCCCACCCTATCCCCCTCCCACCCTATTCCCCTCCCTATTCCTATTCTATGTTAAGCTAAATCAATGCAAGATTTGATGGATGAACGGTTCCCGAAAAATTTTCCAAACTCAATCTCACTTCTTAAATAAATACTTGACGACCTCATATTATTGGTTCCCACATCATATGCCTTCCCTGCAAACTGTTCAGTTTCAGGATGTTCCACATCTAATTGTCAGTAGATCCCACTCCTCATTGCGTAATGCATATCTTCCAGTCAATTTTTCCTAACCTGTTTCCCTAAGAATAACCTAGGGTAAATAAATAATCAAATGCTTATTACTGATCGAAAATGGGTTACGTCAATCGGCAGATAAATATGAAATGCAGACTTTTTTGCGTATCTAGTATCCGATACGATACATTACATTCCAGCCGGAAAAATCAATTGGGAGTCGACGTATCAAATACGATACCGGAAGTATGAGGAGGTTAAGGAAATTTGAAAGACTATGAAAACTTTAAACATCGACCGCTTAAAATAATACAAATTTCGTAGTTGCATTCCAGTTTACTATGAGTAATGCTGGCTTAATGCTCGAATAAGTCATACAAAATAACCCAGGTGCATATTAAAATAGCACTGAAAATGAAATGTCTCGTTGCTAATGAATTGTTGCCAAAAATTACTCCCATGATTATAATTTAGTAGATTCATTACTTATTGTGTGGAATGACAGATTAGAAGAATTGACTAATAATAACAAGAGCAAATAGTATTACTATTATTTCAATCGAGTAAAAATTCTCGAACTGCATTGAAAATATTAAAATTTATGACATTTTAATATAGCTTCTCAAGAAGACAGCTACTTTAATTACTTCGACGAATTAGGTACTTAAATCAATCTGACCATATTTATGCAATGAGTATATTACCAAATACATGGAATATTTTGAAATATTATCCCCCCGTTGTAGTTGATATTCAAATGTCACTAAGGTATTCACACTAGAGATTTGCTTATTGAGAATCAACGGGAGGATTACATTAATTTCAATTCACCCAGAAAGTGAACCGTATAAATTTATTACATTTGAATACCATTACTGAATATTCGATAGGGTCAATGTAATTTTCTGCGATGTTAAATTACGGCATCTTGCGACTTGATTTCTTCCCCTTCGTTTCCCGGTATATTTCTAGCCTCGCAACTTGATCTGCTAGACTTTTAGTTCGTTGTTTGTTGGTTTCAATTGAACATTTTGGTTTCTTTCTAATGTTGTGTTAAGGCTATTTCATAATCAGAGTAAAACTCAGTTTAAACAACAATCCATACGGTCAACAATAGAGAGAATAGCAAATATGTAAATACTGAAACCAACGAAATAATGAAAATGTTATTTTATATGGTTTGTTTGTTTAATTTTATAATTATTATAATTTATTACGTAATTTTATTTATTTATTTAGTTAGTTAACATTGCAAGAAGGCCATAAGCCTGGTGGCAAAGAAATAATATAAAATACTTAATACAATATCACACATAATATACACACACTCGTACATCACATAAAATATTAAAACAATTCGTATCCAATGAACAAATAAAGTAAACAAAATCATCCATGTCTAATAAGTAAAATAACACATAGCTATGAAATTTGTTAAATTTATTTTAAAATGTCCAGGTTGGCTAAAATCAGGTGGTGACAACTACTACACTATTCTTATGGAGTTTAGAGTTTTCTAGGTCCAAGATGGGCCTTCACGGCTACCGTAGTGGTTAAGGGGCTCACAAGGTCCCCACCGTACTTCACCCCGTCAGGCATTCCTTTACTTCCTCCAACTCCATCGTCATCTGTTACAATGTACAATATTATCTATAATCAAACTAACTTTATTCTTAAATTTGTTAACATTTTTAGGTAAGGGTTTAAAGAGCTCTTCAGATAACATCTGCTAACGTTATTCCGCATCAAAATGAAGGGAAGGAATATATGATCGATACTTTTTTCCAATCATATTATTCGAATTTATTTATTTCATTTAACTAAAAGATATTTTTACTGACAAAGCAATACACTCTTTTAACATGTATTGTGATAAATGAAATTAACTGACCTAAGTTTTTTTAAATTCTTTCTTTGTAAAAAGAACAAGAAAGTAAAAAAATGACGTAGTATTGTCAAGGGACTCGCGAGTACACAACAGAAGTATTCAGCATTTTACAAATTATGGATAACAAAAATAGTCCAAACACTGGTCGAGATATAATCTTCCCAAAATTCTATACAAACCTATAAACTAATATAAATGTATTGTTTTATTAATATTTAAAATAAGAACAAGTACAATTAATCGTTCTTTTTAGGTAAACTTATAATGTAACCAAGATACATATATGTATAAGCAATAACGTCCCGATCTCTGATTGGCTGGCCAGTCAACCAATAAAAACCTGCCACAAAGTTCGCCGACGACGATTACGTTAATATAATATAAGATTGAATAAGATTCATAAAAAAAGAGTCAAACATGGAAGTGAGAATTTTTAGAGATGTTTTTGCCATGGTAAAATTTAAAGGCAAACAAAAGAAATATTTTCATTAGAATGTTTTTGTAAATATACTTCATATTTATATATATAATTGATTTGGATTACTATTTTATTTAACGAAACTGATTTGTTTCTAGGTGTATAATTATGATTAATTAGCATAATTGCCCGTCAAATATGACGGGATATCATAAAAGTATTCCAAACATATTTGATTTCGATATGAAAAATCCGTAAGATATGCTATGATCTGGTTTTGCTTTCATTCACAATGAAATCACTGTTTTGTAAAGTTATCTTTATCTAATATATTAAAACCGCTGCGTCTCTGCCTGCGTCTGAAGCTTCGAGTGACGTTACCTTTCGACATGTACGCAAATAAACCATATTTTAAGTTTATATTCCATTTTTTCCGATTTTTCAACATTTCAATCGTTGATCTCGGATTTTTGCACTGTTAGACTCGGACTTTCAAGTGCATTTGCACTAAGCTTACAATGAAAGAAACGCATCAAGGACAATAACCGATTGAAATTTTATGTGAAAAGTTTCGTGTAAATATAAAACAAATGAAACAAGTAGCGAAGAAAAGAAACGGTTCCAATGCATTGTAAAAATGGGCAACTTAACATATATAAGATATTTCGCGCATACACTGACAATATCGTTTCGCTTGCAAGTTTTATTGTGCAGTTTAAGCAGATTATTATATTGATAATGTTTGTGAATAATTTCTTTCGATATTGACGCCTGGCCGGTCGATTGATGACTTAATATTAAACAAACCACAGAACATACGATATACTGTACTATCAGAAATAGTGAACAAAACAAAAAATATTGTGTACCGGTAATCTAAATCATGTAGGTATATGCTTTTGGTTATGAAAATGGCGTGAGCTATATAATTATTTTAAGAGGGGCAATAAAAGTGGTTCAACTAATAACACTCTTTGTAACAATTTTTTGTCCTGGGAACTATCGCATTGGGTCACTTCAAGCAAGGGTCTCTAGATGTTTGCAGGAAGTACTGCAACGGGCCCCTAGTTATAATTATATTGTTTAAATAATTATTATCAGAGAGGCTTAATGATTTTCCAAATATTTGCTGAAAATAAGAGAAAAATCGAAATAATAAGATATAATGCATAAAGAATTTTCAGAAATTTGTTTGTAATATTTTAACAAATTATAAGCTATTTAAAACGAATTTAATTAAATTTAACTTAAAAATTGAATTATTTTCATCGTATTAACGGATAAAATGTGAATGAACAGTCAATTTACCATCAAAGGAAATATGTGTAGTAACTTACAATGAACTAAATACTTACATGAACTGCAATGAGTTTTAACTATATTTTAAGATCGCAATTTTTTTAACTACATTTAGTAGTTACAATTTTTGTCTGATAATTGGTTTCATTTAAAGAAAATTAAATTAAAGTCATAAAATGTTATTTTTTCAATCTTATTATAAATTCGGTTCGAAATATTTGCTGTATTATCATTTACAGAAATCCTTGCAAAATTTACATTACCTATATTTAGTTTTATGAATTTCCAACATTTTGCAAAGGCGTATGATTCGATAGTATAACATTTTTATACTCAATTATAATTTATTGTTGTTATTTTTGTACTGCAGCTCCTTTTAATCCTATACAAATGCTACGTCCTCTTCCTCTCTCTCCATTTCTGCTCATTCTCATTCTCCTTCCCCCCTCTATTTACTTAATAGATTCAGTAAATAAGTTATACCCATGTACAAAAGTCTGATCCGTGTTAAAGCACTAAATTGGTGCATTTATTACGAGGCCAAGAATAGAATTCAACAATTGGGACAATAGTGGCCAAATATAAATAAAATGCGTGAAAACGTGAAAAAATCTTATTAAAACGTAATTTTTAAAGATTTACGAATGAGATTTAAATTATTCTCTTCTCTCTATAACTAACAATAAGTTAAATACCTTATCCTTGAAATATTTTAAAATGTAAACGAACAATAATTGCATGTCAAGGAAAGGCTTTTTTCGTGATTTATATATGCGATCCGGTAAATTATAAGATGCACAGCAAAAGAAAACTATGAAAATAACCATTAAATAGTTCAGTAGATGGTAGCTCGTAATCACTTTGGCTCCAAGTTGAACAGTTGTATAAAACTCCTTAAGCCAAAAAAATTTTTTTGGCTTAAGGAGTTTTATACAACTATAAAATAGTTCATTACCAAAAATTTTAATGTGAACTTAACTGAAAAGAAATTAATGAAAAACACGATTTTAATTATAAAAAATTCGGGCGCTTTCTCTATCGTAATAAAGCATCCAAAGCGCGCTTTTCTTACGCATATAGTATAAGTACGACAAAACAATCCCAATGTCTAAAAATGACACGGTCGGCAAGGCAACACATCGTTAAAAAGCTTAAAATTTTCCAATAAATATTATTTAAACGTATAACTTGAGCGATTTAGAGCCGAATACAAAAATTGACGATAAGAATAAGAATTTATGTTTATATTTATTTAAAATGGTCCTTGTCCGAAAATTGTAGGTCAATTATTTGTAATTTAAATTTGCAAAAGAAAAAACCTGCAAGCGAAAAAAAGGGATTTTTAAGTGTTCTCCTATGGGGATTTGTATAGAGCGTTCCGACGGACGGACCAACCAACAGACAGAATAATTATATTATGTATATAATAATTAATAAATAAATCCCGCTTATACCTTCGTACTTTGTGAAGGGCCACCGCAAACATTTATTGACACTATTTGTAGAAGTTCCTGGTAATTACAAATTTTATTCCGTTGGATAATTTGATATCATTAAGATAAAATTATTCTCAAATTATCCATAGCTTGTCTTTATCATGGAGGTAATTAATACCGTATATATTAATAGAGAAACTAAATATATATAAAATCTCTGAGAAAATCTTTTTTCTCATATCGGAGAACAAAAGTTGTTCGATTAATTATTCAGCACTTACTTATTTTTCCAAGCTCACGTTTCATCAGACGGATGTAGAATAAAATTTTGAATTATATGAATCGTGAAAATACATCGCATAAATTGAATCATTATTAACGTGAACGATATCATCTCGTATATTTTAGCCTCTGCCTTATCATTTACTCGCCACAACAACTCTGCCTACCCTGAGCTATTTAAGTTTATAGATTCTACAAATATTTTCGAATCGTAAAAAATCATTTATGTAAATTGAATAGGACCGATAAGGGGCGAAAAATAAGCGACTTGTTAGTATGGCGATAAGAGCAGAGTAATGAAAGCTATATTTTCATCCAATAACCTAAGATAATTTCAAGCTGAAAATGGCTTCAAGAAAGATATTCCGAAAAATAATATAATCGATATGCATTTTTCTTTTGGGAATAAAAAATGGAATTTTATCGGTGTTAGACTTTCCCGCTTTAAACGATTGGCGTTTTGGTATTACACGTACGCCTCTATGCAATAGCAAAGGATAATTCTGCTGAACATTCAGACTAATATATCGTTCTCGGTAAATACAAAATATTTTATTCGATCTTTCTAAATATAATTGGAAAAGTCCAACAAAAAATGTAAACCTGCATTATCTGCATAGGCATTGTAAACATACCGAACAAAGATAAAAGAACTTATCTGGTACTCTTCATTCCGCATTAATGACTCCCTATGTTTGATCTGCAATAAAATGAGCTCAATGTCTCTCGAATAAAGCTGAATGCCTTAATAAAACGCTGAGGTCGGTCCTCTTCCTTTTGGTAATCGAATCAAAAGGCGCAGTCTGTGCCGTAGAATTGAATCCGAAACTAAAGCCGCCCTCGTATACGGAGTGGTTTGTTTCTATCTTTCGTGCATATCGCAGCCCTAACGATTGTTTTGATAGCCTTTCCGTGCTTGTTTTGTTTCTTACTAAAAACCTCGATTACTATCCTTTCTTATTTTTATATTGCCCAAAAAAACCTCTGCCACCAATTTACATAATTCCTAAGCTAATTGAAGCTTTCAATCGCTCGAGCAAAGGTGACGTGCCCAGTTCAACCTTTGGGCCACGTAAGCACCGAAAACGGCGAGCTTAAAAAAAACGGACTGGTGGAGGGTGACAAGGGAGTTGAAAAATACACCACGGCCGAACGACAGGAAGAAGAAAAACGAGACCGAGGTTAATAAAAACATGGGAGTGAAAGGAGGGAGAATGTTGGAAGGAGTGGAGACGGAGTGGGGACGGAATGGGACGGAGTGGGAATAGGGTGGGGAGTGCGGAAAGGGACACTACGTTCGAAGGGGACAAATCTGAGCTGATAAAATAATTCAGATTTTCCAAATGCCGGGTGCGTGAGCGGAGGACATGCGAGAGAGAAAAAGAGAGAAGGAATAAGGAAAAAAGAGAGAAAAGCGAAAAGGAAAGAGAGAAAGGGGAAAAGGAAAGAGAGAGAAAGGCATAAGGAAAGAGAGAGAAATGAGATAAGGAAAGAGAGAGAGAAAGGAGATAAGGAAAGAGAGAGAAAGGCATAAAGAAAGAGAGAGAGAGAAAGGAGATAAGGAAAGAGAGAGAGAAAGGGGATAAGGAAAGAGAGAAAGGCATAAGGAAAGAGAGAGAGAGAAAGGAGATAAGGAAAGAGAGAGAGAAAGGGGATAAGGAAAGAGAGAGAGAAAGGGAATAAGGAAAGAGAGAGAGAGAGAAAGGGGATAAGGAAAGAGAGAAAGGCATAAGGAAAGAGAGAGAGAGGAGATAAGGAAAGAGAGAGAGAAAGGGAATAAGGAAAGAGAGAGAGAAAGGGGATAAGGAAAGAGAGAGAGAAAGGGGATAAGGAAAGAGAGAAAGGCATAAGGAAAGAGAGAGAGAGAAAGGAGATAAGGAAAGAGAGAGAGAAAGGGGATAAGGAAAGAGAGAGAGAAAGGGGATAAGGAAAGAGAGAGAGAAAGGGGATAAAGAAAGAGAGAGAAAAAGGGGATAAGGAAAGAGAGAAAGGCATAAGGAAAAAGAGAGAGAGAGAGGAAATAAGGAAAGAGAGAGAGAAAGAGGATAAGGAAAGAGAGAGAGAAAGGGGATAAGGAAAGAGAGAGAGAAAGGGGATAAGGAAAGAGAGAGAGAAAGGGGATAAGGAAAGAGAGAAAGGCATAAGGAAAGAGAGAGAGAGAGAAAGGAGATAAGGAAAGAGAGAGAGAAAGGGGATAAGGATAGAGAGAGAAAGGGGATAAGGAAAGAGAGAAAGGCATAAGGAAAGAGAGAGAGAGAGAAAGGAGATAAGGAAAGAGAGAGAGAAAGGAGATAAGGAAAGAGAGAGAGAAAGGGAATAAGGATAGAGAGAGAGAAAGGGGATAAGGAAAGAGAGAAAGGCATAAGGAAAGAGAGAGAGAGAGAGAAAGGCATAAGGAAAGAGAGAGAGAGAAAGGGGATAAGGAAAGAGAGAGAGAAAGGGGATAAGGAAAGAGAGAAAGGCATAAGGAAAGAGAGAAAGAGAGAAAGGAGATAAGGAAAGAGAGAGAGAAAGGGGATAAGGAAAGAGAGAGAGAAAGGGGATAAGGAAAGAGAGAAAGGCATAAGGAAAGAGAGAGAGAGAGAAAGGAGATAAGGAAAGAGAGAGAGAAAGGGGATAAGGAAAGAGAGAGAGAAAGGGGATAAGGAAAGAGAGAAAGGCATAAGGAAAGAGAGAGAGAGAGAAAGGAGATAAGAAAAGAGAGAGAGAAAGGGGATAAGGAAAGAGAGAGAGAAAGGGGATAAGGAAAGAGAGAGAGAAAGGAGATAAGGATAGAGAGAGAAAGGGGATAAGGAAAGAGAGAAAGGCATAAGGAAAGAGAGAGAGAGAAAGGAGATAAGGAAAGAGAGAGAGAAAGGGGATAAGGAAAGAGAGAGAAAGGGATAAGGAAAGAGAGAAAGGCATAAGGAAAGAGAGAGAAAGGAGATAAGAAAAGAGAGAGAGAAAGGGGATAAGGAAAGAGAGAGAGAAAGGGGATAAGGAAAGAGAGAGAGAAAGGGGATAAGGAAAGAGAAAGGCATAAGGAACGAGAGAGAAAGGAGATAAGGAAAGAGAGAGAGAAAGGGGATAAGGAAAGGGAGAGAAGGCGGTTGATTTGGCTTATCTCCTCTTCTCATTCTCATGTCCAGATAGGAAGCAATGAGCGTGGCGTGGCGGGCGAATTGAGTAGGAGGGAGAGAAGGGTCTAATGAGCGAGAGGAAGGGGATGGTGGAGAAAAGAATGGAGTGGTGGGGATGAGGGAGAGAGAGGAGGAGGGCGAGAGAAGACAGGACGTGAAAGGAAAGAATTTCGGAAAGGGGTTCGGGAGAAAGATGAACTTTGATATATACGTTAACGGTAAAGTATGAAATTCGGAATTGTACAGAATTCCTAGGCTGTCTACACAATGACTAAAACTGTTAGGCAAACTATGAAATTAATCATAAAAGGATAAACAGTATAGGTGTCACTGTTCAGGCACTTAATCACCGCTGGCGTGGTGAGGGAGAGATTCGTTTAGTCAAGGTTCCACAGGCGCCCAACACTCGTTCAATCTCCAGTATTCTTCCATTGGAGTGAACAAAAGAAGATCGGAAATCGCAAGAATCTGTCCGAGGAGTAAAGTAAAGCGCACAAGTTCCGGCGAAGCAATAGACAGCATCGCATATTAACATTTGTCCTAGTAATGCGTTGCTTACATTAATTCCCACATTTAATATCATTCCTAGATATTGTATATTGTACATTTCTAGATAAAATATAAAACATTGGATAAAAATACTCTTATTTCATACTTTGCCAAAATGTTTTAGGCAGTGAATATAATTCTTAGGAATTTGATACAATGCCTGGTTTTTACACTTTGCCGGTAACATATACATATATTGGTGGCGGCGAAAAGCAAAGCAAGGTGCCTTGTGTGAGCGACGTTGGTCACCAAGTCATGCAACCCAATCGTCAGTTTGGGAATATAAACGATTTGAGGGCAATTTTCGATTAATTATTCAGTATGATTTAAATTAAAGTGGTCGTCTTAATATCACTAAAAAAAACTATGTGAGCAAAATTTAAGCTAGCATTATATTGATAAACATGATGAAAGCACAATTGAATTATTTTTTCGATACACTCCGTTATTTTTTATTTTAAACACAAAATAAACATCTGCCTGTCATTCATAGAATGTGATGATATAAAATTTGAGAATTATTATAAATAGTCATCATAGAAAATGAACTGGACGTAATAGCAATCGATTGAGGACTCATTAAGGTCTGTTGTCGGGATGACCGTTGCAATAACGAGCAAATACTTAACTGCGTCTCATCCTCTGAAAATTAAACCTGAGGATCGTATCAGCGTACCGAGGAAACGACATAACACAACATGAAGTAAACACATTTTCACTTCCTCGCCCGGAGCAGGAGTCGTTGCATCGGAGAACATTAATTCAAAACTCTCTCTCCCCTTTCTGTCCCCGCAGTATTCAACAAAAAAAGCCCGACATCTGGGAGGCTTGTTTATCTTGCAAGGAATTAATGTTCCCTTCCCACTCGCCGCGCTCCGCCTCTCACTCTGCCGCTCACTCCCCCCCACCTTCTTCCCCTTTCTCCCTCCTATTTAATTTCCCCTTCTTCTCCCTCCTTTTTAATTTCCCCTCCTTTCTCTCTCCTTTTTTTACTTCTTCCTCCCTCCTTTTTAACTACCCCTTTCCTCCTTTCTTCCTCTCTTTTAACTCTCCCTTCCCCTTTCTCCCTGCTTTTCAACTTCTCCTTTCTCCCTCCTTTTTAGCTCCCCTTTTCCCCACTTTCTTCCTCTCTTTTAACTTCCCTTTTCCCACATTTCCTCCTCTCATTTACCCCTCTCTCTCCTTCTCTCCTTTCTCCCTCCCTCTCACCTCCTCCCCCCTACTTCCCCAAAAAAAAGAAACACTTCCCCTAGGGGCGAGAGCCTGTTCGAACGATATATGTGCATTATCACACAATCGGCGATTTATTCCAGAGACCCTTAACTGCCACCCACCACAACCCCATCCCACTCAAATCCTTCCCTCCCTTTTCCTTCTCTAATCTCTCTTAATCCCCAACCCGACCATGTACACGGCACGCCACAAAGCACGCTGTCCTGCGTGCACCGGGCGCGCTATTAATTTAATTATCTAACCTTCCGCATAATTGGGTCGATTGGGTTGGACGATATGATGTGATGGGGTGCTTTCTCTCCCTCGGTCCCTTTCTTCTCTACCTCCTTCCTCTCTCCCTCTCCTCGTCTCTTTCCTTCTTCTTTTCTCTCTTCCTATTTCTCCTCACTCAGGCCCGGCTATTTTTTCTCGTTTTTTTCTTTTTTCTCCCACTTTCTCCTCCCTCCGACGCTTCCACTCACCTATTCATATCTCACACTCCTCCTGCTACCTTTCCTTTCTCTCTCTCTCTTTCTCTCTCTCCCCCTTCTCCTCCGCTCATTCCCTGTCCGGCTCCATACAGGGTCATTTGTCACGGCTTCAACCCCCTCGCCGCATCGACTGCAGTGTAAACCATCACGAAAACTCTCCACTCGGCAGCATGCGATATCCGGAAAAATGGGAGATGAGTGTAAGAGGAAGGGAAAAAGATAAAGAAATAGTGAAAGAAGGAGGAGAGAGTGAAAAGGGACGGAAGGAAATCTCTAAGAGGGAGGGCGGAGAGGAATGTTGGGGGAAGGGGTAGTCGGAATGGAGAGTATAGAGGGATGCAAATGACGATCGAAAAAAATGAAATGGGAAGGGATAAAAGGTTGAAATTGAAAACGCATTAAACGTCTGATTTGCATGAAAATTTCTTAAAATCACTGTGCTTATTATATGGCCGCCAAATGAGAAATGAAAAGAAATGAACGAACATTCCGTTATTTCGATAAAGTCGTCGAATTGCACAATAGCCCATAATGCTCAATAATGTAATCTGTAAAAGAGAATGGCTAATAATAATAATTATAAACGGGGAAATAATGTTTGAATTTCCAACTACCTGTAACCTTATTAACTTATGATCCAAAAATAACTTCATTCAATATGTAAATGATGAGAGATTTAAACGCAGAGAAATAGGATTTGACATGCAGCGAGCGAATGTCAGACGTTTATGGGAGTGTCGACGTTAATGCGTAGAGGTCAACACACGTTGGAGATGGCGACGCCTTGCTATTAATTACCCTTTGACCTGGGCACCTTACAACCTCACTATCTCGATACACGAAATATATTATGCATTTCCTTTCTTCTTCTTCTTAATAAATATGTTATTCAGACATGGAGGAGGAAATCAATCCAATGAAATCGTAAATGACCCAACGAATAAAAAAGCACGCACTCGTCAACATAAGCCTCTGCCATTTTACACAATCAGCAAATAACGAGCTTAATTTCTGTCGTAAAATTCCGTTTTAAATTAACTCGTTCTTTCACAGATCCCAATTAAAATTCCTTACGATGAGTACTTCACTTGATTTCTCCTGCCACTATTCGAGATAATTTCAACAATTTTTTATTAGTTAAAATGAAATGTTATCTTTATTTTGGGGCATATAGTAAAAACTCTCAAATCTATGGCTTTTGATCGATTAAACACATACTGATTGAATTTATTAGAAATTATTACCGGTACCATCGCCATCGCCATTGAAAAGCCCACACGCGCAGGCTTATTTTTATATGTACGTAGTACATGAGTTGTCGAGTAGTAAAATGTGAAAATAAAATTTACTCGTGAAAAAAACCTTTTAGAGGCTTGATCAAGCAATATACAACAACTCGGTTGAAAATGCGCACAGCAGGCGAATTGGCCATTTGTCGAGTAATCTGCTTATCCATAAAGAGATCAGGGCACGCTAAGGAGTGAGTGGGGGTGAAGTGGGAAGAAAGGGAGAAGAGGGAGAGAGGGGAAAGTGAGAACAGGGGGAGGGGGAGACTGGAGTGAGGTCTCTGTTGCGTGGCTGGCAATCGAGGGGGAAGTCGCATTGGAGGTTTAAACCCATCGATGAGAAGCATTTAGCGTCTAAAGTCAGCCATTGTTATTACCAACAGCCATTATTCAAAGCTACGATTAAGAAAACGAAAAAAAACTGGCACTGAGACTTTAAAAGCCATTTCAGACAGACAAATATTTTAAAATAAATTCCGTATTTTCCAAATGTGTTAAATATATCAACATGATAGACTAAATTTAATCTTTTAAGCAAATAAGACGAGTGGACTTATTTTCTCAAGTTGATCAACTCAGTACGCGCACAAAATTAAAATGGTCGAATGCGATCCTGTGTGAAAGGTAAAAACTATTAGAAAGTAGGAAAAGTATTTTTAATGTGATTCTATAGCATCAATCGATTATTTTAATCTCTAAAAAACAACGATACGGATATTTTAATTTGATTTCTTAAATAAAACATTAAATAAATTTTCTTTGTTTAGCTATGATAGCTCTGATGATTAATAACGAGACAGAAGAAAGAATGTAATCTGTTCATGGTGCGATTAAACTGATGAAAAAAATTTACTCTCTCGATCTTTATCCACCCGAAAGCGTAGGGAGGTACTTACTTAATAATTATTTTGAACGATTTGTTTCTTTATTTTAACTCAGTAGTTATTGTTTCGCCGAGGCATCATTTTCCTATGAGGCTTACGTTTTCAATTACAATTCCATGTCGGCGTTTATCTAAAAGATCCCAATTTTATACAAGGTCAACTTTATGATTCCAACCATCAAAATCGAATTTTCTTCGCAGTTGGTACGCCTCCAAACAAAAAAGAAGGCATGTTGTCATACTGAAAACATTTGTGTTATTGAAAATATTGTACCTTTCTCTAATAGTAATACATTAATAAATGTCATAATGCCGCATCAAACCATAGCACAAATTTGTTTGCAAATTTTTGAAACGGCTATCAATCTAAAATAGCAAAAATCATGCACTATCAAAGGTGTAAATAACGATATTAAAAATATTCACGCATCCGGGAGGGAAAGAGTGAATGAGAAACTTTATATTTATGTCTGAAGTGGGTGTGTGGCAACGGGGACGGTCTTCTAAGGGATGCATTGGGTGCACCATATCCGGAACCCCGATCATGGAGGCCCCAAAGGCATTTTAAAAAAACACATTTATAAACTGCAATATAATTTGTTTAAAAATCGTTTATAAATCCGGTAATATGTTACCTATAAGAACAAATTAATACCTATCTCTAAACTTCAACAAAGTTATTTTTGTAGACCTTACACCCAGGCGCCAAGTAAGCTAAGGCCGTTTTTGTGTGCCAATGTGGATGCATTAAAGATCCCTGTCGCTGTTAAAACACCTACAGGAAGTCCTCCTATTACGCGCTTTCCGTTTACACGGTATCGTTACTGCGTGGTGTATCAATTAGGGACCTCGTACTGCGCGGCACTATTTCATTATCGCGCAGAAGGCTCACTAGGTGGAGCTACATCTTAAGTACAGTAATGCATTGGTTAACGGGTTTTCGTTATTACACGGCTTTTCAATTAAAGGCAAATCAGAACCCTGAAAAATTCTAAGAAAACGTGCTTCCTCCTTCTGCTTTAGCAAGGGAATTTTACTTGTTACATTTAAAGGCATTAGACTCGTTTTCATGGTACGTATCAGAATTTCTCATTGTTACAATTTTGAAAAAATCCTGGTTTTATCTGGCATCAAACGAATTTTTAAGCTAATTCGGCATGGATTCGGATTTTCTCTTAGTAAAAAATATACTTCGCTCTCTTGGCCTTAAAACTGTTAAAGTCTCAAGTTTTTATCTTAATTATAATTAATTTAAAAAGAAACGCCATGGATATAAATGGCGACGTAATGCATTCCACCTTTCAAGGATTTGAGATTTTTCCTGATGCTTTCAAATGTATATTTACATACCAGCCAAGTTTCAGGTTCTCACCTCTTCCGCTACCACACCGATGTGACGAACGTTCGCACATAGGTACACTACAAAATTAATAAGCAGGATTACTTGTAAAACAATATTTTTAGTCCTTTTCCCAATACCCTTTCACAGTTAGATTCAAGTTGCAAGCAACGCTGCAACGTGTAGATTAGTTATTATTATTTCTCCGATACGTATTTTAAGTTAATTTTTAAGGACTCCCCTCCGCCCTACGCACGTCCACCAACCCTGGTTTTCTATTCTCTACATTTTTCGCACACATGATAGGCATTTAGAGTCAAATATAATAATACGCAAAAATTATACGTGCTTACTGAAAATTAGTCATCTATTAATTGTAAATTAAACATTATTGAGCTCTGAGATGTTTAGAATTTGTTTTATCATATGGATAATTTGTTAAAAGTAACTGACGTAAAAACGTAAACGAGTAAGGAAAGAGCTGCTGAAGAAGGCAGTAGGCGGCGGTTTAAAAAAATTGTTAATATAGAATGTTGAAATTTATGTATACCAATATTATTAATTTAAATATCATTATAACTAGAATCTCCACAAGAAAACGTGTACAACGAGACAGAATACTGAATGAATCGGTGAAAAACAAAGTCTCTAGCTTTTTTTCGTTTAGGAGGAGTTAGCGCACCAAACAGACGGACAAAACCGAACGCATAAGCAGTTTTTTTTTAAACGATAAAAAAAGATGAAACTAGTTAGAAAGAATGTGAGTGCAACGGAATAGAAATAAAATCAAGAGAGTATTAGGGATAGAGAAATCAGGAGGTTACAAGGATAAGTTCGAATAAAGAATGTAAGAAAGGAGTCAAATGCCAGTCAGTACAGTCAAAATAGATTTATTCAGCAGGAATGAAATATGACTGTGGAAGTAAATCTAGAAGAATATGATCTTTTGACTAATGGAAAGGAATTTTATTAAGTACTTTGACAGGAATTTATTGATAAACATATGAGATAAGACTTTCAGGTTACCACCTCAGTCAATAAGGGCATTTTATTATTTATATTGCTTCTTTGTTGAAGTTTTAAAATGTATTTCATTTGATCTAACAGATTACTTCAATTTAAGCGGCCTGTGATGTATTTTCACGCTCGGATTGAAAGAATAAAACACGTCATAAAAGTCGTCCATCGATAATTTTTAACTCATCCATCAATTCGATCCTTCCCCTTCCGCGAAAACTCACGTCACGATAATGGCGTTTTTGAATAACTCACAGTTGAGTAAAGGGGGTTGAATTTAATGTGGAAGTTGATGAAATGCAGTGCGTGTTAGGCGGCGTTAGGAGATATGGGGAGAGAGAGAGAGGAATAAACGAGATGGAGAGAATAACATCGAGGGAGCGACGCAGCGAAGTGCGGAGTTGGTGTGTGGAGAATATGGCGCCTGTCTCGTTGGGAAGGGTTTCGGCGACAGATCGCATTCAGTCGCTTACATAAAATATCACACGCCGGCTGATTTCGTTTCTTCCGCGAAAGGCCCAATTTCCAACTCCTTTGGAGAACATCGAGCATTAAATACGGATGGGTCTACGTCAAAAGAGGAAGATGAGGGGGGCATGGAGGAAGAATAGGGAGGCGTGGAGGAGGCAGAGGAAGGCGTGGAGGAGGCAGAGGGAGGCGTGGAGGAAGCAGAGGTAGGCGTGGAGGAAGCAGAGGGAGGCGTGGAGGAGGCAGAGGGAGGTGTGGAGGAGGCAGAGGTAGGCGTGGAGGAGGCAGAGGGAGGTGTGGAGGAGGCAGAGGTAGGCGTGGAGGAGGCAGAGGGAGGCGGACAACGAGAGGGAGGCGGACAACGAGAGGGCGGAGAGCACTACTCATGCTACGATGCAAGTCAAACCGCGCGACGGGTAATCTCGCGTCTTTCTTCTTCTTACAAAGACCCTTATATTCACCGTGTTTAGTTCTTGAAATTGCTCATTCTAAAATGAAATGATTAGTTATTTTTAAATTAGATGCAATTATTCGTAGAAAATCTTCTTCTTGATCTTGTTGAACGCGAATTAAATACTTCAAATCTCTCTCATGCTGAATCGTTTAAAGCTAGGACATTCGAGTTTTTGGTCACACTTCTTGAAATGCACCTGTAACGTCGTTTAATTGAGTGATCATGTTATATCCAAATCTGAGTACGTTTCGCGCGAAACCCATAATTCATTTGTTCCATTGCAGAAGATCCTTCGATATTTTTTTTACTTTTCCACGTTATATCGCTATAATTATTTTTCCTGCTCTCTTAGCTTCGACATAATAACCTAAGTATAGAAGAATAAGTCTATGAAAAATTAGAGTGGGATAAAACAATACAACAAATTAATTCACCACCGTTTGCTTGAAGAAGAACATGCGTAGCTGAGAGAGGCTCGCTGAACATTAATTTTCAAAATTCTGCCAAGCCAGCGAAATAATTGAATGCTTATGCAAACAAAATCCAAGGATTAATTTGACCTTTGATGTGAGTCATCCAACTGCAAACCGTCATCACTGTATAATTTAAATGTTAGTACATTCCATTAAGGCATTTGTCGTAAGATATAGACAATATCAATGAAAACGCCAGAATTGCTTTAATGCCCTTCAAACAAACGCAAATCGCGCGCAAAGGATAAACGCGTTCCTCTCATTCCTCTCACCCCTCCCCCCAACACTCCTTTTTCTTACCCTACTCCCCCTCCCCCTACTCCTCCACACCCCCTCCCGCTATCTTCAAGTGAGAGAGAGAGAGAAACAGATCAAAGGAGAGTCCAATTTCCCTCAACAGGAGGCGTCCTTACCGAGCAAAACAAAAGCGACTCGGCAAAGCGAAAGGAAAACACGAGAGGTGAAAGAAGGAAAGAAACCCGAGTAAGAGGGAGAGAAGAATAAAAAAGGAAGGAATTCTACCGGAGAGGAGGAAAAAAAACCTCTCTCCCCGCCGGAAATACACTTTCCAAATCGAATTGTAAACTTCTTTATTCCCTATCCCACTCCACCCATTCCCTCCCTCTCCCCCACCTCCCTCCCTCCCCCAACATCCCACCTCCCTCCTCCCTCTCCTTCCTCTCCCTTCAACTTCTCTTTTTCATTCCTTGAATCGCCTTTAACAAGCCTCAAGGATGACGGAATCTGCTGGGAAATGTGGGAGGCGCGTGAATGCGAAAATAGCGGATTGTGACGGGGAGGGAGGACGAACAGAAAAACTGATAGAGAGAAAAGAAGGAAGAATACGATCAGAGAAGGGAGTACGAAGAATGGAGGGAGAGAGGAGAAAGAAAGGAGGGAGAGAGGAGAAAGAAAGAATGAGAGGGGATGGAGAGAGCGAGCCGTTTGGAATGGTGGAAGAGAGAGAGGGAGAGACAGAGGGAGAGAGAGAGGGAGGGTGCGGGAGAGAGAGAGGGAGAGAGGGAGAGAGAGAGAGGGAGAGAGGGAGGGAGAGAGAGAGAGGGGGGAGAGGAGGGAAGCGGAGCAGGAAAGAAAAAGGCGAGGGAATGGGCCGAGAGGAAAGAGTCACTCGCTAATGAGGCGATGGCGGATTTGAAGAAAAGGAAGGAGAGAAAATATGCAGGAAATTATTGTTAACGCGAGTGAGAGGTGCGCCTCGGAGAAACCCAGGTGGAGACGTGGAAGGAAGCGGGAGAAAAATTAAAATGAGGAAAAGGGGGGAAATGGAGAGGGGATTACCGAGGGGAATAAACTAATTTGGGATTTCGATGAGAGATAGAGAGAGGAGACGCGATTGGCGAATAAGGGCGTGAGGATGGGAGAGAAGGTTTCCATGGAGAGAGGGATGGCGGGAGGAATGGAGAAAGAGAAAGAATTGAAAGAAATGGTTGCAGCGAGATTGGATGGAGGCGTAGCCATGAGTGGGGGTAGCGGGACAGGAAAGGCAGGAGAAGAGACATTTCAAGGTGAATTTTGTTAGGGAAAAGAGGAAACTATTTCATTCAAATTGAGCGCATGAATCTTTATGCTTTGTTAAAAACCGTTGTGTTATATGCGCTTGGGGTCAGAGAGCCTTTCTGAGAAACGGGGAAATGGTGGGAAAAGCGAATAGGGATCGAGAGACTGGGAGTGGAGAGATGTGGAAACAGACGAGAGCCCACGATGCGCAAAATTCGAGCAATAATATTCGGTTCGTATGCGATTTTTGCTGTATACTTCAACTACTTTCCCCCCTCCCCCCCCCCCCCACAAAAATAGGATGAACATTTTATTCTAGTGGTAACAAAATCCGATAGAGCACTTTCGTGTTACTGTTTCAACAATCTCACATCTTTACTCGTTTCAAACTCGGTTCCATTTTTAGAATAGATTTTTTTGTATTTCTTTAACTTCAAATTTTGAGGAAAGGAGCGGTCCTCTTTTGCGAGAACATAGCTCGGAATTGTATAACATTATTATTAACTTTAAGGCGGCGCTTGCCAAAAAAGCATTCTATTGCTGACTTCAATCAACCTCACCTCACCCGCCATTTATTCACTCCTTCTTCACCTATCTCTCTTCCTACTCCCTCACACCTCTGCCTTCTCCGAACCTTCTTCTCACTCCCTTTCATTCCTTGCTCTTCTCCGGCCGTCCTCTCCACACTTCATTTTCTTCTTCCTGTGCGTGTATAATTTGCCCAAATATTTCACGATGCATTTCTTTCTATTATAACCGTAGTAAAAAAGTTAGCGTCCTGGGTGAGATTTAATAATAACGTCCCAGACCTTCACACATATAAAAATTATAATATCGAATTATAAGCCAAATAAGAAAATATCGCATTTATTATCACTTTAAAAAATTAAAATTCAAGAATTTTTTCCTTATATTTATCATAAAATACCGACTCGCGACACGACATACTCCGTTCACCTCTCTCTTGCTAGAGTATCCCTTTCCATCAAACAATGTGGCGTTGCATCTTATGGTCTCTGGAGTTTTAAGTATCGCAAAACGAGTGTCGATGGGACAATAGCCGAGGTGATGTGGGCGGCATTACAAAAGTGCGGAAGATGAGGAGAACAGCCTTCATCTCCTAGGAAGCAGTTTGTCGGATTTTTCGTGGGTTGGGCTTGGGTAGGAGGGTGAGGCGCGATAAGGGGAAAGAGAAATAAAGCAGAAAAGAAGGTGATCGGGTCTTGTCAGCTTCTCCACGCGTTTGTGCCCGTGGGACTCTTGTCACCGCGTGACGTTCGAGACTTCTGAAAATGGGTTGTGGGAGGTGGCCTTACTTTTGGCGTGGCGTGTGGTTATGTGCGAGTGTGTTTCCGTGAGGGTGGGTTGGGGATCTGTTCGAGGGCCGTGGGGTGGCGCAGGATTGGGCTGGAAGAAAGGCGACGGTTTGAGAATGTAACTCCGGATCGGCAATGGAATTGACAGATTAGATGTTTTTCGGAGGCGCACGGCGCGGAGAAGCAATTTCTCATCCTTCCTCGCATCAGCGATCTTTTGTTGCATCGGCCGCGGCTGGATTTTCCTCTTTTTGAGGAAATATGGGAAGGAACGAACTGTTGACGGCGAGATACGCGTATACAAGTGGATGATTGGAATGCCTCTTTAGCCGTAACATGTCACGTCAACTTGTTTTATGTCTCCTGTACACATTGAATGGTCCCAATCGCAAAAAACAAAAACGAAAAAGATTGATAAACTAGAGGAGGTGATTGAAAAATTGTATCGTACTGCAGAAACTTTGTAAAATATGTCAGCTAAGATATTTTTAATCTCTTCTTTTAGAGTTTTATTTGAAGAGATGTCTCACTTTTAGGAGTTAAATTTAGGATAATCGAATTCAAAACAAAACCCCTCTCAGCTTAGAAAAATGTTGTTTCAGTCACTAACGTAAATAGTTATACTTCTCTTTTTTCGCTGTCAGTATCTTAGTGATGTTACCTTTAACATAAATTGCAAAAATAAGTTAAATTGTTCGAATTAAGTTCTAGTGCATGAAAGATAAGCAAAATAAACGCTTAAAAATTATGTTGAACGATTCTACGGTAGTGGAATTTCTCTGGAATATTAGAAATAACTACTGTATACATATGAACAATAAATTGCTATTTGTGAGAACTCTGAGGAAATGATACTGCGGATATAAAATGTCATTCTCTGAGTCCTTTCCGTATATGTTACCAACACATTGAATGACGTTGGTTAGTAATGTTATAAAGTGAAATTAATAAACAACTCACCGAGCAAGTCTTTTCGTGAGTTATGCTTACAAATATACACAAAGGTCAATTTAATTCCACCGTTTATTCTTCACTGATGCTGACACCATAAAAGGGGTGACGGTATATCGAAATAACTACGTCTCGTGACTGGTATACAGAAGATTTGTCCACAAAATTTAATTGGCGCTTAGCTATGGTGGCGGCATATCTGGGAGCGCTAAATCGAGTGTCTGAAAGTACATTACGATAATTTTCTCTAGCTTTATAACTATCGCGAAAGTAAATAAAATCAGGGAGGACAGATATTCGGAGTGACGCGCTTAGCGGCAGTCGGCAGCGCCGACGGCCCATTCGTAGGAAAACCTGAATAAATTGAGATAAATCCCTCCCTCCGTGTCCTCTTTTGAGTTAATTATAGGACCTTTGGAAGCATCGTGTCATCGCGAAAGGCGTCCAAGCTCCTCTCCCTCGTCCCCCTCGCTTCCCCCTCCTCCCCCTCGCTTCCCCCTCCTCCCCTTTGCTTCCCCCTCCTCCCCCTTGCTTCCCCCTCCTTCCCCCACTCCCATCCAAACGGACAGTCACTCTTCTCTTCCCACACTGCCCCATTCTCACCCGCGGACTCCCGACCACCCCCTCTTCATTTCGATGCCAATCATGGCAAGAGAGAGAGGCCAAGTCCCACAAATAGTGAGGCACGGCTTATCCCATGTTACACGGGCACGTGTCACGAAGGGTGAGAATGGAATAAAATAAACCAAAGGGAACCAAAAGGGAAGGGTGTGTATAGAGAGGGGGGAAGGGACCGTTTGGGAGAGATTGGGGAATACGCCCTCAGCCGATGCGAGTCTAACGGCGAAAGAGGAGACGGCAAAAATGGCTCCCGAGGGGTTGAATTTTTCCCGAGTATGGAGAGGAAAGAGGGGAGAGAAAAGAGGGGAGAGGAAAGAGGGGAGAGGGGATGGAAAGCGGCTCAGTCCGCTGTAAGAAGAGAGGTGGCGAGGGAGAGAGGAGTATGGAGAGAGGTAAGAAAGAAAGTATGGAAAGGAGAGAGAAACGGGAATATGAGATTGGGAGATTGGGAGTGTTAACGCGTAACTCCATATTGAATGAATGATCTAAATCCGAGAGTTTCATATACCATTCATATCCAATAAAAATAAAGTGCTGTTAGAGACTTTTGTTTTACATTAAAAAAGGTTGGGAGATTTAAAAAAATCAAATCAAATAAAAGATAATTTTACGTTAGTATTTGCACTTCATCGTAAATTAGCTCCATTATGAAAAGATCAGATTTTGATATTCATAACCAATGGGTTAATCTGTCTGAAGAGGGACTGTGGAGTAAAGGAGATGTATTTACATATGTTCCATATGGAAAAACATACAAATATGAATATCACCCTAATCGTCGAAAGCGACGTCGAACAAACATCAGCTTATTATCGCATATTTCATACATCGGCCTCAATAATCGAGACAACTCCTTGTAGGCATGCATTAAGAGCGGACGCAAAACCGGTCTTCAATTACGTCGAAGGATAACCAGAACAGCATTTCCCTTCAATGGCTGCCAACGTCCCGATACGAGGTCCCTCTTTCATTTCGCGCCCAAACGAGGGATTGACACTTTACCCTCCTCCCCTTATATAGCGCCTATCTTTTTTGCCCCAGGGCTTCTCATGCGGAGCCCACCAAGCTCCGGGCTCTTAACTAAACATCCTTCTCGCTCCTAGAAGTCTGCTCGATAGTAACGAGGGAAGGCGATGCCGCGAGGCTGTGACGAGGGAGAGAAAGGGTAGATTCCCCGGCCACATTGTATCCGTCCATCTGTAACTGAGGGAGTTGTTTGACGCCGTGGGGCGGAAGGCATATAGCGTATCCCGAGGCTTGTCATTAGCATGGTAACGCTCCGAGGAGGACAGGCAACGAACCCCCTGGTCACGTGACCCGGGAGCGTGCTTTCAATTGTCTGGGTGCGAGGAGATTAAAATGGGTGGTTCCCTCGGGCGGTGGAAGGGTAATTTGGTGAAGAGTGTGGTGGTGCGAGCCGTGGTGGGAGAAGGGGTGGTGCTCGGAAAAGGGGGAGAATCCGCTACGTGGTCACGTGTTCTCATAAAGGAGCATGACCGTTTCATATGCTGGGCCGGCATTTCGGGGGAGATTTGTCAACATCATTACGTCATTCAAATTGATATGTCGGTTGGTGACGCCAAAGAGCATAATAATGAAAAGTTATGAGTTTGTTTGCTGTTATGGTGATTTCCTCTGGAAGTTGGCGTCATTAAAACTGTCTTCCCAATATATTTATGAAAGAAATCATACTATTTCTTGAAGACTATTCATCGCATAATTAATATCTATTTCAGATGAGATTCTTTAACTTAAAATAATAGATCGAAAACAATACGTCTAATTCCTGTAGCCAGGAGACGACAGAATAATACATAAGAGGAATTCAACTATGCTGTAGTTCCTATCAGCTGCGATTGAGCAACAGATGAGTTAACTCAAATGCGTCAAATTCCATTATGCATACTAGGTCAGAATTGACGCCATAGGTTTTCTATGAGGGGAACTCCAGTAATAAAGGAGAGCAATGGAAAATTTTATTGATTAATTACTTATCATTTATCTATAATTAAGAAAACGGGTTAAATTGCTTGCAAATAGGAAAATATTCACATAACCCCCAAGAAAATAAAATAAAATACCCATAATACCACAAATAACTTTTCTCTGAAACTAGAATGTGGGCCACAGAAATACACTAATATATGAATGTAGCTACTCGTCTAAAAGAACGATAAATAGCATTTATAATGTAGAAAATATGTTAAATGGTAATATAGTACAGGTATTTATGAACGGACACTATATAAAACGACGCAACAATAAAATCAGTAATATTCATTTGCATTTTTAGAAAATTTCCCTTATATTATTCGACAAATTTTTAATGCATTTGTTTATTTTTTGACTAATATAAAGTAAAAATCGGTAATTTTGAACGGAAACCAAATACAAAGAAATGTTTTCATGTTACGGATACTTCAACTAATAGTGTAGCTTCAGCTAAGGTTAATAAATAATTGAGACAAATATCCTTACAGTCGAAATTCTATAACTTGAATGTTTAATAACTTCTTCCAAGTGTAATTAAAAGCGCTCAAAATTGGTCTTTCTATCGAGTTCGAGCAATAGATTAAGATATTTTATTAAAAGAAAGATTCGATTGCGTCCTAAAAGCTATAAGAATTTATTGAAAATTGCTTGAATATCTCTCAATAATACCGTAATACTATTTTGGATTATTGCTACAGATAGCGACATCTGAAGAAAAGATCAATATTACAATAAGAAAAAATACACATTGCATCTTGAACAAAAAAGTGGAAGAATAACTTTTACGCGGTCAGTAAGAGCGCCAAGGAAGGACGGGTTTTGTATTTGAGACGGATGCGAATGACAATGTTAAACCGTCTGCTACTCGATCGCTGTTATCCAGATTTTAAAAAAATATTTAAACATCATAACATAAATACGAGCGTGGCTCACCAAATGCAGAGAAAGCACAATAAATTAATTTTATGTATTAATGTATTAATTAATACCGCTGTGCCGAAAGAGATGAGGAACCAACAGATATTTCTTTGGAAGATATAGTAACTGCTGACATTTTTGGTTAATTCCAACATAATCTTTTTATTGCTATGTGATTAAGTGATGGCCATTTCTCTAGGTAAAACAGTATTACTGAGCTGGTTGATAGTATCTTAACAGAAAGTTAAATACAAAAGAAATAAGGTATTAAACGATGATATAGGAATTTTCAGCGCTTCGAGACTTTTCGTCATTCTTCCTGTTTCCTATTTAATGACACTTCAGAAACGTTAACGCATAATGATAGCCTTGGATCGCATAAATTTTCCATTTCGTGCCACATACTTTGGCGAGATAAAGGTACCTATATGCGAAAACTATGAAAATAGCAAACCTCTCCGAGTCTGTGTTGCTTTTATCTAATGCTATAAATCTCCACTTCACTCTCCCCTTCTCTTAAATTCACTTCGTAAGATAACATCCTTTTCTCCATTACTCCTCCTGTTCAGCAAACACCGATACAATGAAAAATAACTTGTTTTTCTCGCGGGTATGGCGTTGATCCTCGGGAGATTTCAACGCTCGGGGTGTGGTTTGGTAAAATAATTTGCATTAAATATAAAAAACACCTAAATATACAACCGCGCCCAATAGTGACGGTAGGTTCATGTATCGCTCTCACAATGGAGATCTTTGTTTGGTCGTTAACTTATTTACTCATTTGGGGAAAGTGCTCAAAAGTAAGTATACGCGGTCACTAACGGGAAGGATACAAATGGAATTAAAATTAATAATTTAAAAGCGCAAGATGATGTTTTAGAAACCAGAGAGTGACTAAAAGTGTGTGGTTTGAATATTTTTCCTTCCATTTCTTTGTGAATGAGTGGAGTTAAAAATGAAAGGAAAAAAGAGCGTCCGTTTTGCTTGTTTGTTATGGTAACACGCATCAATCTTGCCATTCGAAATTTTTTAAGCCTCTAATGTGTGCAAATATATGCTTGAATCCGGAGGAGACATTACTGCAAAGCACATAACAAAAACGGATATGCTTGCGGTTAATGTGGTCTGCATCCTGTTATTTCATAAACACTAAATAAACTATATCTGCAAAGTAAATGTGTGCTTAAATGTTTACGAATTTCTGTGCTATTGAAACTCAAACGACTTCATCCAACATCTTGTCTCAATGTTAGCATCTTGTTGACTCAAATGGATTTGTTATATTTTCATACAATTAAAACAAGTCTTTCATTATATAAAATTGTCAAAAAATTAAAATATGATCTATAATCAAAGGAAATTTTATTTTCAATTAATTTGTCTTAAATTTACTTTGGAGCGTAGACAAACATATGATAAAAAGGTGAGAACGAAAAATGAACAAACTCGAAGATACGCTATGACAATTATTTTCTCAAGAGATAAGAAACATCGCTGTAATTTCAACCAAATTCAAAAATACCGTTCCTAGATGGAAAATTGAGGGAATGATGCCTTCTTATGCATGAGCGCATAAAGCTTAAATTGAGATTTAATATTTGAGAGGGAGAAAAAATCTTGTACTTGACATGGAAACCGAATTCGAGAATGGATTATCATGCTAGCTTGATGGCTTAGCTGATTAAAGATTCCCGATCAAGTACAAAATTTTTTCTCCTCAAATGTCAAATTTGAATACCGTTCCTCTTTGATTTTCGATTTTATAGAGATTTCTTTTACTGATCATGATGTCAAAATAAATTGCACTCGTAACAGAAGATGTTCGCATTAATTTTATATAGCACTGTTGTGGCTACCTGTTACAAATCTATGAATTTTGAATTTTATTTATCTATTCTTATTTCATTAAACTAAATAATAAGTTTCATTGTTTGTGCTCTTCAAGTAAGAATTGTGGTAGCATCTTTGGATTTTTATTCTAAGGTATCAAAGCTAGCGTCGCAATAAAGTGAGGACGTTTTAGTACAAGTATCAAGAACCGGTTTGGCTCTTAAGAGCTACAAAAAAGCGATACGATTCCATGCATTAACCCTAGAAACATACAAAATGGAAACTAGCCACAACTCCATTCATCGCAAATACCATGGTGTCAACCCTTGCCATGTCAAAATCAGGATTAAACTTCGCCACCCTTTGAAAGAGCGCAATTGCACTCGGGTTATAAGTGCCCCTAAACCACTTTGCAATCCAAAAGCGACAGGAGATAAGAAGCGCAGGGGTGGGGGATAATAACAAATCGGAACACGAGTGAAAACTGGAGCCGCTCTATTAAGAGGTAGGGGACGTTAGATTTGGCGGTTTTTTCTATAACGCTCTTACGAAAGGCATTCAGAACTCATAGGAAAGCAAGGGTCTAAGCGAAGACCTTTTAAGTGATTCTGAATGGGGGATGCGACTGGCAGATCGAAATAACCAGACGTGATAAGGTAGAGAGGAAGAAAGAGTATATGCGCGGGGTTTTAGCCAGGCCATTTAGGGTAGAGGCGGGGTCGACGGAGGAGGGCATTGAGGGGGAGGATGGGGTAGAAAGGGAGGCCGTCGGAGGAAGGAAAGGTAAAGAGGGGAATTGCCCTGAGCGAAGCAACACCGGTCCCTTATTGTAAATCGGCAGCGGAGCCGACAGGAAACCTTTTCTTCGGCCTCTCTCCTCCTACTCCACTCCTTTCCACACCCGACTCATGTGATGCGGACTTGTTTGTGATCCCCTCCTCCCATTCCCACGTCACTCGGCCGGTTTTTCAGTCTCTTCTTCTTTTGTGACGCCATTTCCACTCTTTAGCGGCAGCCTCTCTCTCTCTTCCCCTACTCCTCCCTTTCCCATCCTCTTTGGCCTTAAAAAAACTCCCTTCGCTGAAAATCCTTTTGTCCACAAGTTTACGTGATGGGAGTATATCGCACAAGGAGGACAAGGCCTACTATTTTGATAATGGGTATGAGTGAAGTGCATTGATGGATTCGAGTATACTTAATGGAGAAAGGAAAACCAGAGTGATGGAGGAGGAAGGGAGATGGGCGGAGAAAGGAGGAAGGGAAAGATAGGAGAGTTTAAGCGAGAGGAAATTTACGCGAAGAGAGAAAGGGTGAGCGTGAAAGAGGGAAAGGATGAGTGAAAAGCATTAGAAAAGCATAAAATATTATTTTTAAAGCCCAGATAATCCATAAAAACTGACTGAGATGGATGGAGAGTAGAGTGTGGTAAGAATAAAAGAGAAGATATAAGTATGAAAGCGAAGGTAAATAGACGGATGATAGGTGAATAATAAAGCGATATTAATTAATAAGATATTAATATTCTTTAGAAAAACTGAACAGTCAGAAAAACACGAGTTTAATAGTTTAATGTTTGATACCTTTCATAGGTTAATGCAATACGTGTTCACATTTTTCATGTGCCTTCCGAGCAAATTTATATAGTCCCGCGATAAATATCTAAGGCATGATTTCTATTCCAAGTAGCTGCACTGAAAATTAAAAGAAATAAAATACGCTGCGAAAAGTAAAATTTAAATTCACACAACATCTTTCAGAACGATTTCTCCTTACCGTAACATTTGTAACATTATCTATTCGTCGCGCGTCGGCGTGTTTCGTAATCTTCTCCATACAAATAGCATAAGCTTTATTGGTGAAATAACGGTTCTAGCCCATTTCCAGGGGACACATTTTCCTCGAGTACTTGCAACCTCATTTGATAGTCAATAATTAAACCAGAAATGCCGATAGTGCATTCGATGTCTTTGGAAAATGATGCTGCAGGACAGTATGTGAGTGGTGAAAATATTTGAGGCGTAAATCGAAAAATAGTTATTTTGGATTTTGAACAGCTAAATTTAATATACAAACCTTTTTATACAGTAGCTCCACCAGCCACCTGAAATATCTTTCCACTTCGCGGAATATTTCAAGAGGAAATTATAAGGAAAATTATTTTATGCTGTGATTTATAGCGAAGCGTATGAAAAATTATTACTAAAAAGGCGGGTCTCAAAAATATCACTGCGCATGAGAAATGAGCGCATTAATTTTGGTTTGAACAAAAAATATTAAATACACATTTGTATGACAGTATCATTACATATATCTTCAAATATTAACAATAAGATAATTGAGACTTCAGAACCCCTAAGCGAAAAATTAAAACGAATACTTTTAAAGTTCGTAAATTTTGTTACAGTACGCAAACAACAAGGTCAATTTTCCTCGCTTCATTAAAATAAAAGTGCATCCCTTCCAATAATATAGCTCTTCCCAGAATATTTTCCCGCCTTCAATATTGTGATCAGGATAAAAAACGCAGACCGATTTTCTCTTGGAAGTCGGGTAAACAAAACTTACATCAACATTTAAGGTATGCTTGGATGCAGAAAAGTTATTTCATAAGAGATGAATAATTTCAATACCTTTACCGTGCTCTCGAATCTCGTCCCGACCTAACCCTCGCTCGCTTTACTATACTGATTTTTCCGAACAAAATTTTCGGATGTTGAAAATGCATCGAGCGGAAGAAAATAGAGTCGTCGCTTGCTCTTTCGGACGCTAGGGCATTATAAAGCACGCACGCGCTTAAACGTAAAATGAGAGGGGGCAGGAGGGAGTGGATATAGTGGGGCAGGAGGAAGTAGAAGGGGAGAGCTCGCCTCCAGAAACGCACTTCTCTCCATTCGATTTAGTCGCGTGCTCACCCCAAGTGCTTTCCCTCCATTACTCTGGTGGCTATAAGCAGTTGAGTGGAGGAGACCCGAAGGCACAAAGGCCTATATCATCCGCCGACATTAATTTTCGCCTCAAGCGGCAGCCGACGTGAATCCGGGGGCTAATGAAGAGGCCATCCCCCTTCCACATCTTCCCCACCCGAGCCATAAAAAAACGACCTTTCCATTCTTTCTCGCGTTTAAATGAGCCGACTGCTGCTCTGGGGAAACCGTAAAACAACAGAGAGCAGGTGGGGTGGGGCAATGTCGTCCATCGCTCATGCCGCTCGTTTTCGGTGACAGCGGTTCACCATACGTGGATCTCCCCGCCTTGAACCTGAATCCTTCTCCTCTCTCTCCCCCCCCCCCTCCCCCTTATCTTCCCACACCACCACCTCCCCTCCCTTTATTCCTTCCTTATTAGTTCATCACCATTATGGCGAGCTTTTTTCCGAAACTTCTCTGAACGCACCTTTTCCTCCCACTACCACCTCTCTCCCCCGCTCTTCTTGCCTCCCTCTCCCCCTCCTCTCTCTCCCTCTCTCTCTCTACTCGCTCCCTACTCTTCCCTCCCCCTCCCAGACCCTTCCGCCGAGGCTAATTCTCTAAAGTTGGTAGGAGGGGTGGGGCAATTACCACCTACTTACCCATCCCACTGCCTATGGGAGCAGCCACAACAAACGCCCCCTTTATAGCGGGAAATGGGAGAGCTTTTGTTCCTTTTTCTATTATAGGGAACCGGCTAGTTGGCATGTAAAGAGGGTCTTCCAATTTCCCTTTGTAGTTTGAATGATTCTTCAAGAGGAAAAATTGTTTGCGGCTTCTGCTTTATTAGCTGGACATAATTTCGCAATAGAACCGAAATATTGCGTTAATAACGTTTTCTTGATGTTAGAGCGCCATTACAGAGTAAATAATTGTAAACTAGGAATTATTATTGAACATGCACCTCAGCAACATATCTCCTGATTTGCCATAAACGTTATTTAATAGCCATTTTGTTTTATACTGAATTTCTTGACCGAGATAAAGGTGAACGCCTCCAAATTTCGATTAATTATTTTTTCAGTTTGTCCGACATGTATTCTGTGATTATTCTCACCAGTGAAGCAGACATACACCAGCTATGTAGTCTCCGATTTGGCGTTTATAATGGAACTGGAATACTTAAAAATCTTAATATGTATGTCCACTTGACTCTTTGGATAGGTGCACGAAACTATTATCAGACCTTTTTTGGGATGAATGTAATTATTTTGTGTACTAATTCCATAAATCTACACAGAAAGTGCTAAGGTTAGCACTTGAACTAATGATAAGAATACGAATACAATACCAGTATTACCAAGGTTTTAATGGCAACAGTAGCACTTTCATCACTTTTAAACATTTATATAAATTTTGTGTTTTCCTCCTGTGATCCTGAAAAAGTTTCTAACAGCTCCTGTAAACAATAATTACTACTTTCTAAAATTTCATGTTATGGATGTTTAACGTGGACATGTGTAATAAATACGGGCAATTATCGTTTAGCGAACGTTCGTTGAACGAATGTTCGCTTTAACGAACGAATTGAAATTTATAGCTTAACTTTTCGCAGAAAATTCTGTTCACTTTAACGAATTAAATAACATGTACTCAACTCAGATCAAAGAAACTCTGATGTTTACGAAAGCTCTAGGGGTCACAAAGACCGCCATCTATTCTTCGTGTGTCCACTTTTTCACGCATTTTTCCTATCGCCTGCATTTCTTGAGAGGCTTAATATGACGTCACCAAACGAGATGATTGTTGCTCAAAATATATTTACAAAAATCCACTTAGACTTGAAGGACCTCTTCTTTACCGATAAGGAGGAAGTGCACTACGCACTCTTTCCCACAGCCATTCTATACTTCAGTCTGTGACATCGCGAGGATTTGTTTTCAAGCCATTTCCGTGGCCACATTTATCGTACTTGCTCGTAATTTTCTCAGAACTGTTAAACGTTTTGTTAATTATTTTTATGGAGATGTTTAAATCACGAGGAATTTTTAATTCTTTATTGACGGTGTTGGGAGGTTCTGTTTTTCATTCAAAAGTTGAATACAATAGATGGCACTGTACATATTTCTAAGTTCGATTGTTGTTGCTTCGGTTTTCTAGTTGACCCAATATTGTGCTTACTTTGACAGGCATTTTAATAGCTAAGAATTATGAATCTATTGTCTGGAACGCATCTGTAGTCTTAACGGGAAGTCAACGGAAAAATCACGATCGTTAAACACTAATTTCCTTTTACGAACGCTTTTTAGGAACGCATGGCGTTCGTTGAACGAGAGTTACCTGTACAGATAATTTCAATGTACATACATTTTTAATTCTGGCGTTTTACACTTTTTAGATATGCAATGCGACTTTAATAACTTTACTTTAAAATAAAAGAAACAAAAACACGTAAGTATCCTTGCTAAAGCAAGAGCTGGAAGCTGTTTAAAAATAATATTTTCAGGTTCTAGTTTGCCTCCCCGCTACGTTGAAATGTAGATACTCACTAGACCTTCCCTTCAATGAAAACAATTCACTCCTCTAGCTTCCAATAGCATTTCAAATTTTTGTAAGTTCCGACTTTGAAGCCACCTATTGGAAAAGCTATGAACTGCCGGGGAAATCCAATCGTTGGAAAATTCGTAGACTGATAATATTCATAAGGAATTTTCCGAATGCCTCTTAAAAGAAAAAATTGATTTTTCACAGACAGACAAACAGAGTGATCATATAAGCACGTACTCTTAACTGCAAAAACGTGCTTATGTGATCACTGTCTGTTTGCCTGTCTGTCTGTTCCTTCTTACAAGAAACGGCTCCGAGTCCTGGCTTTATCAAAATCTGTAATTTTCTCTTATCCAAGTAAAATAGTAAATTCCCTCGGCTGTGATCAATCAATTTTCTTGCCGTCGTTTGACCTAGCCTATCATCATTTAGGATTAAATACGTATTTTTTAAAGAATTATAACCTTTATATATAGCAGGGGTGGCAAACCGCGGCTCGCGAGCCGCATGCGGCTCTTTTAACTTAAGGTGCGGCTCTTATTCACTTACACTCAAGAGTGTATCAAGACTTATCACCTCAGAAAGCAATAACGCAGTGCGAGTGAGACGTTTTGGAGATGCTAAATGGACATGCAGTCTCTCTGTATTGTTTTGAATACAAATTATGTTTACTGTTCGTACATTTTTGTGCGCAAAATGTGTGCCTTGTGGCTCTTGAACTCAGGAAGATTATCATATGCGGCTCTGAGGGTAAGCAGGCTTGGCCACGCCTGATATATAGTAAGATATCAAGATTCAACAACATTTTTGTTTTGATATTTCAAAAAATCAATCAACTGATTGTCTGCTATTTAATTAATTTGATTGAGACCGTTAAAGCAGATCCAGAAAATATAGTTTCATACAAAATTAAATTTGTAAATATTACTCCGCACCACTCATAAGTAAATTATTAGTTCTCCGGCCACGGCATTGAATGCAAACCCGAAAAGGAAACCATTGCGCCTAGGTTCTAAATAGATCAAATAACGTAATAGCATTCCCTAATTCTGCTAAATGGTAGTACAGCTGGGGCCATAAAATAAATTGAAGACAATGGTCGAATATGTGGAACGGACAAGAGATTCGAATATGTTTTGCAGATATGAATCGAATAATTCTATTCCATGAAAAAATTCTAATATAAGTTTTATCATCATAGAAAAACTTAATCATAATCATCGTTCGATCATTGTTCGTTTTTTATTATTCTTTAAGCTGAAATACGCTGGGTTTTCAAACTTTCATTGGCTATGCAAATTATCCATCCAGTTACTTTTATGCAAAGGTCTTCGATATGTTTGTCTTTTTCCCCATTGCCTTTGATTTTGTAGCCTTCAACCTTACACTCCCAAATTTTGTCAAACTGATCCTTCTCATACTTTACCCGATTAGCCTTTAATTTCTCTTCAAATGTATTCAATGCTTCTTTGCTTTTTTCTAGCATCAACTTTTCACTTTTCGAGTCCATAAAAAACGTACCTTCAAGCTCCTTTAAACATTTCCTTGCGGATTTATCACTCCCAATTCCGTAATATGGAGTGCGAATGCCGTAAATTTGTATTATTACTTCTGATAGCATTCGTAAATTCTTGGTTAGTGTTTTATGGAAGTATGGCAAACACAAAATTAAACAGCCAATGCATACAAATATTTTCGCGGGCTGCAAGTTAGATGGAAGTATAAAAACGAGATCTGCGTAAATAAAACCTAATGGGATCACTAAAATAATTTCTTAAAATTTTGAAAATGATCAGTGATGAGATAATTTGATGCGTGAGATGCTGCAGTGTCAGCAAAACCGTCACTGAAACATCGATCCCACTGAAAAATAAATCAAAGGGCTTTTTCCTGTGATTTACGTCGAAAAGGGAAAATATGGTGGCCTGAGAAAGGTTCGGTTCTCCCCGATTCAAACGACGGTATGTACAATTTCACAGAAGAAACTTACATGTGGCGTTTTTAATAAAGCATTTATTTCTATTGATAGTTTGCGTATGTTTTCCATAAATCTTTATTTGTAGCTAGGCAAATAATGGTTTCTAATGCATAGGTTGTAATTTCAGACCTTTCCCGCTGCATTGGCAACATCTGATATAGAAATTAATTTCATTTCAGAGCTACCATCAAATGAATGAAGCAAGCGATATCAAAGACACCTTCATATATTAAAAATACAGCAACCGTTGAGTGAGGGTACCTTTACGATGCAGGCGAAACGGATCGTCACTCCGAGGCAGCATAAAGCGCGGGTGGGCGGAAATTGAGATTTTTTTGAGATGGCAGAGTTAAAAGGAGAGGGAAGAGATATGGAGAGACAATGGGTTCATGCGGAAAAGATGGGGAGGGGGATGATGAAAATGGGAAGGGGAGGGGGAGAAGAGAAGTCGGAAGGAAAGTGGGAGGAAGGGGAGGCGGGAATAATTTCGTTGTTTTTCTATTCAAACGAGTTGACTGAAATTGACAAAATGAATGAGGGTGAATGGGAAGGGAAAAAGCCGAGAGGAAGTGGAGTGGGGGAAAATGGAGATGAGAGTGGGAGGGGGAAATGGAAAGACGGGAAGAGGGGCGGGCAGTATGGGATTGGAAGCGGCAAAGGAGGAGCGGAGGGAGGAGGGGAGAGAGGAGCGGAGGGAGGAGTGGAGGGAGGAGCAGGACGGGGATGAGGTGAGAAAGGGTCAGGTAGGAAATTGGAGAGGGGGAGAGGGGAGGGGGCTAGGGGAGCAGAAGGGGAGGGGGTTGGGAAGGGAGGAGAGAAGGGAAAGAGGCGGGGGTGGAGTAAGGGCGCAAAAAAGGGGAGCGTAGGTAAATGCATTTCCAAAAGAATTCCGCCCTAGACGTTATAACATTTTCGTCAATCCTCATATGAAACGAGTTTCCATTTTTAAAAGGGCTGCCGGAGGGATGAACGAGGTTGAGGGTTTGGGCGTGGGTTGGGGGCAGAGGAAGGGGTGAGAGGCGGTACGGGAGGTTGTCAAGGCAACGGGAGCAACGCTTGCAAGGGTAGATGTGATTGAATACGGATGTGTGCTCGGGGTATAAACGTAACACGTTGGGGCGCTTTCTAAAATCGTGTCCCTCTTCTCTCCAAGGTACGAATCGTTTAAATTAACAACGCAAGAAACATTCCGCCGTGATTAAAAACAATGTTTGCTCCATCTATTACAAAAGGAGTGATACTAATATACACTCATTTAGCGTCTTACGGATCATTTTTATTGATTAAAGTAGAGACATGGCAGAGTGTCGATCGAGCATGAAAAAAAGAAACAAAGGTTGAATAAAGCACGCGCAAATAAAAGGTGAATGAAGTAAGAGAGGAAAAGAACTGACAGGGTAGAAAGAGGACTGCAGTTGAAGAAGGATGCGGAGGGAAAGGATAGAAAGGTGAAGTTGCGGTTGAGCAGGATGAGTAGTAATATTCAAGTGAATTGATGACAAAAGCTGTGACACAAAAAATGACGAGGTTAGGCATGGAATGGCAGAGAAGAATAGAGGAGAAAAATGGTTCAATGAATATCACCGCCTAAATTTAATTTAAAAAATATGGTTAATGTTTCACTGCTCAAAATCCACCTGAAGATTTTCTAACTTATTGGACATTAATATAGAAAAATACTTACACATATGCGAGCTCAAAACCTGTGTCGAATGAGGTTTACCGACTTTACGTCTCACAAAATTGATGTCTGCAACTTTTCGTTAAGATAAATAATCAGTACTACGGTGACTCACACAAAAGCTGTTGGGATCCGCAAATAGCAAAGGTACCAATTGAATACATTCTTATAATTTCTTTTGGAAACGAACTTGGTAGATAAAACATAGTAGTTAACTGATATATGTAGTCAAACCACAACAAAAATCTTAGAATGAATCAACCCTCCTTGTCTCATCTTTGCCATTTTTGTACTTATCTGAAATTCTAATTGGTTAACTTTCCTTACATACTGAAAATTTCCTCTCAAGATCCTTCTCTTCACATAGGGCTCACTTGCTATTTCATTTAGGTATGTTCATGTAATTCAAGATGTTACTTCTTTAGAAGAAGCTGCAAGTTTCTTCATTTGTGTAGCATTCCTTTTTGTATTTCCTCCAACCAATAGCATGTGAAATATCAGAGTGCTGCAAAATCTCAGTTGTGCTATGATCAATGACATTTTTGTATTTCTTCATATCACCAAATAGTTCCTCTCAGGGCCGACCCTAGTTATCAGCGCTTGCCCGGGGCGCTTTCCCCACCATCCATCTACTCATGGCTTCCAAGAAGATAAATCACCCAATAACTCGATGGCATTCCTTCGATTTTTCCTAGCCACTCTTTTACTTTTTACGTAGTAATAAATAAATTAACAAGTACGTTTAAATTTCTTCTTGAATTTGTCTTAAGATGCGCTGAAATTTATTCTCGCCAAAATGCTTGTTCCTTTATTCAATTTATCAATTTTTTAAAAAGGATTCTCTTTGAATAAATTTTAAACTTTGAAGACAGACAATATAATTTTTAAAATATAGTGAAAATTATATTATTTAATTGATCAAATATCTGTGATTAAAGTCTAGGATAACAATGTGACGGAATGTACCCACTCAGTGAAATATCTCACAAATGATTAATACGCTTTAATGAATTCTAAGGGTTACAGAAAAATAAATTAAAAGCAAATAAAGATCATTACACACTTGTTGATAATCATTATATCAATCTTAAAAATCTTATCAATAAACATTATCATGTAAAATAAGAGTTCGCGTTTTCCCAAGACCAGCAGGGATAACTATTAGTAAATAAAACTAAAAGTGAGAATCGGTAAGGATATTTATCTGCTCTGAATATATCAATCGTCGAATTAAAGGGCAATATATAAATGAAGATTTTTCTAGACATAGAGCCAACCGGAATCCATTATTGAATTCATCGGCACTGCCAAAATTCTATCTATATGAAACTTTTCCGTTATTGAAATAACTTATTTAAAAGTTTCTTTTAATTCAAAATATTTCGTCTGTTTTGTAAAAATATCTATGCTGATGAAATAATGTCTTAGGTTTGGATCGTTACATAAGTCTATGGCAGATTCCGAATTAATAATAAATACTATCAATTAGCATAAGTAACAGAAAAAATACTCTCTAATTTTTCATTTTTAATATTAATTTTTCATTTTTCAACAAAATGTTTATGATTCTTTTCTGGGAAAATGTCATTATAATTATAACACGTTTAATTCAATGATAGTTTACAAAAGTAACAGAAACTATGAAATTATTAATAAAAGAGTAACAGGATACTAGTTGTAAACGATCGAAAGTACTCGAGGCAAAATTCGATCTTAACAATGATTTGGATGAAATTGGTAAGAATGCACGAAAAGGGTTTGAGTTCGAGAGACCTAAGGTTTTCCGTCTTCTTATGAGGCAAAGAGTTTTGTTGGCAAAATATCTCTTTGAGGATATGGTCTCAAAGTAAAGAAAGAGCAGACAAGAAAATCGAAATATCAAAAGGAAACCGGTAATCCCAACAAAGTCAAATGTCGACGAAATCTCTTATTCGATGCTAGACAAATAACGAAATTATGGAAAATGGCCATAGACTTCAAAATGAAACACCTGATGAAGAGTATTTGAATCAATTTTGGTGTTACTTATTTGAGATACGTCACTGTGAATCCATGTTCCTTCATCTCCTTCTCCTTCGTAGACGGGTGGTTAGAGTATCTGCCAGCGGATACTAAGGTCGCGGGTTCGAATCCCGCCTAGGGCATGGACGTTCGTGTTTTACATAACAGGGTTACATGTAAGAATTGGCATGTCTAAATATGGCCCTCAATAAAGACGGATTATTATTATATGAATCTTTCTCCGATTCGTAGGGCAGTGGCAGTGGATTATAAAGTGGTAATCGTGTCGCGATTCACGCGTGACCGAAGGAGTGTCACCAGTACATGCAAGCCCCCTGCATTCGCCCAACTCTCCCTAGCGAATAGCCAACTGCACCCAACGCCTAATACCCATCTCCTGCGACTCCCAGCTCCCTAAAGAAAATTCTCGTCTTTTTTACGCTTTTACCTCGAATATCCACTCTCTTTTTCCCCCTCCTCCCTTACAGTTTTTTATCGGTTGAGACCCTCTCTTTCTTTCCCCATCAGCCTCCTCCGGCAACCTCTTCCTCCTTCCCTAGTTCTTCGCCTCCCCCTCCCCCCCTCCATTCCCCGCTCCATTCTCTCTATCTCTCTCGTCCCCTTCCACCAATCCCATCGCTGGAGCCCATCTCCCTGCCTCCTCCCCCAACATCCTCCTTTCTCCTTCGACCTCCTCGCCAACCTCCCTCCCTCCCTCTCTCTCTCTAACCCTCCTCTCCCTTACCCCAAAGTCTCTCAGGCCAAGGCTTTTCTGAAAGTTTTTATTAGATTTTCCCAATTTGAGACAGCTTCGGCAAGCCATTACCCTCGCGAAAGAATTGCGCTAAATTGTCAATTAATGTATCAGTTCAAAACCAATTTGGCCGTAACTGGCGAGTTTTTGAGGCACTCTCCTGGGGGGAGGAGGAGAAGGAATGGGAGCGACGGGGGGAGAGAGGAGGAGGCGGAGGAAGAAGAAGATTGGAAGAAAGATAGGAGATTCGGAGAGGGAGTCGGGGGATGTTGGCGGTGGAGCGGAGGAGGGATAAGTAAGCAAGGGAGTCTGGATTGAGGGGTGGGGTGGAGACTCCGAGAGAAACAAACAGGAGATGACGGAGGAATAATGAAGGTTGAGGGGGAAAAGGGAGGGATGTGGATAGAAGGAAAGGGGAGCACTTGAAGTGGTTTTAAATGAGAGGAAGAGGGATACGAGATAGGAAAACAAAATGGTGACTCGAGTGATAAAAATGGGGGAAAATCTCGAGGTCTTAATCTCGTAGAAAATAAACTGAATGCATTAAATGTGAAATGCCGAAAAAGCGGATACAAGCAGCAGAGCATGATTTCATAATCAGTATTGAATTTAAAGAAAAAGCATCTGCAGTAGGTGCGGAGTATGAGTTTTACACTTGCCTCATATATGCGAGGAATATGAACGGCAGAATTTTTTGCAACCGTTCGAAAAAGAGCTATAAAGTCGCATAGAATTACCGGTAGAACGAAAAATGCATAAATAATAGATTTTTGGCATTTATATTTCAAAATGTAAATCGTAATTGAATAAAATTTAGTGCACTCACTCAGCAGAGTTTCTTGCGCCTTTGGCGTACTATCTCAACATGAACCACTACAAAAGTGCCAGACTATCAGGCATAAGAATTTTAAAATCAATACAGCGGCTTTATAATCGAATTCGGTTTGCTTTCAAAGACTTGTTTTTTGAATTATGTTGTGATAGGTTTTGAGGTGGATCCAAAAATTGAAACGAAATCAAATCTGTGTCCGCCAAAATTATAACTACTCCTATGATTTCTATTCCTCGATATACTGCTTTATGAAAGTTTTCCATAGAAATATACATCGATCATTGAATCAGAATAAACTTTCATTTAATAAAATATTCATTACATTTATTTTGCCGCGTCAATCATTTGAAATTTTGGCACAAAAATATTTCGTACACTGGATGAATTAAATTTTAACTAATAAAAATAAAATTTGTTATTTTAAAAGATGGTAGTCCAAATATCTTACTAAAAAACTTATTGCCCTTAAAGTTGATTGCAGTGTCTGTAAACATTTTTAAAAAATCAGCAGGTAACAACTATATATGGATTTCCGAAATACCCGGGAGTCAACTCAGGTGAAACAGCTGCTACTGCTCTATCACTTTTTCTCATCTGCCTATTAAAATCCGAAAGACACCTTTAAAATACTTTCCCGGAACAATTAAAGGCTTTTTCGGATAAATTCTGCTTTTTAGACTTTTACAAGGACTCCATCAATTTTCCGTTTAAAGTTTATTCACGATGAGATTGTCGCTAATCCGAAATTTTGGATTTCCTATTATAGAAGTAAACTTTTACCCATTTACGACAATAAATTTGATTCCATCTGCCTCCAATAAATGTAAATTTTTCCTGCAAACTACTTCCCTTTTCGTGACGTTCACGTTCAAGCCGGTCGCCTCATAAGTATGCAGTAATGACACTCATAAAGAAATTTATTTCTTCAATACACAGATAATTATTTAGTGGTCATGATTCTCGATGTAAAAGGTAGATGCAGAAGAAAGTAGCAATATAACTAAATCAGGAATGAAATAAAATGCGAGGAACAAATAGAGGAAGGATAGGTGCTTGTGTTAAATGGACGGAAATAGAGGAAAATCCACCCTTCTATATATCTCCTTCTCAATACCAGAAATGAGTCATGATAATAAGCGGTGTAATGTAGTAGTAATTGGGTAACTCGGTTCACCGATTGTTTAATTTGTTGGTGGCAAAACAATTAGAAGGCGAGGCGAAGCTACATTTTGCCTCTTGCACAGCTCCTCAGATCTTGGCCACTTCATCCACCGTCCTTACATCCTCTCTGCATTCTAGTTTTCCAATACTTTCAATTTTCATAAAGCGTGTTACTAACTCACTCGCCTCGGCACCATAGGTCAGGTATTAATCAGGTCCTTCTCGTTAGTCCTCTAACAATGACGAAGTTAATAATTCGAATCATGAGTAGTTTATCTACGTTTTCTCAATGCCTATTAGAACTTTATAATAGATTCACCAAAAATATTAATACGGAGCGCTGCGAACAGATTTTTATATTGAAAACGAAAACTTATGAGAGATGTGAGTAGGTTAGTTTCATTTGCACATAAATGTGATTAAAATATATATATTTTAATTCTCACTTATTGAGGTAAATATCAATTTCCTCAATACCGCGTAGTGTTTAGGCGCATGCGTTAAAACGCGAACATTTCAAAATCCACAAGCGAATGATAACATGGTAATAAAGACCATTCCTTTATTTTTTCATTTATCAAGGTTCACATCCCTTTTATAAAGCTCGCAAATACATCATATGACACTCCTCTTTTTCTCTACATTTCAGGTTTGGTTCCAGAACCGCCGGGCAAAGTGGAGAAGGCAGGAAAAGATGGAAGCGGCAAGGTTGGGTCTGAGCGAATACTCCACGGCCGTGGCCGCCCTGGGGAGGCCCTCGGGAGCCGGGGGCCTCGCTCTGCCAGTCGATCCCTGGCTCAGCCCTCCGCCACCGCCTCCGCCCCCACCTCCGCCACCGCACCACCACCATCCCCACCACCACCCCCACCATCACCATCACCCTCACCCGCACCACCACGCCCATCACCACGCCCATTCGATCCTCGCGGCGGCGGCGGCCTCTTCCGCCGCCCTGTCCCACGCACTGCCCGGGTTCCTGGCCCATCCCCCAGCGGGATACCCTTCCTACCTAGTCGCGTCCCCTCTCGCCCCCGACAAGATGACGCTGGACGCAGCGACGGCAGCGGCAGTGACCGCGGCGGTCACTGGTGCCACGTCACCTGCACAGCCGCAGCAGCAGACGCCGCCCCCGGCCTCGCTGCCCGCCCCACCTTCGCCCGGGGCGGGAGACCCGAGGAGCTCGAGTATCGCCACACTCAGGCTCAAGGCAAAAGAGCACGTGGAATCCATAAGCAAAGGACTTCAAATGGCTTGAGAGCGAAGCGCGGACTGGAAGTGACGTGAATGGAACACGAAGTGTCCGTTAGCGTGCATTTGTGCAATGGGGGCGAGGGTTTAATGATCGGCTGCTGATGATGGCAAAACACGTACGCAACAATTAGAGCCTCCTGATCTCGGCTCTTTCTAAACGCTCTTTCCGAAGATGCGATCCAAGTGTCAGCAATGGACGGACTATCTGAGTGAATAGGATAAGGGAATCCGAACAACTTTCGGCTTTATTTATTTCGAATGGTGCTAAGTTATGGTACGGGAAGCTGGCCAGTGTCTCCGTAATGCAAAAGTATATGTTACGTGAGTGATTGCAACACTCAAAGCAAAAACAAAAACTTTTTCAGTTCAGTGAAAAAATGCCGGTTTCAATATTGATCTCTACTTTTGATTAAAATTAAAAGTTTATTTAATTCTGAGTTCCTCGTCTAGTTAAACATCTGATGGTTTGATCGTCTGTCGGTTTTCGTCCTGATGTGGTTGCGTTGCAGCGTATCACCAGATATTTCAAAAGTCAATCGATCACGTGCTTGCATCTCATTCTGTTCCAAAACAATGAAACTGATTTCCTCCATTAGCCCTTTACATTTTAGAGTAAGTTTTTTGGTGACCGTCATTCGCTAAAGCTCGAAAAATCATTCGCCTTAACTTTTTGTAAGAATATACTGCAGTCAAAGAACGGAAATTGAGACTGTTGTATATATAGGCATAAAAGTGAGGAAACTTGAACTCAAAGTGATGGCTTACCAGTTTAATAAAAACAATTTTTCTTCAAGTCGAATCAAAGAGAATATAATTGGGTAAAAAATTAGTTAATGGCGTTCTAAATTTTATTCCTAAGCAGATTGTGCAGTTTGTACAGAACTATTTTGTTCGGTAATGGTCTTAGATAGGAGCGGGGAAGTAGGAACAAGCAAACAAATTCTTATTGTAAGAAAGGATACTAACTCACTTTTTCAAAAAGTCCTGTATATTTGTACAAAAATTGTGTGATCATATTATTGGAGCAAGAGTCTAGGATGCGTTAAATTCACGAACTTATAGTATAATACTGCAGTTTCAGCATTTATAAGGACTTCGTGGAGAATATATAAGTGCTATGCCAAAATTATTGCATTTCAGGAACTTTTGTAACTTGTGAATCAACTCCAGCACCTAAATTCTGATGGAGAGAATTCCAAATTAAATTTTCAAGCGAGTGCGAAGGAATTAAACGCAAGATATGATATGGATGTTTAAATAAAACCTCAGAAAAGTAGTCATAAGTGTTGTTTACAACTTTCCTTTAGCAATCCTGTATTGTTTAACTTATTTAGTTTGTACTGCAAAATAAGTAAACTCTTAGTGTGTTATGACTATGGGTTACCTGGGCGAATGTGGCCATTGTGACATTTGGAGTTGTAAAAAATTATGTACATTAAAACATTTGCATCAGAATTTGCAATTTTTAATTCCCCGTCAATTGACGTGAAATAAAAAAAAATTCAATATTGAAACCAAATAGAGTTTTTATTGAATAATCGGTAGTTAATAGTCAATCAAAAATCGTATAGATTTAAGTATTACATTTTCTGGTAAAATCTTGGTGCCTCTTTTGTTTCTTATTTTTAACGACGCAAATTATCACGGCAGAGATTAGTTATAAATAAAAACCTCCGAATTACCTCAGACCTCTTGCAATCTTGCAGTTGAATGGGTTTCTAAAATATTTAAAAATTTAATTAGATAATATTAACTAAACACATTTTTGTTCAGTTTCGTTTGGTGCGACAATTCTGGGCGACAAATTTCCATCGAAAAGTAAGAATTAATCATTACTATAATTGTTTTATAAACAGTTAAGCGATAAAAGTGAGCTATAATTTTAATAAGGTTTTTTCAGTCACTTTTCCTCGAAATATTTATGCAGGCAAGTCCCTTCCAATAATTCAAGATAGAACGAGAGAGATTCATTCTCTAGAACTTCATTAAATCTTATCCCCATGTAAAGAAAATTCACCCATTTCATCGGCTAAAGATCCACCTACGATTTACCCCCCAAACATCCACCTCGCCTCCTTCCTCTGACATCGTCCCTCGCTTCCCTCCATTAAAAGTCAACTCTCATGTTCGACAGCTATTTCATTTCGACTGCAATCCTCCGCGGGCTAAGGGGTCGACGTCGTGGTTCCACGCCCATTTCGGCGACGAGGAGGAGCAAGCCCCTCCTTCCCCCCCCCCCCTCCTCTACTTTCCCCTTCCCCCTCCTTCCTCCCCTTATAACTCTATTTCTCCCCCTAACCTGGAGCCACTCGCCCCTTCCCCGCCGCTACGCATCTAGCGCACTTCGGGCATCAAACTTAATCAAATAAAGCGGCACTCATGAAAAGACTTCATGCACTGCGAAGCATTCGATATCCGAGTGGTATACAGAGTCACTCCCCCATTAGAGCCCCTCCCCGTGGCCCACCGAAAAACACCCGCTCTGAGGGCTCGGAAGAAGTGGGGAGGGGAAGAGGCGGCGTTAAAGAGGCCGTGGGGAGCGGGTTGATATCGAGGGCAGGGAAGGAGACATCGTTTGAAGAGGCGGGGGAATATGCGGTATACACGCATCGAAGACTACTCCTCCCGCAACAGACTGCAACTCCACCTGGCGGTATCTACGAGTACTACTTTCGGAAGAGAGAGAGAATGGAGTGTCGTTCCCTCGGATGAGAGAAGGTATGAGCTTTTATGAAGTCCTCGACTACGTGCGTTTTCTATCATTTTCTTCCTCACATTTTACCTCTTTCCGGTTCTTCTATTCCGGATGAGTGGCAGTCATAACACGAACAAGCGAATGGTAGTGCTTGAAAACGAAATTTCTTTTTGAACGAAAAGGTTTACGAGGGCAAAGAAAAATGATATATAAAAGACATTTTAAACAATAAAAAAACTCCATATCCATAAATGAAACAATTGATATTAACGATCGCCTACAAAAACAATAAATTAGAATATCATAAAAATGTCGGTAGAAAACAAAAAAGGATAATTATACTAAGACATTACGTGTTGTTTCCAATATCTCCAGTAGTCCACTGCATAATCGGAGGAATTTTGAAACAATACAGAGCCGTGGTAACCGTCTCTCGAGGTGCAACCTGGATTTTCCAGGTTTAACTACGTCTCCGAGCTCCGAGTTAGTTAAAAGAAACCACAAAGCAGATAAATGTATTGTTATTTGAACAGAATTTAAAATTACAAACAAATTTATCGGCCTAATTTGGAGCCGTTTATTGGCAATAGAAACAATTTTTAAAGTAGCCCTGCAAACGTGTAATAAAAAGATTGAATGTATGAAAACGTGTTGTTCTGTGGAGAATAATGTCTCAGCTCCTTTCCAATTTTAAATAGTGAAAATTTGAGTTTTAAAGATTTCTTTTCGTGAGTGAAATGGGCAAATGTAGGGCATTTCTATGATGAAGAATTTAACCCTGGAGAGCTTTTTTATCCTAAAATTCTACTCATACTCCATTAGGAAAATGGATAAAGATAACGAATTGTAAATGGCACTGTATGTACAATATAGCGTAAGAAAATAACATTTACTCCTCAGTGCAAAGCTTTTGTAGAGAGAAATATTTCAGTAGTGTCAGTTAATTGGATAAAAACGAAAATAAAAGAATGAGAGTGGAACAAATTATGAAATTAGGGCCAAATTTAATTTTAATACGATCTGTTCTACATTATACAAATGAGACTTGACTAACTGGTTTGTTATATATTTAGATAAGTAATAAAAATAAATAAAATTTTAAGCTAACAGTTGATAAGCTAATCAATATTTTTAAATCGATTTGACCATTCTATTCTATTTATTGTATTATAGTAGTTGTAATATCAAAGAGGGCTTTGGACGTCCGTACTCTATAGTATCATCTTTTTCTAACTATCCCACAACTGTAATCATTCCAATCTTAGGAAAGGGACTGTTTGGACTTATTCGGTCCATCGCTGGCTCAACTATAAACACATCCTATTCGTGTGTGTGGCGTACTAAGTTTGGAAAGATTCGAAAAAGAAACAAGATGCATGTATACAGTTACGCTCCAATATTCCTTTATTTCAAGCACATGGGTGCACATAGACATCTATGTTTATTTATATGTGAATGCATGTATATAAAATGTTTGTGAGTATTGTTCCAGTGTTTATCGGCTGTAAATTCTAAGAAAAACTTATAAGATCAAAATAATACAATAAAATATATATAGAGCTCTGGCGTGTAGAAATGAAAACTTCGCCAACAAAACGTTTCGAATTCCAAACGTTTTCTGGTTTGTATTGTGATCCAGTCGCAAAGGATGTTCTATTTCATTTCAAATAGATGAATACGGCGAATTTATAACCGGTGGAGGAATATTGGAGGAACCAATCGCTTCAAGAAAACAGCAATATTTCATCAGCATGGAAGAGAAACGTCAGTTGGAGAAGAGTATGGGGAAATGGAGAGGGTGAGGAAGGAAGGAGGAGTGGGAGGCAGAGAGGAAGGGGATGAAAGAGTAACTCTCTCTCTCTCTCTCCATTTTCTCCGTCCCGATCCCTCTCGCAATAGCACGGCAACACGCGTGCAAATATAAGAATGGATGTTCATTGCTTATTGGAAATGGTTCAAAGGTTTCGGAGCCCCCTCCCCCTTTCCTCTCCCCCTCCAATCCTTCCTCCTTCCCCCATTCTATGCATCCAATCCTTCCGCTTACTCTCTCCATCCTCTCTGCTTTCATCGCTTCACTTCCCCTATCCCCTTCCTATTTCCTATCTTATAGGTCGCCAGTTAGTCATATCGCGTTAAGTGAAAGTGTTATTTCGAAATTACCACTTAATATCTTATTATAATCCTCAATGATACTCCTCCTTTATGAATTTTATACTCTAATCATAGCTTTCCTTATAACGCTAGCGAGTAAATTACTGATGTCACTTTTCTGAATATGGAAATGGTTCCTATTTTACTGCCCCTTAGGAGAAGAGGCTCACTCCTGAAGATGCTCGCTGAAACGCCGGCGAAAAGTTGAGTTTTAAAATATTGTAAAATGCCTTTAAATGCCGTTTATGAGACAGCCTAAAATAAATAAAACTTGTGTATAGCGTGCAGGTATACCGAGAGATTATTACGCCATTGAGAAGGCAGATGTGTGCTTCTCAGTTGTAGAAAATGCTTCCTTCCACTTTAATTAAAATTATTAACAAATACAAAATGAAAATGGAAAATATATCACCACTTCATTTAGACTTCTCGACCAATTATTAATTATATACTTATAAAACTCAAAAAAGTTGTAAAGAAAACCATATCAGCACAGGACAAATTTAAAAGCGTCCAGTAATATAAAAATAATTTCTTCATATTTTTAAGACATTTTTATTAAAATTTATGTATACCCGAAACTAGCCATATCCAACTTGCAAGTAAAAATATTTGCGCTTCTATGCCGATCTCACTAGGTAAATTTATGCAGATTTGAACATCTTTCTATTCAATTTCATGAATCGTATCAGACTTTAGAGAATATATTATCAACACATAATTAGATTGTTTCGTCGTTCTTACCATAATACGATATATCTCCCCTCCTTCGCTCATTTGCTAACAATTTCCACTCCTTTATGAACTACCGTCTATCTCTTTCTTTCTCTGGCTCCATCCGCCCCCGCATCCATCCTCTTCCAACACCCCCTCCCCCTCCCCCTCCCCCTCGCTCTTCTCCCCTTCCTCTCCGCTACACGGCAACCGTCCTATTCCCATTCCGCCCCCAGGGACGCAATAATACGACGGGGCAGGAGTTTACCGATGCTTCGGAGGTTGCACCGTTCCCCTCTCGTACCCTTCTCTCCTCCTGCCCTACCTCCAATCTCTTCTCTCCACTTTTCGCCCTCCCTCGTCTACTCCATCCCTTCATCCTTTTTCTCATCCCTCATTCCATTCTCTCTCTCCCGTCCCTTCCTTCTCCCATTCTATCTCCTCTTCCCCGATCTCCCCCCTCTTCTACTCGCTCCCGTTATTTTCGCTTTCTCCATATATTTCCTTCCCGCCTCCGCGCTATCTTTCTCTTCCTTCCTCTCACTCCGCCTCTCTCTTCCTCCTTTCTCCTCTTTTCCCCATCCCTTTTTGATCCTTTATCACTCCTTTCTCTTTCTCTCTCTCTCCTCCCCCTTCCTCCCCTCTTTCCCCCTACCTCCTACTCACTCCAACCGCTCCTCCTTTTTCCCATTCTTCCTCCCTCCCTCCCACCCAGACTTCTTCCGAACCGCATTCGAAATGAAGTTCCACCGCGTAGGGGTCAAACGTTGGAGAGTGTTTTTTCCCTTGGGGCAAGTAGGGCGGGCTAGAAGGGGAGAGAGAGAGGGGGAGAGAGGGAGAGAGAGGGAGAGAGAGAGGGAGGGAGAGAGAGGGAGAGAGAGAGAGGGAGAGAGGAAGAGATGGGAAAGAGTGAAGGGGGAGCTAGGGGAGAAGGGTTCTAAGGGAATCCTTGATTTCCGCACATTGTGCAATCCACTCGTGATTCGGTTGGTCTCCGTTGGAAATCGCCGGCCAATGAAAGGGCCATCATGATAAACTAATGGAGGGACGTCTCCGTGGAGTTGGCGGCGGGAAAGGAAGGAAGACTTGTCCCTTGGGGAAGTTATTTCTGCCGAGGAGTGAGGTGGTGTTGGGGGAGAACCCTCTCCTACCCTCCCCCCAACCCACACCCTCCTCCTATTCATCCTATTGCCCGAGTACGATTTGTTTGCCTCGACGCGCGGCGGACGCTTCATAGGATATCGTTAGTTTTCGACTGTCGACTTCAGCCGAAAACGTTTCGATAGGTCTTGTACGAACTCGTACAAGATTACGCAAATCCGCTCCGCTTTCTTAAAAATATTCCAGCCAAATAAAAACTATGGAAATATTTGTGATGACTTGTATACTTGTTTGCGTAAAGACATTTTGAAAGAGTTGCGATTTATTGAACATCCATTCACATTTAACGTCCCTCTCGTTATGTCACCCTCGGCGATCCACTAAAATTTTGGAACTGTATCCATCGCAAGATTTCATATACATCAAGCCACAGACCTTTCTCCTATAGAAGAACATATATCTTATCTTATATACTATTAGCCAATTTTCTTACGTGAGCAACTTAGCCATCTTATTTGTGAAATGAATAGCTACCAAGTTTTCAATTGCCGTTATCTTTTCAGGAACTTCTACATTGATTCACCAACTACATTTTTATACATGCGTAGTTAATCTCATGTTTAATTATAAAAATAAGGGGATCTGCGAGATCTTTGGCCTCGCTCAGCCCACTTAGGGCAGGTGGGGGAGAATCACGTGTTCAATGTTATTATCGCATTCATAGTTCTCCTGCGCTTCATACAGTATGGATGTAAAATTCGAATTTAATTGAAAGCGCTGCCCTCAGCAGTAAAATACATATGAAAGAAATGTAAATCTAAGAAACGCACCAAATGCGGAACTAATGGCAAATGAACCTGATCCTTGTCTCCTCGTTGAGACAACAGTTATAGTAGAACAAACAGACAAACAAATAAACAGACAAAGTGCACGGAGACTCAACAGGAGAGACCGCGCGAACGCAAATTGCGCGCCTCTGGGAGGCTCCCTGTACATTTTAGAGAAACTTTTATTTGACGTTTTCTTCATCGTTTGGTGTTTTCTGTATGTACGCTAAATGTCGTTTTGATTGGATAAGATTTGGAAATTTGCATAATGCCCTGACGCAAATTGCGCAGAAACTATAAGGGTGGTGTTCTAGAAAAACTATACGCAGTCGACTCTAAGTTATTTGTACATTGTACATGCACACGAAGCTTGGCGAAAATCAGACTACCGAGACAGCAGTTATCGTAGAAAAAACAGACAAAGTACACAGGAACTCAACAGGAGAGACCTCGCTTTGCTCGGCCAATAATATATTAATAAAAAAGAATCGATATACGAACTCGAGACTTTAATGCCATTGCGGGAAAAAAGTAAAGTTTATCCTCACAATGTCACCACAAGAGTTGTATTTAAATGCTGTTTATTCAAACATTTATTTTAAGTGTTCAGTTTCATTTGCCGGTTAGTCCATCTACCAGCGAAAAGGCAAAACAAAAGAAAATAATGCTAAATTGATGGAACAAATCGATATGAAGATCCTAAGCAGACAGACATTAGCTGTAATGTTGGGAATATTTATTTTTTGAAACGAGAAAATGTCCGCTATGATCGGGAAATGAAGCCGGATCTTCCACTTGCCGGGCGGTTATTCTACCACTAAACTTTCGTAGCAAATCTAAATTCTCGTTTTCGGTCGCGGATATTTTCTTAGTTGGGGCCGAACTAGCCCGCCCGGCAAGTGGAAGACCCGGGTTCGATCCCCAGTCATAGCAGACTCTTTTCTCGTTTCAAAAAATATTCCCAACATTATAGCTTATGCCTGTCTGCATAGGATCTTCATATCGGTTTGTTCCTTCAATTTCTGGCCATTTGATAGGGAAGAGTCGTATCTCTTTGAGCAGCGGTTCTCAACCTTTTTCGGTAATGTACCCCTTGTTAATTTTCAACATTGTCGTGTACCCCTTCCCGAACCCTACTTGCATTTTATGACAAAGGTTTTCTTATATAACAAAATAAATATCATGGCATTTAATGAAATATTATATTTTAACCACCTTTTCAAAAATCACTCTTGTAATATATAAAGACCATTTATTAATTTATTTACCATATCTATCGGACCATAAGGTACTTCAAACTATGAGAGGTACTAATTGTAAGATTATGAATTTATGAAAAATAATTTCATTGTTTTTTTACGTTTACTTATACATAAAAGTAAAAATGAAGCACTACAGAACAGAACAGCAATGCGGCAAAACATTTCAAGTGTTCTTATTCATCATAGAACAATACCAAAAAGTCTCATTACTGCTGTCACACTCAATAATATGTATGCCATTTACAGTTGAGGTTGTCACATAGTAGAATTACAATGTTTAAGAAGTAACCTTAAAACTTTGTAGGATAAATTTTGTTCAAGTCAAGCCTTGCACGGAAGGTTTCAACGTGATTTGCGTCATCATCTGAAGATAATGTAAATTTCACCGAGGCTGGTCATGCAATTTTTGAGTTTGATGGGGTAGATTTAGCGGGGTTTTGGTGTTATTTCTTAAACACTTGCGTTATGATGTAACTTTCACAATCATCAAGTAGCGTGCCATATTCACTGCCTTCAATTGCCTTGCTAATACTACCTTTCTTAAAAACTAACAAAACAAGGAGAATAACAATAATATCTACAATTTGGAAGGCTAAACAATCAATCCGCAGTTATGCTTGAGACATTAAAAGTTACTTACATTATAGTCAATTGTTTCGGCCGTTACTTCGTAGAAATCCATAATTAAAAAATAATGTAACTTGGTATTGTAGAAATTTTACCAAGTTACATTATTTTTTAATTACTTAGATCAGTGCGATTTTTGCGCCTGTTTTCCAGACATAATATTCTTGATATTCGCGGTCGAATTTTGGTCACTGCAAGGATGAGATCGTGTTCGGAGGTCAGTCGATTGCGGTTCCGCGTCTTTATTACTGTCAAAGTTGAGAATACTCTCTCATCATTGGTTAACCCCTCTAGATATGTAATTGAATATCACCCGTCAGGTCGAACGACAATTAAATAAATTTTCGACTTATGGCTCTCCCTTTCCTCGTATTCACCGCCCCACCCCTTGTCTACGATGTTCAAACTTTGTATACTAAGAGCGTCTTGTGTACTGATCCTCACTCACTCTACACCCATTTTAAGCTGCTTTTTTACTTTCCCTCTCTCTCCCAAAAATTTCCTCGTGTCTGCATCGACGCACTATTGGCACTGTCTGCACCCTTGTCACTCTTTACCCCCTGGAAGATGTTTTGTGCCCCTAGGGGTACATGAACCCCCGGTTGAGAACCGTCTTGGAGGACGTCTGTTGGGGCAGGTTGATACTAGTTTGGCTAGTTCGGCCACAACCAAGAAAATACACGCGATCGGAAACGAGAAATTAGATATGCTGTGATAGTTCAGTGATAGAATGTCTTCTCGGCAAGTGGAAGACCCGGGTTCGATTCCCGGTCATAGAAGACTTTTTCTCGTTTCAAAAATATTCCCAATACAGTAAAACCTGGTTAATTTGAAATCCAGGGAACCAAAGAAAAAGCATTTCGAATTAGGTAGTACCTCTATAATTCGTTATTCTCAAAAAACAAGCGTTATTTACCAAATTTAAAAAATGCTAATATAAATTACAGAAATATAAAAGATTATGACACCATATTAAAATATAATAATAAAATATAAATAAATTCCAAATTTACGATTGCACATTTAAATATTGAAACATATAGGTATAAACATATAATTAAAATCCACTAAATAGTTTAAAGTTTGTCAGAAACCTATTTCAACTTATAAGTAAATAAACGAAAGGTTGTAAAAAAAAGATTAATTTAAACTTATATTAAAATGTCACTTATTTTTCTTTTTCAATTTCGGGGCATTCCCTTGTGCAATGTGTTGCGTTATGGCGTCAACTTTTTCGCATATATCTATCGGCACATCTGGGATCCCTGACATGTATCTGAAGGGTATCCAAAGTTTTAAAAACATTCTCCATAGATGGCGATGGCACACCCAACCTATCATAGACGATGTCCTCATCGACTTCTTCCTCGCCATCACTCGCAACGGTTTTCGATTCGTCGAGCGTCGGGTCATACGCAACCGACGAAGCCAAGTATTATCGAAGGAAACGAAGTCTCCGAAACTGACAGGCCCCAATATATTGCTGTCGATTACTTCCTCCACTTCTGTACCTTTGAACACTTCTGCCGGCTACTAAGATAGCCCCCTATTCTTAAAACAATTGGCGATGGTCTGAGCAGTCACCACGCCGATGACATGGCCCAGCACACGTCTAAAATCGTCCATTTTCGTAAATCATCTCGCGAGCACCCATTTGTAATTTGCACCAAGCATGACGATAATAGTTTTTATCTGTAATTGTTATTTAAATTTTAAATGATGCCCTAGTCGAGTGGCTGAGGAAAACTGGTTGTGTTCGGCGGCAAATACAACAACTCAACATTGGGCGTATTTATCTGAGCCACATGGTTAGCAGAACAGTTGTCTTGTGTCAAAAACTTTTTACGATTTTGCACCAACGTACGCCTTTGCATTCTTATTTTAAAACTTTTGAATAGGTCTCTCGTCATCCAGGCCTTTTTGTTATGTTCGTAAATTGTCGGCAAATGAACACGATTAATACCTTTGAAACAGCGTGGCTTGGCGAATTTTCCGATGATTACATGTTTTTCTTTATCTGACCCATCCATATTGATACAGAGCTCGGCGGTGAGACGCTCCTTACTACGTTTGCCGCCGTGACATTTTCCGCCTCGGAGAGCGCAAGTACGATCGGGACACATGTTGAAAAAATCTGATGTAGCCACCACATGACTTTCTCCTGTAATATTTCTAAAAATTCGAAATAGGTTAAATGATAATAAATATTTGAAGGAACTGCGAGAAAAATTTAAAGACCTTGCAAAGAACAGAAATAAACTAAAACCGTATCCTTCTGATATTGGATATAACTTCGAAGCTCCAACAATTAAGAAAATAAAAAGGAGCGTAAAGTGTTTAAAATAGTCGCCGGTAGGTGGTGTGGTGGTGGCAGCTAAAAAATTTAGTTTTTACAATATCTCTTCAACAATACATTATATGGGGAAATGTTTCAAACAAAGATTGTAGAAAATTAACTTTCCTACAACATTTATTCCGTTGCGTTTTTACATTTATCAAATATATAAGCAAATATTAAAAAAAACGGTTAAGTGAAAAGAGTAAACATCCATTTTTATTTGACCGGTGTTTACCAAAAACCAATCAGCACGTCTTCCTTTAACAAAAAATGTATAATATAAAATTTCACGCTGATCTGATAAATAGTTTTTGAGTTAGAGCATCCAAAATATTCCGGTCACAGACACACCAGACCCACACAGACACACGCACAGACACACACACACACAGACACAGACATCATCGAGAAAAGTCCAAACGGGGCGTCGCCATGCTCACGATCGCACGATGTTTGTAAACAAGCCGGCATGGCACAGGACATATTTTGGTCAAGTTGATTTTTTCTTTTTCTTGTTTTATTTCGAATTATGTCGACAAAATGCATTGATACTCTGATAATCGAAATAAAAATTATTTCGAATTACGAATTATAAAAGTTTTCGAATTATTGAAACACATTTGGATGGAATTAGCTTTTTCGGTCTTTTATGTGTTAAAAAATTTCGAACTATGTCAAATTTAGAAATACGGACATCAAGTCTCATACAACAAAGTCCTTTAAATGTTGTCATAATAACTCGTATTACTTATCGTCCCATTTCTCGTTCCAGAAAATATAATTTTTAAACAATATGGATACTTATAGGAAAATTGCGAAGATTTACATAATTTCCGTTGGGAACATCGCTCCTCGTACCAGAAATGAACGATGCAATCGGCATCGTTATATGAAGAGGAGCGCAGTCGCCTAATCATCCGTTTTGGCGCGACCGGAGGAATATCGGCGCTAACGTTTACTACAAGAAAATAACAACCAAAAGCAGCGACGCCTGCGCATCGATCGATAGCAATCTCCATTAAATATTTTAAGAAGCAGTCTTTATTGTTCGGAATGTTCGTCGGCTTCGCGCCGCATTGACTCTGCCCGCAACTGGCGTCTCCCATTCCCTTTCTCCATCGATAAACCGCCTCCCGCTGCTCAACCCCCTTCCCTCTTTCCCCCTCTCCCTTCCCCTCCAGCGGCATCCTCCCCACACACGCATCACAGATTCAACAGCCCCGGGAGCGAAAGCATCCGTAGACTTCCATCCCGCCACCCCCCCTCCGTCCCCTTTCGACTCGACAAGGCTCCTCCCCCTGCTTGTCAGACAACAAATGAAGAGCGGTGAGGCTAACGGATAAGCGCGTGCGCCATTTGCCGAGAGAGCGCCACCAAGCAACCCATCGCTACACATAACGGTGGTACAAAAAATTGGAACAGAAAAGCGAAGGGTCTCGTCGTCCATTGAAACACTATCCCGACATCTCTCACCAACTTCCACAGCATACGCCTCGCACTCTCCACGCTCCTCTCCTGCCCACTCGAAAGACAATAAAATACGTAACAGAGTCGTATGAGAGATATAGCATAAAGAGCCCTTTGTGCTATATCTCTTATAAATCTTTAACTATGAAAAAGTGTGATTCAAAGGAATAATTGAAAGTTGATTTTGATTTTCCAAAGTCAAGATCCCGAAAAGTGGCATACTATATATATTATATATATATATATATATATATATATATATATATATATATATATATATATATATATATGTATATATATAAATCTAGTTTCAATTATTCCTTTGAATGTATGTATGTATGTTGGTAAGTATGTGTTTCCATGTATGTATGCAATTATGTAGAGGGACGAAAAAATGGGAAACGAACTACTATAATCTTATGAAAAAGGATTAAGTGTTATGGTTATAGACGGGTTTCGAATTTTAAAACTACTAAGGAATCGCATAAAAGTTTTGCAGAAGAATTCGAATTGACATTATTTAAACTATATTTTAATAATAACCAAATAATTCTAAGGGATAATCTATAAGTATTCCAATTAGAGAAAAATTATAAAATTTTCAAATAATCAAAACAGGATACCATCGAAGTCGGTATAGCGGCTAAAATTAATGGGCCTGCGTTCTTCAGTGAACAAAGAGAAAGAAATTTTATATCATGACCAGAATCTAATCCAGAACCTCCGCTTGTTTCGAAGATTTAAGAAAAAATACGATCAAGACCAAGTTTTATTAAGAGGAAATTTGTTTGAAAAAGACTTAGAAAAAGGTTTATTTTAACAGGCGATGTTTAATATAAATATCACTAGGAAACCGCTGCTCAAAATATATTGTAAAAGGTCGTAGCTTGAAAATTTTGAGAGCACTTAATCAAGAATAAAGAAGACAACTAGATCTACATTTTTATTTTCTTCTCCCTTTGAAGTAAAATTGGGAAATATTACGGGGAACAGCGCTTATTTATAATACATACCTAACTATTAATGAAAATTCGGATTCATAAGACATTTTATTAAATTGGAGTTTTTACAAAAGCATCGATGAATTGCATTAGGGAAAATTAACTTCTCTATTTCTTTTGTTGAATTTTACGTAATAGCTTAATGAATTCCTTAAAAATTTGAAATGCGTTTCAAGTCCCCTCATATTACGGGCGAACAGAATAAGAAGTAAACATTTTTGTTTTACAAGATTTTATTGATTAATTCTCCTACTTACATAAGGAATTAGAAAAAGTAAGCGAATTTATTCGAGAAAAATATTTAAGAAATTGATAATTTAAAATGAAATATTTTAATATAACCTTGTGATATTTTAGAATGACTCGGAGGAAAACACTGACCAGTGTAAGTAATTAGAAGTGCAAAATAATGCTTCACATAGACATCGCCGTATTTCAACTTTGGAGAAAATGTATTTTTAGTCATATGCTAAACCTATTAATCTTCCTCGTTCCGACTTCTGTCGCCATCATCCTGGCTCTTCTTTTTACGATATCATCGTGAAATCCTGCGCAACTGAAATTTCATTCTCATTGAAATTACTCGTCTCTCTTTGCCATTTTCTCCTTCTCCAAACACTTGCGCTAATCCTTCGCCTGAGCGATTTCTGCTACTTCCACACACCCTCGCCACTCATCACCCCTCTCTTCCGCCCCCATCACACATAGCTCCCCCCCCCACTCCAACGCCCCACCACCCACAGCTTCCAATATCGTAGCATCAAAGGAAAGGGCCCCGTTTTAATTTGCTCCCTCTGGACCCCTCATCCCTCAACTTCCATTCGTTCTTTCACCCTCCTCTTCCTCCGCCTCTCTCTCTCTCTCTTTCTACGCTCTCTCCCCAGATCTCCCTCCCACTCCCTTCTTTTCTTACTCTTTCTTCCAATTCATCTCTCCTCCTCCTCCTTTCACACCCACCCCCAACCCTCTTACTCGACTCTCACTTCTTCCCTTTCTCCCTTCTTCCTTGCTGCCACATCTTTCCTCTTTCCCTCTCTTTTCCAAAACTTCCACTCTCATTTGCTTTCCCTCATTCTGCCGTTGGAGGGCAGAAAGAGATTAAACGAGGAGAGGAAAATCGGAAGGGTATAAAGTGATAGGAAGAGGATGAAGGAGGGAAGAGGAATAGAGGAAAGAAGAGGGGCGGGATGAGTTTAAGGGAGTGATCCAGCCCTAGCTATAAGGTGAGGCAATAAAATGGTAATCTGTGTTTGTCGTTGCTAATCAGGCGGTGCAGCCTCGAAGAACATGTTCCAATAAAATTTTCCAAGTCATTGGAAGGCAAATATGGAAAGCTCGGTGGGGTAGGGAAGGTTGAGAAGGAGCCGAGGCGAACGAAAAGGCAGGTAGGCGTGGGATGCTGATCTCTGCTGTGGACTGGGGTGGAAATGGAGCAGGAGGAGGAATCCATTAAGGACGAGGGGAGGGGTCGAGTGGGGCGAAAGAAGGGATAGGGGCGAATGATGGAAAATAAAGAGCTGTTTGGACGGTGGACGAGAAAAGGATAAAGGGCCAGCGAAATTTGATTGGAAGATGAATCTAAGGGGTAGAAAGCCGTCGCTTCCGAAAATTTGAAACCTAAAGTTCCTTCTATTATTCATCAAAGTAAGGTCAACGGAAATATGTGGTAGTTTTAATGCTCCCGCTATAATTTAAAGTCATTTATTGAACGAAGATGCCGTTAACTTTATTCATTTATCAATAGGAATGTTTATGTTTGCTATATAACATCAATTTATGTGAGCAGAAGAACTGAGGATATTAGCAGCATCATTTTCCTTTCTTCTTTCTGGTTGCATACTTATGCACATTAATCCCTTTTGTTATTTAGTGCTAAAATATAAGACACGGCAGTTGTATTTTAACCCTATTTTATGTATGGATGATAAAATAGATAAATTTCGTGTATCTAATGTAATGTGATCTAATGTGCGAATTCACAAACGTTAGGTAATAGTATAAACGTTTAATGAGTGATATTTAGGCATTAAATTCTTCGAGGTATTCTAATATTCAGTATAATAGACGCCAGAATAAATACAATCGCCTTTAAAAGTTACTAACTGGTCCACGATCTCTCACGTATTTTTTAGAAGCTCTTCCAAAATACAATAGCGCCAATCGAGAGAGGAAACATAATGGGGATGCGCGACCTTTTATAAATATGTAGACGGTGGAGTTATGTCAAAGTCATAATGGTGCATTCTAAAAAAACATACCTCTTTAAAAGAATAAAATGTCCGCATTAGGATGGACACAGGGAGTGCATTGAACACTTGCACCAAGTTGAACGCATCCATAATTTTCTTCCTAGACAGATTGAAACTGTCTTATCTTTTTTGATTTTGGCTAAGACATGGGCTATAATGAAAAATTTATTTTGTATTTAGTTTCTAAAAATAGATGTTAAAGTTACTTGTAAGCAAAAAATTAGCTATTAGCAAATAAGAAATAATTAATTAACGAAAGGTTTTGTTTTCTACAATAGAACAATAAAATTGTTACGTTTTTCGACTTACTGGTAATGTAAATTATCTATAAATATCATTACAAATATAATCAGTAATTAATAAGTATTAACTCGTCCAATTCCTTAATTAATACAAATAAAGTACTTAAAGAATAGCATTTATTTACTAGAATGAAACACACCTGTATTAGGCCTAAGAGTGCCTGTTGCTATACATCCAGTACATTGAATAAAATAAGTAAATCAAAAATATAGGAGGGACCTAAACAGGACTATATAACTGTTCTCATACAAAAATTCTTCATGACATACGGAATGCTCTAATTATAAAAAGAAAAGACACCACAATGAAAATTCCTCACAGGTACCATTGATACAGTCAATTCAAAATATATTAAAACTTACAACTCCTTATTGTGAGGAAAATAAAGAAAAATGTCCCAATCTTTTCTTACTAATAAGCACCTAATACCGAGCAATTGTTACAATTACCCATCTACAAAAAACTTTTAAACTTCTAAGAGACCACAACTGCTACAAATATGTTACATTTGAGCCATACACGTATGACGCCTAAGTTCGCGCCAAAAAACTAATACAGCGCTAACTATATGCATGGAGATGCAACAATCCAGCGGAAACAAATAAATAATGCAACTGCCCTGGTGAGAACTTCCTTTTCGTTGGCTCATAAATTTTTAATTTTATGCAGCTTTATTCAACTTTTAAATTAGTCAATCATAAACGTTTTCTTCCTTTTTTATATGGGTAAATTAAATAATAAAATGTGTTCAAATATTATTTTTAATGCAAACAAATTTCCAATACCATTATAACAGTGTACTGTCACATGATTTAATTTTTAGAAAGAAATCAGAATTTCCTAAGTGGGTCAGCAAAATGTTCCCGTGGGTCACAGGTTGAAGACCTCTGCTCTAACACATGTTAGGTTAATTGGTATATGATATGAACATATTACATTACTAAAAAGGGCCCTCCTGACGATCTCCGATTTAAAAGAAATTCTCTTCAGTGTAATAGGTGGCGTTAAAGGTCACATGAACAGTGGAGATTTATGGCACTGGCGATGTTTTGAAGGGCATTGAAGAGAAATTTGCCAGGTAGTTTTTGGACGTCGTCTTGGTTATAAGACGTGCGTTATTCCTCAGTTTTTGTCCTACCTATTCGCGGATCTTAGCAACCAGTGTCAATCATTATTCATCGTCGATACCAGGTTATTACATGTTGTTTCGGAGCTGCAAATGACAAAAAATAACCTATGTTCAAGGTAAGTGACGAAAAAGGCTGTCTATAAAATAATGATTATTTTGGAGCCTTCTTTCATGATTATCACAAATCAGTATCCTAATCATGCACAAGTTTCTTCCGTCTCCATTGATGTTACAGTATAATAAACAATATGAACAAGTGTCAACAAAATTCTCCCTATAGCTCGTTATTTTTATTCATTAATCTGCCAGGTATCAACCATCTCCAAATTTCATACGCCTAACCTCCGTCCATATGGAAATCAACTATCTATAGCAAAAAACCAACACACAGAGAGGCTTACGGCTATAATAATCCAAGAGGTTGATTATCCAGAAATACACACAAGCAAACAAACCCAGAGTGCTTTCCGATCAATCACCTAACGATGACTGAAAAAGCATTACCATCTTCATTACGGCCATTATCTATTCAAGATTTTTTGCCATCTTCGGAAAAAGAAAAACTGGGAGAAATTATTCTCACTTCCTCTGATGATATGGTAAATGTGAGGAGCAAGTTGCTGCAAAAGAGGAATGTAGAGTCTCCAGGCACTGCCGCCTTAAGAAGGCGACTTATCAGGTAAGAAATGCAGTCATTCATTGCATCTTCTTTTTCAAAAATGAAAAGTCCACATGACAGTGACGGAAGTGGTTGGAAAAGTTGGGTGAATAGATGCAATGTCAATGGAATGATAACGAATAAGACCGTGAGGGCTGTGTGGCTGCAGAGGGCAAGAAAAAATTCATTTGTGGTAGATATTCCATTAGAAAATGAAGTAGTGTATGTAGTAGATGAAATGTTTTGCGTCAGAAATTTTAATTCCGGTGTGTGAATCAGATATAAGAGAAAGATTAAAAATTTCCGCATTTACCCTATTCACCCAACCTCATGAGGATGGATAGGGTCATACAATCGGTCAACTTAAGTAGCTCTTGCTTAGAACTGAGTGACGTTATAACAAGTTCCATTGTATTAATATATTGATAAATGGTCATCTCCTCCCAGTATCGATAAGACGTAAGAAAAATATTAAATTGTAAACAGCAGTTTAAAATGTTTCATTTTTTACCCGATTCACCTTATATATCAAAAGTAAATATGTATTATTAAATTTTCATCTATTCCGTTCAAAGTAACACAATGTTTCCAAGCACATGGTCGTTCACAGATTTAGGAGCTCCTTGTCCCATATAACTAGATGAAATAGCCCGTTTAAAATGGGCTTTGTAATCAAATAAACGGCTGAGACATTGATTGTCTTATGGGAGATTGAAATCACCCACTGGAGCCGTATTGATACGTGATCGTAGCAACCCTACCCAATTTGGTTGCGTGGACTCGTGCACACGGGGATAGTAGAGAGGGCAGTCAAGTAGGCAAGTCACTTGCTCCTCGCTACTATCCCCGTGTAGACAACAACTTGCCTTGAATCCAGAATCAAAGCCAGTAGTTGGAATAGCTGGAAAGACAGGCAAATGAATAGGAAACAGTTTTGTTTTTCTGGCGACTTGCCTCCCCCACCACTAAATTTTGTGCTGACACGTCACTGACCCCTTTAATGTCCTCACCGGGACGCGTCGACAAAAGCCAGTCAAATGCTGTTTTTCGTGCGTCCGCCCTGTTTTTCTAACGCGATAATTTTTAAAGTTATTTGAAACATAGAAACATGCTGTTTTCGCAGATATGTTTCGAACCTCATCCAAACTATTATAAAAATCGAAAATTACAACATTTTTCATTTTAAGGAGACTTTTTGGACCCAAAACTTCCATTTCAATACGCCATAAGAAAAGCATTTTGTGATGCAAGCCTTTTTAATTGCATTTTAAAATTACTTCAAATTAAGGTACATACTCAAAACTTGAATTATAATGCGGAAAAAAATTGATAATAGTATTATTTCTTGAAAAGAGAATACGAATCCATGCCGAATTAGTTTAAATATTTTATTTTAACTGCAAAAAATATGAATTTTAAAAATGTTAAACAATGGCAAATTTTGTCTACGAGAGGTACGAATCTCGAAATTGCCGATTTTAAAACCCGAAAAGAATGTTGTAGACTCCCGTAAATGTTTCCAGTAGATAAGTATGACAACTTCCATTCCAATTTTATTCTTGCTGGTATGGCTTCTCTTATTACAGTGTCTGGGAGTTGAATTTCAGGAGTAATTAAATTTAGGGTATCAAAACTTTTTCGTGACATCCTCCAGCGCAATCTCTACTCGGCTGGATCTCCCAAATAAATCAATACGTTGTTCTTCCGTTTCCCTGATTTATAATTATGGAATCGTTCAACAAAGTTAAGCTTAAAACTATTAACTTCACTTCCAAATAAATTCACTTCCAAATAAAGTTCTCTCATAAGCAAAGCAGAACCTCCGTGCGTATTTCTTCTTGCCTTCCATTTCCTAATCCAGGTCTTTCTTTTTCTCTCGCTAATCTCATCCTCAGATATCTCCAAAATCTCAGCGTACGGTAATTTAGAAACATTACTAATCACTCGTTTCTTATGACAGCGATTCATGGTGACTGCTGAACTGTCTTGAAATACTTTCTCTCGTGTGGACAGCACTTGCTTACGCCACTGTCTTACAAAAATTCGGACAAGTTAACTTGCTTACTTGACTGCCCTCTCTACTATCCCCGTGTGCACTAGCCCTAATAAAATTAAAAATTAAAATAAAATTATCTATCTATCTCTCCCTCTGCCTTTTTCTCTGTCTCCCTCCATCTCCCTCTTCTGTCTCCCTCCTCTCAGTGGCGGATTTAGGGAGGATCGCACTTGGCGCGCGATTAAAGGACCCCGTGACGTTTGGCAATGCTTCTCAACTTGGGTGACGCGAAACCTTAGGGTCCCGCGAAAGAATAAAATTCCGTGTGGATCCGCGAAAATGGAGGAAAAAGGCAAGATTTTACTACCTCTCAGATACCCTAAATCTTGAATTTCTCCTTCACACTCAGTGACAGATTTAAGGGTGGTCGCACTTGGCGCGCGACAGGGACTCATTAAAATGTTCGTGTATATAATATCAGAAATAATAAATGTCTCAATTTAAAAATCAGTGGAACCTCTCTATGATTCCACAGAAGAAAATATCGTTAAGAAGTGTCACAAAATAGGATAGCCATTAGGAACGGTTTCACTAAATATTTAGACTGTAGGGCCCCCAAATGTTTAGCGTCAGGGGCCCCAGGAGGCGTAAATCAGCCAGTCTCCTCTTTCTCCTCTCTCACTCCCTCTCTCTCTCCCTGTCTCTCTCCTTTCTTCCTCTCTCTCTCCTTCTCTCTCACCTATTAAAACATTCAAAGCATGCTTTCCTTATGAATATAGTATAAGGATTGAGACGACAATACAATCTCAAGGTTTAACAATAACACGGTCGGCAAGGTAGCATATCGTTAAAAACGTAGAAATTGAGCGATTTTGTATCGTAGGCAAAATATGACGATAAGAATAAGAAACGTTATTTATTTTTACTTAAAAGGGTTCAGGTCCGAAGATCGAAGGTCGATTATTTCTAATTTTAGTTTGCAAAAGAGTAAAAGCCTTTAAGTCGAATAATTGATTTTTACGTGTTATCTTATGGGAAATTGAAATCACCCTCTGGAGTCGAACCGAAAACCTTTTTGGAAATTTTTTTGTCACTCGCGACTGGTACGCGATCAATCCAATCCTATTAAATTTGATTGAACTGGCTGAAGAAATAACTGAGATATTGAGCGTTATGGACATAAAGACCTAGTGACCAAGAGAATTAGCATTTTATAGTTACTAGATCATATTCGCTTTAGTATTTCAATACTTTCCTCATTTTTTTCTATATAGGCTGCGAGTAATGGAAAGGAAAAAACGATAGATATTTGCTACAATTATGTCACACGGCGTTATGTTCTTGAGTCCAAAACTAACGAAGATGGTCCTTTTATAGCGGTATGGCATACGAACAGATAAATGAATGGGCGCTGCGAACCTATATATAGTAACAGAGCGAAGAGCATTTGAAAATCAACGAAAAACAGAGAGTCTCTAATGCAGTTAGCTATGAGTAACGAGAAAAAATCTCTCCGAGGGGAAGAAGTAAAAGAATGGAAGAAATGAGAAAGGAGATGGAGAGCGTTGGAGAGACAAAGTTATGGAGTAAAAGAGACGGAGATAAAGTAATGAATTAGAGTAATATAGATTGGAAAGGGATCATGGAGGGAGAATAATAGGAGGTAGAGAGAGAGAGAAGTGGAGAAAAGGGAGAGAGAGAGAGAAGAGGGGTGGGGAAATGATTGATTGAATGCGATCTTGAAAAAGTCAGGTAGGAGAAAATGACCGAAAATTTGGTCTCTGTAATAAGGTAAAATTTTCTTAATGAGCATCAGCACCAAATTGTACGCGAGAGGGGGAAAGCGGTCTCACAACCAGAGGCGAAAAATCGATCGAGAGTAAATTGGAAGAAAAAGTGGAAAGAAAACGTTCCTCCCTTAGAAGGAGTCACTGCAGAATTGGCATCTAATGAAAAGATCTCGAGGGACAGCAAGTGGGAGAGTGGGCGAAGGAGAGGGGAGGGGGGCGGGATGGGGCGGAGGAGAGGGCGGGAAGTGGAAGAGGGGGGCGGAAGGGGGCGGAGGCGTGGGCGGGAGGTGGAAGAGGGGGGAGGAATGGGGCGGAGGCGAGGGTGGATTGGACGGAGGCTGGGACTATACTTGAGCGATCGAGGGTGCAAGGCAAGGCTAGGGTGATGGTTGAGGTGGGGCGAGGTTGGGATCGAGAGTTGGCGTAGGGGAAAGCGAGAGTGGGAGGAAAGGATTTAGTTTGGGGAGACAAAGAAGGAACGTCTAACTAACGGCATATATATGAAGAGAGAGTTGAAGAGTCATACACTATTTAAATTCCTACATGTGCAAATAATCCTTCTAGTTTTGCTCAACTTCTAATTAGATATGCAATTGTGTCGTGGCAATTTCGCTCGTAAAAACTGAAAAAGGGCCTTTTATTATTGTATTGTAAAAACTTTGTCCAACGCGATAGAAAATGTGGAACTGCGTGCACTTTATCCTTTCTATAATAGATTGTACCGAAAAAATTGTTTTTACTTCTTTATACCTTTTCTCCATGATTGTATCATTGTATATGCTACCCATTCCTAACTGCAGCTTACTTAACATTTTCTCAGAAATGATAACCTACTATTTCCTTAACCTCGAGTTTTGTAAATACTCAAATAAGATAATCATATACTGTTATAATTAAGAAGTAGTATTTTATTAAATTACTACAGAATAAAAGAAGACATCAAGCATTGAGGATTATAATCCCCATTGGGATAAAAATGTATTTCCATTTCTTTTAATACATTCCTCAAACGCATGAAGAATCGCTCTCAGCTATGTTGATTATTATTCCTGCTTCCCTCGTGGTGCTTTCATGGGCTAATATCGTTTTTTCGTAACGACGGAAAAACCATCATAAGACAAACATTTATATTCAATTTATCGTTTTCATAATACCCAAAGTTAATATTACAGTTGATCTTATTAGACTGATAAAATGGAAGTGCATTAACATAATTTTATAATAATATTCAAAGATCGATTAATAAAAAAATTGAATAGTCTGCGTAGAGGCGTAAGAAATAATCACAAGTTTAATTTTAAAATGACCCTGCCGCGAAATAAATATTCACAATGAAAGAAAGCCGTACTCAATCAGTAATGTCACCATTAAGTTCCACTTACGAAAAAATTCCAAAATAAACTCGGAGAAAATTCTCTAAAGAAATAGTCACGGTTGAAGTGGAGTCAAAAGGAAGCTTTAAATCGCAAAGAAATTGGGATTTTTTTAATATGAAAAGAGCGAAAAATTAGGGGGGGGGGGGAGAGAGAGAGAATCGTGAGGGAGGGTTAAGAAAGAAATGAAGAGGAAAAAGAAGAGAGAAAGACAAAGATAAAGGAATGGGAAGGCAATTTTATTTTGATGAAAAGTCTTTTAATGAATGTTTGGTTTGGAGGAAATGTCTCCCAGTGATGAAACGCAAAAAAAAGTCGGGACAAGGAAATTAATAAAGGCAATTTTTCATTTTTTTCAGCGGACGAGCTTAATTAAAAATAAATGGATTAAATAAATTTTAGCAAGATTTAATATTTTATATGGATGGCGGACCTCGTTTTTTTTGCCAAACCAGTTCTAAAATTCCAGTTTCCTGGAGAAGACGTGGATTTCGTATCTAGGGGCCGGGAGAAATGGGGCTATTTTTCAAACTATTGCCAAATGAAAGGTTTTTTTAATGTTATCAACGAATCTTAAGAGAAAACGCCACGTTGTGAGATAAAAATTTCAACCGTTTCATCCAACTCATTTACTGACTATTCTGAGGGAATATTATTTAACTAAAATTTAAAAATATTTCTCCACAAATCGCTTCATGCGATAATGAAATGTGTGAATAATACTCCGAAAACATAAAGCAAAGTAAAGCTAAAATAAAGGATACATTCCAACTGTGGGCTAATACAAGTGAATACGCAATTTAACCCATTGTTTTCAATGCTGTATGTAACCCCTAGATTTATTTATTTATATTTATTTTAACTAACTCATAAACAGCCGTTTACTTTCTTTTACAATGAGATTAACAACGCTAACAAAGACGATCATATAAAACAAGTGCTGACCTGGAGCCGCTTCGCAGGAATTGATAGTTAAATTTTGAAAAAGTTTTAGAACGTTCGTTCACCATGTTGCAAAATCCTTTGAACTGCTGTTGAAAAGTTGAACTGGACTTCAGAGCCGAAACTTATAATGAAAACAAAGAAGTCATTTGAAAATAGTTACTTACTTTATTACTTGTAAGGTATCTTTTACTAAACAAAAAGCAAATATATAAACTGAATTACTTTTTTTGTACTCTACCAGCACTAAAATAATAGTAATGAAAGTTTTTTCAAATAGAATGTTTTAAGTCAAAATAAACACACTTTGACTGAAATAATTTTATTTATTTTAATCCAGCTTTTTTGTTATTCGAAAAGAAAAAGTTTATTTTTTTGAGAATAGGTAGTTTAAATTTTGGCAGTTCACCAATGCATAAAACCATTCCCGGGGCCGGATTCGAACCCTCTACAGAGGACGGAAAATTACGCAAATATTCCAACAATCTCAGGTTCAAACTTAAATAATTAATTTTTCAGATACATTTATCCTGAATTTTCTTTCATTCATTCATTCAGATATTTCGGTACTTTTAAAGGGGCCTTGAATAGCACGTGCTGGGAAATGAAACTAAAATGCAATAGACCCGACTGACGGCCTAACTAATACTTATCATCACCAACTAGAGAGTAAAGAAAATTTCACAGGATCTTAAAGCGTTTATTTACTCGCTCTCACGTCTAGTAGCGATAAAATGCCATAAACTCCACCTATTCGAGTACGAAGTGTGAAGAAAAAGCAGGCAGCAGCAGTAATGTTGCTCGTTGATGGGAATAGCGGTGGAGGGTTAGGAGGGGGGAGTGAATTTAGGTGGAAGGGAATGGAATGACGGGTGATCGAGGAGGGTGAAGGGGGGGAGGGGAAGAGAGGAGAAGATCTAGGACGGGCGGAGTGTGGGTGGGAGTAGGGGAGGGGAAGGCGGGCGGCATGGCAGGAAAGAAAGCCCTGCAGTTGGTCGGTAGGGTTTGGCAAGAGGGTCGAGTTACTTCATTAACTGTCGTCCAGTGTGGATGGGTCCTGTGGCTGTTTCCGCCAAAGTGAACCGCTGTGAGGGAGGGAGAGAGTGAGGGAGAAAGGGAGATGGAAAGAAAATGGGAGAGAGAGGAGGAAAGAATGGCCCAAGAACGGAAAATGAGATTTAAAAATTGGAACAAGAGAGCGAGGAATAGAAATGAGCAGTGGCTGAGGGAAGAGACTGAAAGGAAAAGGAATTATCGAGAACATAGAATAGAAATTAATTGGAGTTCTTTATTGACAATGCGACAAATAAGAAGATGAATTTAGGGTTTATTTCAATGGCTTCATCGTCACATTCTATTATCAGTTAGTGGAGAACTCTCCGACTACATGTTATTTTCGCTAAGATTTTTCTGTTGAATTTTTTGCGGGTATAAAAATTTTATCATTGGTCTCCGCTAATTTTAGTACTTCAGGAATGCAAGATGTCATTTTTCTGGGACCCGTTTATTTATAGCGAAATGTGCTGTGTGTGTAAGAACGATTTCAATCTGTTATTTATTAAATTCTCTGAAATTTTTGCAAGATTGAATGAAAGGGAGATTGTTGCTGTGTGGGTTGGAAGAGTTTTTATTAGGTTTAATGAAGAGATGGACTTATGTTTGTGTCCTTGTATGTGAGAAGTGAGAAGAAACTAAACAGGCGTTTTTAAGTCCTGTGTTCTCTGCGGGGAAGGTTAAGAGCAACTAGTAGAGGTAAGCATCTCGCCTCTGTTGTAGAGCGGCAATTCCAATTTTAGTAACAACTAAAAATCAATAGAATTTTTTTGTAAACGAATTCCGGGATGTTTACTGTTGACTCAAATGTATAAAATGAACATCCCAGAAAATAGGTCATCAAAAAAGACGCTCTCGTTTGAAGTGCCAATATTTATTGTGGTATTTCATTTACAGCATTTTTTTCTGCCACCACAACACTCATGAATCATGAGAGAATTTATTCATTTGAAAATATATCTAATATGTGACATCTGTGTATTCGTTACCATTTACAGACGCAGTTAGTGTTTCTCGAGTGATGCTCTCCACAGTCAGGTTTAAATCCATGGATTATTTCTATTGGGGATTTCTTAAGGACAATGTTTACTAGAATAATCCGCATACGGTTGATCAATTGAAGGCAGAAATCACAGTTGCTGTGGAGAACATCATTGAAGAAGCACTTGCTGCAGTTATGGAAAATGTCGGAGACATCTTTAAATGGATACGAATGTACAGCGATCACGTATAGAAAATATTTTGTATTTTTTTTCGCATGAAAAATATTTTCCGTACTTCATGACTGGTGTGATACCAGAAACAACGCTGTAAATGAAATAAATATAGGCAATTCAAACTAGAGAGTTTTTTTTGTTTTTCATGTGATAAGCATCAACACATTTGACTATTAAATATTACCTTTTTCAATTTTCAATATCACAGCGAAGCATAACTTTAATGGAAATTGCAACCGTTTCAATTCGAAAGCATAATCGATTGGTATTGTCGGTATTCTAATCATTCTCCATTTGCACATCCGGTTAAAATGACGGCCACTATCATATTCTTTTAAAAAAAGCTTATAATAAAGAAGGAATCGGAGTCGCTGCATATATTAGTGGCATCTAAATTATTTAGTAATATAATCGGCATTCCAACCTTAATTAAAAAATTATGAATTGGCATTCCTGAGGAATGGATCAAATTAAGGAATTCTGAAAAATAGTAAATAGCTCGATCCAGTTCTGACGTGGCGTGGATTTGCAGATGAATTCAGGAACGCGTAATTTCTTTGATAAATGAGAATTTACTAGGCAAACAGTATAGTCCGGCGTCAATAACTCTCTCTTACAAAATACAAGGCATGAATTTTACGTTTTCGAGATGCGGAAAAATTTATCATTTTCCAATTTACCAGCAACTTGAGTAACATTAATTTAATTAATTTTATTCGCAATGTTAGTCAACTGGTAGCTGTCCAATATCTATCTGATTATCAATCGAGCAAAGTGCCCAACGTAGCAATTACTCGGTTATGTTCGTGGACAAACTCAATTGAAAAGTTCACACTTTATCAATGGTGATTTAAGGTAAGCATATGTTCATCAACTCTTACTACACGATGAATTACCGAAGTGGTTTATTGAAAATCACCAGGTAGAGCGACTGCAGCACCACCCATAACAAAATTGTTCTGCCAAATGTCTTATAAAATTCATGTCTTCAATCGCTTCTTTATGAGAAACCGTGCATTCATTCCATACAATCATAACACAATATCGTTCACCATTGGAGTTCCTCTTATAATGTTGCACACTGCAGCTAAATCAAGTTAGATTTGATAAATTTAAAATGGATCAATCAACCATAAATGATTCCAAGGTTTAAATATAACCCACTAATCTCAAAAAGTCGGACCTATGAAATGCAGAAAAAGTACGACTCATTCGGCAGCGTATCGTAAGATATCCATCCTAATTACATAATTAGTACCTACGATAAGCGCTATCTCTACTTCTTCCATTAGATTAACTATCGCGAGATATTCATTCAAACGTCTTCCACATCATCCTAGTCTAGGGTGACAAGACGTTCCGGTTTTCCGGAATTTGTCCCGGTTTTCAGTAATATGTCACGGTAAACCGAAAATCTTTCTCTGGACATATAATTTCCCAGTACTTCTTACACTGCAAATAAGCAGTAAGAAATTTTCAATTATATTTTTTGTTAATGAAATACAATAAATATATATTCTTGCTACAGAGCTAAAACTTTGGCAATAAATCAAAATTTTATAGTAAAATTTTGCAAAAATGAATCACCAAAATGATATACAGAATTCACCGCGTTTTGAAATTTCCACTGATCTAGGATTCATAAAGTATGAAAAAATTCCCTTAATCGTTCATTAAGTTTATAAACAAAATATAATTTAAATTTAGGTAATCAAAATTGAATTTATACCAAACGAAACTTCAGAAATAATTGCTAAATATTATTTGCGTATTTTACGGATACAATGTAGCTGTAATTAATGTATTGCTCCTGTACGGGATAATTCAATCACGAATATTGATTGACTGCTAATAAAAGTTAAAAATCTGATGTGGCCACCACATGACTTTCTCCATACCTGTAGTATTTCTAAAAATTCCAAACAGGTTACATGATAACAAATATTTTTAAAACTGCGAGAAAAATGTAAAGACTACAAAGAACAGAAATAAACTCAAACCATAGCCTTCTGATATTGGATATAGCCACAAAGCTCCAACAATTAATAAAATAAAAAGGAGCGTTACTAAGACGTAACTAACAAGGGAAGCCCCCAAGGTGTGACACTCGCATCGGATTGAGACTTTGCAGAATGAAAGTATATGTAAAATAACGGACTCCTACTTCTACCTAGGTGCCAACTCGACGTCGTTTACGAGAAAATGCCCTTTGAAAATCGCGATCCGAGAGTCAACGTAATAAGAACGTTAAAAGTCCTTTCCTGATTATCTAGGAGCGTTGGTCTAGGGGAAATGATCTGCATTTCCGATATTTTTACCGGGGTTCGATTTCCGAAGGGACCAAAATGTTTTTCTGATTTTTTTAAAAAGTTTTTTTCGCAATTTTCAGCATATTGTCGATAAAACTTGCACAACATTTTTAAAAAAATTATTCCATGCATTATAACTACTATTTTCTTCATCGTAATTCTTCACTGTAATTCTTCAGCGTAATTCTTCACGAACATGATTTTATGGATCACTACCCATTCGCTTTACCATCATGATCAATACATGACGTGGTTTGAAAGGAGGAATTCAGAGCAATGCACCGAAATAACCCAACAATATTGTGACACAATGCCAATTATAATTATACTGGCAATAATTGACACCAGCAACCGATTTATCATAATGAACAATACATGACGAGATTTGAAAGGAGGAATAAAGAACAAAGCATCGAAATAACCCAACAGTATTGTGACATAATTTCAATTATAATTATTATGACAATAATTGACACCTGAAAATGATAACGAATCCCTTTAACAACACCGTAAATTTAATAACAACATTATAAGATGACTAGACGCAGTTTTTCGTGGCCTTATTAGCAGACGTCCTTGTCTCTCTACCACAGTCAACGTCAGAATATTGCCGAGCGATTTATTGTTAGAGGGCACATTTTGGAGTGGCGATTGGAATAGTTTGTCTTTGTTCGTGTTTTGCGAGTGATCTTCAGTTTTTGGGACAATAAAAACTGCATTACGATGAAGAAAATAGTAGTTATAATTCATGGAATATTTTTTTTTTATGTTGTGCAAGTTTTATCGACAATATGCTGAAAATTTCGAAAAAAACTTTTTAAAAAAATCAGAAAAAAATTATGGTCCATTCGGAAATCGAACCCCGGTAAAAATATCGGATCATTTCCCCTAGACTAACGCTCCTAGATAATCAGGGAAGGACTTTTAACGTTCTTATTACGTTGACTCTCGGATCGCGATTTTCAAAGGGCATTTTCTCGTAAACGACGTCGAGTTGGCACCTAGGTAGAAGTAGGAGTCCGTTATTTTACATATACTTTCATTCTGCAAAGTCTCAATCCGATGCGAGTGTCACACCTTGGGGGCCTCAATTGTTAGCAATAGTCGTCGGTAGGTGGCGTGGTGGTGGCAGCTAAAAAATATAATTTTTAAGATAAATCTTAAACAATGCATTATATGGGAAAATGTTTCAAACAAAGGTTGTAGAAAATTAAATTTTCAACAACTTTTACTTCAGTACATTTTTACATTTATCACATACTAAAGCAAATATCACAAAATAGCGGATGTGACAAGAGTAAAAACCCACTTTCGGTTGACTGATTTTTACCACAAACTAATCAGTTCTTCTGACTTTCATAAAAATGTTAAATATAAAATTACGCGTTGACCTGATTAATAGTTTTTGAGTTCGAGCACCCACAAAATAGCTGTCACACACACACACACAGACCATCGAGAAAATGGCCAAAACGTGTTCAGGGGACCTCAAAGCGTGTGTTTCCGTTGACATCTCGAAGTCGATTATTTTCATTAAAAGAATACTTTCCCCTATACTTACGTATCGAGAAAGTAAAAATGGGCTGAACCCCTAAATAAATATATGGAATGGATGCTATTAAAAATACACCAGTTTGTGAAGAAACGCAAAACACGTGTTTAAAAAAGGTTGAGCTTACGGTAATATGATAATTAAAGCCCGGAAGTTCTTTTTTCCAATATGCCTTTTTTATCCAAAAACGTCTATTTTTTCCCATTTAACTCAATTTTTGCCTAACCTCTTAAATTTGGCCACTGAAATGATTTGTTTGACTCTGGAAGGATGGTTTTTATCCACCGTCGGTTCGGTATCATATGAAATTCTGACCATTGGCGCAGCTATGCCTTAATCTTAATCCGACAACTGCTATTGACCTGAGTTTACTTTTGGGAAACCCATGGCTTGAGAAGGCCTAATGAACACTCCCTTTCAATCCTAGCATCCCTCAGTTGTCTTTTGACTTTCAAATAGTTCATAACAGTCGTTTTTTTTTAATTGTTATGTGGTGAACGTGACACTTCCATTCTGGTGGCCAAAATGCCTAAAGTGAGTGTTTCCACGAAGCAGAGACTGAACAAAAGAGTTTGGTATTGATATTTTCTCGACAGACGGTTCAGCGCTTTTTTGTAACATTTGTGAAAAATCGGCGAATTCAGAGAAAAAGTACTTTGTCTCGCAGCATATAAGTACCTCAAAACATCAAGCTGCAGCTGTTAAGAAGACTGACGGCAATAAGAAGACGACCCTTTTACCATTGTTTTGTTCAGCTTCTTCTAGGCAGTCGGTGTTTTTCTTCAACTTGTGTAAATCTTTCGTCGAAGCCGGCATTCCTTTATGAAAATTAGAAAAGTTCCTTGAAGACGTTTTTGGAAAAATATACAAACAAAGAGGTTCAAAGTGAGTCAACATTGAGGAAAATCTATTTAGATAAAGTGTACATCTGTGTTATCCAAAAAAATCATAGATAATGCTCGGGAAAGAAAATTTGGATCTCTATCGACGAGACTTCCTACGTTGTGGGAAGGTTCGTTGCAAACGTCATAATCATGCCTTTTTTAAGTGCCTATTTTCCTGTTTTATTGAGCCATTTTGCCTGCTTATTTTGACATTTTATAGTGCCTAAACTTCCGGGCTCTAATGATAATGTTAAAAAAGGGACCGACTCTAATTACCACAAATAACTGTACGGTATTTCGAGTTCCTCCTTTTAACGAAGTAAATTTGTTTAAATATTATAGAAACAAGATTTAATATAGATGTAAACTTGATAGTGAATCGATTTTCTTTGCTAAAAAATATTAATTAAAAACAATTAAGAGTAAGAAAGAATAACTGCCCTAATAAATCTTCTAACGATCGGTGGACATTCTTTTATTGGAAATTCAAATTTCTAGAACAGATATAAGAAATTGAAACGAATGTATAGATATTTGCTTCCTATTCCGGCACATAATATGGAAAGAATAGTTTCCTAAATAAATTTTCAGTGGTCTGACGTGCGAATCCGTCTTGACGTAAAAACAAGTAGTGCTAATGTGTTGTATTTAATTTAAATTTTAGTTGACAGGATTTTTACCAGATGATTGAAAATGATAAACATTTGATTAAGGCAGGCAGAAGTAAGTAGTATGTATATCTGAACCACGCATACGCTCAAACAAAGACAACGTCATAGGTATATGATTTAAGAAAATAAAATGTGTTATTATTAAAATGAAACCAGCTATTTTGATTTTAATTATTTTAACTATAAAATATATGTACATCCTATGCTATTAGTATAAGTAACTTAATTGTCAATCTTAAAATATTAGCTACTTGGCTCCTGAATTATTTTGTTGTGATATTGAATACGTATTCGTAAAATTTGCAAAATTATTTGAGTAGCCATAGAAAAGAGCTGCAATCTATCTTCGCGAAGTTCGTTTATTTTAAATTTACGCACAAATAAGTTTTTTAAATAATAAAATACACATTTTTCTAGTTTTATCCAGATTTTCTCGGTCTTTCCTCTGAAGAATTCGTTATGTCCCAGTTTTGCTGGTCACCTTATCCTAGACACGCGTCTTAGAAAACTCTCTTCCGTAACTTCCATCCTAAGACTAATCTCCATCATTGTGTTATCTCTCTTACTAATTCCCAAATTCGAATTGGCCGTCGAAAAACTTAAATAAAAATTGTTCATTCAACAATTATCTTTAGGTTCATCAACAAATTCCATCGCAATGATAACCGAATGTTTAACGAATTTATTTCATTATATATCTCAATTAAGAATTCCATCAAAATAAAAGGAGATTAAGGCCAACACAGTAACTTCATTGAGTAGCAGGCATCGGAAATATCGCCTGTTGTATAGAAAATAAATTTCCATTATCCTGAACGTCGTAAAACTCCCAAAAATGCTATTTCCGTTTTTTCGATAATAAAATCCTTATACCTTAAATTCCTCTTTTTTCCGAAGTATCCAATTCACCCAACCTCACAATCAGCATCTCTTCGACCGACGCCCCACCACCCCAATACCTCAGCCGCCATCTACAGTTGATGGAGGGCATGCCTCCTCAAACCCAAATCCGTCTTTGTCAGTCATCTGTTATTGCGAGATAACGAGCTAACATGAGCAGCGCCAATTTCAGAGCGGAAGCAAGGTGGCCGAGCTTCCAATTGAGGGAAAGCGAAGGGAAGGGAGAGAGAAAGAGGGAAAGAAGAGGTGAGAGGGAGAGTGAAAGAAGAGGTGAGAGGGAGGGAGAGAGAGAGAGAAAGAAGTGAGAGGAGAGAGAGAGGAGAGGATAAATCCAGAGGGAGAAAACGGGAAAAAGGACGAAAGAGAGAGAAGAGTATTAGGGCAGGAGGTAGAGTTGTACGAGAGATATAGAAAAGGGAAGAGAAAACAAAGCATACACGGGGTGGCTGAATGAGGAGAGAGCGAGAGAGAGTAAAGGAGAGAGTTCAAGAAGAGAGAAGATTGGGAGAGACAGGGCACGGAGGGAAGAGGAATAGGGAGGGAGGTTTACCGAACAGGAGAACCGATTAGCATGCAAGGCGTGCAAGAAGCTTCTCACGCGATACTTGGTGGGAAGTTCTCTCTCTTTCTCTCTCCCGATCTCCTCCCCTCCCTCGCATTCTCTCTCTCTTGTTCCCTTCCCCTCGCCCTCCTCCCCCCCTCTCTCTATTAACGCTTCTTATTTGCCGCCCTCCGTCGCACAGGCCTCTCCAGCCATGGAGTAGTCCGCAATTTAGCCGAGAGAGGGAGCTCCTTGAAGGCGAAAGAACTGAAAGCGGGAAGATGTGATAAAATTAACTTTTACTGGCCGCTGTTTTATGCAAGGGGCTGTGAAAGATGGAGTAAGGTCATTTTATCCTCTGCAATTGGAATGTAAAACATAATGACTGTGGCGAAGGTGGATGGAATCGAAATAAACACTGAAAAAAACCATTTCATTTTCTTCGGATAAGTATTTTATCCGCAACAATCAGTTACCTTTTATAATTTGGCGATTTTTAGCTGTACTAATCCTTAAAAATGAGATGAAATCTATCTAGATTTATTATGCAAATGTCTTCTGAAATTTATAAATCCAATTTTTAGATATCTTAGACACAATATGAAATTAGTTAAATTTACATATCAGCGGAATAAAAGAGATTGATAACCTTTATTATATGATAACATCCTAAATCTTTTCAGATAGTTTATTTGGCTATCGAGATTTCGAAAAAAAAACTTTCCGCAAAATTAGCGGCACAAATTTTTTGTTTGCTCTTATAATATTATAGAGATGCATGCAGAGACGGTGAATCACAATTTGGATATGAAGCGATAGCGATCTTTCGCTAAATTCCATGTAAGGTTTACCGAGTATTTGTTCCTTATCAAAGAAGCCAGAATGCTTGAGGTAAATGCCGAAGGGCTGTTTCGCGAGTACCCAAATGTAGTTTGGGTAATATCATAGTACTACTCAACTACCAAGGCAATTTAGAATGGCGTGCTAAAGTGAAATGCTACAGCTAAATCCATTCTAAAGAAAGACAGGAAAGGCTTGAAGAAAAGGGAGGAAAGGAGTAGGTCATTGCTGTTCTTCCGAAACTTAATATAGGAGCATTAGATTAAACCGAGATAATCACAATATGAGCGCCAACAAAAAACGCAAAGAGATAATTTTCGAGTAACTAAAGGAATTTCTATGAGGTCCATAAGTCGACGAATATTTCCTTCTTTATTAAATAACGAAACCGATTGAGTAAAGCGATAAGAATTGAAATAACGTAAGCGGGCAGAGTTGTGTACCTTGCCGCTTTAAGATTATCTGCCAGAAGAGCGAGGCAGGACCCTGAAATTGTTTTCGCGTGATAGTCAAATCTGATAATTCGCGTTTATCATTGGTAACGCGATATTGAATGTTGGTCTTTAGCGTGTTAGTTAGAGCCTACCTGAGGCATTTATTCTATTTTTAGACTTGAAATTCAGATCCGAAGAGAAATTCAATATAATCTTAAAGATACATTGAAGAAAAATTTCTTTCAAATTGCATCATCACGAACTATATCAATAATCATAAATTGGAGAGTCGAAAATATAATCCACCTATCACCTTAAGAAATTTAAATAAGCATAAAGGGACACTAAATGAGGCCATTTAACTAAATGACGGTTTTTTCATCGATAGGAAATGTCTCTTATAAGCACTGAAAATTTTATAGGAACTAAGATTCAGATCATTCTTTTATATTCTCGTTCGTTAAAATTTTTTTAAGCAATTCTCTTCTCTCTGACTATATATTACGAGGGAGAAGATACATTTCTCATATCTTGGTGAATAAAATTCCGCTATATCGTTATCATTTTGTAGCTTTTCATTAAATCATTTAGTACTTGACTTTGAAACCACGTTAGACACTCACTCACCGCATTATGCCTGTAGAACGATCGCGTTGTAAGTAAAAAAGATCGATCCCGGATTTCTATAACAAAAGCCTGAAATCAGTGACCTATATGCATAATAGGTGAATTTCAAAAATATGTTCAAATATATCACCAAATATAACTAGAAAGGTAGCGTGTAGAATCTGATAAATACCAAAGAACCTTACGTTTCACGTATTTTTTAATATTAAAAAATTATATTTAGAATATTAACAGGGTAAAATTAATCGTATCTTTCATGATATATCTCATTAATGTAATAAAAATCACCATTAATGAACGGAAAGACACAATATATTCCTTCTCCCTTCGTTGATTGACTTCGAGCTCATTTCTTACGATCGAATCTGCAAAATTTTCTTTACCTTATCTTCAAGATTCTATCGGCAAAATTTAGCAAGTATCCCTAATTAAACCCAACATCTCATATCTGAAATTTCCCGCTCTTAATTTGATGCCGGGTTTCCCTATAACGTTTCCTAAACCCGAAAGTCTCTTTCTACCCCTCGATTAAACCTAAACCATTAGTATTATTTTTCCTAAGAGGATATTATAAATGCATATTTCATGCGCGCGCGTGTGCGTATTTCTGGCTAATCAACCTCTTGGAATATTATATTTCATGCGCGTCTTCAACCACTGCTTCAACTTACGAAAAATAAGACCACGTATATTTTTAATGACTCTTCACTTACCACGAATACAACAATTCTTTATCGTCATTCACTATATGCCACGGTCAAGACCCTTAAGCATTTCTGATATTCTAACGGTGGAATCGGTCAATAAAATTCCCAAAGATATATAATGGATATATAATTACTTGCCCATTTGCGCACTTTCAATTAACCCTTGCCCTCTGGTAGGGCTCTCCATAGAGAGGTGAGGGACCCGGGCCAAATAAGTTTGTCTTGGGCTATCGCATATGTTTTAGTGACTGATGTTGAAACCAGAGTCCTACCACACATGCGCGATCAATGCTTGTAAAAACTAAATTTCAAAAAATCCGAATTAAACTGAAGAATGCTGATGTCGCCCCGATGCGCCCTGCAATATGGACGGTATTGTTCCCTGGCATTTCTATTAATATATAATTATTAAACGAGCATTATTTGCACTGAAATAAATAATTCATTTTTAATTATAGAAATAACTGTAAAATGATCTAGTACCTTTCTGTTTAATGTAGTGCATTTACAATACGTTCGAAATAACTCGGCGCGTCTTTCGAGGACTTCACTTAGATAACGTTCAACACTCTTTCGAAGGAATAATACAATAAATTAATTAAAAGGACATTTTTTAATTTAACATATTTTCTTCGGCAATATCATTTCTAGAAAGTTTTGCGCGATTATTAGTATAAAAGCACTCTCATAATCTGGATCCAAAGCCACGATTAAAAACTTAAGTGAGGAAAACACATTGTTTTAATAATATTCTCGCCTACCTTTAAAAACATTTCGCGCACTCTCTCGCTGCTGATACATATACTTCTATTGCCGTAAAACTTATGAAACTATATTTGGCGAATTCCTTTTAACAAGAAATATTTTGTATTTTAATGTTATTATTAATCATTAAATGACTGTAAGATTCACCCAAGACATCATCTGTGAGTACGCTGATTTGATACGGTATGGAAATACGTGATTCTAATCTATACTTATGCCATCATTTCAGATATAAGAACATTTTCTCGAAGCAAGTAATGAGAAAAGAAAAGATGAAACGTTATATTTTTTATAGGACTTCGATGACATATAGAAATAAGAAATAGAATACATTCTCAACCTTATTACAATTCTAAGTCGGGCCAGTTATTCGCTAACATACCTAACCAAAAATGTGATTTATACGCAATTTGGAGCATCGCTGAAAATCTTTCTTTTTTTAAACAACCTAATAACTATGAAAATGAATAAAATGTTTAGTAAAGAAGCAATGTAGGTGTTCTGTTTATCGGGCCTTAAAATTCCTTCCTGTTTGTCCAATGTAAAATTTTGTCGCAATCATTGCAACTCAATTTGCAAATGCCGCTTTTATTAAGATTTTCAATGTTATCTTTTCCATTGGAAAAAAATGGCCTTAACTGGAGGTTTCATAGAAAGCGGGTCTTGATAAGTTTTTAGGGAGAAGATTCGCGATTTTAAGGGAAAGAGGACCTGTATAAAGAAGGCGAAACCAGCGAGGTTTGGTTTCGTTCTCCGGAGAAGGGCAAAAGATTTTATTGAGGGCCAGTTTCTTTTGTTTACGGAAAAGGATAGTGTCTATTAAGGAAGGGGAATTGCCGTTAGCAAGCACAATATGTTTAATAGTGTTAAGTTCTTTTTGGAAGGAGTAAGGGGAAAGAGGGATGTGCGTGAGGCGGTGTATCATCGAGTGGAAAGCGGCGTGTTTTTGGGAAGTGTGGTGTCTGGAGGAAACATGCAGTGTGTGGTTGGTGTATGTGAGTTTGCGGAAGATGGAAAATTCTAGGTTAAGGTTAAAGCGTCGAATGGTAAGGTCTAAGAAGTTCAGAGATTGATTTTCTTCCATTTCAAAGGTAAAGATGATTGAGGGGTGAAGGTTGTTCAGGTAGGAGGTAAAATTACACAATTGTCTATCAGTACAATTCCTAATGCAAAAAATATCGTCTACGAAGTGACACCAAAACAATATTTTATTGGTGAAACGTTGAGCGGAATTAAACAGTTTCTTCTCTAAAGCGTCCATAAAAATGTCGGCGAGGAGAGGTGACAGCAGAGAGCTCATTGCCAGTCCTTCGGATTGTTCGTAAAACACATTTTGAAACCGAAAATAATTTTGGGAAAGGCATACTCTTAACAAAGTACAAAGTTCTGTCACTAGGTTCGTGGGTGTGTCTGACGATGAAAGAATGTCTTCAGCAAGACGTAGGGCTTCGGACGGGGGTACACCAGTAAACAATTTCTCCACATCGAAGGACACAAGTTTGGAATTGGGGGTTAAAACCAGGGGTTTCAGTTTATTAGTAAGGTCAATGGAATTTTTCACACTGTTTTCCCACCTCCCCCTCCCTCCCTGATCTTCGCCCATTCCCTATATATACGTTGTAGTGTCCTTATTCTTGACCTGATGATGACTAAGTGTTAGTCGAAACCGGTCGTCTGTTCTGTGAGAGTTATTAAAGTGGATACTTTACTAAACATTTTATTCATTTTCCTGAATATGTAATTCCACCGTCTAGGCTTCATCCATAGATTTTAACCTAATAACTAACTGCGGATCCCCTCAATGACTAAAAGACTGAATTAGATTTGGATAAAATTTATCCTCGTGGCTGGAGGAATTATGTAATAGTAGTGAATACTATGAAAAGCAAAAAAAAATATAATATTACTTTCTGCACTTCTTAAAAAATGAAATTTCACCGAAATAATTACGCAGCCAACCATTCCCTTCATCAAAACAACTAGCTGAAATATTTTTTTAAAATTTCGTCACTGCTCTCACGAAGCCAAATCGCGGGTTGTTAGTGGGCAAACGTTTAGTTTGAGGATGAAATCTCCAAGTGGTTTTGGATAATAATTATCATTTATAAGACATTGTTATTTTTTCGATGTTATTATTTTAGATGGTGCTTATTTTAAAAGTATCCATTAAGTAGTTACCAATTAATAAGCTTTATATAAAGAACGAAATTAGAGTACTATCACGAAATGAGCACGTTCCAAGAAATGACTTCTGCCGTAAAACCAGCAGAATTTTAAGCAACATAAATTCTTAGTAAAATTTAGGAATATATTCTATGGAAAGAATTTCCTGGGAATGTGGTAATCAAAGGTGTTAAAAACCAAGGACTCACGGCATATTCCTTCAAATGCTCTTCGACAGCGTAGAAGAGGTGTTATTTCCCTCCGGTCCAATCCACCCTTGAATAGCACGTCCGGCGTGGCGAAGAGACGAAATTGATTAGGCGGAGGTTAAGCTCTTTTCCTAAAGAGAGTAAATACAGCAGAATATTAATAGCATATTTTAAATCTCGCGTAAAATTATACTGATACGAGTACAAAAGGATATAATATAACATAAAATTTGTCGGATGCATGAAGTCGTTATCCCAAAAACAATCGAGTGCATGGAAACTAGTTTTAACGAATTTTAACGAAAAACTAACGGAAATTTTCTGCAAAAAAAAACAAAGTTATTTGTATACTTCCATAAAAATATTTTTGGCAGAGGGATTTCTGAATTTTCAGATGCCAATCGAGGCGTATCAGAAACACAATTATCCCTGTCGGATTCGTAGGCACACAAATTTACGATATGTTCGCCCCATTTCCATTATAAAATGATTGCAGAAACAAGAGTTCGATGTCTTCGACATATGTGATATAGTGGCTTGAATAAAGACACTAAAAGGATTCGTAAGCATAATGGCTAGATTCAGATTCAGAAACCAATGATTTTGCCTATAGCGCCATGATTATTTCGGCTGATTCCAAAACAAAAGCGAGCGTTGGTTTCATTTCTCTCGCTCCGCACTCCTGCCGCCCCAGCCTCGCTCAAACTATCGATTCAAACTGTCGGCCACGTGCTTTCAACGTTGTAGGTTTTGGCACGGCGCCACACACCGCGTGACACATAGCACACACGCGCACACACGTACATGCTACAAAACCTGAATGCTTTGAATCGATTACTTGGAGCAGTCGTCCGTTAAAAAAAATGCAACTTTACAAGTTGGCACCTACGAATGAAACCACGAAGCTCGTATGAAACTGTTTCAGATTTCGTCAAAAACTCCCTAAATTTGATATAAACTTACCATATGCATTATTTTATTAGTCGTATAAATTATTCCAGATACGCATATTAAATATTTAACGCTGCTATGTAAGGAAGGGACAGTTTTGACAGCTAATATCTAAGTCTGCTAATAATCATCTCAAGTTTTACTGGGAAAATTAATTCAAAACCTATTTTAATTTACTTTATTTACCGTTTCGTGACTTTTAAAGATAGATGCAATAGCGCATGGTTTCATTTTCAAGCGATCAAATAGTTAAGAATTTATAGCTACACGATTATTTATGAATTATACTCTTCGGTATTGCTTGCGATAAGATTAACCTTATCTCATGGATTCGAGAGGTAAAGGTGGAGATTACAGCGAAATTGATGTTAAATGAGAAATCTAACTCCTTAACCGTAAAGTTAAAAAAATTAGAGATATTTTTGAACTTTACGGTTAAGGAGTTAGATTTCTCATTTAATCTCATGGATTCGTCAAAAATATAATGTGAATAAAGAGCAAGCAAAATACGAACAAATTCCAAAGAAATGTGTATAAAATAATTTTATTTTTACTAGTATATAAGGCGAATGAGCTAATTATCTCTTTGCAAATTGGATAATAATGCAACATAAATAATATATCTTGAGTTTCTTGAAAATCTTTAATTATGTAAGTAATAATAGCTAAACATTAACACCTTCTTTATTGCCTTTTACCTATCAAAAATCGGAAAAATACAAGTGGAAAATTTCGGCGTATATTCATGTATTTATAGGACGCATAAGTTAATATTCCTACATTTATCCCCGTCATTACGCCAAAAAATTGAAGGACTTGCATTACGTTCAAAGTGTCTTCGAAAAGTTCATTTCGCAGGATTTATAGACACTAAACGTCATATATTCCCTTTTTCAAATCGGCGAGCGCCAAGTTGTATCACAGAATATCAAGCAAGCACCGGTATAATTTTGTAAAAAAAAAAGTGAATGATAATCACCGAAAATTTTAAATTACTGGTGCTAAGAAACGCGAAACACAGCAGTGCTCGCGAACACTGGGTGGGAATACGGATTAGGGTTTATAAAACTCCGGGAAATATCGATTGAAACGGAAAAAACAAGGGATGAGGAAGCATAGGATTATTTTTTGATTGAGGAAATGCTTCCGAGGGTAAATATCAAATCGCTTGCCACTCCCACCTTTCGTCGCTTCCTCCCTCACGCCCCCCCCTCCCCTCCCTCACACCCCCCCACCTCCCGCACGCCCCCTCCCCGCTTCTCTCATCGCTTCCTCCTACGTCAAGAGGGAGGAAATTTCAATAGCCGTCGTTTCCCACGCACTGAGGTTGATTCGATTAAAGGCTGGAGGGAATTTAACTCTAGAGAAGCGCTGGATTTGATGTGAGAAACCTTTACCCTTCATCTCTTTCTCCCTTCAGATGGATTGACTGCGAAAAAGTCGGGGGATTGGATGTCATCTCATCCAAACCTTATTTTCGTGTCTTGGATTCAATGTCAGACATCACAAGTTCGAAAAACTAAATTCAATTATATATGTGTGTATGTGTTTCTGTATACACATAAATGCATACCTTTCATGAATTCTTAGGTCACTTTGTTGGCAACCACAAAAACACTAACGCTCACGAAAAGATAAATCAATCCTTGTACTATGGCATGAAAAACGCTATTCGATTCAATGTTTGGTGTTACTGTTTGTTACTAAACATTGAAATGAAGATTAATTGATTAAAGACAATTATGCTCCAAATTTATTTCACAATTTTTCGTTGGTTTTATTAGGTTCTGATCATTTAATTAAAGTTGCATTTCTATCAATTCGTTTTCCAATAAACTGTATTCAGAAATTGCATATATGTATTTTATGAACCGTGTAATATTTTGAGAGTGAATGCGAAAGTTTTTTGAACGCTAATTCCAAATGAATCATAATTTCAAACCACAGTCCCACTAGAATTAAGCTGCAATTGCATTACAATACAATTAGAAATACGTATAGACGATCAGTTCGCTGAAGTTGTAAGATATCCCATAGTGTTTAGATTTATTATACATATCGGAGTACTTTTTTCACGAACGAAATATTTGTTACGAAGTATACAAAACATTTTGCGCTGATTAATCAGTTAAATTATTTGTAGATGTATGAACAAGCATTTAAAAGTATAATTTTTTCAAGAGGTTCACGAAATGACTTTGTGCCCTTCGAGGCAAATAAATGGCGTGGTAATTTGGGAGGGGACTTCAGAACTTCCGGGTTTGTTGGAAGTCCCAACTAAAACTTGGACATTCCTGTTGTGATTGCGGGTAAGACAAACAGCGTCTCCATTAAGTCGGAACTAGAGACAAGGGCGTGTGCATGAGGGACACGAGTAATGCGATTCAGAGGACTGAGGGCAGGACGGGGAGGTAGAAAGAGAGAGAGGGTAAGAGAGAGAGTGTGAGGGAGAAAAGGAGAGAGGAGGGAGAGAGAGAGAGAAAGAGAGAGAGAGAGAAGGAGAGGAAGCAGTAAATCCCATCGATCTTTCTCCACCCCTGTCTCTTCCCGTGTTTTACCTTTCCCTCCATTTTCATCCTCCATATTCTTCTTGTTCCCTTATTTCTTTCCTTCCAATATTTTAATTTGACTATCTTCCCTAATTTTGCACCTACTCCACTCCGCGGCCTCTATGCCCTTCTCTTTTGCCACTTTCTTCGCCGTCCCTCTATCTCCTCCACTCTCTCTCTATCTAGATTCCTCTTTCCTTTCTACGCCATTCCCTCTTTTCTCTCAGTTTTATCTCCCTTCCTTTTCTTATCGCCTCTTTCCTTTCTTCTTTCCTCTCCATTTTTACTTCGCTTTTGCCGTTTGCCCCAAGCTCCGCTCTCCACCTCCCTCTCTTCCACTTCCTTTCTCTCCCTTTATATTCTCTTTTGCTTTTCCACTTTATGCACTCTTCCTCTCCTTATTCACTCCAATAAGGGTGTATAAGAAGAGAGGAAAGAGTTGGCCAAAGGAGTGAGGAAGTGGCGTGTGTCGTGTCCTTTGAGGCATGCAGGAAGGAAGAGGCTCGGTGGGTGGAGAAGAAGAGGATTTGATCAATCAACGTCTCCATTCTCGATTCGAGAGAAGGAACGAGAGAGGAAGATATCGCATAAAAAGCCAAATCACTTTCGCGGAAATATCATAATGAGTTGCATTTTAGTACTTCTTCAAAATGCAGACGCCGGGAAAGTACCCGAATTCCAGGAGTTCACATAGGTAGGTTTTAGAACTTTTAATTTTACAGGTGTTTTAAGCGAAATACCGATCGAATCGCATGTTTTTTGTTTTATATGGAGTTGGGGACGTTAAGCAGTTGGCCCCCTTGGTGTTCTCCGCAAAGAGTAGACAAATGTCGGCACCGGCTTTTCCTCCTCCCTTCTGCGTATGTCCGGTGTGGAAGGCAATGTGAAACCACTACACCATGTATGCATATTCCCTAGGCAAAACCAATCAATGAATTGGTAGGACATGTGATAAGACAGAACATTAGAATGAATGAATGTGGAGTTGCAGGAAAAATTCATTAGTCGATGCACAGCAAAACGTAAATTTTCAGATCATAAGACGAAGGTATTTTTTTGATATAGTATATTTGTTTTCTATATACATTCGAATTATTTGGCAGAAAAATCAAAACTCTTCGACTTGAAACCTAAATTTCCGTCGAAAAAAAGTCAGTTGTTTACGAGGGCTTCTTCTGGCAAGGAATTCGTAATGGCCGTCTGACACTAGCGCCCTACCAAACAACATGACCGGAACTGCACTGCGATTCAATCTGACTGACTGGAAGGGAGAACACCTCCCACGCCTCTCTCCCTTTCGACCTCCGCCTAACTCGTCAAATCTCCCCTCACCTTCCCCTCCCCCTATCCCTCTCTCCCCTTTTCCTCCCCCTATCCCTCTCCTCCGCGCCATTATAAACTGCCCTCGGACGCCACCCCCACAGCCATATGACTCGTCGTCAATTATTCAATTACTGAGCAGGCGCTGTTGGGGCCGTGATGCATGCCGGGAAGCTTCCTCTCCAAGCCTCTCTCCCTCTCCGACGACCCCTTCCCTTCTCTCGTTCCGTTCCTCTCGCCATCCGCCTCCCTCGCACCCCCCTAACCGCGACTTCAGCCCCCAGGCCGTTTCTTCCTTCGCCGCTGGCGCCATCTCGCGTGACCCCGCGGCGCCGGAAGTGCCATTTGTCACCGCTAGAGGGTGACACGGGTCAGCGTATGCTGTGTGTGTGTGCGTCGGGACGGGTGGTGCTGAGGTGCCTGGGCACGACACCCATCCGTAATGACCCCGTGGAGGTCTTTAGGTGGTTTCGGAAAAAGGGTCCGACACGAGTAGGAGAGAGACTCGTTTCGCGATAAGCGCTCCGCTTGCGATTGCGGAGTGAAATTGCGGAAAACGCTCACTCTCCGCCTTCTGCGACTCCAGGAATGATACGAAGAAGATACGCACTGAAAGCTACAAAAATCACTCTTCCGTCGTCTTATTATTGGTCCAGCAACTACGTCTACCCTTCCCTTCGCCATTGTGAGGAGTTGTTCAATCATTTAATCACACTAACAATTCGTCAATTTATAATACCTACTTTTAGGGTATCCATAAAGAAACAGTTTTTTCATGTTTTATCTAATTCAATTTTTTTATTGCATCATGGCCTAAGAAGTCTCCGAAGATTCGTTGCTTTTCTTACTTCATTGCGCGGGTGTATTCCTGTACTGCGGGATTTTTCCTAGAAACCTTCATCTTTAAATTATTTTCTTTCCGGCAACATCTATTTCTTCAGCAGAATCTTTTTATCTTCTCAAATCCGAGTACATAGAATAAATGAAGACATACGTGTACATGGCTTTGTCATTGGAAAAATCGTTTGTTTAGGAAGTCTCTCTGTTGACGGTTAACATTGTTTCGAAAGCAAGGTCGTGTTTGGGAAGAGACGGAGGGCGTCGTTTTTGAAGGTGACAATTTCATAGGTTTCTGGTGCGAGAGAGGCATTGGGAGAGACGTGATTTTGCTTGCTCACATGTATTGGGAATATCTGAAACAAACAGAATGGACCCCGTTCCTATGAACTGTTAATCTCAAGAATGCTATAAAAACCCTTCGATATTTATGTCAAAATTAAGGGAAGTTAGAATATTAAATTATTTGCAACAAACATTGATTGAAGTTCAACGTTTGATTGGCACATAAGCAAACGTAAGCTGTCCATCAATCGATAGGAGACAAGAAGGAGGAATTAAGGTGTTATAAGGTGAAAATACAAACTTTAGATTTTGTTACAAAATATTCTGACTGAAAAACTTTGCAACACTAAATAATTTCTGAGCGTTAGGTTAAACCAGAAGCATAAAGGGTACAGAGTATGGGCAAAGTTATTTAAGAGCTGAGGATTAAAACGTAGAATGTGCCATTCATGGATACCTTAACTGAGGACGAGAGGAGCGGTAGCAGAGAAATTGTCTTAATGGGCTGTGTTTTTACTGCCCACGATGCACAGGAACAGGCTGCGCTTTAGTTAAAGTCAAAGAGGACGGGGGAATAACATCCGAGACAATATGAAGAGAATAAACAAAGGAACAGAATCGGGGAATATGCATGCAAAGGAATGGGGTGGGGAGAGAACATGGAGGGTGGGGGTTCTGTGAGGGGAAGGGGAGGAAGGGGGAGGAGGTCCTTAAAGCGAACGCCAAAAAAGAGGGCTGGCGAAAAAGGAGGATTTGTTCCGATAAGATAGCCGTTTCCTCTATTTCGTAGAAAAGTTCCATTTCCATCGTGTGTCAGAAATGGTTTAATCTGGCAGTCGAGACCGCTGGCCGTAAGAGATGATTAATGAACAGACGAGTACGTCACGGACGGCCATGCCAATATATCAGCGATATAAGGAAAGAATTCATGACCGGGAATAATCCATCACACGCGCGGTAGGAAACAGTTAAATGAGGCGTTGTTAATAATTTGGAAGTGAGGTTATCTTTTAATTTTCCACGAAGTGATTTATGGTTTTTTTCCTCCAATCATAAACGCTTTAAGTAGAGAGTCAAAAAATACATTTTCGCGGAAGTAAAGCATAATTATTTTGAAGCGATTTTTTTAAATTTGCAAGTAACTTCTGTGGACAAATTCGCCAACTAAGGAAGTATACTTTTAATTAATGATACAGTATACAAATTAATGAACTGATAATTAAAATGTAATGGCATTATTTTCTATTAGTTAACAATTATAAGAATATCAGGAAAATAAACTATTTATTCTGAAATTTATGACAAAATATAACACATGCATATTACATATATGTATGTATTCGTGTGTACGTATGTTACACGTTATTTTTTAATGATTCGTATGCAGCGATCTATAAAACATATCTGAAAAGTATAAGAAACACTGCTATGCTATCCAATATGCAAAACGGCAAATATTATATTCCGCAAGCTATCTGCATTTGTGCAGGAGAATTCAGAGTTATGCTGTAAAAATAGTAATTGAATGTACATGCTATAGGGTAATTTTGATAGTCATCTTAATTCTAGAATACTCCAGGAAATGTAGCAAAAATGTTTCGCTGCTCTAGCTGCGTGAGAAATAGAATTAGGTGTACGTCCCAAAGAATTCCCTCCCCGAAAGCGTTACGCACAGGAAGATTGCGTGTCAGATCGGCAATCCTCGTCCCATGCCAGGCGACAGACTTGGTGACTTGCGAGTTACGTGTAGATGTATATACTAAAATATTTCGACACCAGAACAGAGTAAGGTCGAGAGAAGCTCATATTCGTGGTTTATTTTTATGGACATGTTTAAATGCCTTATGCTATAAGCAACGTTACCATACTAGTCTAAATTGAGGAAATAGATTTAAGATCATGATATGAGATAACGATCCTTATTAAGCCAGATTGCCATGTGAGAATTTTAATATTTTTCAAGTTCCGAGGTAATAGGTTTTCCAAATTGATTCGAGATAATCTGAATTCATTTTCCTGTGTAATGGCGCCAACGAGATTTCTGATTACAGCTGCTTTAGGATCAGATACATTTTAAGACTTTCGATTCTTATATGCAAGCAACACTTACAATGTCAAACGGAGCTCTTTCTATCGTACCTGTTGATAAACATAACTTGTCGTGATAATTTAGCTTATGTTAATATCTATTTTGTTTAAAAATGAAAAGTGTCTGAAAATAAAAAAAATAATCAAACGCCACGTACGCGGCGCGCCACTTTGGGCTCGCATACCTTTGGTTTGCTATTTCTATCCTAGAGCAACAATAATTTCGAAGAATGATCATATACGGACATCGACAGTCAAATCATTTATTCCTTAGAAAACAAAGACGGTATTTTTTTAAATTACGGAAATGTGACGTCTTCTACTCCAGTCCTTGAGTTCACATAAAGCAAAATTTGTCGCAGGATCTAAGTGTTTCTTACGAAGTTCATTTGATGCTTTCATCATAATGATTAATCAATCCACTAGTAATTTTCCGTTTAATATGAAATAAAAAGAAGAACGAAATTGGTGCGATTTGTTTTTATTTTAGCGATACGTTCGTGAGAATAAGTTTATACAACATTAGCAACGTATAAAAAATAAAATAAATAACACGAGATAGTATTTTTACCCTCGTCCACTAACTTTATTAGCAATGTATATTTTACAAAATAGCGCAACAAACGTTTCTCTTCATCGCTACTTAAATTATGAAATTGTGATTATATAACCACATTCTATTTGAATAATTCTATAGAAAAAATTATTCTTGATAAAACTTCCGTTTGTCAGTGTGACAATTCAACGAGAGTTGACCTTGTACACATAAGCGATAATAGCGGAACGCCTTATGAGTAGAATGACCAGATTCTGAGGAAGTAAAATCGGGACACAACCTGTTCTGGGGAAGAAGAACTGGAACATAACCGGGACAATATAAGATCTTTAGTATTTAGTATTTTTCTCTCCCATACTCTTATATGATCTGTGAGGTATAGATTAAAAAATGTATTCAGGTAGAAGACAATATTTACCACAAAAAAGTCTGCGAGACCATATAATTATGACTTATAGTATCGGCAGCGCTGTAACTAGCTATTTTAGCACCCGGGGCAAACTACCAAATTTGCGCCCCCTCCATAAAAATTCTCTAATACCTATATGAATTTATGGTGAACAATTAATAAATAAAAATAAACTATAATGATATAATTTCTTACTATAAATGTACATAATTTAAATAAACAATTATAAATATAATTACGTACATAATTTAAATACAGAAAGTATAAATATTTTAATATTAAAGAGTTATTCTATGTGATTTTAATGCAGCAAACTCATCAATAGCATCATCGAAATTTATAGTTTCTGCTATGCGTAATGTCTGGTACAAGTACAGTAGTGAAATCTCCCCTGTCCTTGTGACATGCACAACGTGCCTTTAACAATTTTTGGGCCCCTTCTTTAGTTACGCCCGGGACAGATGCCCCGGTTGCCCCGCCCTAGTTACGGCGCTGAGTATCGGAGATAAAAATTCGAGAATCTTTCGATGCCGTTTTATACGCATTTACCATAATGAACGCCTTTGAAATGTCTGTATATTCCATTTCCTTCTTGTTAATTTTTGTTAACGAAAACATTCCTCGTAGAAAATTAAGTAAACAAGATCTACTATAACTGAAAGGAAATGGATTATCCACTACGAAGAAATGAACTTAAATAGGTTCAGTATTCTTGCGTAAACGCATAGCTTTTGTAGGTGACATAAATGGATAATTTAGGACGAAGGAATGAACGTGGACGTAAAGAATGATATTGCTCATTTCAACTGAGATACGTTTTAAATAATTTTACAGGGTTTTACGTTTATATGATTTATTTACTGATTATAAAATAAATCAGTAATTCCATATTTCTTTGACATGGCTTCTGATATATCGTTTTGCAGTGCTAGGAGAATAGACTAAGTAAGCCATTAAAATTTATCTATTCTTACATGATTACATAAATCGCAAAGGACGCCTTTAGAAACCCTGTGCCTACTCCGACATGGAGTATACCTTTCCATTCTTGTTTTTAGATGTCAGCATTAAAATACGACGAAGCTCTTCTTTAATTTTCGCTATATTTAAACTAGATCTGATTTATTTCTGAAATTTGTGAGTAAATATTTCTTATAAATACTTTAGAGCTAATGTTAGCCTTTTAACTCATGGTTAATGTAAATCTCAGTAACAAAACTGTAAGAGCATTCAAAAATGAATACGTCGATAATCTGATAAAAATAAATTGCCTGGAAACTAAAGCTCGTTGATGTATTTGTTGTAATCTCCTACAGACAAATTCAATGTGTTACTTAAAGTATAGCAGACATCTTCATACTTCCCAAAAAATTAATTGGTGAAATTTTTTATGAATATTTTTGTCACGCGATGTTTGCCTTGTCTATTTTCATATTATATGCGTAAGAAAATATAACTTGCGTTTTCCGAAAGTTTTCACATTTCATAGCTACATTTCTTCGGTCCAAGTTAATTCGGAAAGCTGTGTTTTACATTTATAGATAAAAATTCTCAACCGCTCGACATCCGCAAAACAGCACGACGACGATCACCTGAATCTCGGTGGAAATTCCTGCATTCTCATTACAACCGCCAAAGTTTTCGAGCTCTCCACCCAAGTCCAGAGGTAGCGCATTCCGAGTCACTTATTTGCGACGAAATTCTCACGCGGGTAAAAAAATCGCCCACTTCCATCGGAGAGGCGAAGAGAGAGAGAGAGAGAGCTTTGTCACCTCCGTTCTCTGGGCACAACTCCCCTCTCTCTCTCTCTCTCTCTCTCCCGAACTCCTTCGACCGCCAATTTGGCCGAAGACGACGGTGCCAGCGCGACTTACTTTCAAAATGAAATCCCTCCGCTCCTCCCTATGGAAGAGGTGGCCTCCCATTTTCTCATCACGCCCCAACAGAAAAATCCTTTTTTGCTTTGGCACCTCTCCCAAGTGGCTAAGGTGGCAACAACATTAAAAAAGAAAAAGCGGCCCGCGCACCGGACACAATGGAATTCCGTTCGAAAAAGGATCGAGAAGGGATGAGGGAGAGAGAGAGAGGAAGAGAGATAGAGAAGAGGAGGTGTCGTCGTGAGAGATAAAGGTGAGACGAGGCGTGGATGGAAGTGATGCGATGGGAAGGAAGGAGGGAAGAAAGAAAGTAAACCTTTATTAAGGAGTAAGAAGGCAAGGGCCGTGATAGGCGAGGTTGGGGGAGAAAGGAAGAAAGAGAGGGAGGGAGAAAGAAGGTGGGATGGAATGAGATGGGCTTTGGGTCCGCTTTTGGGATCCTCGGAGGTGAAGTGTGGCGGAGGATTCTCAGGCAAGGAGAGGCGAGAGGTAACAGAGCGAGGAAATGAGAAGAGCATGAAGAAAGAAGGAGGGGGTGGGGGAGGGGAAGGGAAGACAGAGAACGGACCAGGGCAAATGGAGTGTTGGTAAAGGAAAGCCGAAATAAAGTCCCCTGGCTAATACACCGAAAGCTCGGAGACATGAGAGGACTAGAGTGAGAGAAAGAAGGTGAGAGAGCGAGGGATGGGTGGATTAGGAGGGAGGGAGGGAGGAACTCTGAGCCCAAAGGGGGGAGGGGGGGTGCGAGTGAGAAGGAGAGAGGAGGGAAACAACAATTGGGAGAGTCGCTCGGCGGCAAGGAGACGCGAGGAAAGAACGTTGGGTATGCGGCGAGAGATGGAGGGAGGGGAGAAGGGAGGGAGGGATGGTAGGAAGGGGGGTGAAGGGAGGGGAGACGGTGGAAAAAAGCGTAGAAGAATGCCTTTCGAGGCGGCAACACTCCAACCGCAGCAGTAATCCCAGGGGAGGATTTCACGCTCTTCCGATCACACAGTGTCACACGAGGCACCAAATCCTCTTTCCTCATCCTCCGAAACCCCTTCTTCGCCTCTTCTCACCTTATCCCTTGCTCTATCCTAATGCCCTCTTCCTTTTTACTCCTCTTTCTTCCCGCCATCGATTCTTCTTTGTGAGCCTTCCCATTATCTCGCCTTGTGTTCCTAACGTAAACACAACCCTTTCACACTCTTCCAGGGAATCCATCACTACGAATGAGCGTCCGCAGGGCGGGCCTCTGCCGTTTGGACCGTGAACCGCTCTTGCGGTCATCTCGCAAGAGAGAGAGAGAGAGAGAGAGAAGACGGAATGAGGAGGGATGAGAGCGTTATCCCGTCCGCTCAACGCTAATCGCGAACGTTATGATCCAAAGTATCCCATTTAATGACGAAGGATGATCAATTCGTTGAGTAAACTCTAAATGTATTATCTATGCAAGGGTTGCGGATTCCGTTGTGGATTTTATGTACTCGGCGTTAAAACACCTGCGAGATGTTTTAGGATTTTACAATTTGGTTGAAAGTTGGGAGCTATTTCTGTGAATTCATTGTAAGCCTAATTATTGTTCTTGGTAAATTTAAAGTAATCGTAGAGTTATGATATTGTTTCGCATTGAAACGCAACGAACTGGAGCTTTTCTATTAAATGATGGCAAATGATAAAATATTTCGTGTAACAACTGTTATTTCCGAGTTTTTAAAAGAAAAAGTATTTAATAATCTATTACTAGATTAGACAAATGCAATTTCGAACTCATAAGGAATGAAATACAGTTGTAAGTTTTCTGAAATTCCTACTAATCAAACAGAAATAATTAATGTATTTATTGGAATTCACCTTGCCTCGAATTCTCCTTTTTTCGTGTTCTGCCTTATTCTCAAAGTTTATAGTTTATTTTTTATTTTCATCCATATTATATTAATTAGCATAATTGTATTTTATTTTATTATGGATTCTAAATATTTTAGATATTTTACTACGAACACCTCCCTCATTCAATTCATCCATTTTAGTCAAATAAGTGAAAAATCAATAACTTCATATTTTCAAATGTTTTATAACAGATCAGAAGTTTCCGATATTTATTGATAGCCTAAATTTTATGATAGTCTCACTCAGAAATTTATATTAAATATTTTTCTATGGCATCATAATGTAGCAGTTTTTTTTCTCATTTTCATCCGCCGCTTTTTTCTTCTCTTCGCCTTTCTAACCTCAATGCGACTGAATTCCCTTACTGCCAAGGATATGATACAGTCTAATGGCAAGAATGGTTTTTTAGTCGCCAAAAGTTGATTCACGGTAAGAACAGAGTGAAATTTTAAGTTGAAATCGATTCGTATTTGCTTCATTATTCACAGTATGTAAACACTTAGGCTGGTGGGATTAGTTCGCATCTTATTCATGAGAATCCCTTAACCTTTTACCTGCTGTATAATTTGTTTACGGTTTTTGTCTAACCTAGATTCCACCGGGCCAGATCTGACAAGCGGCCAGATTATTTTCGACAAGACCAGCACCAGATCAATGTTACCCATATAAAATTAAATCAATCAATGTTTGCAGTAAAAGCTACACGTTTTATAATTTAAAGACACGGAAATGCTGTGCTCTTAATAAAACGTATTTTTAAGTCCATTATCTAAAAAGAAAATATTTTGCTGTATGAAAAATTCACCAGAAGTGGCTATGGAAAATTTAGTGACCTTGCGTTCATCTTAAATATATTATTTTTATTTTAAAAAGAGTTTGTCATCTAACATCCAACAGGGTTCACACTTCAACTGATAAAACATTAGACATTTTCGCTCCGTACTTGCAATAGTCTTAAAAAAATAAAACTCGTTTATGTGATCTGAACCAGACTGGTGAGGATGGATGTAATGCGGCCACGCATGTTGCATAACCCGAGCCTTATTTTGACTGGTCCGATCGGAACTTGTCTAGAGCGATGATTCCAAAGTGAGCGACGCCTTAGTATGCGGCTAGGCAGCAATGGGTGCTGTAAACTGTATGACTGAACCTCGTACTCCTTAAGTTGCACAGAGTACATTGTTCAACATGAAATTTCTAATTGAGCTAGTTCAAAGTGAAAAAAGTGAATAATCCGAGAAATATCAATATAATTTTTTTAGTTATATGCATTCCCAATACACGAATCTGCATCCAAAGTCAACTCTACCTTAAAATATATTTTTCCAATATAAATGGAATTTGCTGTTTACCATAGCTGCATTTTTGATAAATTTAACCCTTTCGCAATTGGATTACTTTTGGAAACTTGAATAACGGCCTTAAGATTTTATTTAAGCAAATGAAATTATGCTAAGTTGATATAAAACTTTTTAATACCTTACAATAAATAAACATTTTATCTGACGCTGGGGAAGAGTGCCTGCGTTATTACATTCTAACCACCAATACTATTTATAATCCGTACTTATATTTCCCGAAATTTTAGCGTACAGTTTCTTGGAAAAGGAAAGTAAACAAAATCCCCGCTTATATCTGCAAAAAATTACGTTAATGAATGAAAAGTGCACGATTGCGTTTCTTTTTATACTGTGAATTTTAACCACAATTTTCCTTATTGGAATGTGCAGGGGTTGAACAAACACTCCAAAAATAAATCGCGTTATTTTTTATAATGCACATTGACGTGAATTGGCATGATGTTGTTGGTAGCACGTTTATTTACAGATATATTTCATTATTTTGATAGTAACTTTACTCTCAATACCTTGGATTTTTCACATTATTGTGACGAGATCACGATTTCGGGGATTTCGGCAAAAAACTAACATTCCTCGCAAATACAAGGAAAATAAGAAAGATGAGAGCGACATTGATAACTTTCAAGGAAGTTTTTTTGTAAGCTCGTCAAAATGTCGCCATCACCAAAAAAGAGAAAGATGGATGGAATATTATTAAAAAAGAACATGAGAAGGAAATTTTCCTTGTAAGCCATTACTTTTATACATAATTAAATCTGCAGAAAAAACTTATTTTCCTTTTAAACGTGGTCAAAACCATGGCGGAGCTTAAAAATTCCCGAGTAATTACGGCGCTTATTCAATTTTTTAAATTCCATTTTAATGACCTTTTTCTCAAACGCTTTAACCAATTAACGATAATGCATTACATTTTGAGCATAAAAATTTCAATGTCCCGTATTTCCTTTCGGAAGAATATGTATCCCACATGCGGAAGTGACGGCTGGAGAAGACAATTATGGGCCTCAATTTGTATACACTCCGAGATTTTTTCATTTTGATCTCGGGAGAAAATTTTATACAATGCTTATAGTCTCTAACTTTAATTTGTGGCCTAATGGTCTGCTTGTTTACATTCTTTATGAATTCTAGCCTCTTAATTTCCCTCGACCTTTTAATCCCTAATCCCTCCTTTTATTCAAACCGACCCCGCCCCTTCCGTCTCGCCTCCCCACCCCCACCAAGCGCTCATCCCCCATCGCACCCTCACCTCCTCCTCCTCCTAGAATGTCTACTTCTTGGATCAAAGTTCCATCTTCCACGCCTCCTCCTCATTTTGTTTGCCTCGTGAAAAGTTTCCGGAGAAACTTACTCCGTCAACTTGAGGAAATTATTCCCCCCGCTGAGGGACCCCCTCCTCCTTCAAAAGCAGGGAGAAGGCGAAGGGATGTGCGGGGGAGGGCGGCATGGAGGAGGGGGTGCAAGTGGCAGGGGGAGAAAAGGGGGAAGGGTGGCGAAGTGGTTGCGGAGAAGGAGATGGAGTGAGAGGAAGGGAATGGAAGGTAGGAGGAAGAAAGGGAAGTGAGGAAGGCGGAAGGGGAAATTAAACCGAAGAGAGAGGTGATGGATGGATATGGATGAGGGAGGAGGAAGAAAAATGGAAGGAGAGAGATAGAAAAAAATAACCGAGGAAAATTGAAGGGAAAGAGGTAAAGAAAATTAATAGAAATGGGAAGTGGAGGAGAAGAGATAGGGCAAAGGGAGTGGGTGTGAAGAGGAGAGAGAGAGAGAAAATGGGAGAGGGATGAAGGAAAGGAGGTCGAAGGAGAGATAATGGAAGGAGAGGGAGGGAAGAGGAGAGAAAGGGAGGGGAGGTGGGAATGGGGAAGAGAGAGGGAGAAAGGGAGGGAATTATTAAGTTCTCCCCCACTCTACTTGGGCCACTCGCTCAACGAGGGGAACTCTTTTCGTAGGAGGTAATTAGAGGCAAAAAAGAATTCCACTGGTGGTTCTTCAGAGCTTCGCTTCGCTAATTTTCAATTAATCTATTGAAAGTCTCCGAAAGTATTTTTCTTACTTCTTTCCACTCCCTGTGGAAGTCACCGTGAAAAATATATTCAATTTAGAAGTTAAAGAGTTTGCGTGAGGATATTACTCATCGATTTAACTAGTCGGAAAGAATATACGTAAAGTTACTTGAGTATATAGGTATCATATCCGCAACTTCGTTAAAAAAACATCAAAAGAAAGTGTTTATTAACTTTCTTTGAGGGGAAAATATATCAGAATTGTTTTATTAACAACGAACTTAGGTGCATTACATTGCGTAAGATGAGAAAATAGTATTAGTATGAGGATGAATTAACTTAAAATAGATGCGTTTCCTTAACATCCTCATGAAATTGTTTACATTTGCATTTATAATTATCTCATTGATCTTTGTGTGTTCACTGAAAGTCACAAAATAGTTGCTGTAGGAACTCTATATTGAATTCAGAAAAGAAAGATAAATATGAAAATGAAGAACAACAAAAATCAGTGTGGAGGGAATATATACGAAGTTCGATTGCATCAAATAATTTAAGAAGGTAAATGGAAGATTTCCTGGTTCTCCTTAACCCTTAACTGGTATGGTGGGCAGAAGTCACACTAAAGGTATGATAGGGTCACCGATGACCTCTATTCTTAAGTCTCAAAACAAATATAAGTCGCCCGGCCCCCTATTTGTGTGGTTTGAGGAGACCGCGCAAAGTCAGCGTTCCGTCCTTCGGAAGGGACGTTAAGCCGTTGGCCCCCTTGGTGCTCTTCGTTGAGAGTAGGCTATTGCCGGAAGCGGGTTTCCCTCCTCCCTTGTGATTGTATTCTGTGTGGAACGAGTTTTGGCTATAATAATCCAAGAGGTTGATTAGCCAAAAATACACACACACACACACACGCACCCTCTCAAAACAAATATGTTAAAATGGTTGACTTGATTTAGGTATAGTTTTTGAGTTAGAGCACCCACAAAATTTTATCACATACGTAGGCATCATCGAGAAAATGGTCAAAACGTGTTCAGGGGACCTCAAAACGTGTATTTCCATTGGCAACTCGAAATCAATTTTTTTTCATGAAAACGATTTCCCCTCTACCTATACTACGTATGGAGAACGTAAAATCATCGCCTTATTATTGGACAAATGCGGCATAAAAGGAAACCTAAGAAAAAATTGAAATCATATATTACGTCGTGATGTTGACAAAAGATTCTCACAGAATGATAGGTGGCTCGATGAAGTCTAAGTAGTTTAAAAATAGAAAAGATGCAAAATAATAGGAAATGGATGAGCCAAAGAAGAAATCAACTGATAAGAGTTTGTTCCACGCAAGAAATTGCAAGGAGCTACATAACTTGATGTTTAGTTTTCGACATAAATTGTCATTATTTTTATATGTGGAAGAACTCAGCCTATCTACGGGGGAGTCAATAAGTAAATGCATTGTTAATATTTTGTTGCACATTGTAGCTAAATTCTTGAAACTTGGCTACAATGTATCTCTATATTCGCATACTACACATGCGTGATATCGCGTTCGTTAATTCAGTTGTCTCGTAACTGTTGCTTGTTAAACATGTCTGCTCCACTAAGTGTTTGCACCAAAGAAGAGCAACACGGTGTGATTCGATTCTTGTGGTTGGGGGGAGTAAATGGAGCGGTAATTCACAGAAGAATGTCTCAACAATATGGTGATAATGTTTTGCCTCAATTTGTCTACAAATGGATAGAACGGTTTAAAGAGGGTCGTACAAATCTTGTGCATGAAGCGCGTGAAGGACGACCTTCAACAGCGACAACTGAAAACATTGTTGAAGCACTAAGAAAGCAGATTCTTAATAACCGACGTCTTACTATTGATGAAATATCCACATATTTGGGAATTAGCAATGGTTCTGCACATAAAATTGTCCATGATACTCTTGGGTTCCACAAAGTTTGTCCTAGGTGTGTTCCTAGAGAACTCACAGATCAACACAAACTGAATCGTCTAGAAATCTGTTTGTGGCACTTGGATCGATTCAATAAGGAGAAGGAAGCATTTTTATATCGCACTGTGACTTGTGACGAAATATGGGTTCATTACTTTGACTCTGAAGGACGACGTCCAAGCATGCATTGGAAACATCCGACCTCGCCAACTGTCAAGAAATTCAAGGTTGTTCTTTCTGCCGGAAAACTAATGCTTACGGTGTTCAGGGACTCGAAGGGGGTAATCGTCGAGCATTATCTGGAGAGGGGTACTAAAGCAAATGCTCAAAATTACAGTGACATGCTTCTGAACCATTTGAAGCTGGCAGTTTTGCACGAAACGTAGAAGAGTGTTGAAAAATTGCGTAATTTTTTTCCATGACAACGGACGCCTTCACACCGCTGCGAAAACTATTGAAACACTAGAAAAAATGAAGTTCGAGGTTTTGGACCACCTGGCCTACATTTTGGATCTATCACCTATTCGGACCACTGAAGAACATCTTCGAAGACAGAGATTCAGCGATGATGATGAACTAAAAGAGACATTTGTGGCTCGTTGTACAGCCGAAACCATTCTTTTTGAAGGTATACGGAAGCTTCCTAAACGGTGGAATATTTGTATACAAAAGGAGGGGAATTATGTAGAAAAATAGCCGGTTTCGTTTTTATAAAATATGTAGTTATTTTTTTACGAAAAGTTTGCAGTTACTTATTGACTCCTCCGCATAAAACTTAAATAATAAAAAGAATAGTCGTGGCTAATCATCAGAGGAAATAAGCTTTTTTGGCAAATGTACCGTTAAATAAATGTCTTCAGAAAAGATTACTATTTTATTTGACGTTAGAACTAAATACAAATGGTTTTTGTCTTTATATACACTGATTCTACGTTACTGTCAGAGAAGCACTACTCAACATCATAAAGTCTCTCGTAACACTTGCACAATTCTTATTTCACCTCTAGGTCAAATTTTGCGTACTCTAAATTCTCTCTCTTAACATTTATATCAATATTTTTCGCTCCTCCCTTCCATTGCCAGATGCAATCATCACATTATACAGTTGTTACACAATTTCCTACACCGTGGGTGATAATGTTTTTGAGATGTAGAAAAGTCTACTCTCTCCATGGCTGGTGATACCCAATGCGAGGATTATCGTGTCGAGAGAAAGCACTCCTCTAGCGCTGCATAACTCGCTGAACAGCTGGGAACTCGCGAACCTATCCTAAACGTCCAGATACCAAGTTCCAAATTATTTTGAGTAATTTAAAAATAAACACCTCCTTGTTGATTACTGGATTATTTTCTCAAGATATTTTCAATGCTCCATCGCTATATGAAAACATTAACCAAGCGTACCGATTATTTACAAAGAGTTCAATTTAATAGCTAGATGAGTACCATATAACCAAAAGGAGGAGTCTTCAACAGCCCAAGCACCTTGGCATTATTGTAAAACCTGTACTACGCAAAAGTTATCGAGTATCGATATGACAAATCCTCGATCATATTAGCTCAATTGTTGGTTGTTGTTAGTGTGATGTTTATAGTCGCGTCGACAGCATTGTCATTAGCACCTGTCACGGGTGGAAATAAAATTTCTAATACCATAAGGCAGTACTCGGATAAAAAAATCAAAGTGGTCTAAAAACAACTAAAATGGTCCAAAAATAACGTATAAGCTTAATAAATTTAAAAATGGATGTCGATATTTTTTTGATTTGACCGTAAACAATATTCACATTTTCAATGATACTGTTTATATCTTAATGACCTTTGTCGATTCGGCATTTTAGTCTCGGTAAACTATAAAACACAATGAAAACAAAAATTCAACATGGTCTATATTACACCAGATGTGGAAATCAAATCTGTCTCACGTCCCTCTTATGTGCCATATGCTATGCTCACAATTTATTAATATGATGTACAATTTTATCCCATTCTCGATAAAACGTTTTCTCTCTCAAAACAGATTTGATGAAAACTTGACCATCAAAGGAGGATAAGTACGATATATAACTTGAATATAGAAATAAACTTATAATTGGAGTCAAGTATGTTTATATTTAAGATATGTACTATGCGAATATACGCACATTTGTTATACTAATCTCAGTGCATTTTAAAAGAATAATCATACCTTTTTAAATCATCATGCTTATAGCTGTCTGATCTCTAAGCTTGTGCGTAGATGCTCTCGTATAATTCATTTCATTGGAAAAACTATATATTGAAGAATATTAAAAAACTGAATTAATGTCGCGCCAATACTATAGTGAAAGTCAAGTTATACGAGCGACTTCTAGACTATGTACTACTAATCTACTACTTGAAGCCAAGCTTTCTAAGTCGAATTAAAACAAAGTTTTATAGAATTGCCTTTGTGTAACCGATGCCGAAATAAACATTTTATACTTTCCTCAACAGGTCGATTTGGAAATTTATCATATTATTTACTCAGAAGAATAGCTGTGTAAACACACATTAAAGATTACCGACTTGCTAAATATCCCATGAATTATATTTAACAAGGAAATTAATAGCACGGAAAAGCAAATTTCGAATTCAATAAATCGATGACAGGGAAGTCTTGCATTAGCAAGCTCTAAAATCTAAAGAGAATTTAATATGTGTCACTTATATCCACTCACCACATCCAGAATATTTGATTGCGTGATCGTGAACATTAAAGGTGGTCGTGATTCAGCCGCGCCTTATCTGCCGGACTGCCATTGTCACCCAAATTACGAGCGCCTTTATTCCTCCCCACCTCTCATCCTCCCTCCCTCCTCCCCAAACACCACCCTCCCCTCCATTCGTCTCGCATTCCCTCTCTCCTCTTTCCATCCCATTCCGCTCTTTCTCCTCTTTCCTACTCAATATCTCATTCTTCCCACCCTCCCTTACTTTCATTCCCATTGCTTGCGTCCTCTTTCCCCTTTTCTCTCATTTCCCCCACTCACTACCTGGCAGCACCTATTTTCCCATCCCGCCCTCTTCCTCTCACCCTCACTCCCCTTCCTATTACACCGTATTCCTCCCCATTCCCATCCTCCCCCTCAATCCCTCCCCTTCCTCTCTCCCTCTATCTCTCAACATTTCTCTCCCTCCCCACTAACTCTTCTCCCCGCACTCCGCTTCGTCATTCCTCTCTCCCCTTGCCCAAAAGCTCTTCGACCGAAAAGCGACTTCATTACCATTTAATCCATATCTATTAAATGCTCCCTTCTATAAATGCGAGAAAAGGGAGATTGGTCAATCGTCCCGTTTGTCATAAAAAATTCGCCAGTCATTTTTCATCCACACTTCCTTCTCCGACCCTTTCTCCACTCCGCCATCGTATATCTCCTTTCTGTACAACTCTCAGTCTTTAACGTGAACATAAACAGCTTATTTCGCTTGATACCATTGGTATTTTTTGTTGTACCTCCAGGTTTTCTTGAATGTCAAGTTTCGTTAAATACCTTATATATCCTAAAACTTTTTCTATGAAAATTTTGCCTTCTGAGCAGGATAAGCCTGTTTTTAATAGTCGATATAATTGCACCATCTATGCTCTCGACCATTTTCGTATTCAAATAAAAAAACCTTATCTGAACGTTCAATTCCATTTAAATTTTAAAGCCAGCATTATTGTTCAGCGTTAATAGTCCTGCTTGATCAACTAAAGGAGCCAATCGATCTATTTCGACTTCCCCTTCGACTCCCTCTTTTGTCTTTCTCCTTCACTTTCTCGTCCAAATTCACGCGTTTCTCCAATTCCTTCTCATGCACACACCTCATAATCGACCCTTGCTACGGAGAAAAACGCGCAGTTTGCCACCAATAGAAATGGAACACGTGGTCGTGTTCCAATGATTTGATGTCGAATTGATACGACGAAAAGAACGTTTTATAATGTCCCCGAAAGAGGGAGAGTGTGTGCGGGAGGTCGATTTTATTTCACGATTTCCGAGAAACACTTTTTTGTCCTCGGCCCGTCGCTAAGAATACCTATGAAAAAGAGAGAGCGATATATTAAGTCATAACATTCAATTCCCAGGAAACAAGATTTCTTTGCGAGTGAGTCAAGCGAGATTCATCTTATCGTTTTACAAGGCTAAAATCTCCCTGATTTAAAAGAGAGAGAGAGAGAAAGGGAAAAATGGAATTTCATATCAAATTAATTCAAACTAGGAAGATTAAATTCGTCCTAACTGCCTTCGATGGCTTCTCATTTCGAAAAAAAAACACCGAGACGTAATTATGTAGCACTTTATCGCTGGGAAATTTGTTCTCGGATAAATTCGCTCGAGTTTTGTTTTTCCGCGCGAGCAGCATAACTACATTAAAAGGGTTATTAAATACAAAGTCTGGCGCAGATCTAACTTTTCAATTTTAAGAACGTCGGAGCAGCGAGCCAGAGTATAATTCTTCCTCTTTTAATAATCGCAGCAAAACGAAGTCAAAAAAAGTAGAAATAAGCGCTTTTATAGAAATTGGTTTAATTGAAGGATGAGTTTAATTTTGTCGGATGCGCTCACTTTTTGATGCGAGGAAACATCTTAATTCCCCAGTTTTCCGTTTTATTAAATTTGAATAAAATTGAGTCGGACGACACGAGCTGCTACCTAACATTCTACATCTTGAGACATAAATCCACAAATAACGTAACATAACGTAAACGCCAACCAAGTTGAATTCCTAAACAGTCGACACGGAAAATAAAAAAAAAAACGATTCATAAAAATTATTATTATTATTATTATTAGAACTTCATACAGTTACTTAATTGAAGTTTGACCATAATAAAATATCAAAATGCAGCGATATAATTTGGCAATCCATATTAAACTGTATAAAAGCCATTAGTCCATTGCGCTTATCAGATTTGTATGCCTTTTCTAATGTTATTTAACTCCCTGAGCTATGGAGAACAAATATTCAAATATTAATGCTGAAACAATGAGCCCATTTCATCGATAAGGAGTAACTACTCAAAAGTAAGTTATCAGAATATAAGAACGCAAACAGTGGGCATTCAAGGAGAAATATAAAGTATACAATTTAAAACAGTAAGATGGACTTCATCCCTAGTAATAAACTAAAAATGTTTAATCGGGTAGACACGTGCAATCGGTCGCACTTGTTATGATAAATAGCTCCCAAATTTACGAGTTAAGAAAACAAGGGCTTCTATTTTAAATATAGTGCTCATAAAATTCAGATGCGACCATTTAAATTTATTAAATGCACAATAAACACAAATAGCTTAGAAATGAGACTAGTGAACATGATTTGTGAGTTACCTTTATTTTAAAAAACCATTCATGCGCGCATAGTCAATTTTCCATATCCGCACCTGGTCTCGTAACACGCCACCGGGACGAGGTAATTATTTAAGCCACAGAATGTATTCTCGGGGAATCGATAGCAGGGGAAGGGGGAAGAAGGGGAGGGGGGGGGGGTCACGACTGAGGAGGGAGAGAAGGAGAGAGAGAGAGAGACGACAGGTTCTGCGCCACGCTCCAACTGGCGGACCTTTTCGGATCTGAGAGATTGGGGCAGAAAGATTTCGTGAAAAGTAGTTATCCGATTACTCCGCTTGGTGGTGTAACCGTCGCAGTCAAAGTGTGTTTTCCTGCGCCACCGATGTTGGCGTGCGTGCAAAACCTGTGAGACGAGACCTCACGATAAGTTCCCATTTTTAATATTAACAATAACTCCTGTCCCCTCCGTCTCCCAGGCCCTCCATTTATATCGCTTACAATTTATCCCCCCATGCCTTAGGAAACCCTAACCTCCTCTTCGCTCCTACTCCCGCCCGCCCATCCGTCTTCACCCCTCCCTCCACTCACTTTCACTCCCCCCCGAACCTCCCTCCCACTCGCCCCAACTCCCTCCCTCTTCCCTCCCCATCGTGTTCTTCATCCCGGGATCCAAACGTCGTTCCACTCAAACACGCGATTGGGTTTGTCCTCCCCCCCTTTCCCTTCCCCTCGCCTCTCTCTCTCCACTTTCTCCCCTCGTTTCCATCCCAACGCCCTCTCCTTCTACACGAACCACCCGCCACACCCTCACTTCGCCGCTTCTCCCCAAGCCATTCTTCACGAAAATCGAGCACCCCCAACTTTGCTCCCCGCCGATCCCTTCGATCGCTCGTCCCATCACTTATATCCGCGCCTTTTTCAGTTCGCCCCGAGGGAGCGCCAAAACAAAAGAAATACCAAGGCTGCGGTTTAAATATACGTCGTGGCAATGTTTGTTTTTATTCTTTGTAAAATTAGCTGAGAATGGGAGTCTATCGTTCCAAACTGCTAAAACGTTTCATATGTAACCTACATAATTGAACGTATGATTTGGATCCACCAAAAATTACACTCAACATCTTTTAAAGACCTTATAATTCAAAAGATAGGTACTAAAATGTATATCATTATCTCAAATCTCTTGGAGTACTTATGAGAGAATTGAATTCTTTTTCTAAAGATATTATCCCACGTCCATCATTATCAGGCATCCCGTAGATGTGTGTGACGTTTGCCCGCTTATTTACGCACTGAGGTAAATATTTTCAATCTTCACTTCAAGTCAACATTATTCTCAGCCTGTTACACGAACGTCCGTGTTAAATGATGACTCTTGTACTCTCTTCTCCACAACTCCACCGCCCCCCTATGCGTTCCTCGTCTGCTTTCCCTACAACACCTTCACTCGATCTCTCTCTCTCTCTGACTATATTCTGTGTACACCTCTTTTGGAATCTTCCGCACGTTCCTACCTCTTTCGCTGATGGCGTACTTTTAAATTAATATTAATTAAATTCTAACATTGTCGTAACTTGCCCTAAACTCCTTTAAACCTAATCTGATAAAATATTTCAGAAAAGAGTTCTAGAATAACAAGTCGAATAAATCAGTCGTATATTATATAAAGGAGATTAGTGTAACATTATGATGATAAGCTCAGCTGAACAAAGCATTACCACAATTTATTCGGATATACAATAATTCATGGTACCAACTTTATGGTAATTTATATTAAAAATTTCAATATTCGACCATTTGTCGTTAAATATAAATGATTTTTTTACTTTCATCTTTGAGAACCTAGCTATGGAATCCTCGATATTTTAAATGGCAAATATTTAAATTATAAAAAATCGGCTGATTACTGTTATTCATGTTACTTCATAATTAACGCAATTTAACTAATTTATTAATATTACTTAATCATAATGATTTATTTCCCAGAAGCTTTAATACCTGCTTGTAGATGTCAAAAGATTTATAACTAAGTTTTCAGCGTTGAAGTAGCCCACAAATCTCAAGAATAAATAATATTATATTATATTAAAATAAAAGATTTTCAACGCCAATAAATTTTAAGGAAATCCTAATTCTTAACTATTTTAATGAAAATTCAGAAACTACAAGCTGAGAATTTAAAAGTTGCACTTCTCGTTTTCAATAAATATCTTAACCATATAATGTATATTTTTATTGTTAAAGTCCAAGTAGACAAATTCAGCTGCTTACTTTAAAAGTTGATGACACGCATAAAAACTGAATTCTCTAATGCCCTTAGCAGATGTGTCGATGATTTGAAGATTATAAATCTCACCTTTATATTAAACAAGGAACACATATGAGCCTTATTAGGCACATTATAACGTATAGTGTTAAAATCCAAGGTACATACTTTAAATTATATTCAGCAAATTATATTTTACGTAATAAATTGTCTTAAAGTTAGCTTTGCAAAATTAGAATGACATATCTCAAAATGTATTTCACTTCGTTATTTTTCTATTTCGGCTATTATTGCGTTATCACCACATAGCACAATCTTTTGATCTAAACTATACAACAACAGATAAAATTCAGTTTTGGTGTTCATTCCGATTTCCGTACTCTGGATATTTTGCTTTTAAGATTAGTGATTGGCCTTATGTCTCTCAAACGATTTTGTTGTTGGAATATTGACCCATATTTAATTCCTGTCTATACCTTATTTCATATAATTTTTAATACCCCATCGTTTTTCTGAGTAAATTATAAATTAAATGAAGAATAGTCATGGTTTGTTTAGTTCATGTTGTCATTACCATCGCCTGTTTTACTGCATCCGTCTCCTTATACTATCTTTTAGAGCCTCGGTATGCAAAATCGAAGGCCCTATCGCAATGGTACCATCAGTCAATTTAACGGTTTTTAACTTATGATGTGCCACGTGCTCTGATGGGAATAAAGTGCAAGTGATGATATTAACTATGAGTTTTTCTTCTTATCTGATAAGAAAATTTTAGAGCGGGAATCCGAACGTTTTTATAAATGGACAAGTTAGAAATATTAGCAAGAGAAAAAAAGATAAGACTTATTCTCCCGTAGAAAAATAAAAACCAACGAAAGCAAATGGATTCAGTCAGTCTCTCCAACAAAAATTAAATATAATCCACCGAAAAGAGAAATATGGCTGTTCATAGGAAAATATTAATGTTTTTAATGCAAAATAAAAATGACACGTTACGCTCCGCGGTACAGCACTTGGGTCCAATTAAAGAATCGTACCACTTCCAATCCTCGCTTTCACCTGTGCCTCCAGGAATTCTTTTTCGTTAATTTTGGCAAGAAACGTCAAGAACAGGAATTGGACCAAACGAGGGGAAGGTTAGTCCATTACGCCACGGCAGGAGCGATATCAATTTCATCCCTCTGCTTTTAATCAGTTTTACAGGCCGATAGAGAGAGGGAGGCATAAAGGCATCGGCTGATAGCTGTGGGAGAACGAGACCGCACAACGAGCAAGAGAACATTAAAACGCAGGGACAGAAGGAGACAAGAGATGGCGAGGGCGGACGTTTTTAACGCGCGGAATAGCTTGCTCACCCGAAAAGTTTCAATTCCTCGCTCCCGCGGAGTCGGACGACAGGAGGTGGTTTGATCAAAAAAGGATAGAGAGAGAGGTATGTTATACACGATTGGGGGAGAGAGGGAGGAGGGATGGAGGAGGGGAGGAGGAGATGAGAAGCGAGGGGGGAGAACGGAGGATCAAACCCATCCGACGGCGACAGTCAACTTGTTCGGGGAGTCAAATGACCGATGGTGGACCGGTCAACTCGGCTTGTTAATTGAATGAGCCCTAGAGAGAGAGAGAGGGAGGGAGGGAGGGAGAGAGGGAAGGAGGGAGGGAGAGAGGGAGGGCGAAAGAGGGGGAGAGGGGGCGGGGAGAGGTATCTTGCGAGGATAATGGGATGCGTTCTAGGGGAGATGCTGAGGAATTGGATGAACGCCGCGCAGTCCTTTGAATAAATGGGAGAGGGCAGGGGGAGCGTCGGGCGGCGTGGGGTGCTGGACCATTAGCGAGGGAGGACGGCGTTGAATTTGGCCATACATCGAGAGAGAGAGAGAAGGGGGAAAAGGGAGGACGCAATTTTGTCCCCGCGTTGCCTTTTGCTCGGTTAACCCTTTCAGAAATCAAACGAAACTAATGAGGTTTCTCTTTGGCCCTTGAAAACGGTTCCTTCGACCTAAATTAATGTAACACGTCCCGTCCAAATATCCCAGTGAATTTTAACTATTCATATTGGTTACATTTTGACTTTATATTTTCGTAAGATGAAATTATGTCAAAAACTTCAGCCGATAAAAAAGTGTTAGGACCCACCTCTCAATTCAGGGCGTTTGTTTCTTGATTCATAACGAATAATAAACTAAATTTTAGTAAATCAATGGAAAAAGAGACAATCGTTAACTTTGATCACTGTTACAAAGAAAAGTACTTTTTGTTGTCCCGTTCATGTACAATACACTATATTCTCAATAGGCATTTCTGGTGACTCGTTCAAAAGAACTGATATTGAGAAAAGTGTGAATTGCTGAATGATTTCAGCATATGTACGGTCAAGGTCACATTCATATTCCCTTGGATGAATTTTAAGATCTTCTATATCCCTCTTCCATACAATCGGTCTCACCTGTTATATTTATCAACATATTTGTCTTTCGATGAAGGTGGAGATTTCAAATATTCCAATGACCTTCTCAGCTAAACCGTCAGACTTATCCTTCTCTTTTAAATCCCATATACTTTATGTATATTCGATCTTTAATTTAACCAATGATAGATAGTACGTTTCTCGCTATTTTTCGATATTTCGCATGAAAATCAATTTCCAGTTAGTTTCACCTACAGCCTAACGATTCAACGGGAGATCGTGACAAAGCGTTGCTCATAGATGTTAACACAATCGGCTGTTCTATCACCGATTTTATGAAATCGGTGATAGAACATTATATATTAACATTTGCTACTTATTTTCGGACGAGCGATTTATATATATCCTATTGATCTGTGTTGTCTAACTTCATATGTAATAATACAAATTTATTTATTGAATTCGAAATACTATTTTGATAGAAATTTATGTAATTAAAAATGTATTTTGGAGAGTACAGGAGTTATGTAGTAGAAGTTACATATTCCTAATAAATGATTGATTATGATAAGAGTTTAGCGTTTGTCTAAATTGAATTCATGCAGCAATAGAGTAATAGCACCTACAAAAACTTTCTCTGTATAATCATCCAACGTGGCCTTCTCTTTAAGCTCAATTTATATTCTGATTTTATATTTTCTATCGAACATGTTTCGCACCTTCCTTTGTTCCGTACTAATGTAAAATCATTTATTATTTTGTTCACGCATTCGACCTTCAGCAATCATATGGAGGGAAGAATGATAAAAAACATTTCAAAACAGCATACCGATGAGTTCTAACAAAGATAACATTGAACCGGATATATATGGTGCTTATAAGTGAAGCAACACCTGATATGTGTCGTCGAATTACTCCTTGAAAGCCTATAAGTTTATTAAATAAAAGGTTCATATGGTCAGCCTGTAGATGATATCACTATCTCCATTGAATTTGCTTAGGTGAACTTAAGTTGTGTGGATGCTTTCACAAAACGTAACGTTCGTATCACATATAACTTTTACATATTGGAAGTGATTCAGATTTCTGCAAAAATTGCACGAGTAGTCAACAGTCAATTTAGACGTGATGTCTCTTTACATTTTAGATTTTTGGCAATCAGAGAGTATTGCTGAAATTTGTGTGAGACTACTTAATTATTCTCTCTTGAATTTCAACGCATTGGAAAATTATGATTCCCAAATTCGAACTTCATTATAGCGACATATGAAAATAGAAACTTCTTAAGACAACGCAACGAAACATCAAGGATACCAAAATGAGATTTAACATTATGATATTTTTAATTCTATCGCAATTATTGATCCTTGCAGGAAAATTTTATAAATGAAGCATATCTTGTTTCACAATTAAAATGATAACGAAAGGTGGGTTAGCTGAATGAAAACTAACATGATCATTAGAGAAAACCTCCAACGGTTCGATTCGCTTTTTTAAAGCGACGAGCAGGAATTTGTTTTTAAAGAATCTCACAAGGTTCATCGTTATCTGCGCCGAAAAGGAAAAATTAAAGAGGATATCGAAGCGAAAACGGAAAAGAAAAACCTTAACACGTAAATTTACTTAAGAGATAGTACACTATTGGCTATGCCAACGATTAAATAAACCTGCACGGAAGGAATTGTACAAAAAAATAATGCTACCACTTCTCAAATAAACTCCCTCCAAAAATTCTCGACCGCCAAGGAAAAGCCGTCCCGACTCCCACGTTTCACTTGGCGTAATGATTCCTTCGGCTCCCTATGCGCTAGATGTCACCAGTGGTCCGGGAAGGCGGAGCTCTGCTCGAAGGGCACGCCCCCACATAGACCCTCGTCTCCCACTCCCACGTCGCCAACCCTCGCCCGCCCCCGCCAGACGCTGGCGAATCGACCTCCCCATCCCCTCCTCCCGCTTCTTCTCCGCTCCTTCCAGACACCCAGCATCTTTCGACGGCGATCCGACGCCGGCGCCCTGATTCTGGTGTCGATCGCCGGCGGGAATTCACTTACTCGGCGTAGTTCGTCTAATGACCGTCAGAGGGCAACAACGTGCTGTTTTCCCCGAGGGAGATGCTGCGGCTCGCAATTCACCGAGAAACGTTATCGCCGAATCCCTGAGTATTTGAAACCATACGAACGAATCCGCACTAGCTGATGGAACCGATTTTCACATTAACAATAGTATTCCAATGAGGAGCAACAAAACATTTATTTATTATTGCTTAAAGATAAATTGGTAAGCTTTTAAATAGTTTTAAATGGAATACTATTATTAAACCTAATCATTTGCTCTGAAATTAATTCTATATGCCCAGAATTCATAATCTGGCGAGTATTTTTGCTATCCCAATCGAATAGAAAATTGTTTTTTCTGATGACGAGATTTCATTCAATAAACAAAATACAACCGTAACTTAATAATAAGGCCTTCATGTGACCTAATCAATCTAATATAGCCTCCTCATAGCAAAATTTCTTCAGGAAGCTTATAATTACATTAAAGAAACAGAAACTTGCATATGATTTATTTATATAATAAAATCTAAACTTGACCGATATTTTGAGCGACAACATCAACGCGAAAGTTTCTAATAATCCATCTTCTAGTCCGTGACATTGAAAATCGTTAGTAAAACATTGATTACTACAACTATTGTCTGCCATGTTCTTTCAGACTTATACCTGATAGCTTAATATTTAAGCTAATTAAAATATGTATTCTTCAGCCAATTACGACTACAACCTAAATGTAGATCTGAAAAAAATGTTTATTTTAGCATTTCGAACGCCGTGCCACAAATAATCAATAGAACGATAACGAAGATCTAAAATGAAATATTTGCAGCACTTTCGGAATTTAAAACAAACATCGTCCACCAAAGTATCAAAAATTCATAAGAATTAGAATTCAATAACCAAGCACCCTACGCGATCTTTCCTGAGCCTAGAAACACGGACATTGCATTGGGTGAAAATCCTCCCACAATGTTTATGCTATAAAATTAACACGATAAGAAGATAGTTATTAGAAAGAATGATAAGATCACAGCTAATTTTTTTTACGTAGGAGAATTATTTTTAATCAGTACACCACTATTCTTTCCATGCGTATTTTACCGACTCCTTCAAAAACCCTGTGTAGGCATTTACCGCATCTGTCCGTGGCTGCGTTGACACTCACCGTAGACATTGGCATATTCTCCCGTAATTGAAATTTAATATTTAAAATCTAGTCTGCATTTCCAGCGCATTTCTTTGGATGATTATCGTCCAAAAATACGGAAAATATAAATATTCATGGCACAAGGAGCAACATAAAAATGGCAGCATGGTGTAACTTGGAATCCAAAAATCTCGGATCAAAAATCGTGAAAATATTTTGAGTACGTGAGTGAAGAGGGTAGAAATGACACTTTGGCCACCCGGTCTGAGGGACACGCGGTCTACTTGAGCTGGGACGCAGCTAATTGCCCTGCAATCAATTTCGGGTACCGACCGTCAATATATGAAGGACATTTTATGAGAATAAGCTCCTTTACGATTGTTCGGAAAGGACCTCCCGTGAGTGGCAGATGCACATATTCCGAAACGGAGTAATATTGTAACGGCAAAAGGTTATGCAGGTCATATCATACATTGTCAGAAGGGTCTAGTTTTGTCTGCTCTTATGCAGTTTTGCCTTGGCATTCGAGAGTGATAGTAACGCGTGTGTGATGGAATGTTTCCTTGAAAAATCTTGAACATTTGTGAGAGCAGCGATCAAGAAAGCTGGCGCTTTGCTCTATTGTGTGGAATTAGTGAAGAGTAGCAACATGATTTCGAAGTGCGTCAGTGATACGATATCATTGCGATCATCGCTAATAGGCCGTGAAATTTTCGAGCGAGTAGAGGAAATGGAATTTGTGGAGGATGAAGAGGTGGATGAAATCCACACGGAGATGTCGACGCCGCGCCGGCGAGTGAGGAACTAACCTTCCTCGTCCACTCCGTCTCCCGAGTCCCCTACTTCAAGCGAAGGTTATGTGTTGTCTTCTCCGGAGGAAAAGAAAAGGAAAGACGAAATGTATTATATGTATCTTTAATTCTTGCAATCAACTGCTTCTTTCCGGAAAACTTTTTTAAATTTACGATAATAAATGCACGGGATTTTTGAAGGATAAATAATTCTCCTACGTAAAAAATAATTAGCGGCGAATAATTACTTCCTGAAGATTTGTATATAAAAACCAGGAAGAAGAAGGACATTTTGCAGGAGAAAAAATTCAACAAGCGAAAGACTCGAACGCCGAAAGTACGAGACATGAACCCCACACGTTAAGCCTATGCTACATCATCTAATGAAAACGAGAGCGAAGCTACAGATCAATTGAAAGCTTATGGCACCTAAATGCGCGAAGAGTCACGTGATATAGGGGAAGGTTGCATTGGAGGGGGAAAGCTTAAGGGGAAGGTAGCTGTGGAGAATGACTGATTACCCCATGCGTATATACCCTCACCCCCGCGTAGCTCGTTTTCGAGAATGGACTCTTCCATGCTGAATTCGTGTTTATGCGCAGGTACCATAAGCTTTCAATAGATCTGTACAAGCATTTAAGTAAATGGGTCAATTTTTGTACTTTTTGATTAATTATTTCTCTTAAACTAAAAGCCATTGGCCGCAAATTCCGAACTGAAATGCTGATGGCATTCCTTTTATTTTTCTTTGTCAGTAATTTTTACAGAGCAATGAATAAAATAACGTGTACTTTGTAAATATCTCAACAAACATTTACGGAGGGGGGCGCTGGAATACTATCTCGCCCGGGGCGCCAAAAATCCTCGAGCAGCTCCTACTTGCAGGGATAGATGAATAGGACAAGACATTCTGTCGCTCCAAACTTTTTTTTGTGTCCTTCTCTAAGGAATATGTGCTTTACATATTATAGTAGAATTAATTATAATATAATTAACTATAATAACATAACATAATATAACATAACATAACATAGCATAACAGCGCATAGCATAGCATAACATAACATAAAATAACATAACATAATATCATATAATATAAGATATAATTTTACGGAAATCCATAGGTTATCAAGCTGTGTTCCGCAGAATCCTAGTGTTCCGAGTAAGTTTGATGTGGTTCAGCGAGAGAATGAGAGGGATGCCCGACATGTGCTGCTCTGTTGATTAGGGTTCTGGGAAACCCATTTTACATATAAAAGAGTTCCGTGACTTCGGAAACTTTGAAACCTATGGTCTACATCATTTTCCATTTAGAATATGGCACAGTTATTGCATTTTGAACATTCACTTGGAGTTACTATATTTTATCGGATTTCCAACCAACAGTAAACACCTGATTCCTTAACTGAAAACCGAACGATAAAACTCCATTTCTTAATATTTCTGAAAGTAAAATTTGGCGTCCACAAAAATTCTGCGCCCCAAGCAGATGTATTCTAGCGGATGGTCGGTGTCGCATATATTTTGTCAATTAACAGTGAAACTGATGTGTCAGATGAGAAAAATAAATTAAAATTTAGGCCATTTGACTCGTAATGTAGTGTTTCTAAACCAAAGGTCCGCGCGTTATTTCTCGGGGATCCGCGAGTTGAGTAGGACATGATGTTTATTTTTATGTATAACTTTTTTATCCAGTGCACATCTCTGATTAATATTTCATAGTAAAAAAACAAGAAAATATGTTGAAAATTTTTTCATGGAGAAACTGTTAGACTTCGTTAGGAGTCCGCTGCTCCAGAAAAAGGTGAGAAACACTGCCAATAGACAAGATGGCAGTGAAGACGACATGTTATTTTTTTGAGAGATTTTGATTCGTTTATTCCGCTCTGGGACATGTCCCCTAAGAGCGTTTGGAGTACAACATTCCGAAAATAGTCTCGTAATCTTACATACAATCATAAATTCATCAAAGACGTGTGTGTGTGTGTGTATATATATATATACGTGTGTTTTTGTGTTCGTGTGTTTTACGTGTCTCTTCGACGCCCCCAGCAGCCTGCCAGCTTGGTCCTCAACTTGGTGAGTGTCCGCTGGGCTTCCCTCAACACCTTGTTGCCACCCTCATCACTACCTTTTCTTTTCCTTTAATTAATATATATATATATATATATATATATATATATATATATATATATGCATATCTCATATTTATGTATTATGGCATTAGTGTGTATTTCATGTGTATATATATATATATATATATATATATATATATATATATATATATGGATGGCAACAAGGTGTTGGGATGAGGAAATCCAGTGAACACTCACCAATCGGAAGACTTCAGGTTGGCGAGGCCCCGGGGATGTCGAAGCGACACACGTAAAAGAACACTAAAACAGTTCTCTCTCTGTAGCTGATAAAGGAATAACTCCGAAAGCTTCTACGTTTGTGATGTTTCTGTGTTTTAGTGTTCTTTTACGTGTGTCGCTTCGACATCTCCGGGGCCTCGCCAACCTGAAGTCGTCTGATTGGTGAGTGTTCACTGGGTTCCTCATCCCAACACCTTGTTGCCATCCATATATCCATTTTACCTTTCCTTTTCCGTAAGCTGATATATATATATATATATATATATATATATATATATATATATATATATATACACATGAAATACACACTAATGCCATAATACATAAATATGAAATATGCATGAACATTCTTTACAATTTCCTATAAAGTATTAATAAACTACACTTTTGATTTAAAACAACTCAAGGAACTGGAGCGTTTCACATCGTCGGGAATTGAATTCAATAGTTAGGACCCCACGACCTGAAAGGATTTGTGAAAGGTAGTGGTCCGATGGGTCGGGTAATAGAGGTGGCCGCAGTCGGACCTGTTGGTCATAGTCATACATGAGGGCCGTTGGGGGAACAAGTTGAGGAGGTATTCAGGCTGTTTATTTCGAAAAAGTGAGTAAAGAAATATTGCACAAAAGTATTTACGTCTGGATTTTGTGGATAGCCAACCAAGGTTTTCCAAATATGGGGAAATATGGTCGTCTCTCCTGAGGTTGAAAATGAATCTGACGCAGGAATTCATTGAGCGCTGGAGCTTGATATCGAGCTGATCTGCTAGGTCATTAAATACAAGGCAACAGTAGTCGAAGTGGGGGAAAATTAAGGTGAATATAAGAAATTTCCGGGTATGTAGAGATAACAAGTTCTTATTTACTTTCAGCTGATATAAAATTTTGTTTATTTTATTCGAAATGTCTGATACCTGATTTTGCCATGACAGATTTTCATTCAATGTAATTCCTAGGTATCGAAGGTTGAGAAGGGAATAGCAGTGGTTCCGAGCATAACCTTAGGGATAGCGTTTAAATCAAAGGAATTTATTACTTTTGAACTACCGTTGATAATAGCTTTGGTTTTTGAGCAGTTTAAAATAAATGAATTGTTATTATGGCAGGATGATGAAGAAAACGACGACAAATTCTAATAGTACTTCCGAAAAATGACGATTTTGACAACATTATCGAGGGAATAATTTTGAAACGAGAAAAAAGTCTGCTATGACCGGGAACCGAACGCAGGTCTTCTACTTGCCGGGCGGATATTCTACCACTGAACTATCGTAGATCAATTTTATCGTTTCTTAACGCGGATGTTTTCTTGGTTGGGACGGAACTAGCCAAGCTAGTATCAAACTGCCCCAACGGATATCCTCGAAGAGATACATTGAAGAAAACTCCTCCCTCTCAAATGTTGAGATTGACAAGCAAGAAATTGATGGAATAAAGCGATCCGAAGATCCTATGCAGACAGGCATTAGCTCTAATGTTGGGAATTATTTTGAAACGAAAAAAGTCTGGTATTTATGGCATGAGGATTCCTTAGAATGAGTAACACATACTGAAACATTTCCTGTCAATATAAGTAATTAATTCGGGAAGTCAACTTTGGAAAACCAGCCTGGATTAGTCCTGGTTTGGACTTCTTCTTAATTTCGAGTTTTGCGAAGACTAAATGCTCTTAAAAATTAAAAATTATTCCAAATATGGCATCAATAATCTCATCTAAACACATCTCATTACTCTCTCCCACGTCACCTTTACATCCACAATCCCTCTTTCCCCTCCACTCCCACCTCTCTCCACTCCCCCCTCCCTCCACCCCCCTCTCTCCTCTCCCCCCTCACTCCACTCCCCCCTCCCTCCACTCCCACCTCTCTCCACTCCCCCTTCCCTCCACTCCCCCCTCCCTCCACCCCCCTCTCTACACTCCCCCCTCCCTCCACTCCCCCCTCTCCACGCTACCGTTCCTCCACTACCCCCCTCCCTCCCTCTCCCAACCGCCCCACAGCAAAGAGGGACCCTTCCCTTCCCCTGCCTTTTAAGCCGAGCGACAGATGCGAGTGAAAAATAATAACGCCCCCCGCAAAGGGGGAAAAAAGAAATGAAAGAGTGTGCGACGGCGATCGCTCCGTCGTGATTCCAACTTATAAGATCGCATAATGGGAAAGAAATTCATTCCGACAACGCCGTCATCGTCGCTCGCGCACAATTTCGATAGTCGCTTTTCCTATTAGATTAGAAACCTTCTTTTGACTTTGGAGCCCGTGGTCATTCCGGAGATTAAGTCTTTCGGGAGATGTGTTTTGGAGTGGGCTCACAATAGACCGAGAGCTGCAATTGGATTGGACGAGAATACTCGTTGCGAGGTGGGAGGTCTGCCGAAATGAAAAGGGGAGATGGTTGGAGCGAGGAGAGGTGCTGGAGGGAGGGAGAGGGAGTGAGAGGGAGGGAGAGTGAGAGGGAGGGAGGGAGGGAGGGAGGGTGAGTGAGAGGGAAGGTGAGGAGTGAGGCAAGGGAGTGGGAATGACGGAGTGAGGGGAGCAAATGCGTTTATCCGGGTGAGACTACAAAGGGTTTAAATGAAACTCCTAAAGAGTGAGATGAAGGGAGATAATTTTAATGGAGTAAATTTAGAAAAATATACATTGTCATATCAACAATGAGCATTTCATCGTCGTCTCCCTCGCAAGTCCAAAGAGATTCGGTTGGTTCTTTGTAATGCGCTTACAAAACCAGATACTTAACACTCCATTAAACGAAATGGATGTTTTTTATTTATATAGTAGTCAAGTAAATGTGAGAAAAAATAGGATAAATCGCAAAATATGGTTGCTTTTATTTAAAAAACCTCAACCAATTTCTATATGACTTCTTTTCTGAAAGCATAAAAAGCCAGTTCTGAGATGCTTAAAATTATTGATTATTAATGGATCACGTTAATTGTATACGTTTTGAAATATTTTCTAATGTTTCAGCAAATATTTCAACTAATATATTGTTTAAGCAATTCGTCCTCTTTAGTCCAAAAAATACTAAAATCGATAAGAAAACAAGAGAATTACTGCCATAATTATATAAATTTCTCTTACTCCGTCTGCAACAACTTCAACCAAGCGCCACCAGACCGCGCCACTGAAGCACCAATGCCGATATGAATCGTTTATATCTCAAAAACGGTGAAAGATAATGCTTCGGAATTTTCCAGGATTGCTTAATTCACATATAAAAAGTGATTGACGAAAAAATATTTGTAAAAACGACCCGGGTTCGACTCCAGGAAATTATTTCTATTTCTCATAACACGTAAAAATGTACTTTTCGACTTGCAGGCTTTTCTTCTTTTGGGAATTAAAATTAGAAGATTTTAAACTTCACTCTTCGGATCTGGACCATTCTAAAGAAAACATTTTCAGGTTTCTTATTCTATTCGCCTTCAGCTCGAACTCATGCCAATCGTTTGAATTGTATATTTTGGAAAAATTTTGGCATTTTAACGGTATGTTGCCTTGCCTATCAACTACAATGTTAAACCTCGAAATCCTATTATTACCTCAATCTACATAAGTTTAAGCGTGATTTGAAGACTTTTATTAAGAGATGGAGAGAAAGATGGAAGGAGAGTGAATTGATATTCTGCAAGCAACATTCGTTGTGTTATTTACGAGAAGGAATACCTAAAAATCTGAAATATTATTCAAAGAGATTAAAAATCGTAATAATGAGCTAAATTCAATATTATTGAAATAGAAACGGTATGAACATCTGAGGAACGTGCTCGACGTTTTAATAAACAAACCGAGCATATCAAAATCTTATGGGTTGAAAATTGGCAGAAATAATCTATCCAAATATAAAAATGCTTTGCCGAAAGTAAATTCACGAATAAACTCCCGAGTTCGACTCCAGGGTAATATTTACATTCTACGTAAGATAACACTCAAAAATCGACTTTTTGTCATGGAAGGCTTTTCTTCTTTGGAAATTAAAATTGGAAAAACCTGACCTACGATCATCCAATTTGAACTATTTTAAAGAAAAATTAATGAAATCACTTATTCTATTCTTCTTTTTCCGAAATCGCTCATTTGTTTATCTTGACAACCTACTGCTGTGAGAAACAAAATCAATATAAATAATGATTGTAAAAATAATTTATTTAAAGTTAAAAATTTTAATTCCGTATTTTATTAATTTGAATCCGTCATTTTTGACAGGCAATTGCGCTAGTATATATATATATATAATCATTTTAGTAATCGTTTCCACATTCTAAATGTATTTGGAAGCATTGCTATAGCAAAATCGGACAAAGACTAAAAATGATCATCAATATTCATTATTTAGCTGATACTTTCCCAACGGTAGCGAGGGCAAATGTCGATTCCCAGTGTAGTGCTCGTAGTCGCGACTAACATAAGTGTTTGAAGGAAAACTTCTCTCGGTGTCTAACAAAATTAGTTCAAAGGCTTTATTAAGAGACTCTTGCAGTAGAAGTCCATTGCGAAGGAAACCGCATAATATCCGTTAATTCTACTATTCAATGAATATTTCTACGCGGTCGGGATCCCCTTCAAAGAGTGGTTGCCTAGAGACCTAGAAATGGTCCAGCGTCCAGCTTTTGAGCGACTCGAGACGGTAAACTATCAAGCATAGAAGAATGAAATGCAAACAAAAAACACTTGGAAAATGTTAGCAGCACCGATTTCATTGAGGATGTATACGCGGCGTAGTAGTATACTAAAGCTAGTAAGTCTAAAGGTAGATCACAGCGTACAAGAAAATAATCGCTGGAACCAAGCAATAGAACTTACCTTTTTTAGGCGCTACAAGATATTAGAGATTTGGATTATAGTCATGGTATGGCACCGTTAAAGTAATAACTTCGTGTTGGTTCATGATCATGTAAACCATCAGAACACCATAGTACTTATTTATTTCTTGAGTCTCCAAAATAATTATTATTTATGGATATTTAATGGAATGAATTAATAGTTTTCTCGAAGGCGTTTGTTCATTTAACTCTCCCCATCGACCCCTCTCTCTTCGTCCCATGTTTGCGTTGTGTTAATAGATTCGTGATAATCGTCTATTTAATTTTTACACATCTAAGTGAAATGAGTTCTTAAAATTACCTTCAAGTAATGGCTACTTTTTGTCGAGTGGTTTCATTTAAGTTCGAATGTGCGTCGCAATTAGCAGTTCGAATAAATCCTTCTGCCTTAATAGGTGAATTACCACCTTAGAGCGTAATAGATGTAAGAGACAAAGGAACATGTATGCAGTACGTTAGGTTCATAAGGGTTTACTCAACGCGCGAAGGTCGGAGCTTTGTCAATGGAGTTCGGAAAATTCTAAATGTGCAAGTCCTCTCGAGGGTAAACAATTTCAAAAAAAGGAAAGGCATTCACGAGATATGAACATGCATATATATATTTCGGTCTAGTGTTGCGTGTAAAATTTGGTATGTTATGAAAGCATTGTGATTCTTTTGTGAGCGAAAAATGATTCAAACATCTCATCGAGATATTCAATAAAAAAGTGAGCGTATTACGTACTAGTTTATCCGACTGCCATCCGTTCGACCGCGAATGCATTCGGGACCATCTTCCGCTCGCTTAAATGTGCGACAAAGGGAAGAAAGGCAATCGTGTCCAAGTCCGCACCAGTGAACTAGAAGAACGAGTTAAATGCCTGCTTTTTTACGGAAGCGAACTTAGGGTTTTCTCGCCGAGCAAACGCTTTCCATTTTCCATCTTTCTTTCTTTTTAATCACGGCGACCGGATAATGTGGGGAGCGACAGAACGAAACAGATCGCGTATATATTTCTGAAAACTCTTCCGTCTTTGGTCGCTGGACCAATGGAGAGAACAACAATTTATCGCTCGCTTGACCTGCAAACTTTTACTTCCGAGTGATATTTAAAAAGGGGATGAAGGAAAGGGTAATGGACAAGGTCGCAGCCGTGGACCACCCTTGGAGAGAGGGGCAGGTTGCGCGAATGATGATTTCACCCTCAGGGGATTGCAGGGGGCGGGAGAGGGTAGATGGGGCAGAGGGGCGGGAGAGGGTAGATGGAGCAGAGGGGCGGGAGAGGGTAGATGGGACAGAGGGGCGGGAGAGGGTAGATGGGGCAGAGGGGCGGGAGAGGGTAGATGGGGCAGAGGGGCGGGAGAGGGTAGATGGGGCAGGGGGGCAGGAGAGGGTAGATGGGACAGAGGGGCGAGAGAGGGTAGATGGGGCAGGGGGGTGAGAGAGGGTAGATGGGGCAGAGGGGCGGGAGAGGGTAGATGAGGCAGGGGGGCGGGAGAGGGTAGATGGGACAGAGGAGCGGGAGAGGGTAGATGGGGCAGGGGGTGAGAGAGGGTAGATGGGACAGAGGGGCGGGAGAGGGTAGATGGGGCAGGGGGGCGGGAGAGGGTAGATGGGGCAGAGGGGCGGGAGAGGGTAGATGGGGCGGGAGAGGGTCGCCACCGTAAAGGGGAGGGGATAAAGAGAGAAGGAGAGAGATGGGAGAAAGAGAAGATCCGAATAGCGGCATTCATGGAATGAAATTAGATTACACGCAAATCACTCATCTCACTGCTTGTACTTATAAACTTCCATTTTTCTCATCTCGACACATGGAAAGCAAATGAGCGCTGTTCTTCCCCTCTTTCGTCGAAACGACGACGTCAATTCACTTTTGCTTTAGCGATTCTGTAAAGAACCCGAATGCTGCGTTGATGGGAGGTCTCCGCGGAAGGAGGAAGGGGAGAGGTCGTAGCAGGAGGTCAGAGAGGTAGGGAGAGGGGGACGCTATTAATGGGAACGAGGGTTTTTATATGCCCCTCAGGATCGCCGCACTGAATGACGATCGGTTTTGGCGAACTGAGTTTCTGAAAGAGGAACTTGAAATTGTGAACGTAAAAATTGAGACAAATTTGGGCGGAGTTGTAGGTACTCTTTTCATTAAGTGGTGACTTCGTAACGTGTAAAAGGGTCGCTACAGAAAATCGCAGGAAGAAATATTTCTATCTCCGATCCCGATTCGTAGATTACACTCTCAAATTGGGTATTTAACGCAATAAGCACAGCTGCCGACTTCGTATTCAAATTCTATACACGATAGTAGACATTCGAGTTGTATTTGTAGCTCTGTGAGTCATTAATTGCATTTTGGTGCCAAATGAAAATATTCTTTAAAGCATACTTTTAATACAATGCTTATTGTCCTTTACTGTTCAGGGCAGAAGCGAATGAAAATTCTTCCCTATTGCTCTAGCATAGTTTTTATTCGAAATTGCTTACGGTGCAACCCCATTCTCTGTTGCTGAATGTGTCCTCTTAACGGGGTAGTACTACCTCGGCCAATATAAAACGACTATAGCGTTTCTTTTATTAAATTCTTAAGGATTTATTTCGCTCCATTCTCCTCATTAACCTTATTCTCTCTAAATTCCTAAGCGACATCATTCCACATGCATCTTTATTCCTACGTTTTTGTAAAAATTGTTACTGTTCCGTTAGGATACTGAAGTCCAATTACTGGAGTATCAATCTTAAATAAAGCAATTCTTATAAGGAAGTTAACGCCACATTAATTACTGAGATAATATGAAAAATATTTTCGCTTCAAATGAATTATAAAGGTTTTTTTTAATAACCTGAGAATACATACTGCTCACTGAGTGTAAATTTTATTTCGTGCGCTAATTGAAGTTAAACCTCGCAAAGAGGTGAGTATTGCGTGCAATTATTTTTTGTAGCTTGGTTATAAAATTTCCATGGATGTCCTAAAATTTATTTAAATTTATAAACTGCATTATTACAAATACGAATACTTTTAGGATTCTGTAATCGTTATTTTCTGGAATGAAGGTACAAATTTGTAAGCTTGAAAAAAAGACTCAAAATTCAGCTTTGTCTTCCACAGTAATGGTTGACCCTGACTCTGAAAATATGCCAAATTAAAGATACATTAAATAAAATATTTTGTCGAATACCGAAAAATTTGATTCTTCTTTCGAGTTATCGATATATTCAGTATGAGAGATTCAAAAGGGAGGGTGAAAATGCGAAAAAAAAATCGGAGTAAACGCAGGCTCTCGTAAATATATCTGGCAAATTCACTCCCTTAGTGGAAGCCACATTTTACCGTAAAATCATCTTGTTTCGAAACGAATTGCATCGCGATAATTTTGAATCAACTTGCTCATTCGTTAATTTAAGAACGAGACATCATATTTATTGTTTATACATATGTAGAGAATTTGAGATTCGGGCTTTTCATACAATAAGTCGCTGTGTCTAAAGTTTTTATCCTTTCGTATATGGAATTCCTGTTTAAATTCACACCTGGCCATAGAATGGGCCGTATGAAATGATCTTATAACTTCTTTAACTGACGCCCATCTCAATGTCTCATTGCCCAATTATATTGCGAGTGTGGTCAAAGAAGGAAGGGAGAAAATAGGAGAAAGAGAGAATTAAAGGTCGAGAATGATTGAATAGGGATTCGGAGAGAGGGGAGAGAGATTGAGAGAGTAAGATGAGGGAAAGGAAGGATGAGATGCAAGGGAGTAGAGCATTCGGTCGACAGGAAAGGAATACGGGAAAAGAGGATCCGGAGAAGTGGGAAGGGGAAGAGAGGCGGGAAGAGTGAGGGGGAGGAGGTGTGGAAAGAGGGAGGGGGTAGAGGGGAGGAATGGGGGAGGGGGAGGAGGTGAGGGGAGAGTGGTGGGGCACGACCTCCGTGCCACGGAAGGATCGTTAAGGGGTTATCCGTAAGGAATATGCAGTTTGTTGTCTTAGCGGAGAATTTTCGTTTGGAGCAACTGCAATATTCATGAATTCTTTCACTTTCTTTGAAAAAAGAGGAGCGCGGATGAATGGCGAGTATATGGTGTATGCGGAGGAACTGCTGTGTGCTGAAGATTGAAGGATCACCAAAGGGGATGCATGGAGTGGACGGATGCTGGCGATGTTTGGGTTAATAAGGCGGTTGGAATACTTTGTGAGGGCAGGGGGTCACCATGAAAGGAAACCTGATAGCGAGAACTAAGGAGAGGAGGAGTGAGATAAAAAAGAAAGCTAGAGAAAGAGAGGAGGGAAGGAGAGGAGAATGGAAAGGGAGTGGAAGGATAAGAGATGAGTGGAGAGGATGTGAGAGATGGTGGAGTTGAGAGAGAAGAAAGCGGGAAGGAAAAAGGGAGAAAGAGATATGATTGGAATGAGGAATGGAGAGAATACAAGTTGTCGGATGAATAAGGGTAAATTGAAAAATATGAATGAAGGAGGAGTGGCAAGGGAGAGGGAATGAGAAGTTAAAACGAAAGAGGAGAAAAAGCGATAAAGCAACGGAAGAGAAAAATTCAAAGGGAACGAAAGAAGAGAAGAAGAGGAGGGGGAGGAAGTTCAGAGATAGCAAAGAGTGTCAAGTGGGATAGAAAGAAAGGAGATGGGAAGTAAGTGGGATGAGAGGGTCGGGAATTTAAGGGGGCGTGATGTAATAGAGAGAGAGCAGAGAGGGAGGAGGCGGGGAGGGGGGATAGCTATTAAGGATATGGAGTTGGCGAGAAAGGAGTTAAGAGGGTCGCTTTAGGGTTGGATGGGGGCGGGGGTGGGAGCGGGGGGGGGGGGGGGAGATAGGCGAATAAAGGATGTTCAAAAGATTCGTCACCTCTCGAAACATGATGAAGAAATAATTTATTAACGAGTCACATTCACAGTGTGATGAGGTTATTATGTGAAAATATGTCACTTTTTGAAATCGTATGAACGAGTCAATTTAACCGAGCAAACACTTGAGTCAACTGTTGGGTGTATAGCGTGAAACATCTAACTATGGGATCTAATTATTTTATCTATAAGTATAAAACTAACATACTTTTTTGGTACAAAAATACTTTTACATTATACTGTCTTAATAACAAATGGTAAATTTTAATCAAAGTTAATTAATATAAATTATTATTCTTACCTAAAAGCTTACAATTTTTATAACACATAAATTCATCAAAAAAACCTTGCTCACTTAACTGAAAAATAATTTACGAATACATTTTAAGTTTAATTCTCTCATCACGCATATTTTTCAGTCATTTTTAATCGAGAATCTAATTTGGGTTCGATTATTAAAATATTTGTGAAAATTGCATGAAATTGGTCAAATCTAAGCAATTTCCTGCGAAGTGTGTAACATAAATTACCATTCTTGTATTTTCCTAAACAATAGTAATTTCCCAGTCATAAATTAAAATAGAGATAATAATTATGACGAAACCCAAGGCTAAGGTTTCTGGAGAAATATAGGACGGAATGTGTAACAGAGGAGGTATTATTAATAAATGAAGCACCAACGTACATAGGTAGAATGGATCGTGACGATAAAATACGTGAGATCGATTGTAGGACGGAGCGTTATCAAGGCTCGTTCTTTCGGAGGACAATGCGAGATCACAATTTAAAAGTCAAACCTGCGAGAGATAACGTTTTGGTAGGCTATGGAACGTTGCACCCTCTACCAATTTGGTGAATTGCAAGGCAACATGGAGATGCATTCTGGATGACTGCAAGATTATCTACTGTTATTTTCTGAACTTCACAGTTAATTTGATCATTTCTTTTCATCAAGGGATACAGCATATCTAACAACTCACGCTGTTTCACATAAACTCAAGGAAAAATGTGAAGAGGTCTGTCTGTCTGTCCAATCCGCTGATCACCGAACAAAATATTATCGAGACGCACACACTTGCAAAGATATTTCACGATTCGATTATTAGTTCCCGCTTGGCAATCGACTTTTGAGTCAGAATGCATTAAGGAAACTGACCCTTCGACCGATGTTGTGACGATGCACGCCATCAGCAGCTTCTCTCCAATCTCACTTGAGCAGGCGGCAATCAGAACACGCTCGGAGCGTCGCGCGGCGCGGCGGATAAGAGAGGCACGTGATCGGAATCCGGATACACGCCCCCATCTATTTATTTCCCGTTCGCCCCTAATAGTCGAATTGATTCAAAGGAGCCGCCCCTAGGCCGCAATATTTCCTGGTGGTTTTGCATTTCCATTGAAGAGTTTTACAAGTATAATTTCGGCAAAGGAGTGACGTTCATAGACATGACACATGCCAACTCATTCGTTCAGTCACTAATGTTTTAAAGCTTCTCTCCAAGAAAACTTCTTAAAATTAAGTATATATATATATATATATATATATATATATATATATATATATATATATATATATAGGATATTATAATTCATCGAATGGAAATACGGCGTATATGCATCAGATCCTTAAAATTAGCCACGTAGGAATTCACTGGGCCACTCCAAATTATCCTCACTCCGAGACGCACGCAATCTGATGCGTGTCGCACGCGTCCGAATTATTAGTCCGGTAAGGTCGTGCGTGCGCAGGCTGAGATTCGTCGATAAGGGCTTAGGACACGAACGCTCGCTGCCACACGCGTCACACACACACATGGACGACGAGCGAGCCGAAAACGACCGAGCTTTCAAAGAATACTCCAGACGCCCACGCTCTCGGATTATGCAGCCGTTCGTTACACGGTCCGAGAGCGTTAAGAGCGTGTATTCGAGGTCGTGTGCGGTATCTATTTCTGAGCATTCGGGCTCAATTTCATTTTCTTCAAAAGCAACAACTACCATTTTATTCATCGAAACCATTCAAAGTTCGATGAGCTTTTAACGACATCCATTGATAAAATTATGACGAATACTAGGATATTTTGAACCATTGCAGAATATAGACTATGTTCGGGGTGGTCCATAAGTCCCAATGAAGGAACAATAAAAAACTCACAGTAAATTTACAATACTGCTTAGAAATATTTATTGAGGGGGTTGAATTTTGTGCGTTGAATAATCAGTTAATATATCTAAATAATTTTCAAAATTTACTTTGGTAGTTTTCATTTTTGCTTCACTTAACAAATCGGGACTTGCTGACCACCCTGTGGAAAGAATTCAGTCCACAGATTTTGCATATTGTAGCCGAAAAAATTAATTTCCGAATTCGACGAGAAAGCCTCTCTGGTTGAGATAGACGCACACAATTTCCCAACGCAGATAAGGAATCAATGCATGGAAAATAATGTTAAAAGATACTGTGGAAATAACATATTTAATCGTTAAAATCTCCAGCTGGAGAAGCCTGCCCTAATGCGTGGGAAAATAGAAAAGTCAGAGTGAAAAGCGAGACTTGATGGGAGGGAGAATGAGTTACAGAGAGACAAACGACAGATGTTAATGCAAAATGTTACAGAGAGACACAGAGATACAACATCCCACTTACAAGTATGTAAGGGGTATATCGTCCCATTTACTGACAAAAAAATCATTAAAAATATGATGGTAGTAACACAGATATGCATGCGAAAACGTAAAAGAACTAGAGAGACATAAGTAAATGCGGTAATGGAGGAATAAAAACCTGCTAAACAAAACAAGAGTTGAAAATGGCGAGATAGAGGTAATGTTGAGGAGAAAGGTGAAATAGAATTTCGAAGAGAGAAATAAAAAGGTATGGGATTGCGGAGGGAGGAAAAAGAAAGAGGGGAGGATAAAGGGATAAAGGGTGAGAGAGGAGAGAAAGCGTGGAATGAACAAAACGTAGCGAACCAGAAGAATAAATGAAAGGGGTTGGAGAGGGGGAGGGGAAAAGAGAGAGAGAAAGGAATGGAGGGAGACAGTGGTATCGGGACAAATTACGGCCGCCATTAATAACAATTGCAAGGAGATTAGATCCCTCATTACGGGGAAAAACCTTTCCCAAACCCCTTAGCTGGCAGGGGACCAACCCCACCCTTCAAACCCTAAAAACACATTGCCGTCGCCCAACCTCCCTCTCTGACACAGGGGACCCCGCCATAGAATAAATTGAGTCCTGATGAAGATCGCAGGGAGGGATAGGGGGTGAGGGGGGAGGAAGTGGGGAGGGGGGCGAACGGAGTCGGTTTGCTAATTTGGGGAGTGGGGAGGGAGGTTCTTTCTTTCGCATGGGAAGGGCGGGAGGGGGAAAGACACGCCGGGACGCAAGAGCGAACTGTTACGAGTGGGGCGGGTGGGGAAGGGGGTGGGGGGAGGGTATTTTATGTTGGTCAGGCCTTTGAAACTTGTTTGCCGGCGGCTTTACCATATTGTTCCCGTCCGACAATGTCCACGCGACTCAGAGGCACCGACCTCGGCCAGCCCTAAGCCTGTCCCGCCCAACCGCCTCTCCTCCCACCCTCCCCCCTTTCCCCCTTGAACCTTCTCACACTTCCAGCCTCTCTCTCCCTTTCCGCCTCCCTTTTTCTCGTATCCCAAACCTCCCTCCGACACCCCTTTCCCCTCCGACCCTCCCCCCACTCTCTCTCTCAGTACCTCTTTACTCCCTCCCGTCTCCTGCATATCTCTTCCTCACCCTCCTGTCGCCGAACCTCACCGTACCTTTTGAAAAGAGAATTGGGATGGCTGGGGCAACTGAATGCGGTATCCCGTTCGGAGTTTTCAAGGGAAATCCTCCAATTACATTTCAATGTGGACACCATCCGAACCCAATCCCTGACAAACTCCCTCCTCGTTCTCTTGTGTCTCCCTGGAGTGCTCGTAGCATGACGTGCACGCGCGCCTTCATAAAGGCGCGGCGAATCGCACCAATGAAACCTCGCGAAAAATTACCCATCTACTAAATACTTGGCTCTTCTCACGCCGATCACTGACTGCAGATCTTGGTAATTAAGCGTTCAAACTTTTCATATTCAAATATTACGCACGGGCATATAATAACGATGTCATACGTGTTTTCATTTTCACGCGAAGAAAAACTACTTTGTGACAGAATCTGCAGTTGTGATTGCTCTTAAATAGCTCCTCAATTTTGTCCCAACTTTAAAGGATATATCTCAAAATATGAATAACTCTTAAACGTGGCGACAGGAAGTGTTTTGAAATCACATATTTATAGCCGCTCACTAAAAACAGTGTGAAGTCAGCATATCTTCAACTGATGTCTGGAGCATTTTTATTTCGTCAATAGAGACAATTAATTTTTCAAACTATTTAAAGAATACTATAACCATTTTCTCCATTGTGATTATTTTCGCATCGAGTCGATATCGCGGAATGAGATATAATACATGTAATTGTATTAATGGCAGATTTAACTCCCCAATTTATTAAATCCAGTTTAATCGAATTTATTTCTTAACAGAACGATATTTAACCGTTTTGATATTTTAAATTACTAATGTATATAACTGACAATTGCTTTTCAAACATACACGAATGTCATTTTTAACCGACAATGTGCGACATTTCTAGCTTGAATAGATTAAAATACATTACAATTCGTTTTAAAAAATGGGAAAAATTTAGAAAGTCGAGGGAATTTGTTGCTACAGTTTAGGTTGCCATTTATGCTATTTCGAGTTGAACATGAAAAACCGTAATGGTTATGTTATATGATATATATGATCTTCATTGGAAATAAATTTTTAATCTCTGCGTTAAAAATTTCATGTCTTGTGCAAATTTAATGAATACAGCTGAATTTCCAATTCTTACAAGTTTTATCCTTCCTTCACTTCGCAGCCCCATGTTACTGTTACCTCTATGCCAACATAGGCGGACATAGAAACAAAATATAATCAAAAATATGAGCAACACTTCTAACATCAATAAGAGCCAAGCATTTAAAACAGCTTCCACGAATTTTGAGTGCTGTATTCAAAATTATAGCCGATTCAATCTTTTTATTCGAATTGATATTTTGCTGGAAATTATTTTTCCGCAAAAGTCCCATCTTTCATCACGAATCATGTGATTTTTAGAATGACTGTCCGGGTTATTTTAAATTTCTAGCGGACGCCTATAAACCATTCCATGGACGTCATGTTGTTCGATAGCTTACAGTTGGCGGCCATTGCTCTGGATCAGGGGTGTTCAACGTTTTTACTTGGCGGGCCTCATTCATAGTTGCGAATGCTTTAGTCTCTAATCTAATCCGATGGGGCTATTACGGTTATTATCGTATGTATTTGAATTTACTCAAGAGATTGTATGTTATCACGAAAGTGATACTCAAGTCCAGCCAGTTTTACATCGTCTAAACCTCGCCAGAAAATGTTTACGAATTTAAGTTTAATCTACAAAAATATGAAATTGCTTGCATTAAATAAGATACCGTTTTTCGACAACGCTCCGCGGGGCGCATAAAACTCTCTCTCGGGCCTTCGTTTGCATTCCCCTACCCTAGATAATTGGTTCCTTTTTCCTGTAACTAGGTTCGAAAATTTGCGCTACCTCGCGAGGGATACGTCCTTCTTCTGTAGTTGGTAAATTTTTTTATCATTCTTTAACTTTCATGGCACCGAAATTTCTAACTAAAATCCATCCATTTGCTATAAAAATTCGCAAACACTTGATAAACGACGATCCAAAATATATAAAAAGATTACATCGAAAATTAATACGAATTGACAGCTGTAAGACGTAAAATACATCGTAGAATGGCAATCTGTAATCACATAAACAGAAATTCTCAACACCACTGTCTAAAATCTATCCTTCAAGAAGCATGTACATATTTAACTTCGCCATGACTCATACAATTAAAAGTAAAATTAGTATATTTAAGGGAGCGAAAAATAAAGGTAGGAAAGACTCGGATAATTCCGCAGTAGTAAGCCGTAAAAAAATAAATACTGACAATGGGTTATATAAAAAGCTTTTGGCTCAAAACTTGGCACTCCTTCAAAGAATACATTCTTTTATAATATACCTAAAAAACATATATTTATGTTTATTTACTGCATAAAAAGTACAAAAAAACAAAAAGCGGACATTCAATCTAATTCCGCAGTAGTACTTGGGTAAATCCGCAGTGTATTTATTTACAGTTTACGGACTATATAATCTGTGTTAAATAAAACCCATAGTCATGCTTTAACATTTTCCTTTTTAAATTAATTGAAGCAATATCTTTTCATTAGCCTTAGAATTCTTTTGACAAAAAAATTATCATTTAGCAACAAGTTGTGTGTTTATTAGTCAAAATCGATGAGGGATAAAAGTTTACAATCCCATTCTGAACACTCTTCACAAGAAAAACATCTGAAATTTGGATCATGCAATCTCAAGTTCACACATTTAAAATGGAACCAATCTTTGCACTGAAGACACTGAATCCATTGTTCTCCCTCACAATCATCATTAAAGTGTCCTCGACAAGTCTGACATGTGTTTTCATGCTGATTTGAAGCCTCATACGTTAAGATTCCATATGAAATGGGGTTTATTTTCGAGTCCATTGTCTTTAACAGTTATTTCCACTGTGTCATAAAACTCCATGACATTTTCTTTAGTCGAATCAGCGGCCCTATTCATGGACAAGTTCTCAGGAAACCTCATAGAAAATCCATACCTTTCTTTAAGTGGCAACCACCAACCCCAAACTGCGATTCCCTTCTCTTGATTGAAGGATTTTTTCTCCCTATGACTTTTTTTGACCTTCGTTGCCGTTAAACCGAATCCAACTGACTGCATTTCGGTGATGTAAGCAACAACTCTGATTTTTCTCATCAGGTCATGTTGAAAGGTCGTCCTCATTTTTGGGATGGCATTTCACCTTGTGAGGGTGTCACAGCTAATCTATCTACCCTATTATACGGTATATTATACTCTTTGGAGGCCTTGTAAACTGTCCAACCGTCCTTTAGCGCTTTTCCCACACCACTACGCATGTCATGCTCGGGGTATCTTCTTCCCCCAGGCATGACTGCAATCTGTAAATCAGTTAATACATAAAATAATACAAGGTCCTTTAGTTAATATAGATTTCGCTTTTAATCTAACATCGTTTTTAATTTCAATTGGCACTACTAAGCACACGTTCATCACTCGATAGAAGAGGCCATGCAACATACCACCTCAAAATCGCTAAGAGACAGACTTTCCTAGCTAAGGCTTTCACAAAGCATAGAATGAAGGTAGTAAAATAAAATTATTAAAATAGAGTTCTTAATAACTTTTGCTTCCATTTGATACTAAACTTACTCAACTTTTGCTAGGAAATGAGCCCGTAGTTAATCAACGCTCCACAGTAACAAGTCCTAGCACTGCACTAAATTACAGCCACATAAAGTAAGAAAAACTGACGCGAAAGGTTCAAGTTTTATTTTAAGGTCAACCATGATTTGTGTAGTACAGAAGACTGCCGATAATACTTCCAATTACTGGCCTAAAGACGCAATAGACCTTAATGTCAGAGTACTGCGGATTTACCCGTATTGCCGAATTGGCCGAGTCTCCCATATAGAAGAACCGAAAATTTACCATGTGGTCCAAAAGGATTTACTGTTTATGCTATTGGAATTCCAATTTAAAACACTATATATTTGACAAAGAACCAAAAAGCTTCTGTACGCGTAAACATGTATTTTAATCGTTATTTCAACAAAGAGACTTTAACGTATTTTTCGTCATTATGACACACTTTAGCAAGTCACCATTGTAGCATGAGATGATTATCAACCTAATCGAGTTTCTATAAGACGGGAGATGTACCGCTTCAATCCAAGACATAGTGGTTCAGCCAATTTAAAGAGGCATAAAGTACTGGTTTCACTCACAAAATCTTCGAAATAGAGATTAGCATTTCATGAATCTGAAAGGTATCTGCGGCGGGGATAAAATGCCTGACACATAGAACTATGTATGTGTTTTTGCCATAGAGTGAAAACATAATTTGAATGAAAATGAAGTCTAATGAGAGAAAAAACAGTAAAGTTGGCACGAATGAAGAAGAAAGGAAGAGTGAATCGGTGAGGAAGGACTTGGATATTTAATGGAATTCTGAATTTGAAGGACGGAAGCATAAGAAGTATAAAAAACGTAATTTTTCATTTAAGTTTAAGCTCTGTTTGCGACATGAAGTGTAAAAATATGTGGCAAATGCCGAAGCTTAAAATGTCTTCATTCTGTTTATAATTTTGTTAAATTTCCCTAGATTTTTATCAAGGTCTTATAAAGAGGGTTATGACGTAATTTTATAACTCCTCGCCTAAGAATTTATCAAAAATATTTTGTTATCCTCATTTATATCTATATGATCCCGTCAAATATCGGGTAAATAAAACTATAAAACTTGGATCGTCTTTCCAACCAGTAAAAAAAATGCCAACACCTATGGAAAGATAGATAATTTTAAGTCTATTTCCAAATTGGATACAATTTGTACACTTTTTAAAATACAGCTTAAACTTAAATTCATTCTCAGCTTGTTCCATTCACATTTTAGTTATCTGAGTGGTTAATAACCTGAAAAATAATTTGCATACCTGTAAGTTACTCATTACTGAAAACATTTTTAAGGATAAGAAAATCCAAGAAAGTATGAGTTGACTCAGTAGGGGGACCATAGGTGTCGTTTTCTCCGGGACACTCCTGTTTTTCAGTTACTACCCGAGCGTACCATCGTTTTGATCAAATAGGTATTCGAACATTATAATTGACATCATTCCATAGGCGATACAATGGAGGCTTTTTAAGTTTTCTGCAGAATGTAGATTTCCCCAGGAAATACTACAACAGCAAATTAATCAACGCAGCGAAAGTCTTCATGCCGAGCCTTTTTTATAGGATTTTGGGTTAGTAAGGAATTCGGGCATCCGAATCCGCGGTATAAATGACGGCGTTATGACCGGGGAACACAGTATTAATTTAAACGATGAAGAATGATTTTACACTAAAGCATATCATTATAAAAATAATTGCTATAATCATAAAATTCAAAATTTTAGAAATAGAAATATGAATACCTAATACAGCTTCGAATCTTTGCTAATTCAGAGACAGTGAAATTTTTTGGCAGTCCATAATACAGCACTTTTGAAATTATTGATTCAAATAGGGTGAATGTCACCTTTTGAACACCATAATACTCCATTTTCATGTACTCTCAACTGCCTTAATTCCAAGGCTTTCAATCCAATTTTGCCATTACGTTCCTCACAGTTGGTTTTTATTTTATATAGAAACATTTCAGAATAAATTGAAACTTTTTATCTGTTCGATCGCTGTCACTTCTCGCGCCTCTCGGTGTCTAATTCTCTCATCTACATAAGACCGTAATTTATTCAGTGAAAGGCAATTTGTTCAGATTTTTTATAATATATATCGCTATCTTGTATTAATTAACGTTGATGGCATAGATCAATTTTAATATTCACTTGATAATGTTCCTTTTATTGTAAGTGAAAGTGCTATAGAATAAACACAAAAAACTTAATTCACTAGAGATCGATATCGTCTTACAGATGAAAAAAATTCAAAAATAAAAAATTGTAAATTTCTCAGTTATTCACAATAGCCACAGCAAAGTTATGATAAACCAGATGCGCATTTCGGCTGCAATGAAGCTGTCTTCGGTACTTTCTGTGAATTAATTTTCATTTTTTTTATTTTTAAGTGCTTATTCTTGAATAAAAAACGTAGTTCCCAGTAAAATTTAGATATGATATTAATATTTAAAACTGCCTAATTATTCTTGAAACATTGGTTACTGGCTTACGCAAATCAAAATGGCAAAACAAGAACACTTTAAAATTAAAATTGTTTGCTATGAGAAGTAATGAAATAATCATTACGAAAAATTGAGCTAACATTTGGCAGCAGTTAACACTTATTTACGGCATGGCTGAAAATTTAAGCGGATGGAGACGGATGAGTAGGAGAAAGATATTCGAAGGCAATGCGTGGAAAGGAGGAAGGAGGGGGAGGGCTGAAGGGGCGATGGTTTGAGTTGGGAGACGAAGTGGACTAAATGAGAGACTTCGGACCGAGACCATTCAAGTGACTCTCTGCCCACGCGGTTTCCCTTCCGCCCCATTCCCCGCTTCCTCCACGCCCCTCCCCGCATCCCCCATTCCCTCCCTCGCTCCTCCCCACCCGCAAGCCCATCGGCTGTCCGGCTATCCTTCCCATGCGACGCACACAGAATAACGCCCTCCCCACCTATCCGACCAAACGCACGAGGAAAACGATACAAAAACTCAACAGCATTGTGTATCGAGTTGGAGGAAGTGGAGGGAGGGTGAGGCTCGGAGGATGAATTGTGGGGTTGGGCGTCGTAAGGGAGAAAGGGAAGGAATACGAGGGGCGGAGAAACAGGAGGAAGGGGTGTGTGTGTGAAGCGGAGGAGAAGCGGGCGCTCCGGAGATGAATGGCAGAGGAAGCGATAGCGGGGCGATCTGAAAAAAGTAACGACCAGGGGCTGTTTGTGTCGCCGTGAATGGAAGGAGAGATATCGTCGGAAGATTTGCGGCGGCGGCCAATTTCAAACTCGTGGTTAGTTTTCCGGGAAACGAAGACGACACTCGATCACGTTACCACCGCCTTTGCGGTCGTCGATTCGTCTTTGTCGCAGCCGCTCCGCGTTCCGAATGGATGGGGGGCGGATCGCCGCCATCTTCGAAGAGCCCTCCCTTTCTCAGCGCTCAGCGGGACGCGCACACAGGTGAGCCGCGACGAGAGCGCTCCAAAACATCCTCTCCACCAAAGAGACGAAATTACGGTTTCCCACGGAGAGCCGCGATTCGTCCGACGGAGGAAAAAGAGCACTTAACCGAGGATTTAAGGAACGTGTGCACAAAAAGGTCGGCGTCCGAAAAAGAATCGTCCACCTACTTCCGTTCGTTTTACTCCGAAAAGGAGTTCCGATATCGTGTTGCTCTCTCGGCTGATTATTCTCGAATGATTGCAAGACGAGGAATAAATTGGGGTAAACTCGCCGCTTTGATGAATAGTAACCCTGGCTGTATTAGCTGCCGAGAGGAAATTGTTCACTTCTGAAGAGAATATTACTCACGTGCACGTTATAGCGATGAATATTTCAAATTGAAGTAGTCATTGGAACATAAAATTTCAAAACATTTACAAGCATACATGTATGTGATACAAAGGTAAATTAAAGGATTAACCAAAAAAGGAATTTAGTGAAATTTATAAATTCTTCAAACTCAAATAATATATATAATAATAATAAATTTGAACATTTCATCTCATAACGTTTAGAAAACACGTACATTAATTCTGCGATATAAAGATAAATAAACGGATTAACCCAAAAAAGGGATACCTTAATTTCTAAAGTATGTATTTTTCTTTAGATGATGAGAACCGCCCTTGTAATGTTAAATTACCATCTCATAATGTACATTATATTACCTTTGTGAAAAGCGCCTTTCCGAGTGAAGTCTAACGTATCACTCAATTTCAGGAGCAAAGCCAAATGAAAAATATGGGAAGCGAAACGAGGGATGAAAGAAAAGAGGAGAGGAAGGAAAAGAGGGAATGGAGAGCGTAGTCAAAATAGAGGAGGAGGAGAGAGAGGACGATGGTGAGAAAAGGGGAGGAAAAAGAGCGAAGGAGAGGGAAGAAATAGGGGATAGGGGAGACGGAATTAGGGCGGAGGGCGAAGGAGAGGGATACGGCGACTGCAATAAATGGCAGAAGCTAATATAAAGGGAGAAAGGAGATGCAAGAGTTGGAGTGGCTGGATTTGAGATTGAGGAAATGGAAGGAGATGATGGAGAGAGCGAGCGAGAGGAGGAGTGGATGATGACAGAAAGAGGAGAGGAAATAGAGGGCGTGTTACGCATTGAATGCGGAAGAGGGCGCGAGAATCGGGAGGGTGCGGAGGTCGCACGCGGAAGAGTGAGGGGGCTGTGTATCATGCGGGGCTAATGTGCAAAGACACTAACGCACGTTCATCACGAAAGGCCTAAATGTTGCATAACCGATTTCCGTGAGGCAATAGCCCGGATCGAGTGCGCAAGCGCAGCCACGGAGAGTCGAAAAGATTGCCGTTTTATTGCCCGTTAGCTCATTTACAATGGCTTCATCTCATGCATATTAATGCGGTTCTTGGAGCGTGAAATGCCTGAATATCTCTATAAAGTGATGTATGTATACACAATTATATGTACTTATATTTCCATATAAACAATGATATCGCTGTGATGTGGTTATGAGTAAGCGATCGCATGATAAAAGCGTCGCTTTTGAGAGAATTATCGGCGGTTGTTCGTTATGCCTGCGTTCTCCTCGCCCTTTTGGGAAGGGGGCGCTGTCTGTCACACGGGACACTCTCGTGGTGACTCATAATATTTTCGCGTGACGTCCGAGTGTTTCAAAGCATATAATTGAAACGAGTTGACTACTGGTAGCCGAAAAATCTAACTTTGGGACTGACACGCTAAAAGAAAATGAATATAAATTCTCTCCAAGATTTATATTTCGTAATTTATCTGACCGTACCTATTAAAAGTCATGACCGAAGGAGAAAAACGAGCGATATAAATTATTTCCTCGTAAAGAATGGAGGCAAAATAAAACGACACGAGTACAATAACATGACTCCGTAAAAGCGAAATTGAAGATATTATTATTATATATGATAAAATATCATCCACACCAATTCATAAAATATTATTAATGATAGGATATTCATTTTTTCGGACAGATTAATGGCATTCGTGTCTCATATACAATTTCTCTATTTTAAAATACAGAGCAAAGGAAAAATCTAAATAATATTTTACTCAGACTGATATAAGATAATTATTATGTTAATATCACGTTACATTCTTTCTACACGCTGTAGCTTTTTTAAGATATATAAAAGAAAACATGAGCTTATGAAATTGCTAACATATAAAATATTTGACGAAATTAAATTTTAAGATCATATATAATATATTCCACGACATACATTTTATGGAAATTATGCACTATCGTACTCTAGCCATTTTTATGATTATTTATTACAATTTTTAGTGTTTATAACTTATTTTGTTGTATTTTTCGTCATTTTCATTCTTTTCTGTACTGCTGTTTTCTAAAATTTATAAAACTGATTGTTCTTGAAAATTTGTAATTGTTTTTCATTTTCATAACAATTTAATTGTTTGCTTATAATTGATAAAAATTTTAAATCAAATACGTAACAGTCGTTTTAAATTCGCTATTTTATTTTAAGAAACCCAAATGAAAAAAGTTACTTTTGGAGACATCATGCAAAATGTAAGGACTTTGTAAAGATAATCTTGGCAATTAATTCAACGGAGAAAGTTTAATTGGAAAAGACAAATTGATTTCGATAAAATTTCTTCGGTACTTATTTCCTTACAAGAAAGTATCAACTTACAAAAGTTGCATGAAGTTAACCAACACAAAATCAAAGCCAAATTTTGAGGCACAAACATGATATTAAAAAACGCTTCAGAAAAAAAACTCCACCACGCCTCCGAATAAGACAAGTTTCGTCAAAAATCTTCCCAACATCCAATTTAAACACGACGAGATCAAATTACTTGACAAAGGCCTAAAACACTGTTTACCATATAATAAACCACCAATTGACGACCTGATTATTGACATAGAAAGTAGTATTAAAAACAGTAACGACACAACTAAACAATACATAAGAAACGCATGTAAGATCGCAATCGAACGAAACATAAAAAACCTTCCAACAAACGACCCCGGAAAAATACTACAGATTATAAAACTAGCCAAGGAATAAAGAAAACATATTGTGTGCACATTAAATCCGACAAAGGGAACACCACCGTAATTCTTAACAAAGACGATTACATTCACAGAACAACAAACACAAATGAAACGGGTCCTTATATTCCAATCCCCAATAATCCTATAAACAAACTCACCACACAAGTCAAGGACACCGTCAAAAGTTCCAAAAACACACTAGACAAAAACAAGGTAGAAACCCCTATTATTCCCAGACTTGACTGCTTACCCAAAATACATAAACCTGGCAACAAAATGAGACCCATAATTTCAGCAATCAATTCAGCCCCTTATAAACTTGCCAAATTGCTTACTCAAGAATTGAAAGCACTAGGCATCGAGGACACGTATGGCATCAAAAACACACAAAACCTAATAGAACACATTAAAAACAGAAGGATACACCAAGATGAAATACTCTTATCATTTGACGTGGAACAACTCTTCCCCAGTGTTCCCATTGAAGTTGCTCTAGAAAATCTCAAAGACTGGCTAACAGAAAACAAGTCGCAGGCGACAAAATTCAAGAGTACCTAATACTGACAAAACTATGCATTGAACAAAATTACTTTATTTTCAATGATAAATTCTACAAACAAACTAATGGAACCTCAATGGGCAATCCGCTGGCACCACTAGTAGCAAATATTTTCCTTCACTTTTTTGAGCGCCATTGTAAAAACGCTTTAAATATTTTCCCAACACATGGTGTAGCTATGTCGACGATATTTTCACAATTTTTGACATAAAGCTTTGCAACATCGACGCCTTCATCAAATAATTAAACTTCATCCACCATTCCATAAACTTCACCTATGAAACCGAAAAAAACCGGTCACTCCCCTTTTTAGATATCTTGATTATAAAAAACAAAGGAAGAATTGAAATTGACGTGTACAGGAAACCTAAACACACGAACAACTACATTAAAAATGACTCGAGTCACCCATACAAAGCTTTCAACCACATGGTACATAGACTCTTCACATTACCACTCAACCAAAAACGGTATGACAATGAAGTGAAATACATTATAAACGCAGCCCTTAAAATGGCTTTACGCAGGAAATGGTTAGCAACATTATTAAAAAACGAACTGAAAAACTCTACAACGCTCGCCCCAATTAACGATAAGAAGAAAAAGTACGTTTCACTTCGCTTCTTTCTTGCCCTCACCAAGGGTCTAACAAAAATATTTCACGACGCTGAATATAATGTTACTTTTCATAACACCAAAAACGTCAAAAATTTAATAAGGAACACAAAAGATAAAATACACACGTTCCAAAAATCCGGAGTGCATCAAGTGCTTTGCCCCACATGCGACATGTCGTACATAGGCCAGACGAAAAGAAACCTCTCCATCAGGTTTAAAGAACATTTGGCGCATTAAAAACACGGACAGACGGAAAACACATACGAAAAGAAACACCCATTAGATACAAATAATTTAAAATTGCTGAAACAAGTCCCAAATTCCAAACTTGATGCTACGGAAAGCCCGTATATACACAAACATAGACATGCGCTGATGAATAACGACTTTGGAGCCATAGGCAGCGTTCTTTTTAAACTGACCTCTCCCCTTCCCCCACCACCTACGTTATCCGTGGCCCTCCCCCTGCCCTTCTTCTGAGTATAAATGCACAAGCCCAGCCCTTCACAGTTACTTGAGAGCTCGTCTCTGGACTTTATTTATTTTTTCACCAGTTCGTCCGCTCTCAGGTCCCTCTTAGCCCTTGATGATGGTTACATTGTAACGGAAATACGTATCGGCTTTTATCCGGTTTTTCATCCGACTTTTTTATCCGGTTTTTTATTCATTGACAGGATTCGGAGATTCTTCCTTCGACTTACGTTTTAACTACAGCCAGTGTAGCTCACGTTTGCCTTCTCAAGAAAGTATCATATTTCGGCAATAAATCAAAATTTTTAAAATCTGAAATGGAACGCTAAAAATGCTTCAAACAAATGACGATTGAAAATCATATTTGTAACGGTTATCTTGCGACCCAATGGATGGGAAAGTAACATGAGGGGAAAATGTTCTGAACTGAGTTTTCATTAACTCGCAATAAAGAGTACATTTGCCAAAATGATAGGAGAAATTCGTTCACTGTCACGTTTTATTTATTTCAGTTAGTCATGCTTTCAGAGTTCTCACATTTTAAACTTACGACTCAGTGCTGGGTCGAAACCAATTCATTGGAAAACACTTGATTTAAATGCGATGCAAATCTACTAAGATAACCAGGTTTGGTTTCTGATTCACCAAAAGCAACCTAACTTTACGAGGCATTTAGCGTCCAGAGCGATAAGCCGCTCAGCGCCCCTTTCGTATTTTTTGTTGAGATATTTTTAAAAGAACTTGTTCATTTATTCATGGCTCTGTAAAGTAACTGTTAATGAAAATTAAAATGAATTTTATCTAGATTTCCACCTGTCCCGCGACAGAAATTGGTATCCAATATTTATTCATTTGTAAGTAATGTAGAGATAGATGGTCGAGCTAGCGCCCCCAATATCTTGGCTAGCCGGTAACTCGGGCTGGCACTACCAAAGGTTATAATCATAAAATCCTGAATAAAACTCCATAACACAATATTGAAAAGATATACCTAGTGTTGAGCCACATTCGTGCCCACTAGATCCAATTTTGTCGAGAAGTGATGGAGGAAAACATTGACACCCATAGTGAACCAATATAAGGGAAAGTAACCGCCAGTAGAGATATACTAGTCTAGCATAAGATTTGAAAGAGGATATTCCAACACAGGTATCACGCAGAGGGACATCGAGTATTAGGAAGTGTCGAGCGTGAAACAGATAAATCGTTCCTTTCATGATCGAACGGCTGAGACATTAACATCTCTGATAAAACGATTGATTCGATCCAAGACGAAAATAATAGGTGATTTTCGGAAAACGCACGAGGACTGGGAGAACCGAATTATAACCATATCAAGTTGAGTCATTCTGTTTCCTTTGTTGGTGCAAAAGCGGAAGAGCGCACAAACACAACATATTTTAGCGGCATGCTCATCTACTATTATATATTCGGATATCAAAGTTTATTAATTACTTAACCGCACACATGGTCATAAAAAACAGCAGAGTAATACATCGATCCTTTTACTAAATTCTTGGGAATAATATTAACTTGAGTAATGCATGATATATGTAATTATTACTTCAACAATTGTTGCCATCATTTGATAACTCCCTTGACACAGAAAATGTTCAAGGTAACTTTTGTAGCGATAAAACCGTTGAAATGCGCGTTTTAGTAGCAATGCAACTGCCCTAAATTGTAATTCACCAATCCCTTATTCAATGTCTATAGGAATTCAGTATGTACTTAACTATGAATTAGATTCAAGACACAGCGGGAACTTCATAATGTATTCTTGAGGAAATAAAAAATCGTCCAAATGCCTACTATTTTAGTGAGATTAAAGCAGAGATTCCCAACCTGGTGAACACCGCATTGTAGCTTTTGAGCAGCCTGGGGGTGCTCCTTGATCGGCACTGCAATTCCTCAAATGATTTCGGTGAAATATTCGGTAGTATGTCCTCATACCAATTCCAACCCAACTTCCTCTGCTCTGAAAATCGCTTTCTCTTACAATTAGTTACCCTCGAATCTTTTACGTTCTTCATTTTTCTCACCGAAGCCCGGCTCCTCTGCAACTGCCACCTCCTCAATCCCTCCCCTCTCTCCCGCCATGGCCTGCAACTCCCTCTCCTTTCCTCTCGTATCTCCCCTCCAAAACCCCAACCATCTCCCATTGCCTCCTACAAACAGATTCCCCCCCACCCCGCAGCCCCCTCCCACTCTTGCCAGCGTCTCTCTCTCCGCCACCCCCTCCCCTATCCTGTTTCTCCCCACCCGACCGCTCTCCCGCCCTTATCTCCTATCCACAAACGCTTTTATGTCCTCCCTCCTCCTTCCCCTCATTAATTTTGTCGACGCATAATTTGCGGAAACACATAATCCATTAAATAGAATGTGTGACCCTGGAAATCGCGATTACGTGTTAGCAGCTTAAAGTGTCCCGTACGTGATTCACGCTCCATACTGACGGCGTCCTCCTACAAATGACCCTCGGCAACTGCACATTTTCTGCACGTCCTTCAGGAGAGTGGCGAGTGGTTTTTGGAAATGGTGGTTGATTTTTTTATCGGGTGCGTCCGTGTGCGTGGCCACAAATTTCATGGAAAAACACGTTTCTCTTTTTCGTTTTATCCGCTCCATTTGTTTTTATTTCGACGGCTATTCTCAGGGTTCACTACAACATATATCTGTAAGACGTAATAGTAGATTGAATGCTATCGCAAAGATATTTTTCTTGTTCTGTCACCTCCAGCGCCAATCCCTCCCCTTTATTTTGCTTTTTATCTCTCCGCCGCATTACAAATGCATTATATGATATTTATCGGCATTACATAAAGGGGGAATCGGGTCAGTTTTTAAACTAGCCTTCCCTACAACGCTCTAGACAATGTGAAGCAGGTTTTACCAACCACTGTCAATCTTGGAGCTTACAGCATTAGTCATTGTAGAGACCAGGTTATAACATATTGTGCATAACTAAGAAAATAAGCTATGTTCAAGGTAAGTTGACGAAAAAGACTGGCTATAAAATAATGATTATTTTCTCAGGTATATTTCAACACACCGTAGGATTTTATTTTGGACGAGTCTTCCTTCATGATTAGCAGAAATCAGTTCCCTGACCTCACACAAGTTTTTCCTGTCTTCATTTACCTTACAGTGTAACAAACTCATGGAAACCAAATACGTATACATTGGGCGAATAAGATCACCAGATTATGGACGAAAAGAGCCAACAAATTCCATCCGTATAGCTCGTTACTTATATTCATTAATCTTCCAGGCATCATCCATTTTAAAATTTCATACACCTAACCCCCGTCCATCTGCAAATCAACCATCCATAGCAAAAATCCAACACCCAGAGTGCTTTCCGATCAGTCACCTAACGACGCCTGAAGAAACAATGCCATCGTCATCATGGTCTTTATCATTTCAATTGTTGTTTTCATCTACGGAAAAAGAAAAACAAGCTGCTGAATCAGGCAGAAAGCAGTGAGCAATCGTTCTCACTTCCTCTGATAATATAGTAAATGTGAGTAAGTTGCCACCTAAGAGGAATGCAGAATCGCCATGCTTAAGAAGGCGATTGGTCAGGAAAGAAATCCGGTTATTCTCGTCATCTTCAGATGAGGAATAGTCCTCTGAACATAACTGTGACGGAAGTGTAACCTTCTGTTGGTTCTGTCATGACGAGCTTATTTCAGAAAAGTTAGATGGAAGAGTTCCGTGTCAATGGGATGCTAAGAAATGGTACCGTGACGATCGTGTGGATGCAGAGAGCAAGAAAAAACTAATTTGTGAGAAATATTCTATTATAAAATGAAGCAATAAATGTAGTAGATGAAATGTGTCATGTAAGAAATTTTAATTCCGACGTGTGAATCAGACATGCGAGAAAGACCACAAATCTCTGTTGACCCTATTCACCCAACCTCATGAAGGTGAATAGGGTCACGCAATTGGTCAACTTAAGTAGCTCTTGCTTAGAACTTCGTGCGATTATAATTTTTTTTGTATTAATATATTGCTAAAGGGTCAGCGCGTCTCAATAGCCACAAGACGTTCCTTTTGCTAAATAATTTACCTCTATTTCTTTCGTTGAATATTCTTATTTCATTAGCTTTTTTACACTCATATACTTTTCAAGTTTATCCGATGTTGTGAAACAGGCTTAAGTTAGGTTCAATTGCATTTTAAACTGCTAATCATAACAGATTCACGTAATAAAAATGGCATGTTGAAAAGAAAAGATTTTGTACCCAAAAAATATAACGAATAAAATATCGTATAGGTTTGCGAAGTTGTAACAGACGTTGTCAAAGTGACTTCGGCATCCCGCAGGGAAATAAATTCTGTTAACGACCAGACAATATTGCCAAGGAAACAGGGGCGGCCCGAGGAATTTTGGCGCCTCGGACGAGATAACACTCCAGCGGCCCCCCTCCATTAATGTTTCTTGAGATATTTACTAAGTACTTGCTAATTTATTCACCGATCTGTAAAAATTATTGGTAATGAAAAATGAAAAGGAACTCCTTCAAGATTTTAGCCTGTTCCTCGATATAAATTCGTATCCAATATTTATTCACTTGCAAGTAATGCATAGATAAATAATCGGGATAGCGCCCTCCAAAACTTTGGCGCCCCGGGCAGCCGTCCGGCTCGCCCGTAGCTCGGGTCGGCCCTGCAAGGAGACCTCCAAGAATTAGCCAAGTGGCGTTAGAATTGGCAGCCAGACACAAATATCGAAAAATGTGTTGGGATTAATTTCATGCGGCCTAGAAACGTCATCCGTTATTCTTAAGAGATACTAACTATACTTCAGATTCACACTTAGTAGCAATCTGCACTGTATAGAGTACCTAAAAGACTCGATCAAATTGTCGAATAATGTTCAAAAGCTATTCTAAAGAATTTTGCGGAAGCGTTCGTCCGATTTGGAGCAAATCCCACATTTTTCGCTTCTACGGCCGATCTTAAATACTCTTATTGGAATCTGAGATCTCTTCGACAAATAGCCTCGAATTGTTCAAGCGTAAACAGTTTCAATTTTGTAAGGGCTATTACCAGTGCTTTAAATGGAAAAAAATAAGTGCCGGTACTCTGCGAAAGGGGAAAAACGCAACTCACAATGCAATTCACTCATATTAGTAATTTGATTCTCACCTTGACGGGGGATAAAAAGAATGGTGAAATCGAGAGGAAGCTCCCCATAAGCCTCTTATTACGTTTACAAAGATACAAAAACCATTTATTCAATTGCTCAGCACAATGTTACAATAAATAGACTCACAAGAAATAGAATAAAAACATTTTTATTGCATTAAATTACATATGGATTGGCACGTATGCGCACGATTTCTTTCTTGGAGAGCCATTTTATTCAAGTACTTTAACAAACTCATCTTAAAAACTAGGGTGTAAAACTATGAACAACTTAAATAACTGCATGAATAAAGTACGATGAGCGCAATGTCAGCGCGCAAATTTTCATAGTTGATACGGACCAATTAGAAGAAAATTTCTTCATTTAGCAGACGGATGAATTGAAAACACTGCTGAACTGCGTTTGCATTAATATTAGGAAACATTTATTCAATAGGTTATAAATATAATACAATGCAATTATAATTTAATGTTACAATAATTAGTTTTACAGAAAAATAATAGAAGCATTTTTATCACATTAATTTCCATATTGATGGATATGTAAAGTTTTCCTCCTTTCGTTCCCTTTTGCGGCAAGAAATTTTATCTGCCGTCCTTCTTCCTGTCTCGATCCACTATTCTACATACGGTTGTGGATTGAACAGGTGCAATGGTGGTCCAACACAGTTGTTGAAAATCAACGACGATATACGAGAGACCAACAAAGAACTTCGTCTTTGAGAAGCTATTTCATTCATAGAACTGAAAGCTCTTTCACACTCAGAAGATGAAACAGCTATGCTTTTTATAGCAGTAATTAATGGGTTTGAATCAGAAGGAATAGACTTGGCATCAGTGCACTTATATTCACGAAAACCACGAATTGCTTGTTGCCCGTCAATCCCGATGATATTTGCCAAACGCCTAACACTTGTATCTCCATATTGAATATCTAAGTCATCTGGCCAGGTTTCTATTGACAATGCATTAAGATCCGCTAACAGGTTGTCAAACAAATCTTTGAATAGATTATTGTCTGTTAAGCCAATTTTTGTAGACTGATTTGTAATGAGTCTTTCTCCTAAATTGTTGGCAAGGTTTCGGTAGAACTGGCAATGTTTAATTTGTTTTACAGAACTTGAGTTATGAAGACTTACGTTTTTAAATTCCATTGTTCAAAAGCAAGTTTTACTTCTTCAAAACGAGGACCTGGTAGATTTTCCATGGAATCTAGAATCCCTACCGTCCATTTAATTAATGTAATAGTCTTTGATACAGTCATATCTCTTTTTTCTAACTGTAGGGATAGATCCGCTAGTTCAGTGAGAGCATCGAACATAATTGCTAGATTTCTTACGAATTCTATCGAACACAACATTTTATCCAAACCTGAGTACTTGGATTTCACCCCATATGTAGTCCCTACTCGGGTCGAGAGGAGCTTGAATAAAACGAGCGTGAAGGGCTTCAAAATTATTCCACACTGCTTGAACACTTTTTTTGGTTGAAGAAATCCATCATATGGTGAAAACTATGCCAATACGTCGTAGTCTGTTCTAAGTTTGAAGCACACTCCCTTAATTCATTCATATTCTTAGGAGATTGATGATAAATAGAGTACAATTTTTCGAAAAATATGTGAAAATGATTGAGTCCTTCAACCTCTTTCAATATGTCACCGACTGCTAGCTGGAGCCTATGGTTAAAACAGTGAAACAAAACTAAACGTGGGTAGAGATTCTGTAACTGAGCCCTAACATCAGCCTTCTTTCCAAGCATTACTGATGCTCCATCACTCACAAATCCTATAAAACAGTCCTTCAAAAAATCATGATTCATGCCATACGTACCTAAACATTCTAACAAAGAATCTTTAATGGCATTAGCATTTGTTTCTTTCAGTTCTATAAGATCTAAGAAAAATGTGTTTACGTCTTCAAAACTCCCAACACAGCATCGTAAACAAACTGCTAATACCTTCTTCTTGCTCAATGCAGTTGATTCGTCAACTAATACACATATTTTTCGTATATTTCTAATTATATCATAGACAATTTTTTTCCTCATTTCATCTGCCAAATGATCCACGATATCGCCACATGAATTGTTCGAATGAAGAACTCTACCCATGTCCAAGCCATTCAACTCCTGTAAATCAATGTTTACCCACATATCAGCAAATGGCCTCCGATGCTTTGCAATTGAATATGCAGCTCGAAACACACGCGCTGTCGTTTCACATTGCACTTCACTCATATTTGTAATTTGATTTTCTAGTACCTTTAATTTAGAATATTCCGTTATTTTGCAAACGTTGACGTGAGAATGCGAATTTTGATTTTCCATTATCTTCTTGAAGACTTGGCAGTTTTTTGGACCGATCATTTCCAAACGCGGATATAGAAGCCCCAGCCCACTCTTGAGAAATTCGGACTCCTTGTTGTTTAAACGGTCCTACATAGATGTTTCTTTGCAGACACGGCAACCAAAATTCTTCATATTGAAAAACAACCACGGATATACTGAGAGAAAATATTTACACTGATTATTGGACCAAAAGTCAGGATCTAAATTTTCATTTGTAACTGTATTGATAGTTACTGCAGCAGAATCTTCATTGATCAAACTAGCCTTATTTGAAGCTGAAGTTATTTCACTAGAATTATCATTTGAGTGTTTTTCCACACGCTTTCTTTCTTGGAGAATGATTATCTAACTTATAATTCGGTTGGTTTTGGTCACCGTCATAAGAATCAATCTTCTTCAAATAATTAAACAAACTCATCTTAAAAAATTAGGGTGCAAAACTATGAATAACTAAATAAGCTTTATTACTAAAGCACGATATTTCAGCATGCGGATTTGCATGGCTGAAACAAACTATGTAATTAGAAACAAAATAACGCAGTATAATGTGTATTTAGTTATTCTTATGTTTTCTAGTGAGGCAAACTTGTGAAAGTTTTAACATAGGCTTGGGTTTACTTGAGTAATGTGGGTTGGATGTTAGGCTGGTAATAGTACTGGAACGCTAAAAATTAATTTTAAAACTACCGGTAAGTTAAAAGTTGAAATTTTAACAGCAGGTACTGAGTACCGCCCATTTAAAGCACTGGCTGTTGCATTATCCATACCAACCTTTTGAGTGAAGTGTAGAAGAATTGATTACAAATGGAAACTCATCAAAAATGTTATAGTGTAGAATTTGTTGAGGATGATCGTATTATAATTCTTCCTATTGGTGCTAATGAGCGCTGGGATGGACCAAAACGTAAAATAAAATACATAGAAATAATTGATCGAACCAAAAGATGCTACTAGTCATTTTTCCCAAACGCGATAAGACAGGCTAGCAAAGATTTGTTGTAACGTAGGCATGGTTCAATGGTACTCCCTGCCATACGCTTTTGGGTTCTTGCAGAGCAATTCCGTAAATAGTAGTAGATGAGTTTTTGTTAAATCCTAATCAGTCCTAGAAAAAACGCAAACAAGCTGCAAAGAGAAATTTTCTCCTCATCTTTGAAAATTCTGGCACGCTTTAAAGTCATCACGAGGGTGAATTCGAATTTTTATGACTCTATTTCTTAATATATTTAATGGACTGTTATTATTTTTAAATAAATATATTCCTTTGATATTAAGTTCCGTTTTGTAAATCATAAACCTTAACCTACTTTTACCTGTAAGCCAAGAACGGCACCTCATTTATACCATATCTAGAGGGAAACTAACGAAAAAGGATTTATTTTTTTCCATCGGTAAAAAATATCGCCTTATTGGCCAAATAAATCCTCGATGAGTCTTTTCGCAAGATATTGAGCGAAATAGGATCGAATGCAGTAATGTAGCTTTATTTGTGTTTTGATGGAGTGGACTCACGCTAAATTAACTGAAGCGTCTATACCGAAGAGAAGCTTAACAACGAAGGGACATCTCAGTGACAAATTTCTTTGAAAATATAAGGTGTTACAATGGTAGTTCTACATAATACGCCATTCACAACCAAAACAAACCGCGCCCAGAAAATACTGCCGCTTCCGTCTTCCAGACCCTTTATTCCCATTCTCTTATTTGGGACACATTCTTTTGTTATCCCTTCATTCTCACTTCCGTCCCCTCGCAGCAGCAGCATCTCTTCCTCCAAAGGGAGAATGAACCTCGTCTCCCTTTCGCCCCCTCTAATTCCCACCCTTGCGACGCGCGAGCCCACCCCTTAACGCAGGGTGCGCTGCAAAGGGTCTATGGAGCAGGGAATCATTTTCAAGTGCTTTTGTGGTTCCCTTTCCGAAGGCCTGGATGACCCCCGCTGTTCCCGCTCTCCTGCTCCGCCTCTCATCTCCGCCCCGATGTATCTCCTCTCTCCCTGCACCCTTTCAGAACTCCCGCTCCCCCCCACGACCGCGCTCCTCAGGGGGGCGTAAGCTCTACCTCCAAAGAGCAGATTTCCCTCACCTTTCCCTCCCTCTCCAACTTTACTCTCCGACCGTTTCGCCGCCCAGTTTTCTATTCCCCTTCGCATTCTGCTTTATCTCCTTCTTGGTCTCTTTCGCTCTTCACCCTATGCTTCATTCTCCTCCCTCTTCCGCCCTTTCTCTCGTCTTCCTAATCTCAATCTCGCCTCATAATGAAAATCCATTCGTTTTCGCCTTCTTTGCTCGTTCTGTATTATTTTTGAGACCGTAATGCACTTGCCATTTATACACTATTCCGTAAATTTCTTCACTTTTGTGAAAAGCATTACAAAACCGGCTGAAGGATTATGATGTACCTTTGTAAGTATCATTGCGGCGTTAGTTACCACGTATGTGCATCATGCTAGCATAAATATTGTTTATAAGCTTCGAGTTTATTCCAAAATGTTGAATATAATATATTTTCATAGCCGAGTACTTGAACTAAAAATTTTGAATTCTAGATAAATTTCAGTGGTTCCACGAATTTACTGCGTTTTTATGGAAATATCTCAAAAACGTTTTCCCCGCATTCAACCTATTTATACTTGAACGATTTCCACGTATTTTTTTCATTCATCGGAATCACTCCATAGACAAATTCAAATGGCAAACGATGAAGGAAAATGCTCTTTCTCGATCTCGCAGGATAACTGAAAATCTCGAATTCAGTGCCCAATAATTACAATTACTGTACCGTGCGCGGATATAGATTGCTCGAAAATGATTATTATTTGGAATAAAGCATTTCTTCGAAATACATTTTTTATTTTAGTGTGAATGTAAAATCTCTTTTTATGGCGATTAAAAAAAATAAAATTGCTTATGTATTCGGTTTGTCTGTCCATCCGTCCATCTGTCTGTAAGAGCAATATCTCTGAAATCCTGTATCCTAGATAAACCAAATTTTCATGATAGGATGGTCTGTAGACATGGTAAAAATTTGGTAGATAGCAGTCGGTGAAAAAAACGCCTTGTGTAATTTACTCTGCAATACTTCCCCCACTTCTTTATTTTAGAATTTTTTTTTTGTTTTGAGCTAATACAAATAAAGATTCACTAGTACAACCAGAAAATTAGACTCATCTGTAGAAGGTTAATGATGCAGTTTGTATCGTATCGACTAATGCCATACTCGAGAGGACAGGAAAAAATTACAGCGAGCGCATTACAAATCATCTACCAGATTTATGAGACAGCGAGAGAATGTAGAGAGAGGCGTCGAAAGATTCAGGGCGAGAGACCTGCCGTTAGGGATCAGGGAGGCGAAGGGCGCGAGATGGTAGGCGGGATATGCGAGGTCAGTTGAAGCGCTAAACGGAAAATAAGAGGAAAGGGATTGGGGCTCGGATAAAGGCCAAGGGGCTAGGGAGAGGGGTTGGTTTGCGGATGGGTTGGAGGGGTGTGGGGGGTGGAAGGGGATGGAAGAGCCGGTGTGAGGCAAGGGCGAGAAGTGAAATGGCTTGTGATGATCCATTATTGAAAAAGGATTATGTGGGACATTGAGCGAATTGGAAGCGGGCAGAGAGGATAAGTTAGGGCGGAAGAAGATGAGGATGGAAGGGGAAAGAGGAAGGCGTGGTATGAGAGAGGAGAGGAGGGAGGACGTTTCCGATGCGTTTCCTAGTTTCCACATGAATATCTGGAAACCGAATGAAGAGTACCAGAATCACATAACATGGATTATCACACTATGCAATGTAATAAACGAAGACTAACTCTCCAAAATAAGTCTAATGCGCGTAATTATTTTGGATAAGGCTTTATGATAGTCTAAAAAATGAAATGCAACGTTAACATTCATCGCCGTACTCCATATCTATGCCTCAATTTTAACCTCTGCATGCCAGAATAGAATAAAAAAATTGAAGAAAATAAATATTAACGAGCAAAATACGTAATTTTTTTCTTGGGCTAGTAATAACGCACAGCTGTCTAACTTTACACTACTTACAATGATTTCCTGACGGGACAAAATGAAGGAGAAAACTTCTTATTTTTTTCTATTTCGCTTGTCCATTTACTCGCTACACAGTATAGACAGACCATTTCCTCCTCGTGGTGAGCAGAGAGATACAGTTTTCCCGGTAACCTCTTTGTCACTGGTATCGTTGAGTAGAAAAGAGGTTTCTAAGGCATCGTGTCGTATGATCCGGTGAAAACGTTTGAATGGAAGGACGAGTGATTTTGTGGTCGTGGAATTAGCGGTCTCTCATGCACGCACGCACCTGGCCTAATGGCGGAGGAGGGTAGGTGTTGTGGGTTAAGAGAAGGTTTCGTGAGACCTGTAAAGATATAATGGGGACATGTTTTGCTATTCTTTACCTTGGAACCACACGCTGCCATCCTCTCGACCTTCGAGGCGTTTCGGTTGACACTCCAGACGATCAACAACAACCGCTTTATAGTAGACAAGAGTCGCACGATGCGCAGCACATGGGAAATTGAGAACACGCGTGATCTGAGGAGAGTTTAATGAAAATGCTCAATTGTTAATGGATAAAAGGTGTATATACTATAGTTCTGTAACTCAAGTAAAACTGACATATCTACAAGCCGATTGGTGAAAAGGATTTAGCGCCGAGAAATTAAAATATAAAAAATCTTTATATTTCGCAATGAAAGAGTAAATATAAATTTTAAATCAAAAGTTTTTGTTTCATTGCATTAAAAATTGCATGCTAATTATGGACTTTTATCGAGTAATAAAAATGTTTAATATAATAAAAGATTCAAAATCCTGAAACTTGCAGAAGACGGAAAACAAAAATTTTAGATTTGTGATTTGTTTAAACAATTTTCAAAAAATATAAAAGTTTCACCCATTTTTAAATTTGGTTATTTTTACTCGTCATTACACTTAACAACTATTTAATCTTCTTTAAATATAGTTATTTTTAATAAACTTTCCTTGATCGCATTATTTGATACTCATTATTTATTTTTCCAGACAACATATACTTATTAGGTATACGAAAACCATCGACGAGAAAGCAAAATAATTTAAACCTTTCCGGTAAAACTATAATATGAAAATTATATTTGTCTGTCATCGTAATTATATAATGTCCTCCCCAAGTGTGTTACAAAGATTAATTCGAGGCACATTTCTCTTTCTTACTCAAAAAATAAATTTTTGGCAGTATGTAAAAACGCTGATTATCTTATAATATTTTAGGTTTTAATCCACTATAGAATATGAGTTAAAAAACGCATGAGTGAGCAGTCGACACTAGGCACCGTAACTTCGTAAATTAAATCCTAACCTGGTTCACTCAACCGTTTCATAGCAACTGAACTTATTTATACTCTTTAACAGCGTATAAATAACTGCCATTAAAAATATGTCTCAGGAGCGTCACCAAATACATAAGTCGGCGAATTCTTCCGCAAATCAGCATTGCGCCTGTCTCATCTATAACAGAGTTTTCAAACCTTATTGAGCATCAAAAATTACTGTTTCCGGTCTTGTGGCGATGGCGGTTAACTTTCATGGATCCTTATGCTAAGGTCGCGGGTTCGAATCCTGCCGAGAGCAAGTTTTTGTGTCAGTCTTTGTTTACATTATTACACCCATTTTAAAAGGCCGTTAAGGAATGAGCTAGTTAAACGAACTAGCGTAATCGTTAGTCAAAAATGACAAGCGCATGAATAAAGTATTAAATTAGAATAAAATTTATCTAAAACGTTTAATATAACCACCTTATATTCGCACAAAAAATTTAAAAAAATAAATACAAAATTCACGTAATTGAATGTTCCAGAAAGTAAAAATAGTTTTTGGCATATAAATTGTGTCAAAGAAGTGTTAGTGATGATCTATTTGTTCAAGGTTACGCCACAACTTTTACATATGTGAATTTAGTATGATCTTATATTTTTTACTGCATATGAAGAGTGGTTTCATTAATTTTTTAAAGAAATATTATTTGTTTTTTGTCGAAAATTAAAAAATATTCAGATTTCTTTGATAATGCCCCCAAAGGCATTGAAAAATTTAGCAATTTAAATTCCCATTTCTGACTGCAGTAAACTCATTAACACAATACCAGTGAATATTTATTTATTTATTTTGATTACCGTCGTATTGCTTATCGTTACCAAGATATTGTTTCAACTTCATAAAAGTAACGAAATTTCGTGGAACTGCCACAAATGCGACACGAATGTATGATTCCAATCAATCACACGCAATTAAACGAAATCGGCAACATTGCATATCACCTTGGCGACGAAAGATTATCACGTAAAAATACGTCAAATTTTCGCGTTATGGCTAATTTGTGGATCAATTCAACGCATACTCTAAAATCCACGGCAGAAAATTTAATTTCGTTCTTTCAGGAGGTCTTTGTTTTTAAGTTCCGAATTATTATGATGAATCTATGTAATTTTAATATGCAAATGAAAAATACACTGCACCTCTACCTGTGCTATTCAAATGTAGGAAAGAAGAATTTCTTCGGTCACGCTCAGACCACTTAGGACTGGTGGGAGGAATCACATGTTCAATATTATTATCGTCTTCATAGTTCTCCTGCACATTATACAGTGTGGATGTAAAATTTGAATAGAATTGAAAGCGCTGCCCTCAGAAGTAAAATATTTATGAAAAAATGTAAATCTAAGAAACGCACCAAATAAGGAACTAATGGCAAATGAACCTGAGCCTTGTCTCCTCGTTGAGACAACGGTTATAGTAGAACAAACAGATAAACAAATAAACAGACAAAGTGCACGGAGACTCAACAGGAGGGACCGCGCGAACGAAAATTGCGCTGGGACTATAAGGGCGGTGTTCTAGAATAACTATAGACAATCTATTCTAAGTTATTGTACATGCACACGAAGTTTGGTGAAAATCAGACAACCGAGACAGCATTTATCGTAGAACAGACAAACGGACTAACAAACAGACAAAATTCACAGGGACTCAACAGGAGAGACCTCGCTTCGCTCAGCTAATAATGTACCACGTCCCTTCACCCACGAATAGGAGTGATTAGATGTCTTCAAACAGCCATTACATCTTACATTTTTACTCTCAAATTTCCATGCGTCACCCTAATGGGCTAAGTGACCCTAGGTGAGACGGGCCACCGCTATTCTCATCCGATCGACCGTAAATCAATCGAACCAACCGTAATGTAACCCAGAAGCATAACGGACGGCCTTAAAAGCAGTCCAAATCACTGAGCTAACCCTTTACACGGAGAATCTCTCGATACGATTTTTGGGACCGGCTGTGACCTCTCCCCCCTTTCCCCTTCCTCCCCTCCATCCCCTTCCCGTTCCTCTCCTCCACGCCCTTCCCTTTCCTCCATTGCCCGCCCCTTTCACCTCACATCCTCACACAGGGCGACAAAAACTCAAAACTTCCCTTTGAGGCACCGCCGTGAACTCCCTCGAGGCTGAAAGTGCTAAGTAAGGACAAGTCGCTACGAGGATGAGAGAGGCGGAGGAAGGCCTCCCGCGGTGTTAAGAGTGGGCGTCTTGAGAATAAAGGACGAGGTTTATGTCGCCGAGTGCGAGCCCTGGGATACAAACAGAGGGACTACAATGCAGTCGATGCGAGGAGGCCACTTGGAACCCTTGTGCGACGGAGGCGTTGGGGGCTCCGGGCTGCGACGCCAAAAAACGGCGTCATAAGGGGCCGGCGGAGGCGGGACAATGGCGAAGCGATGAGTATTAGCAAGAGAGTGCGACTGATTACGTCCCACGTAATGAATGGATGGCCCCCACGAACAGTGGTCGGTTCGTTGAGCACCGTTGCGTTCGACGCTTCTTCTTAACGAGGACGAGTGAGAAGAGAATCTCGCTAGGATCGCAGGAAGTATTCTGTCGCTTGAAAAATTTGAACCGGTTTCGTCGGCTTGTTCATCAAACTGTGGGTGTTTGGAGAAATGACAATGACAATGAGACTCTAGGGAGGAAGTTGCAGTAGGCAAAGGAAATAGGAATAGGGGGTGGCGTTGCAACGCTATAACCATTCCACCACCGCAGTGGTGGAATGGTTATAGCGTTGACCTTCCACCAGCGATCCCTGGTTCGAATCCTGCGGAGGTCGGATTTTTCAACCAAGGCTTGTCATCCCCTACTTCTGTAAGCGGATATGGCTATAATAATCCAAGAGGTTTATTAGCCAAACACACAAACAAACAAACGAAATGTGGAGGGCAGGCACTTATCGTATTATACTTTTTACTCAAAAAATTTCATTTTAAAAATATGGAAGCAGGAACATAGGCTAATCAATGGTACATGTAAATGACGAGAAATAAACAACACTATGATTAATGACACTAACTAATTGCATTAAATTGATTTATTTGGTATATAATTCTTTTTAATAGCAATTAATCTCAAATTTTTAGTAACATAACTTTATTAAATTTATTTAACACTGAAGTACATAATTCGTTATAATAGTATTATTAACTCTACCGATGGGATTTTTGGGAAGAGGAAATGTGAGTTGAGAAAAGAAGGGAGTGGGTGTTATTTAAGTGTTATTTAAAGGCTTTTACATTGAGTTATATTGTAGTAACCGAAAATAATTTTCCTTTTAAAAAATATTTTCGCGGTATGTGTACATATCTCGTTAAACGGATAAATATGCGCTGAAAAATAATCTGTGCGGGAACGGGCTCAATATACTTACGTTCCGTGTTAACAAATATTTTGTCTTATCCATTTTCGCGATAAGCGGTTTTCACTCTATGTCCAAAGGCTGATCGAATATTTATTTATAGCAAAGGACCGGGAAATAAATGAGCAAGGGCGAATATGCTTTTAAAAAACAACGGCGGATCGAGGACTGGGTCATGTTGGTGTTTGCCTCTCTTTTGAATGTACATATAACCATCCCTATGAAAAATCCGCAGATTAGTCCTGTAGGACAAGCGAAACAAAGATCCTGACGCAGGTGGGGATATTTTAAATTAAAGACTAGTCGGCAATGGTGAATTCTAGAGGGCCCAATCGCCGCTTTCCTATTGGACAGGGTCATAAAACTAAAAAGGCCACATGAGGCTTTATGTACTACCGTGCGGACAACAAACAACCTTCCAAATGACTGATTAGGTCGTGAGTACATTTCAAAGAGCTAGTTTTGAGAAATTCTTTTTAATACGCTTGTATTAAAAGTAGGTTGCATGTACACAATCGAAAAATATAGTTTATATTTCATAAACGACGACAGCTCCTGCTGGGAAATATAAAAATTTTGTATAAAGATATTTATGGCGTGAGTCGGGGCGAATGAAACCACTGCCCGGGCAAGATATGCCCCGCAGAGCGCAGTTTGGAAGAACCCCTGATCTCGGGAAATTGTCTGACCCGCCTCTGTAATGAACTGATATAAATAGAGTTCCACTTCGGAAAGAAAATATTTTTCAGTATTATTGGAATGAAATGTACAGCTGGATGAGTTTATACGTTCTATAATAAAATAACAACATTATAAGTGCATGCCCGCAACTTTTGTGCAAAACGGCGACTTGACTCTTTTCGGCGATCACCTCAAATATGAACCTTTTTCAATCATAAGTTTTACTTACATCGACTTTATTCTGGTAATCGAATCAATGGTATATCTTAATTACTAAGCATGTTAAAAGTATGACTTTCTAAACCCAACCCAAGTTTATATGCTGGATGTAATGTGTCCTCGATAGCTAAGTCGTCTAATAATAACTCACTTATGGTAATAAATTCCATTTGAGGAAAATAATCTCTTTAATGTGCAATCAAACTCCGTTTAGAGCAGACCTGGACAATCCGTGCTTCGCGAGTCACATGTGGCTTCATAATTTTTTGTGGCTCTCATGTTCTTATTGTTTGGCTATTAAATTGATTTAAATTTAAAAAAGCAAGCAAAATCCAAAATCATATATTTAAAAGCAACCGAAGCGAAGAACAAACAACAATAATAGCAATGAAAAAGAATAAACGAAAAAAGAGCCAAACAGTGGATCAATGGCAAAACGATTATTATTATTTATTCGAAGACATTAACTAAAAACGCCTCCCAATGTTTCCACGTCTCTTAACTCTCCTAAATACCACCATAATCCCCTCTACTTCGTATACCCGCTTTCAAATGAAATGGAAAATTTTCTTTATACGATAAATTTTCCAAAATTTTCACAAGCCCATTTTACATTGATGTGTGTGAGTTCCGTTCCTGAATTAGAATTTATAGATTTTCAGTACAATAATGAGTTGCAGAACACTTTATCAGCAATGGAGGATAAAATTGAGTTTTATAACGAATTCATAACTACTGAAAAATACCCATTTTCAGGAGAACATGCTTTAAAAATTGTTAGTATTTTCGGAAGTAAATTACAATGTGAATCTTTTTTTAAATTAAAATTTTCAAAACGTAAAACCAGAGCTTCGATAACTATTACAAAGTTTCAAAAATCAATTAAGAATTGCGACATCCAAAATTTATGCCAACCTGGAATATCTCTCTAGAAAATCTATGTGTATCTTTTTTTCATAATTTTTTTCTGTAGCTCCTTAAAAATATTTTTTTCTTCAAATGGCTTTTCATTTGGTTTAGATTGCCCGGCCCTGGTTTGGAGTAACCGTTTTTTGTCGCTATGTAAATTAATAACTTCCGTAGACGCGGAAGAATTCTGGAACATGTTTAGAGATTAGATGCGAGTGTCCGGATAAATTTCTTCCGTGAAAGTTGAAGTGTGATAATAAAGAACCTAAATGGTTAAACCAGGAAGTTAGAAGTCCTCTTAGATGGCAAGGAACAATCCACTTCCGTGCAATTAACTCATTATATACAGTCGCAAATGAAGATAGCGCAGCGATGACACAACAATAAGTGGAGGCGTGGCCAAGAGTTACGGTGGCCCGTAATAAATTCAAAATTAAGGTTTTAAATTATAATTTGAAAGAGGACACAAAGCATTTTGGTCTTATGCCAGGAAAGTCCAAGGTAAAGGCGCTACCGCTCTGTTGCTGAGAACAGAAGCATGAAATGTAGTTCACGATAGTGCGAACTTGATAAATGAACATTTTCAGAAAACTTTTACTGCGGGTAGTGACGCTTTTGAGAAACCCATACCTATGCAATAAGGAAATTCGATGCAGGATTTGATGCTTTCAGTAAGAGATATCTTACAGCAATTTCATTCAATTAAATTAAAGAAATCCCCTGGACTTAAGGAAATATCTCCACGAGAATTAAAAGAGTTAGGTTTTGAAAATACTACTCGAGAAATCCATTTACAAGGTGACGATCCTAAAACTGAATTTAACTTAAATAAAATCCTAAAAATTACAGGCCGATTTCCTTAACATCATTATAGGGCGAAATATTTGAGGATGTAATTTTTAACTCTTTATTATGCGCTATTTAAATAGTCCCCAAACAGACTACTTCCTTTCCCTTTGACTATAACAACTGCTGTTCCCAGAACACCGGTAACATGGATAGATAGGTGAGAAGATGAAAATGACCGTGTTTTGCTCGGCTGTGCAGCATGTAATTCCTGAGCTGAGGTAGTAGAGTTCTCAACAAGAAGTGTTGAGCATAACTGTTGATGCATGAGATTAGTGGTAACTGGGAAAACCAGGGCATGGACATTTGAAACAAAACAAGGTATGGCGAACAACATGGAAAGGATTGGCTAATAACAAGCGATGACTTCTAACGGCGAATTTGACGACGACATTGGCAAGCTTGGGCAGGGACATCATGAACCACCCTCCTTACAGTCCATTTAGCCCTTGGTGATTATCACTTGTTTGGGCCAATGAAGAGAGCAGACATTCAAGACAGATGAAGAACTCAAGCGCCGTGTCATGAACTGGCTACGCAATCAGCCAAATCTTTTCTACGCTACCGGCATAAATGCCTTGCAACAGCTATGGAAAATGTGTCAGTGTAGAGGAAAAATATCTTGAAAAAGACTAACAGTTTGGTGATTCTGGCATGCATGTGTATTGTGTAAAAAATAAACCACCCTCGTACGTCAACTCTTGTTGTTTTCATGGTTTCGATAATATCTTTAGTAAGTTCCGATTTAACATCTTCACCGACCCGCCTAGGCGACTTCTATTATGGCTCGCCAAATTCACCCCTTTAATGGATGCGGTCCGCCGCGCAAAAGTTTGCGCACAATTAATTAATTATAACAGCGTTTTTGGAGATTTAAGCGTAATTAATAATATATCTTCTCGAGTCGCTATGCAATGCGCAGAGTCATGGAGCAATGACGTGACACCGACATCATGGTATTCTATGGATTTAAGTCAGAGGTAATCGTGGATTTCCCGCCATCCCTAGAATTTTATCAACTATCTTCGGCCATCTCATCTCCGGACGCACACCTCAGCACACACAATTCCCAATGCCGACGTACACGAGATCCAGCCTCACCTACCGCAAACCGCATTGCCCCTTCCCCTCTACCTTCTTGGAAAGACACAAGAGAAAGGCCGAGAGGGCGGATGGAGCGCCGAGGGAGACAAGGTCTACAGTCAAACAGCGCCAAGTTCAGAACTCCGGAGCTCACCAGTCGCCGCGCCGCTAAAAGCATGTGTGATTGAGTTGTACGAAGGGAGAAGCGATTATGGGATTTTAAACGGGCCCCGGAGGGACTAGTCCTTTTTGCTGCCTAAGCCAATGGGATCGGATCGACTGTATCTGGCGCCCGAGCAAATAAGTCCCGCAAGGGTTATGCGTGTGCAAACACTTGGCGATTGGAAACAGTTGGAGCGACTTAGTTGTGGGTTGCGAAAGAGCGGCCCGGGACGGGAGAACTGCTTGAGTTTGCAGAGGAAAGGCTGCGAGGAAAGAGGGGAGGAGCTCCCTCCGGGGCAAAGGGCACGTTGGATGGATGCGTACCTTCGCAGAACGACATATTTGCATGCAGGTTCCATCTTAACCCTTAATTAAACGCGTTTATGGATCCCATGAAGAGGGATCGATAACAACTTATATTTCATTTTTTATGATTCTTGCATTTTTTATCACTTCGAGTAATTTTTGATCAAAGCGGACTTGGACGCAAGTGTTGCTTTTCCAATAAATAAGGTGTATTCAGATCTTAATCACTGATTGATTAAGAATAATGGAAATATCTTTGAGACAGTATCGCATTTTCAATTTCCTTTTTTAGTACTTTTCGTCATTGCTAAAAAGCACTATTATCTTCGTAAGGCCCGTCCTTCCCTACCCATATATCGGGGAAGAATTGGCTGATCCCATATCAACCAAATTTGATACACAGAATATTCACATAAATAATAAATACAGGACCAAAATGACATATTTGAACCGGATCGATAATTGCCAAGTTAAATTTTTCAGTAATTATGAATTTGGAAAAAATTGTCCAACCGATTTCAACAAAAGTTTGTATGAATAAGGTGTGCAACATAAAAAAACTAAATAAAGATGTTTTGTATAGATATAGAAAGCAGGGCTGCCACTATACAATGAATAATAAAATACATACACATACACATACATACAAAACCATAATAGCATATTTGGACCGGATCAACGAAACAGGGGTGCCACAATTACAAATTAAACTCTCTCAGTGATAATGGATTTGGAAGGAATTGGCCAAACAAATTTCAACTAAATTTTGTATATAAGAGATGTACAGTCATTTGTAAAAGTCTGTGGGCAAGCTCGGTCGCGCCGCTCACGGCCAAACAGTGAAGTTAAAATATATGTTGGCACTACGTGATTCGCAGTGAGAGAGGGGAAGGGTGGTGTGGGGTATATGTTTTGGAAGTTCGAGCGAATGAGGGGAAACAAGAAATGGCCGTAGAATTGCAGGCTACCGGGGTCGAATTGAGACCGCGCATCGCCCCTGAGGAAAGGTCTCGAATTAGAGACCCAAAATGCCATACCTGATTACGACTAAGCCCAAATCCTCGAGGATATTCCACGTCTGAAATGGTTCACCAAAGGATATGGCTTTCCATTTCCGCTGGACTAACACTGGCTGCGTTACCGTGATCGCTAGGGACTTGAACCGACAACGGAGTAAAGGATGTGAACGCGTGCGTTAATACAAAATTTTTAATTTAAATTTTCGCTTATTTCATGGAATTGAGGTTGTATTTTTAGAGTTATTTTTTAATAAAAACCGAAAAGATGATTTTATACTGCAGAATATTGTAAGTTTTAATAACAATAGATATAGTAATATCTGTTATTCGAATAAGTATTCCAGTTTACTGGAAGCAAAAATTAAATCGACTTTGGCACTAGAAATACATAATAGACGAAAATTGTAGTATATTTTGCTGCATTATTAAAATTATGTTTCACTTAATCAAATTTTTACCTTTGCCAGAGAACGTTGAGAAGTTCTTCTTTTCGACAAATACATTAAATAGAATTGAATTATTTTATAAGCAAAATGCATTTCCATTGCGTTTTTATCAGTTTTTTAAATGTCCTAAATTAGTGCATATCGGAATAATATGAAGAATTGTAACAAATTTGTTACCAATCTTTCACTAATACCAAAATCCTCTCCCTCGAGGTTTCATGAAGATATTACGTTTTTAAAAAAATTGTCGATCGGATTTTTGAATTTGGAATCAGCCGCTACGCAAATAGCGCATAAAAATATAATTTATAAAGCAAAATTATAACATAGCAAGGAAAGTCTTTTGTCAATTCATCTCAGGTATAAAAGAGAAAAAAATAATAATTAGTGAAAAGTGTAACTAGCCCCGGTCTCCCCTGTGCATAAGGAAAATGTCATTTTTAGCGGGTATTTAGATAAATAAAATACATAGAAATGTTAAAAAGTTTCATATTCTGTGATATGTCCATGAACTTCCATTGCGCTACGTAGTCACCGTCCCATGGACCCCACTACATTTTGGAATATTTACGGACGCCGCCCAAGAGAGTTCCATATCTCCCTGATATTTTCTTCCAGAGATTCAGGAGTGCGCTTGTACTCTGCAGACCACTCCTGAACAACGGTGCCCCATAGATTTTCAATCGGGTTAAAATATGGAGAACGCGCAGGCCAGGGAAGAATTCGTATTTCGGGACGATTATTTAAAAAATCCCTTGTAATGCGTGCCGTATGTATCGGGCTATTGCCCTGAGTAAATACGACTTCCTCGCCTTCAGGAACGATTTCCTTCGCATAAGGCAGGAGGTGCGTATTGGTCAAGGCAGCATCACAGGTTCACAGACCATCGGCCCACCGGAACTTTGTCCAATGCCCCCGCAGCCCAATCCACCCGTTTAAAAACCTACTTGACAAAAGAAGTTAAAAACTGAGCAAAACAGCAGGTCTACTAAACCGTTAATACTAAACCAAAATAGTAATAATTTGTTATAATAAAAACATATTTAAACGTATTAGAGAATTTAATAGCTTTCATTTTCACGAGGTTTCCAACTCATTCTTTCCACATACAATCCGTGAGTTACACAAATTAAAGTTAAATTGAAGGATTAATATAATTCTTAATTTGACGTTATGCGGCTGGATGCTAAGCAAGCCCTTGGTAAATTTCATTAACCTCATTTTTCGTAATCCTCTTCCTTCACTTCCCTCTCCATTCCAAACACTCTCGGTATATCGGCGAAAATAGAAAACCAAATCCTTGGTGAACCATATCAGAGACGTGGAGGATTTGCGCTGAATCGTAGCCAGGTCTGACATGAGCATGGAAAACGCTTTTCCGTCTTTGGGTCTCAATTTCGAGACCTTTCCTCAGGGGCGAGGTGCGGTCTCAATTCGACCCCGGTAGCCTGCAATTCTACGGCCATTTCTTGTTTCCCCTCATTCGCTCGAACTTCCAAAACATATACCCCACACCACCCTTCCCCTCTCTCACTGCGAATCACGTAGTGCCATCATATATTTTAACTTCACTGTTTGACCGTGAGCGGCGCGACCGAGCTTGCCCACAGACTTTTACAAATGACTGTTACATGTAATGAAATCACGATGTTTAAAGCAAAGCTAAAGAGCAGGGCTACCACAGTAAAAAGTAAAATAATATTTTTTGCACGTATTTCTAGAGAATAGACCGCATGGATTTTAACCAAATATGGTATATATAATCTTCATATAAATAAATAACCAAAATAGCATATTTCAATCGGGTCGACTAAACACCACAATATCAAGGTTAGAATTTTTCTGTAACTATGAATTTCGAAGGTGTTGGCTAAACCGATTTCAAAAAGAAATATCGTTTGTAGGGCGAGTATAGAATGGCAAAACGAAATGAACATTTTTAGAATTGATCTAAAAAGCATGGCTATCACATTATAAGGAAAAATAATTTTGTGATTTAAAGCAAATACATCAGTATACGATTATAATACGGCGAATTTGACGAAAAGCACTTCTGTACCACGGGAATTCGTTTACAGTCACTTTCAAAAGTCGATCGACAAACTTTCGGGACTGCAGGAGAATTTAACTTCGTATCTGTTTGTATAGGACTCTTTGGTCACGACTGTCACGACTCTGCAAGTGTTTCTTTAACTTTTTTAAACGCATATATCTCGACTGTTTTCGAGAGTTGGCCCTTATCACTTTCGCAATTTCCTTTATGTAACAAATACTATCGAATCGGGGAATTTGATAAAACCGATAAAATCGTCGATCCAAAATTCGTAAATCCACACGTACTTCTACTATTAGAACTAATTACGCAGCGAGTTTGCTTCCCCAAACAACCTCTTACTTGGACAATTCCATGGGTCTGCTCACGCTATCATCACGATGCAAGAATGACTGTTAAATAACCATGGCGAATTATAATAGTACGTTCGAACTATCGCCCATAACGCGGAATAATCTTTGTTAACTCAGGTCGATATGCAAGAAAATGTCGTATTTTATACAATAACTAACCTTGAAGGCTGAGGTGGCGTCACGACAGGAATAGATACATAGTCACCGACTGACATAACATTCACGTAGATATGAAGTTAAAATTCAGCATACCGCGAAAGCGGCGCCGCTCAAATAGTTGGAATAATTTTCGAAATGGCTGTACCTTCTACCTGGCTAATTGCATGACACAGCCATTCTAGAATGAAACATTTACTCTCTTAAAGAAATTAAAATTAAATCACAATATGTAATGCGAATTTCGAAAATATTCATGTTGATCCGGAGAATTTTTCTCTCGCCCGGACACAAGTCCGGAAACCTGGAGACAAGTCCGGAAACCCGGAGACTCCGAGTCAAACCCGGAGAGGTGGTAACCCTGTATATTATTCATGTAGGTGAATCCACATATGTTAGTGAAAAACATTTAATTCCTTTATTCGAGAAAGAAAAAAATAATAGAAGTTTCTTTGCTGCAAGGAGATCACAGAAACCAGAATGCTGTGGTATATTTCAATCTATGGATTCCTACTTTAAATATCATATTTAGCCTTGTCTTGGAAATAATGTGTAGGGGTTCCCACAAATGGTGATGGGGCATGCAGCGTACGCTACGCATAGGAGCCCCAAAAAGAGGGAGCTCCAAATCTTGCTTGTACTATAACTCATCGTCGTCGATAATTGGCACATTATATTTAAACTTATCGATACAAATAAACGGTCTGCGTTTATGGGACACGCTCAAACGAAAAAATCGGTATTTGATGGCCACAAACGTAATTTTCATCTGTAAGAAATGTAGCAGTTATGTGATGTCAATTTTACATTTCCCAAGGGTTGAGCCTTGAAAAGTGATATGCCAAGCGGAAAAATTGGATGCGTCGAGTTTCGGACGTTTTGAGAGGCAGGGGAAGATTCGGATTCGGACGTACTGAGACATTTTGAAGAGGATTAACGATTTCTTGCCCTTAGTTTTTCTTAGCCTTTCATCGAATAAGCATCAATAGTATTCTGCTACTTCTTCGTGTATTCAGCGTCTAGTTAGCAAGTATTTATCAGATTAGTGGTTTCATTCGTAAAATAAGATTCGTAAGACCAATATTTCGTGTCAATATATTGACTGTTTTCCGTTAATGACAGGTTTTACCAAAGAAATACTACTTACTAGAAATAGATACATGATTAAAATCCCGTCATTATTTTGATAGATAATTACACTAGTTAATTTTATATTTTACTCTTTCAGTAACTTCAAGTTATATAATATTAAAAGTTGGAACAGGGACCATAGGGCAAAAATTCACTGCATGAGACATTCATGAAAATTCTATCTCACAGAAATAAACATATCAACAAATTCATATGGAATATAGAGTGTGGTTTCTAGATAAAGTACCGCCTGTCACCGCCGCCTCACTAACCCAGGTCACGTGACGGACATGGTTGGATCACCTTGTCCAAAAATAAGAGGGAAGACCAAAATCATACTTGCATCATCATCATCATGCTGCTGTCTGTAGACAGGTTTTAGCTGAGTCGCTGCCTCCATTTCTCTCTCTCCCTAGAAGCCTCTTTTGTACCTCTATAAGTACTATATTCTCTAATATTCCTATTCTTTTTCTCCCTCTTCCTCTTCTTCCGCTAATTTTGAATTCTAAGGTCGTCCTTTGTAAATAATGTCTTCTCATTATGTGCCCTATCCAATTTGCTTTTCTTTTCCTGATTGTTTTTATTAGCATCCTTTCTTCTCCCACCATTTATAATACTTCTTCGTTTCTCTTCCTCACTGTCCATTCCACTTTCATCATCCTCCTCCATACCCACATTTCAATACTTTCTAAGTATTTTTCCTCCTTTCTCCTTAACGTCCACGTCTCTGCACCATCTACATCTACATTATACCCTGCAAGTCAACTTTTTGGTGGATGGCAGGGGGTGCAGTGCACCAAGGGTCCATAGTTTTCCTACGTTATCTTTTCCTATTATGGTCTCTTATCGTCCTAGGGAAAAACGATCTTCTATATCGCTCCGTTCTACAGTCGATTTCGCGAATCTTATCCTCACTGTCCTGCCTTCCGAGATACGTCGGGCTTCTGATAAGTCCTATTACCTCATGCGCTAGTCACTCCGTCATAAATTTTTCCAGTAGTTTAATTCTAGCCTGCAGCCTACGTTCCTCTAACGATGTCCATTTCAGATTTTCTATTAATGATGTTACGCTTTGTTTACTATCGTAATTCCTCTTTACAAATCTATCTGCCCTGCGCTGAACCTTTTCTATCTCGTTAGTGAGTCCCTTTTCGTAGGGATCCCACACAGCTGAAGCATATTCGACCTGCGGTCGAACCAAGGATAAATAACATAATTCTTTCACTTTTTCGGAGCAATTTCGAACTATTCCCCCTATAAAGGCCAACTTTTTGTTAGCGGCACCTATCAATCGGCGAATGTGGGTGTCCAACGAGAGATCACGATGGATCGTGACACCGAGATATTTAATCGAGTCTGAAACTGGAATCTCTACTCCGTCCAACGAATAATTATTACCCAACGAGATACTCTTGGTTCTCCAGAAGTTGATGACGCAGCTTTTCTTTTGGTTGATCTCTAACTGCCATTCCTTACACCATGCAGAAATATCTTCTACGTCATTTTGGAGATACTGGTGGTCTTCCGGATTGCTTATTTCTCTATAAATGACGGTGTCGTCCGCGAAAAGCCTAATTTTACTTCTGACTACTACACCATAAAGAGCTATGCTCCATATGTAGCATTTTGCTAATTTCTTCCTTGTTTCTAAATTTATTTTCTTGCTTGTAATAATCTCCTTCTTCTCGTTAAATAATGCTTTTGCCATTGCAATCCTACTTCTAATGTCCTGTGTACTACTTCCATCCTGCGCTAAAATACTGCCAAGATATTTGAAACTACTTACTTGTTCTAGTTTTTGGCCATTTACCATTATATTTAATTCTTTATGTTCCTTTGAAACCATCAAGACTTTCCTTTTTCGGCATTGATCTTCATTTCATATTGTTGGCCAACCTCCACTAGTCTGTCTGCCATCCTCTGAAGTTCTTTCTCGTCTTCTGCTATTAACCCCTGATTATCTGCATATTTAATGGTGGTAATACTTTCACCTCCTATCTTAAATCCTTTCTCTTCCACCAACGCTTCTTCTGTTATTGCTTCTGTATAAATATTAAATATCGCTGGCGAAATAGGACATCCCTGCCTCACTCCCCTCCCTATTGAAGTACTTTCTGTTTCTTCTCCTTCAACCCTGACTCTAATCTTTTGATCAAAGTAAAGGTTTTTAAGCAGTCTTTTATCTTTCCAATCTATTCCTATTTATTTAAAATACCCAACATTTTATTCCATTTTACTCGGTCAAAAGCTTACTCCCAATCTACAAAAAAATACATATCTTTATTGACTTCTAGCGCTCTTTCTATCATCATCCTCATGCATCCTATAGCATCTCTAGTCCCTCTTCCTCTTCTGAAACCAAACTGATTATCTTGCAGCTCATATTTTACCTTCAATTCTTTTGGTTATTATTGATTAGAACTTCAGCTGTATGAAAAATTAAACTAATAGTTCTGTAATCCTTACAACATTTTGCATTGTTCTTTTTCTCAAGTGGTACCATAACAATATCTAAAAAATCTTCAGGCCATATACCAATATCATATACTTGTTTAAAGAATTTCGTGAGTTGCTTAACTGCTTTCGACCCCAAAAACTTTCTTTGGACTTCTTCAGAGTTTTTGTTCTTCCACTTTCTCCTCTCTTTCATTTTTTTCAGCATGGCTGCTGTGACCAATGGTTTTTTGTTTCTTTCGCCCGTAATCTTTCCTACCTTCTTTTCCATTACATCTTTAATGTTGCTATCTGCATTGTTCCTATTTTCTTCAGCTCTCTCCCCCAACCTTTCCTCCAGCTTAGTCATGACAGCCTCTTTGTTCTTAAAGAGTTCCTCTAAGTTCCATTTCTTGTCAACTCTTATGTTTCTCTTAACACTCTTCAGTCTACATTGTGTATTTGCCACCAAAAGATTATGGTAGTGTTTTCACATTTTTAATGCTATTTCTAAATCTTTCATTGACTAGTATGTAATCTATCTGGTATCATCTCTGGTCTCCTGTGCTTCTCCATGTGTTAAGTCTTTGCTGGTGGTGCTTAAACCATGTATTAGTTACAATCAATCTATTTCTATGGCAGAATTCCACAAGTTTCTCCCCTTTTTCATTTCTCTTCCCTAGTCCATATTTCCCCACTATGTTGTCTTCCTGTCCCTCTCCGACTACACTGTTCTAGTCTCCCATTACTATGGTGGTGACCCTTCCTTTTCCCTCCTCCACCAATATCTCCGTAATCTGTTCGTACATTTAATCTACTTCGTCCTCACCAGCATTACTTGTTGGCATATACACTTGAAATATAAGCATTTCCACTGGCTCCATCTGAAGTTTTACGGCTATTAATCTATCATTAACTGTCACTGCCTTGCTAATTCTTTCAGCTATCTCTTTTCTCATTATAATCCCCACTCCCCTTTCCTTTTTCTCTCTTCCCGAGTAAATAATAATAATAAATAAATAATAATCGCATCCGCTCCCGTCTCTTTGGCGGAGGCTGGTTCTATGGGAAGTCGGGGTGGGAAGGGAGGGCTCCTAGTAATAGGTAGTTCTAATGTCCGGCGTGTTATGGCTCCCTTGCTAACTCGGGCCCGCCGGGAGGGAGTGGCTGAGCGGGTGTTCTCCAGGTGTATACCAGGAGGAACGGTCCCCCAAGTGACGAGGGCGGTACGGGAGTCGGTGGAGTCAACGGGTTGCTCTAGGCTGCGGATGGTGGTCCATGTTGGGACTAACGACGCCTCGAAGCGCGGGTCCGAGGAGATTCTAAGTTCTTTTGAGGACTTGGTCGCCGAGGTCACTCGTGTCCGAGAGGAGTCGGGTTCTGATGTGCGGCTCGCCATTTGTAGTATTGTCCCCCGGATTGACTGTGGTTCGGAGGTTTGGAGCCGCGTGGCGGGGCTAAACCAAAGGCTATGGAATTTCTGTGTGGGCATGGGAGTCGACTTCGTTGATCTCCGGCCGGTTCTCGGATCGTGTAGGGTACCCCTAAACGGCTCTGGAGTCCATTACACGACCGAGGCTTCACAGAGTGTAGCGTGTAGGATCTTCGACCATGGTAGGTCTTTTTTAGATTAGAGAGTAGGGTAGGGTGTAGGCGTATTAGGAGATTTCATAGGGGCATCGAGTGTAATACAGTTTCTGGTCGCAAAGTGAGAGAGTCCACCTGCGAAAGCCGTAATAGAGCAGTTAATGCTTCGGGCGATAACGAGAAATTAAATATTATAGTTTTAAACTGCCGCAGCATTCGTAGGAAGTCTGCCGAACTCGAACACGTAATTCGCACGTTGCATGCGGATGTAGTTATAGGTACGGAAAGTTGGCTCACTGAAGATATCGCTAGCCAAGAAATTTTTCCGAAAAGCTATAGAGTATACAGAAAAGACCATGCCAATAGAATAGGTGGCGGAGTATTTTTGGCAATAAGTGAAAAGTACGATAGTTGTCAGATCCCTATTATCGATGAAACGACCGAGAGCGTGTGGTGTCGCCTAGGTAAGGATAATTCGAAAAAGATATATTTATGCTCATTTTACAGACCACCTAATGCCAAAGTTGATTATATTTTAAGTTTAGAGAGGCAATTAGCCGAGCTTAGATCTATTATGAACGACGGTTATGTGATAATTGGAGGCGATTTTAACTTACCGTCAATCGATTGGGAAAACCTATGTTTCGTTACGGGAGGTAAAGAACGCGAATCGTGTGAAGCCTTAATTGACACGTTTCATGAATATTCCTTAATCCAGATGGTACGAAAAGCCACGCGTTCGGGCAATGTTCTCGACTTGCTTGCTTCTAACATCCCGCATAGGATAACTAAGGTATTTACAGAGGAGGGACTTAGCGACCATCGAGCTGTGTATGCGGAGTGCGAATTAAAGCTCAAAAGACATCCTAAGCCCCTTCGGAATGTATACGCTTTCGCCAAGGCCGACTTTAAAATTTTCAGCTTACATCTCAAAAGTACCTTTGTCAGTTATCGTGAAAAGACAGAACGATTAGGTATGGAGCTATCATGGTTATTATTTATTGATATACTAGGAAAAGGTATCAATAGATTTATCCCCAGTAAGTTAAAATCTGATAAGAAAGAACCTCGTTGGTTTAATAAGGAAGTCAGGATTGCCTTAAGACGCAAAATTGAAAAACATACCTACCACCGCTTCCGATGAGTATCGCACAGCTATAGTCCATGAGTATAACAGTGCCCGCGTACTAGCGAGAAAAACCATGCGTAACGCATTTAACACCTTCCGGAATGAGGCATTAAATACAAAATTGAAGGAGGATCCAAAAGCGTTCTGGTCCTACGTAAGAGAAGTCAAGGGAGTGGGTACTTCAATACCCTCCCTGCGATGTGATTCCGGAGACATCCTTGACGATGGGGAGGATAAAGCTAATCTACTAAACGTTTACTTTGCGAAGGCGTTCACGGCAGGTGGAGATAGACTTGAAGATAATCTTATTCCCGATGGATGTACTCGGATGGATAATATTAAAATCTCTGAGGCAGGAATAGCGAAGCAACTGAGTGCGATAAAGCCCAACAAAAATCCTGGACCAGAAGGAATTCCCGCGCGTGTATTAAAAGAACTAGCAGAAGATATAGCTCCCTTCCTTCGGATAGTTTTCGAGAAATCTCTTACCCTCTGTGAGGTTCCTGATGATTGGAAACTAGCACACGTCACACCCATTCATAAGGGAGGTGACAAAGAAAACCCCGAAAATTATAGGCCGATTTCTCTAACATCATTATCATGTAAGATTTTGGAGCACATTATTGTTAGCAACACAATGCGTTATCTTGAGAGTAGATCGCTCTTAGTCAGCTGTCAACATGGCTTCAGAAAAGGTAGATCCTGTGACACCCAACTCGGTCTGTTTGTGAATGATGTTTTATCATGCGGCGAAAATAATAAGCAGGTCGATGCAGTGTTCCTTGATTTTAGAAAAGCTTTTGACAAGGTTCCCCACCGTAAGTTGTTATTAAAATTGGGAAATCTTGGCGTTAATGTGAAAGTCATTAACTGGGTTCGCGCTTTCCTTAGGAATAGAAAACAAAAAGTAGTCATCGATGGTAAGTCCTCGAGTGTGGCAGATGTAGTCTCTGGAGTGCCGCAGGGTAGTGTGATCGGACCTATGCTTTTCTTGCTTTATATAAACGACATCAGCTCAGTTGTAAAAAGTAATATCAGGCTTTTTGCGGATGACACCGTAGTCTATAGAGAAATTAGTGGTCCTAGCGACCATCGTCAGCTTCAGGATGATCTGGATGCGTTATCTGTTTGGTGCAAGGAATGGCAGCTATAAATCAATCAGAAAAAGAGTAACGTTCTAAACTTTTGGAAATCTAGAAGCCCATCGTCCGTGTTTACCTACTCGATAGATGGTGAGATCATTCCTGTTTCGGAATCCGTGAAATACCTCGGGGTAACCTTGAATCGTGACCTGTCTTGGGACACCCACATAAGACGAGTGATAGGTGCGGCAAATAAGAAGTTGGCTTTTGTGCGTAGGATAGTCAGGAAAAGCACGGAAAAGGTGAGAGAATCCTGTTATTTATCGTTGGTTAGACCTCAAATGGAATACGCAGCAGCGGTTTGGGATCCATATCAGAGGGGACTCATAAAGGATTTAGAAAAAATACAGCGGCGAGCAGCTAGATTCGTGAAAAAGAATTACGATAAAAAACAGAGCGTTACGTTACTCATTGATGAGTTGAGTTGGCCATCGTTGAAAGATCTTAGATTACAGGCGAGACTTAAACTTCTAGATAAATATAGGTCGGAGATATTCGTAAATGAAATGAAGGATATTATTCGACAACCAACGTATATCGGACGGAGGGATAATGACGACAAGATTCGCGAAATAGATAGTAGGACGGAGAGGTATAAGGAGTCCTTTTTCCCTAGGACAATACGTGACCACAATAGATAACTGTGAATAATAATTAGTTAGGAACTTGGTGCGCGGCACCCCCTGCCATCCACCGTCAAGGTGACTTGCAGGGTAATATGTAGATGTAGATGTAGATGTAAAGTTGTCTGAATTTTTCTCGCCTTCTCATTCCCACCGAACTTCACTAAGACCTACTATACCTATATTATTCCTTCTCATTTCCCTTTTTAAGTTCTGTAGTTTACCCCCTGAATTCATAGTCTTAACATTCCATGTGCCTATTCTTAATTTCTCACTACTTGCTTTCTTCTTATTAATGTAACATTTCCTCTGTGCATCTCCTAGAATATTTTACTTCCGGAATATTTTACCCCAGAGAGATCCATGGAGGTATTTGCAGCTTTTCAGCCTATCATGGGAAATATAATGAGGTAGTTTCCCCTTACTTTCTTCATCGAAGTTTCACAAGAGTGATTACCCAACTGTAGTTGTTCAGATCCGCATGATCACCCCCTACAGAGATACTGTGCAAGCTGCTGCCCTTGCACAGGAGGATAAAAAACCCCCAAGTCTGCTTCTAAGTAGGACCCTTCCACTCCGACCTTTCCGGCTTGGATGGTCCTACCAGGAGAATTATCTCCCGCCGGCATAGCTCTTTGGTTGATAACAGTACACAAACCCTCCCACCTCTGTAAGATCCTTAGGGAGGGGTATTTGCATAGGAGCCCCCAAAAATGTCATTTTGGCCCTGGTAAAAATGTTAGTTTCTCTTATGAAAAGTCATAACGACAATATAATTTCATTTCACTGTTTTATTTATTGGAAAACCTTTGTGGCGAAAACGGTATTACCTCAATTGAAAGCTATCCTTAAGGAAAGGGTGAAAATGGTAAATTATATTTAAATTAAGGCACTCAAGTACCGTTTTACTCGTGGTTATCAATTGAATCTGGCGTCACGATACCCAGGCCGCATATTGGCGTGAGGGGTTGACATGAATTAAGGTTATGCCCTGAAGTTACGAGTTAAAAGAGGATATAAAGATCTATTTTGTGCTTGAGAACAGGCATCACTTATACGATTTACTGGGTGATGACAGCCACCTAGCCTAACTAGCGTATCTTACGGGATGGTGTAATTCTGAAAAGTTACCAAATGATGCCGTGAACCTAAAAATGTTGAGAAACACTGTCCTAGATGGACCAGTCTATTGCTTAATACAGATTCTTTTATAATATTTTCCAAATTACTATATCAACTGCGGCGATAAATAAAAATATTTCATTGAATTTTTTTAACCGCTTTGGCACGCGAGCTGAAAAAGATTCTCCACCTCCGATATATTCGATGCAAGCTATAGGGTTTGCTCGGGAGTTTTTTTTTATTTTTCAAACGACACTTGAGCCACCCACGCAACCACCCCTCCCTCTAAATTATCCTTATCTCTCCCTCACTCACCTATTTCCCCTTCCTCCGCGCCCTCTTTCCCTCTTATATTCGCTCAGTCCTCCACCTGGAAATTTATTCCTTTTCATTTCCCATTATTTTAAAAATAAATTTCCCCTTTTATCTAACCAATTTTTGTTCTTAATTTTAAAAACCTTCCAAAAGGCGGCCGTAAAATCTCATTTAGCTTTTATTTCGTTCTAAATGTCCTTGTTCTCTTCAAGTCGCCTTCCTCGAAACATTCCTTCTCGTCCCACAGAGTGCATTACCTTTCCTCCACAGACGCACTTCTCTCCCATTTCCCTGAAATTAGCCTTGAAACTCTAGCTGTTGTTTTCTACATAATTCCTATCCGATAACTGTCGGGAAAACCTCAAAAAACCTGAAATGATTTTCGCTCTCCCAGCAAATTACCTATCGAAACGATCAAGAGACTTTCAGCCCATTTAAGGGAACTTGGCTATTTTTCTCCGTCGTGCTACGTACATGGACAAATTAGTTGATCGAGATATGACACGAAAGCGCTCGCTAAGATATCTCACGATTTTTACATTGTCTCCGGAACGTAGAGGAAAAGCAGGAAATTAGCTTTCGTTCATAGAGTTCTTGGCATGTAGGGAAAACAGGTGATAGTGTTTCTCGTCTTTTCCTTCATTTAGGTGATATATAGCTCCTTACCTCGCACACCGTTAATTTAACATATATTTGAGAAACAATATAGGGTCTAATATTTAAGAGAAATTTTGAAAAGTATAATTACTAGAGTTAATAAAACACTTTCCTTCCAGTCAACGATCGATATTGGCCGTTGATTTGTCCATTGTTGCTTTCTGACATTTTCTAACAGTAGAGTACAATGTTTAAATAAAAAATATTCCATGGGAAAAAATGTATCTTTTTCGCCATTACATTTATATTTAACTAACAATTCTTTTATAGGATCTCAAAAAGAATAAGTAAAAAAATAAAATATGCTTCGCCTTTTCCCTTACTATTTAAATATTCCACTATGGCACAAATGACCGAAATGCAAACGAAGTAAGCTGTAACGATGCGGATTCAAATTACATAAATTCGATAACCTTTTGCACATAAAAAAATCCGTTATGATGATAAGAGTGAAATAGCATTTAACGCCTTTTATCCTTCTTGAGGGTCGAAGGAAAAAATACAACTTACTTATAGCAATATTTATTCCTCGACTTCAATAACCCTGCCTCTTTCGTTTCCTTCCCCATTCTCTCCTTTTCGCAACTTCTTTTCTCCTCCTCCTCTCCACAACATCTCCTTCGTCTCCGCCCTCCAGACTCCACGCATCGGTCACACACACACCACCGGCTGGCGCTGTTTTATTTCTCTTTGAGGCTTTGAGGCATTTTCAAAACCATCTCTCTCTCTCTCAGCCTTTCCTCCCTCTTCCTCTTTCCCAAATGGTTCTTTAGATAACTATCTCTAAACCTGGACGTAATTAATGCCATTAAGGGAAATGGAGGCAGAGGGGCAGCGGGAGGGAAAAAAGAGGGATAGTTGTACCGCCTTTAAATGCACACGAGGGACACAGGAGTAAAGCCACTCATGGAAGGCGCCCACAGAGTGGCAGCGGTAGAGGGAGGAGGAGGATTGGATAGGAGGGAGAAAGGGAGGGAGAGAGAGAGGGGGAGGGAGAAAGGGAGGGAGAGAGAGAGAGGGAGGGAGAAAGGGAGAGAAAGAGAGAGGAGTAGGGCGCCAGTCACGACCGCTGAAATGCGAGCGGAGGAAAGGAGTTTGGAAAATTGCTTCTCCCTAAGTGGGGATCTGAGGTAATAGAGGACTTGTTTTTTCTTTGAAAATTGAGTCGAACGCACGACGGCCGACGGAGATTAAAAGGAGCCACCGCGATCACGATAATCGATATCAACGAATGAGTTGATGAACGTACGCGTCCACGAAAACTGTCCGGCGTCGACATGCTATACATTTCATATAATGATTAGAGCAAAGGTTAACAAAATTAATCTCTCTAAGCGTTCGCAACAAATCGAAAATCGAATTCTGAGGATAGATCTGCGCAATTTTTGAAAGGGATTCAATGTGTGTGTGTGTATATTTTTGGTTAATCAACCTCTGGGATTATTATAGGAAAGGGATTCAGTGTGGATCTCCATGCAGCTGCTAACATATGTATTAATCAATTCGTCATTTAGTGTTATGCTATGAAGGTCGTCATGAAAGCGCAGGCAAAAAATCAAAAGAAATCTATTCCAAAATATTCCTTCATTCTAACGGTAGTTTTCTCTGCGTTCAAACCCTGATAGGGAAGAATCCTATGATACACTCCCTCTTTCACTCACAGTTACAATCTCCTTTTTCCATTTGGGATGTCAATATTAAAAAAAAAATGTTTTTCCTTTCTTGGCATTCATTCTTTTCTCCTTTCTCCCCAATGTACCGCAGTTGCTACCCTTGTTAACCTGTTTTCCTCGACCCTTAATTATGTCTCATTTCGGTCCTCTTTTCCACCTTCCCCTCATGCCTCAACCCTCTCACTCCTGCTTTACCTGCCATTCGTTTTTCCCAAATACTCCTTAGAGCCAGCCTATTCCATCAGTTCTTCTTCTGAGAACCTCCGCGTATAGTTGTCATCGATGGGAAATACTCGCCCCCCGTTAAAGTTGCTTCGGGTGTTCCTCAGGGAAGTGTATTGGGCCCTCTGCTCTTCTTAATCTATGTAAATGATATCTGCTCGGTTGTTCGTAGTAAAATTAGGCTATTCGCCGATGACACCGTTCTATATAAAGAAATAAAAAACCAGGAAGATCATCAGTCACTGCTTGAAGACTTAAGAGCCATTTCAGCGTGGTGCAAAGAATGGCAAATTGAAACTAATTATAATAAATGTGCCGCAGTCACGTTCTGGAAAAGTAAGAACAAAGATTTAGGTTTCGAATATAAAATAGATGAAATTAGCATTCGACAAGCTGAGTATGTAAAATATTTAGGAGTAACCATTTGTCGAGATCTTTCGTGGGACATGCACATTCGTCGAGTTATAGGCGCGGCCAACAAGAAACTGGCATTCATAGGTAGAATAGTACGGAACACTACAGAGAAAGTACGCGAAACATGCTACTTATCACTGGTATGACCGCAAGTGGAATACGCAGCGAGCATATGGGATCCGTACGAGAAGGGACACATAATTCAACTAGAAAGAGTACAGCGCAGAGCAGCCAGATTTGTAAAACAAAAGTACGAACATAAGAAAAGCGTCACCTCTTTATTGAGCGATTTGAACTGGGTATCACTGGAGGACCGTAGATTGGACTCAAGGTTGAAACTTCTGGAGAAATATAGGTCGGAATGTCTAAAATAGGAGGTAGTGGGAATAATTGTGGCACCAACTTATATAGGTAAAAATGATCGAGACGATAAAATACGTGAGATCGATTGTAGGATGGGTGCGTTATCTAGGCTCGTTCTTTCCGAGGACAATACGAGATCACAATAGGAAATTTCGAATTGCGTTAGACAATCTTTAGGTAGGATTTGGTGCATTGCACCCCCTGCCACTCACCAACTTGTTGAATAGCAGGGTAACTTGTAGATGTATTTAACCCTTGCCTCAGAGAGGGGTCAAACTGAATTAATCAATGGGCAATTAGTTTCACTATTTGATGGAGCCCTGGCAAACGGTCCTCCGCCACCCATATTTCTGATTGATTGCAGGGCAATACTTTCACGTAACTCTTGGACATATGCGCTTGCTTTGGCTGCAAATATCTGCCAAAAACCCAAAAGCAAAATACAGAAAGCGATTGAAGATTTTTATTTTTAGCGATTTGGATGTAGGTTTTCGAGTTAATGGGCTGTTGCAACAACACACACCAGTGAACGTAATAATAAATATGTGTGAAGGATACATCTAATGAAAAACCATTGCAAAAATATCGTTTCTAAAAAATCTAAGAAATTTTGTTTGTGATAGATAAGTCGCGCCAAGCAGCGCATAAGTAACTCATTATATCTGAGAGCTTACAATTTGTCTCTAAGGCACGTAATTACATCGGAGTCTTTATTTTTAGACAGGATTGATCGGTATAAGTTCACGAGAGGGTTGTGATAGTGCTACGTTAGTCTTCCCGATCCTCCGTCTCAATTAGGAAAGAATTCGTGTTAATTAAAACGTAAACAGCAGATGCCCAAAATTCTTCAAAACCATTTGGCGAACTAATGAGAGGAAATTCGTATTTAAATGCCCTTTTCTTTGTAATAGGTCTCCATGAGGTTCTATCGGTAGAGGGTGCAAAATTAATGTTTGTGTTTATGGATACAATTTTTTTCCTTTCACAGGAAAAAAAAGTCTCATCTTGCTACTCCTACCGCAAATAACGCTTGAGGAATTGGTTATTACTATGTATTCGGCAGGATACTGCATGGACGTCAGCGAAAGAAAAATTCTACGGAATTTCTTCGTTGCTTAAAAATAAATAAATTCCCTTTCGAGTACAGCAGTTATCTTTCATCATCGGAGAGATGGGGCGCGAGAACACCTTTTCATTTTTCTCTTCCCATTGTTCTTCTCTTTCGTCGCAATCGCCTCATTAATGTCCCTCGAAGGGGCGCGTCCATTAGGCAATAGTTTTGCTCTCGACAAATATCCATCTTTGCACAAAGGAGCGCGCCTCGCCGCCAGCGTCTGAGCGTTTGATTGGAGGAAACGAAAGAGAGAAAGGCAACGAAAATAATGAGAAAGGGTTTGGTTGAAAGAGTGCAAAATTGGGCGCTCTTCCATTAACTTAATGAAAGAAACGCGAGCGATATCTCGTAATTACCCGAGTTAATATGAGATTAATTTGCTCCACTTATCTGCACAGAAAGTCTTGATGTGATAAAGAATTCTTGCAATGCACGAGTTATTGAAAAGTAATGAATGAACGATCTAACCTCTAACATTCGAATCGTCATTATTTAAAGTTACAGCGACAGAACTCCAAGTCGAGGCATAGGACAACTAGGAGTTTGAAATAACTTTGCATGTTTGTGGCCTAACTAGGAGTGGAAGGGCTCGCGGCAAAATATTACTAATGCTCCCTCTCCCCCTCCTCCAATAAAAATATCGTATGTCTATTTAAAACTGAACACATTGTAAAATCTACCAAGTGGCACTTATTTATCAATTATCAGAAATATGCTGAAAATATTAGGCTTTTGAAATTATTCTGACCAAAAATTATGATTAACTGGAAAGTAATTCAAAGATTAGGACAATAAAGAGAAAACGTTAAAAAAAATTATTCGAGCCGGCCACCTCCCCGGGCGCCTTGGCTCGAGACATTTGACCACCCACGCCATGCTATTGTTACGTCACTGCTGCGAGTAAATGGAAATTCGAGTTTATGGGAGCTCAAAACATCAAAAATATTTAGTATGAAGCCGAGTAATAAACTACAGTTTACATGCATATATTCGAGGTAAAAATATCAATGATAAAACTGGTTTGCTCGAAACCAATAAAGAACGCTTGCATTCTAAAGGCATGCCATGCTACATGGGCATGAAAAGAAATGTTTTCCAAAAAGCGTGGCTGCCTATTTGCAGTGCGATCGTTAAAGAATATTAGTTGCGAATCCTATATACTTAAATGTCCTGGCAGACCATCTGGTTTCTGACTCTGAAGTTACAAGTTTCGAATCCTGCTTTGGTCTTCTTGCAGGTACCAAGTTGACGAGGGGCAACTAAATATAAAACGCGCCTATTCGACGCGAAAATCAGTTATACGAAAGAGGGAATCCGGAGCGCGAAATATATTTTTCCGCGAAAATTGGGTCACGCGGTAATTTCAGTAAATTCCAAAGTTTATTTCATTTAAGCTTGGTCATCTCAGTCAACATTTGTGAAAAGAAGCCCTTGCTAAATGAAACGCAAATAACGTCAAAGAACATACCAGTCGCTAATTGCCTAATAAATGCTCCTTGAGCTCCTATTTTCCTTTCGCATGCACCCGTCTCCTCCCGTTCTACGCCTCCCTCTCCTATCTGTCCGCTCCCTATTCCACCTGACGGCGCCTCAACCCCATTTCCACTCTCTTTTTCCCATTATCCTCCCTCCCCCGACTTCTACCTCCGCTCCCCTCCCCTCTCTCTCTCTCCCCCGTCTTCATGCCTTTCCCTTCCTCTCTCTCTCTCTCTCCTCCACCACCGCCTCCCAGTCTCTGAGCCGCCTCAATTTACCACTCTTGGTCCGCGCGCTAACCAAAAGACGAAGAGCCCGCCATCTCTTGTTCTCCATGGGAACACTCTTTCAGATTGAAGCTAATGCTTTGGAGGAAATCAAAGCGTATCCACGGCAATTAGTGGACTTTTCTTTTGTTTTTTCGTGGAATTTGTGAAGTATTCGCGCACTACACTTTTCTTTTGAATGGAGAATCTCCGCTCGTCCACCCAAAAACCTTTTTAAAGGTTTTATTTTTTTTTGTTCGTATCTCTCAAAAAGCCGCGTTCGCCCCGTGATTGGTTTTAAATACTCCGTCATTCCGTCTTGTTTCTAAGGATTGGATTTCTCTGGTTGGTGGAACGAGACTTCGATGAGACTGGATGGACTGGATCCACTACTTCCCGGGAAAAAAGTCCTTTGCCTGCTCCGGTTTCAATGACGCAATAATTAGCGTAGTTATGGTCATAGCGAGCATATGATTCCAAGAATCAAGAACCATTCGTAGTGTTATCCCTCAGATCGCAATATCTAACGAACTTGAGGATACGTATTAGATCAGAGGTGCACAACTCAAAAGTTGAAACGGGTCGAAATCGACCTTGAAAGAATTAGCTGAAGAAATAGCACATTATTCTAGAAATCTATTTTGTTAAACTTGACTCGACAGTCCAATCTACGAATGTTAGCAGGGCCGTCCCTAGGGTACGGCGAATCGGGGCGGTCGCCCCCGGCCCCGCGCTAAGGAGCAAAATGAAGATTTCTGCTAACCGTGGACGACACTCAGGCGTAAATGATCAAATTATTGTTGGTTTTCCTAACAAAGACTTGTTTTTGTTAATAAACTCCAGATGAGATTTCTCATTTTAACAAACATAATAAGGAATATATGTATATTTAAATTATACAATAAAATATACCTACATATTTAAAAATATACAATATATTTTACAAATATTTTTAGTGCGCCAATTATTCCTTCATGATTTTAGATTGTTAAGGGGCCCCGCAGGTGCTGATCGCCCCAGGACCCACACCACCCTAGGGACGGCCATGAATGTTAGCCAACCCAAAAAAATTTCATTTACAACTCTGCGAATAAATATCTAGATAGAAAGTGAATTAAAATGAACGAATAAACACATTTATAAATTCATTAATTGAATTTTACGATTGCTTAAGCGGAACTTGCAAATATTTCAAGGACATTCCCAGTTAAAAATTATGAAATAAATATTCTACGAGTATTTGTCGAATTTTTAATTAACTTGAAGCGTTAAAAAAAAATTCCAGGTCACAGACAATGTTTGTAAAGTTTAATTGAAGGAATTGAAACGGATGAGCGAATCTCGAAGAAAATAAATTTTATTCAAGATCTTGTGTACGATTTTGAGTAAAATGTCAACGTTTGTACCTACGAAAATATTCTCTCGAAATTTTGTTGTTGGAAGCTTGAGTGGTAATATTTTCGAAATTCATCGAAAAAAATGGAATTCTAAGGGATTCTTTGAAATCGAAAAATAATTTCCAAAACATCGACAGATGAAATTTTTCGGTGGGGGTGCAAGGTCCGAGGAAATTCTTAAAATCTTACCACGACAAGGATAAACCAGTCAATGTCTATTTCCTTTATCAATTGAACTTCTCAAATATTCACGATCTTAATTCAACAGAGAATTATCGAGCTCGTCATATTGCTGAAAATTTCAAGAACAAATACTTAAAAACCAAACAAAAAATATATATACCTCAGGTATCTCAAATAGTCACAAAAAAGTTAAGAAAAACAATTTTTTTGTTCTTCATAACATTGTTGTGGCTATTGGAGACACCGGAGATAAGTACTTTTTTAACCTTTTGATTTTTAAGTGCTTGTTCTTGAATTCAAGACCTTATTTTAAAATTTCCACAAATTGCACTTTCATTCATCGGATTTCTGTCTTTTCAAGCATTCCATTAATATTCTATATTTTGGTCCTTAACCTTGGACTCACATTCTTTAATACGCCCAATTTTTATTTGAATTTTAACCTGGCTGACATGACCGAAAATTTTCAGATTTTCTCTGTAGGTGGTAAACGCATTTGTATCTCCGTCTTTTCCGTCTATTTAATCACATAAAAAAGCGAATAGACCCAAAATTAAAATGATCCTTCGTTTGCTATAAATTAGGCAGCGTAAGCATTTAGACACGATGAGTCTTCATAAAGAGATGTTTCCCACGGTTTAAGCGCGGTAAGTGAAAGCCGCTCACTCGCCGGCCGAAAATAAATCCTCGTCTCGGAGAAATGACGCGGAAGGGCAAAAGGAAAGACCAGGGGGACGGCGGCGTCAGGAAAACGGCAAAATGTCAACAGGACGGTCAAATTTTGGCCATACATAGAGAGGCACGAATGACGAAGAAGAGAATATAGAAATTGACGGAGAGGAAGGAAAATCATGGAAGGAGGGAAAGCATGGGAGAAAAAGGATGTACAGAAATAGCGTCGGAGGGGAAAAGGAAGAGAGATTGGGAGGAGGAAGACTCGATAGAAAGGCACAGAAGAGCGATAAATGATGAAAAAGTGGCAGAGAGCAACGAAGACCGACATTGGCATGAAGATATAAAGGTATGGGACAGAACTGAAAGCGAGAATCCTAATTTGCATCCGTGGCAACTAAGTGAGTTTAGTAACATGCAGTGTCATGGTTTACTTAAAAGACTTTATTTTCTTCAAAAAATTCTTTTAATATTAAATGGTTTAATTGTTAAACGTGAGAATTTTGGGCAGCCAATATCTAGTTATGTTGCACCAATAATATTAATTTCATAAAGCAAAATGCCATATTTATTAATTTTATAGGAATCGTTTTTCTCTTATATGTCATAAATTTCAAATAGAACACCAATCGGCCCGCCGTTTGAAACTCGTGGTGACTATATGATAAGTCCCTAAGCCTATAATAACTAAAATTCTTAACCGCAAACAATCATGAACGACAAATATCCTTTCTATTATCTTTCTTGTGCATATAACTATTCTTTTTAAATCAAAAAGTGTTCATTCGAGAGAGGCTTGATGCAATTATTATGCGTAAAGACGTAAGAACCCGAACATCAGTTGTGTTAAACGTTAGTGACTGTACTAAAAAATAGTTTTTATTGACTTCTAATTTGTCCTCTTGATTGATATTCTTGGAAATGGTCGGAAGAGACATATTTCTGTCAGCAAGGACAGACAAGAAATAAAATTCTAACAATGACCGTGCGCAATTAATCAAGGAGACTTAAACAAAGTTGGGAAACATGCACGGATGAGCAGAGAGTGAATTTTTCGCGCTCCTTAATTGAAACCAATCCAGATGGCAAATGGAGTTTTGCCTTTTATACGTCGGCGTTAATTGAAAAACGAGGGCGGATAAAGTGGCACAAAGTTAATGAATGCTATGAACCTCCACAGAGGTAAAAGTTATTCATAAGGTTCGACATACAGCGAGGAAATGCGAAACAATCTAGAAAAATTAAACGCGCGTTTTTCACAAAGACCTTTTTTTATTCGCCCCCTCTCAACCCCCCTCTCTTCCCTCCCTCGAACCCTCCCACGCTGCTCCGAAACATTGGAAATTTAATATCCGACTTGTTTCTTGGACGAGCTACGAAGCATCCAACTAAATAATGAATTTGAGAACTAACTCAATTTCCAAGGACCGTGTGAAGAGGCGAGGGAGAGAGGGAATCAACCGAGCTTAAACGACAAATGGGAGGCGGAGACACGGGAGGAGGAGGAGGTGGAAGAAGAGAAGAAGGGAGTGGAGGAACGAAAAAAGAGCAGGATAGAATGGTAAAGAGAGAGAGAGTGAAAGAAACTGATAGAAAAAACTGTAGGAACGACAGAAAGGGAGGGAGGGAAAACAGGAGGAAAGAAATGAAATGAGCAAGTGGAGTAAGATGGAGGCAAGGGATGGATGGAGAGTGGTAAGAGAGAGGAAGAGGGAGTTAGTTTCCCCCTTGGGGAGATAATCAACTCTCGGCAGACAAAAAGAACCAGATCAACTTTTGTGATGTGACTTAAAAGTTTAAATTGGACCAGCGAAAACAATGAAGAACGAGTTATTCCACTTGAAATGATTCCGTGAAAGGATGAGTCGTAATGAGGCGATGACGGGGAGGGGTTGGAGGAAAGGAGGAGGGGAGAAGGGGGAGGGGTGGGGGAGACATTAGAGGGAAGGGAGGGGGCGAAAGGAGGAAGGAGGCCGCCCAACCAAGGTGTTTGCAGATGGATGGAGAAAGGGGAACGGGGGAGGAGGAATGAGAGGTTGAGACGGAGTGATCCCGAATTAAAAAGCGTGGAATGCGTCGGCAAAAGGGAGACAATTAGCGCAGTTTGCAGTGAAGGGTTTATCAATCGTGAGAATATAGACAAGGTGACGAAAGGTATCCGAGTGACTGGAATTTCAATTTAAATTTGAGTAAATGTTCTCACTATTAATTTCTACCCTCAGTTTAAAGGAATATTTTAGGCCCTGAGAATATTACATTGCAGAATATTTTTAAGATTCCAATTATATTGAGAAATTTGTCTCGCTTGCTCGTCCTCTTCTTTCCTTTTGCTATTATCTCTCTTTTGCAGACCAAACATTTTGAACCAGCTATTTGAAACTATTTTTGCCCTCCTTTTATTTATATCATTATTCTTAGTTTTAATTCTTCTGCGTACTTTATTTTTTGGAAACTTTAATTTAGATCTCTCTAATATAAACCTAAAATTGATATTACCTTAAAGAGAACAGTAATTATTTTAATAGAATATATGAACGAATGATTTTTCATTTCAAACAACTCATTTAACTTGGAGGAATTAAAGCCATGGGGCCCATTTAAAGAGAACAATACGGAATATATATTTTTAAATAGTAGAATAGTAGATTTTGTAGCAGCCTAAACGTATACCTTATAAAAATCACGACTCACACAGTAATAATTTTTTTCATAATTTAAAATACGCAGCTTCAGGTTGTAAATCGTCCACCTTTGTTACTACTATGACTAACTACTGATTTTTATCCATGATCCTGGGACAGGGGCGAATGATTTCCTAAAGCAGAAGACTAAAATTCTCGCACATGTAAAATCTTCGTCAATTTATGAGACATACCAAAGCGTCCGAAGAGTTTGAAAGTCGAGAACTAACCATAGGGGAGAGCGGGGTAATTTGGATAATTTCACACTTAAATGCAATTTAAAAAATAAGAGCACTAATAAACTACTTTATTAATATATCAGCTGATAGCTAAATGTATTGCTTTAATACACAAAAAAGAGAATGCATAAAAACGTATCTAAACATGTTTTTCTGGACTATTGAATAACTGGATAACTAGATGGGGCAATTCGGATAACACTAATTTATACTTTTAAATGTCTTTACAAGCAACGTCCACAAGTGAACTGTTTTTTCCCTTCAGCACACACATATCTTATGAAACCACACTTCGGATTTCTGGCACTATATCCAGTCACCTTTAACAGGCTATTTTTAAAAAATAGTAGATCAGCTGACAGAAACCCCCTATTGACCCTCCTCTTCATCACTAGCCCCACTGCTCCTTTCCTCTGCACTGGAAAACGGCTTGGGAAGAGAGAGCTTACGTTTATTCTCCTTTTTCAGGGTTTTTTTTTAGATGTGAGGAATTTATTTTGGCCTTTTTTCTTGAAGCCTAGCGCTGTTTTAGCATTCAACGCTGAGATATTTTCTGGTGTGGTCGAACGAGTAGCCAAATGTTTCTGTCGTGCCGTAGTTTTCCTAATTACCTTTGCGGGGATAGAAAGAATTTCTCTACTTTTTAAAAGGTAAGACGTTGATTTCAGAGGCGTTTGAGGTGACTTAGAAGTACTGGGGACATTATCAGAAGTGTAGGCTTGTTCTTTTTTACTCTTGTCGCCTTCAGATTTTGAACACTTTGCACCGCAGTTGAAAATATATTGGAGAAAGAGAGAAGTGCGATTCGTCGATAACATGAGGACGAAATGGAAATATACCTGTGCACGAGAAATCATTAACAGCTAAGCCTACAGCTGCTGTACGCTTCCTGGCCCCATTGAACAAGGCTGCAAATTGTATTTTTGTAATATTTGAACCTGGGTTTCTGTGCAACCATGATGTAGCTTCCCGATGGTAATTTGCTTACAGAGATTTGAAAACACACCGATCAAGCGGCTGCAGGACATGTGTTGTGTGGCGAGGTAAGCATAACAATTCTATATCTTGGTCCCTACAAAACTCCAAACAATGAAGAGAAGCGTGACAGCTATGCCCATCCAGAATCAAAAAAACTTTTCCGAAAACCCGGTTAGCTTTAAAGTGCTGGAGCCAGCACAGAAACACATTAATTAATATATCTACTTTCACTAAGACAAACGGCGGATCCGTGCGGAAGATTGTCTTTAAACTCTGGGCGTTACCGCGCTCCCTTAAAAATAACCAGTGGCGGGATGTTAGTCCCAACAGCGTTGCAGCATGCCACGACTGTGATATTTTCTCCACTTTAAACGCTGGTTAGAGACCTCTTTTTTGCCTTTTTCTTCCAGATTCTTCAGAGACCTATTGCTGTGAGTAAGCTCACTTTCATCCATGTTATATATATATATATATATATATATATATATATATATATATATATATATATATATATATATATATGCACTGGTTTGTCATAAAGAGAGAATTCTGTCAAGAGTTCATTGAGCAAATTAAAATAAGTAGTCGTCGCTTCTTTATCCAGATCAGATGCTCTCGCTCGTGATAGACCTTTAGGTTTACGCAGATTTAGGTGGTTCCTTTTTACAAACCCTTGGTACCAGTTCTTTCCTGCCATTTTTTGTTCTTCAGACCATGGATGAGAAATACCATTTTCCTTAGCGTATTTGTAGGCGGCCATACGTAATTCTGAAGGTGTTACTCCAAATCTGCGTTCTTCTATAAACCTAACCGGATCGGCCAAGGATACTTCAATCTCTTTTGTGAACACTTTAGGGTGACCTATTCCTTGGAATTTCTGCACTTTTACGAGATCTGACAATCCCATCTGCTGATTCCTTTTCCGTTGACTCTTTTTTAAAAATCTTGTGTATGGAACATTATATAGTGAAGCAGCTCCAATGAGAGACAGGTTTTCCTCTAAAACACACCGTGTTTGTACTCCACTGAAGTCGAGCGTCCTCTTTCTTGTAGTGTTTAACCATATGAAAAAGAAACAAACTTGCTGTGTGCTTATTGTGTTATTCAATTGGAAAACAAAAATAATTATTAAAATATTTCACCCAGCATATTCCGGTCTAAAAAGTAGTGTATTCAGCTAGTTTAAGCAGCAAGATTGTTTATGCAAAATCTTGTAACTGACATATGACTTTATACGGAACAAACACACTTTTCAAAATACTTCTATGCTAACTGAATGTACCCGGCGTTGTTCGTGTTTTTAAGCCAAGACAAAAAATATTGGGTAAGATTTGAAAATAAAACCGAGTTAAATGCTTAATGGTATGCGATATTTCTTGTCTTCCCATCTTTTGCCTAAATAAATCAAATTTTCACGCATCCTTTATCGACTAATTTGGCGACTGTATTTTTTATCAAATAATCATAATAAATAATCGATGGAATAATTTTTAATATATAGTTATTTCATGCTAGTTGATTTCCAGTGGAAGAAACTTCATCATACTACGTGGTCATGAATCTCAAAAACATTATACCTTGGGCAGGAATTGCAAACTCTAGGGATTCAACAGATGGAAACACGTTTAAAAATATAGTCAAATTTAGCTTAACCATAAGTTATCCCATGCAAAGGTTTATTTTTTGGGTGTATTTTGTCAGGTGAATATTTTAAAGGCATACCAACGAAACAAAATGAGTTTCCCGACCTTGAAATTGAATTTGGCGATAAAAAGTGTGTTGGTATGACATGGAAAGTGTTATTGTAACCTAATAAGTATAATTGGCTTAATTGATGTATACAAATGTTCAGTTGAAGAGAAAGCAAAGTGTACATATATAGGTATTTAAGGGAGGAAGAAGTTAAAGATTATATTTTGGTTGAAATTAAAGAGTTGTTATAGAAGTTTTCTTATTGTGTCTTCTGTGATATCTTTCACATTCTTTGCTCTCAAAGTCGTAAATCTCTTTGGTCGATAGTTTCTTTTGCTCTTGCACTCGCATGTCTCAGTTTTTCTTATTTATGTCTTAAATTCCTTTGGTCAGTAGTTACTGTTGCTCTGACGTTCGCCTGCTTCACTCTTTGCTCTTCAAGTCTTTTATTTCTTTGATCGATATTTTCTGCTGCTCTGGTGAGAACCATTCGTTTGTAATTGATCTTATTTAAATCTGAAAATAATCTTTCTTTTAGGCATGGTTTCTTATTTGAACCATTGATTTGGTGAAAATGATAAAAATTAAAATGAGGTTGTTACAGAATTAAAGGGTTAACTATTCAGATACGAAACTTTTTATATTCAGTTTTATTATTGAGTAACACAACGACCGAAAAAGTATAATCCAAAACTTTTACTTAGTAAGTACAGAATCTTACCTTCCTTGCAATTATCCCAAAAGCATATGTTCCTTAATAGATGTCGAACTCGCTTATACGATAACGACGTACACCAAAAAGGAATCCTACAACCAGGGGCGCGATCACGGATCTTTATAACGCGCTGGCGTTATCGTTATCGCTACCATAACGCGACGGATAACGACATGGCGATCACCGTTCTTTAAATTTTCGCGCTACGGAAGCGATCTCTTTATGATAACGCGATTCTTAGCGCTACCACAAATCTTTCGACCTAAGCTGCGTTATGATAAAGTGCTAGAAGGTAGAGAGAAAGATGGCGCACATCACATATATATTTATATTTCTTCATACGAGCTTATTTCAGTCTTCAGTGGCGTATTTCTTCTTTTGTAATTCATAAAACCTTTTGCTTATTATTTCAGAACGGAAAATATTCAATCTTCGTTTAACTAATTGCTATTTCATTTAGTCGCTTATAAGGCATAGAGACGGTAACGTTACGCTTTGTTGTATATGTTATTTAAAGTGATATTAATACGGATATTTAGCGATATACTGAATAATATTCAGACAATTCTGATAATTAAGAAGTTCTTATTTCCATGCTTTGACGCTGTTAAGATATTATCTTCAGTATTACTTATAGTAAAATACTATATATGTGTGTGTTTGGGTCTATCACAATTCGGAAATATTGATATAATTAAATACGTTTTCGTGTCAAACTAAGTATCTCTTATAACATCTTGGGTGGAGGTAGTTAAACAAGTTGATGTTATCGCATGGTGCTTTTATTCTTTGATTTTTTCTTGATAATACTGAATTATGTGATGTTGATTAGTTTTATGCACGGCAAGTCAATGGATTGGTGAATGATATTTTCTTAGGAATTTCGAGGGAATGAGTGCTAGTATATTTTCTGTCAGCACTGTGAACAACTGAAATACCATATATTGATGGGTAATCGTGGATGGGGTAGTTCACATAGTATTTAGTCATATAACATTGCACTTGTTCCAAAAACAGCTCTATAACAATGGCCCTAGCATTGCTTGCTATTGATGTTATTGCGGAGGAGTACATCGAACATGTTGATGTCATGAGAGTACAGAGGAGGAGACTTAGAGACTCCATGGATCCCTTTGCTCTGGAGGAGGAGCAATTTCGGGTGCTGTTCAGGGTGTCGAGGGAGATGGCTCACGACCTGAGTGATGCTCTGAGACCCCACCTAACAAGGGAACGGTCTCACGGGCTGTCAGTGGAGTTGCAGGCATTTATCAAATTTTGGTTTCTTTGTCATAACCATTTGTTATGGAACTCTGTGCAATATTTTCAATTTGTCATTTGTGCTCTCAGATTTTTTGCAACGGGCTCCTATCAGAGATCTGTGGGCCAGGAGTTTTTAATATCAGTGTGCCAGTCAGGCATTTCTAAAATTTTGAAGCATGTCATCTGGGCGATAAACCGCCACTTGGTTAGGCAGTGGGTTAAATTTCCTGCCACGCAAGCAGAGAGAATTGCTGCAAAAAGAACATTTAGTTTAGGGACCAACCCCTTCCCTGGTGCCATGGCAGCAATAGACTGCACACATGTAGCTGTCATAGCTCCTAAGCAGCATGAAGATGCCTATGTCAACCGCCACCATTACCATTCCCTGAATGTTCAGATGGTAAGTATAAACATAACTAAAAAAATAATCCATTACCGAAAATATTCTTGAGGAATATTTTAGGGAGCTTCACCCATATTTCTGAAAATCTAGACCATTGTCTCATGACTGCCTTTTCGTTGAAATGTTAGATTTGTGGAGCTGACATGAGGATTTACAATGTTTGTACCAAATTCCCGGGGTCACGGCATGATGCTGGGATATGGCTGCAAAGTCCAGCAAGGGCTATAATGGAGCTGTGGCATGGCAGGGTAGAGAGATTAACCTGGCTTCTGGGTAGGCAGTTGCAACACCTTTAAAGGACTATAAATTTATTCCCTCTGTTACTGTCACCACCCCTCAGAATTCTAAAATTTAATAAACCTACCTATTTAGTGGTTGTCATTTATTGCTGCTTAATTTACTATATCCATGGTGGAAGGAGTGAGGCCTTAAGGGAAAGGTTATAGGTTCATACTTTTATACCATGCATTCTACCATAATTGATCCATTTTCTATTGAATTTTCAATTTGGGTATTTTGGATAAGCTCTCCATGATCACTGCTTTCACAAAAAAGGTGTGCACCAAAAATGTTATATATATAAGGTTGGAAATTGAAGGTATATGTATATGCTAGGGTGTTTGTTGAAGTAACTGAGTACATTCATTAAAAAGTAATATATAATTAGGTGAACAAATGAAGAGTCCCTAGTTTTGTACTTGAAATAATTTTCGGGTGAACGTTAGACATTTATTAATGACTATGAAACTGTTAGTCATGTTGAGACCTTTACTTTATTTATAAAGGTGATTCTGGTTATCCCATTGAGCCATGGATTCTGACGCCACTACCACATACAGAGCCAAGAACACCTGAGTACAGGTACACGCTGGCTCACTCAAAGGCACGGTCAGTGATAGAAAGGGTTTTTGGTGTGCTGAAGGCTACGTGGAGATGCCTTTCCCGCCAAAGGGTACTTCTCTATGAGCCTAGGAGAGCAGGGCAAATTGTAACAGCTTGTGCCGTGCTACACAATATGCGGCTCAAGTATCGCCTAGCGGAGGTGGATGAAATAGGGGATGAAGATCCAGCCTTCAATGTGATGAACCCAGAAGAACCCCTTGAAGGCCGAGCTCGCCTTGCTGAAGGCCAACGTGTGAGGAGGGCATTAATTGCTGAGCATTTCACTATTAGGAATTATTAATCTAAATTTTAAAATAATAAAAACTCTGGCGAATTCTACGCATCTTTGAGAAGGAAAAAGATTCAAATTCATCATTAAACTTTTTTATTTATGGCCTCCACCAGCCCTTCCACGGCCTTGCAGAGGCGCTCTAGGAGGCCATTTCTATTGGCCTCATTTCTTGCCTGTACTGCCATTGCCTCGGACATTTTTAGCAATGCCTCTGCCAGAGTCTGGAAGATTGAAAATCCCATTTGGTTAAAAGCTGACATACAAAAAAAACTTTAATGCTGACACATGAAATCATCACAACAATTTTCTTACTTTGGAGTTTTCACTCTGCCTCTCCTCTAGTTGAATTATCTGCCTGCGGGATTCTTCCAAATCTTTTCTAAAAGATTTTTTGGCCTTTGGTGCCGGGTCTGTAATAGATGGTATTCGGTATATTATATGGCTTAAAAAAATAACAATCTAACAGTTGTCCATAAATTCCATGTCAGTGCTTACGTTGACCTGGCAACTTCCTTTTCTTCCCCATCTGCATTGAAACTTGGGGAATCCCGGCAGAGCTGCTTGGTTCACTATCCAAGGCATCTTCTTCTTCATCACCTTCTGCATCTGTTGTGAATTTTTTGCCAATGAGAGGGTAGGAGGAAGTTATTATTTTACATGCATTTGTCTTGTCAGTAATGAATTTACTTTAAAACTAAGGAAAAGTAACAGGAAACTTTGTTCTTTCCTGGATAAATACTTTGAGACGGCATTAATTTTGATTAGTTGAGAATTTTATTTTTGATTTTAACCATCAGTTCCTTTTAGCATCTTGTGATGCTCAAAGATATCTTTTATTTCATTTACCATGATTGACTTCTTCTGCAGTGCTGCAACCCAAGTTTTCCTGCATCTGTTGGGATGGGCCTGCATCATCATCCATCAACATAATGATTGATGCCTAAAGTTAAAGAGAAAAGTTGTAGTTATAATGATTTTTTTGTTTTATGCATGTGTATGCTTTTTTTGGTGGAATGTTTTTTAAATTTACTTCAAGTGCTGTCTGGTGGAAAGGATGTTGTTTCAGGTGACTGCATGGCTTTCTTTTTTTAAGAATAGACTGGTGATGGGTTTCTCTACCCGTCCCCTTTACCTTGCATCCTATCTGCCCTCATCCAATCACTAAGGGTTGTCATGTATATGAATCCCTTTCAGCACTATCTGTGCTTTAAAAATATGAGTAACTCCTTGTGAGTGAAGGGGAGTAGGTTATCTTGAGTATGTATTCTCAAAACTAAATTGTTACCTGAGAGTTTTATATGACAGCAAGATACTCTCTGTGCTACTTAAGAATTGAATAAAAGGATTCCCTAAACCATGTGATTAATTTCGGTTATTCCTGATTTCCCAAAGACCTCATAATGTTAAAAAAAGTTATTTCTAGTGTGTGACATGAATATATTTATTCTCTATATTTAATAGGTGTTGCGTGAAGGGCTTTTATGCATCCAGATGTTTCAATAGGCTTTTTTCTTCATTACCTCTGTGTTTATATGTGATATTTTTTATCTATTTATAAAATTTGAGTAGCACTATTCGACTTTACACGGGCAGCTAAAAAAACCGTCAGTACTCAACTGTTGTACACACACACACATATATATAACTGAATGAAGAATGTTATGGACTGATATTTGAGCTCTTGATTGAGAAAGTGCCTTAAATGCTTCATTTGAGACAGTGGAAATGTAGTGCTTACATTTGGTACAAATGATTACTGAACAGTAATCAAGAAAAAATATAACTAAACAGGTACGTACATGATCTTCTGGAAGTGTATCATTGTGGCACACTCCCTGAGTAGATTCTTTGCCGATTACTACAAGAATCTTCTCTTCCCAGGCAGAGAGAACAGGGACAGTTACAGTATTCCCTGTCCTAAGCCGTGCAGCTTTGATGGTCCCCACCTTCGCCCTTACACGGCTTTTTGTGTCAGTCCAAGCCTATATGATAGCAAAAATTATCTTTTACATTTAATATCTTATATGATAAATTTGATGATGATTAATTAATGATACACCATACCTTTTGCCAATGACCAACGTCTTTGGGAGGCCCGATTTTGTTTGCCTCCTCGGCAAATTTCTCCCACGTCTTCATTAACGCCACCTTCCCATTGGGCCCACACAGTTTTCCTCTCGCAAAATCTTCATTGAGCATCATGAACTCCGCTAAATATTCTTTTTGCACCAATGAAATTTTGGCACTGCGACTCCTATTAGTTGTAGTGTATAATAATTAATGAATTAAAACTAAATCAACCCTCAGAATTAAATAAACAATACTATGTAACTTACTGTGTTTCAAATATTGAGAGATATAAAATAGAAATGTTAGAAATAAATGCTTAAAATCTCATTTATTTTTAATAGCAAATATTTTTTTCCATATTCCGCTGGTGTAATTTGAATGAATGCTAATTTTATAACATATTACAACTATTAGTACGAAATCTTTAATTAGGTAAAAATTGATTGAAAACAGATAAACTAATAGATTTACGTCACATACTCCCGTTTCGTACCGACATTTTCTATTCAAGAGACAAACTTTCACAATCCACGAACATCATTTATGATGCATATTTATTGATTCCGTAATTACAAAATGACATATTCCTTTAACAGTTAAAAAATATAAGTAATGTTAATTACCGGGCGAATTTCTTCTCTTCCATTTTTCAATATTCCATTTTTCAATATTCCAATTTTCCGCGCTTTCTCTCTTCCTTTACTCAAGTAAACAAACTTCGTTTAGGCTCATTCAAATGTTTCCAAGATTTTCATTGGTCGAAAATCCTAGCCTCTCACACAGGCGCCGAGGTATTATTTTCCGATAGTGATACCTTAAACTTCCCATTGTAACGCGCGTCGCTATATAACGCGAGATCCGTGATCGCAAACTAAGCGCTACAAGAGGAGATTCGCGTTATGGTAGCGATAGCGATAACGCGCAGGAAAGATCCGTGATCGCGCCCCAGGGCCGGTGTAGGAGGCAGTATGAACTCTAGGCGACACCTTGTACTCTATAGTCCGTCTTGCCTGTACCAGGCAGGGTGGACTCTATTAAATATATATTTTTATTTGTCAAAGTTTTCGTGTATATTTGGATTTTAACGAGCATCTCAAGATTTCTCGAAAAATATACAATAACAAAATTTTGATTTTGATAGTTTTTAAATTTATAAACTATTATAATAAACAAATCATAATTGAACATAAAGTCTTCATGCTAAATAATAATTCATTATATATTTATACAGATTGTAAAAATTATTTATTTTGTTTTTCCTTTTTTCATTGAAAAAACTTATAGGAAACGTAAACAATTCACAGATTTATTGCACACACCCATTTTTTGACAAAACATTTCCAGAAATTGAAGATTTTCACCAATTTTGAGTTGATTTTATATGTAATGTATTTAAAAGGGCTTTTTGCTAATTATAACTTTTATGTAATTTTTTCTGTTGATTCGTCAATAATAATTTGTAATAATATAATAAAAGAATATATCCACAAATTTCAAAATTTTAATGATGAACTTTAAGACAATATTTTAAAATTTTTTTGTCATGTGAGGCTTTAATTTAGGTTATTAAGTTCACGAATGTCATTTTTTACAAATTTATGATACCAAAACCGTATTCTCTTTCTTGGTCGACGATGGAGGGTATCAACTATTCTTAGATATTTGCGAAAAACGTTTTAATATATCAATTTATGCGCGTTTCGCTTAGAAGCTAACAAGATGGAAAAGTATACCGACTCCATAGTAGTAGTAGATTGGCATGAATGATAGTTTTGTATGGTGTACTTAGTCCAATAAAAAACATTAATTCTATTCTATTATAGGAAAAGTTACAATTTTCCGAATTAAAGGAAATTATTTGGGCTAATACGGCACGGATTACTATTTGCTCTTACAATTAGACAAAAATGAGAAAGTATCTTTAAATTTTATGTTTTCTATTTTTTTTAAATTTCTTATTGGTAATAGAAACTTGAATGTTTGGGCCTTCACTTGGTGGTATTCCATCTTAAGAAAACACGAGAAAATTAACTTTTACGTTGGACAGACTGGGAGAAAATTCAACATTACGTGCAAAGAACATTTGAAGGGCTTCCAGAATAACTCAATCTCCAACTCCCACTTTATCAAGATTTGTTAATTTGTAATCAGTTTTAATTTGAAAATTTGTCACTTTTCCGGAAAATGAGTCAAACTTAACGCTTTAGAGCAATTATAAATCCTAAAATGTAACAAAGATAACAATGTAACGATGTTAAATGAGTATTTGCACCTTTCCCTTTCTCCTTTCTTACTGGCCGTCGTTAATCAGAATGAGACCACACACCCTCCCCTCCCCACCTCTATCCTATAGTGTCATCTTTATCCATTCTTCTCAAGACTGCCTTGACTCTTCCCCTCTCCCGTGCCTAACTTATATATGGCGTGGTTTTGGTCCCTTTGTCTCCTGATGGTGATGCTAAGCGTCGAAACCAGGGTCGTGAGTTTTTCTAAATAAAAACTTTGGTGCTATGAGAGTTAATTTTCTCGTTTTTTTGTATTTGTAATAGGTTTAAAAAATAAATTTAAAACATCAGTTCAAAATTTTGTCATTGTATATTTCTCAAGAAATCTTAAGATGCTCATTAAAATCAAAATATACACGAAAACTTTGACAAATCAAAATATATATTTAATAGACTAGCCCAGGCAAGACGGACTCTTATCCTTCCGCCAGAGTCCATTCTACTTAGGTGAGATGGAGTCCACTCTGCCTATAGTCCGCCCTGCCCGCCGCACCGGCTCTAGGCACCAGCAAAGAAAGCACGTGCTTGGGGCGGCACATTTCCAGGGGTGGCATTTTAACCATCGTTTTTTTCGCAAAAATCCGCCAAAATACGAAAAAATGCGAGACACGAAGGTGGCAGGAATAATCTCCAGTAGTGCGAACACGCAAACAGGGACGGCTACTTCTTCTAACATCACCAGTTTCAGTGGCTTCCGGTGAGCGCAGTTTCTCAAAACTAAAACTAATAAAAAATTATTTGAGGTCAACCATGTCTCAAAATCGTTTGTCAGGACTAGCACAAATTTCAATTGAAAATACAATAGCGAAAAATTTAGATTACACCGAATTATTAAAAGACTACGCGAGTGTATAAACAAAAAAAAATAATTTCATATAAATTTCTATAAAAGTTGCATTACTTTATGTTTTGAGAAATTAGGCGCACTGGAAGACACTGTAACGTTTTTACTCATTACAGTGTAGGGTTCAAACCAAAATTTCTGTGACTGTGTTTTTATTAAAATTAAATGAGTACACCAGTTGGAAATTATTTTATTTCACTAACTACAAATTTTCTTCGTTTATTCTAAATTTTTAGCAATCCTAAAAAATTGGCGCAAAGTACAGAGAACAACAACAAATGATAAGAGAAGTATTCTTCGTGGGTAACCAAAACAATGTCCGAAATAATTATCAAAGTAACTAATAAAACTCCAAATACGTTACTATTACAAAAAGTTTTAAACAATTATGTCAAGCAATCAATTCTGATTCTTCACCATATTACCATTTTATTAAGTAATATGCGAATATATATCTTAAAAAGTAAATAACAAAACAAAAATGAACGTAAAGAATAAATAAGTAAACAAATATGAACGTGCATTGTCATGCATATCTTAATGGCGCTCAGCAATACATTAATACCGTAATTAACAAAAATAATTATTTAAACCTTTTTCATCAAATATTTCGGTGTAAAAATTAGCTCATTCGGATAATTTTAGTGGTTGAATTGTTTATTCAAAATTTGGTATCTGCAGCTATTCGGGAAGTAGACTTTATTTTGCACAAACCAACAAACTCATAAAAATATGCAATAAATATAGAAATTATCAATATTTTTTACAGAGCGATGAATAAATTAACATGTAATTAGAAAATATCTCTACAAACATTTACGGAAGGGGCGCTGGAGTGCTATCTCGCCCGGGGCGCGAAAATTCTTCGGGCTCTCTCACCTGACTTACTAAATTTATATATAACTAGTCTGCCCGTTGAGGTGCTGCTTGCAAAGTGTTAAGTTGGTTTACATAAATTTCGATACATTCATTAGACGAGCTTAGTTTATTTAGGAGCTTGTGTCAAGTGGAAATTCTAATTGACGGATGTATTTAATAAACACACCTATTTAATTTAATCAAAATCCGTCAAGCGGTTCAAGAGACGAAAGTTGAGAGTCGGAAAGACGGGCGTGCCCATAAGGCATTAGGCTGGTAAAGTATACATAAAAATAAAATGAATTAAATAAAAATTGTGACAAGAAAATAATTAATTTCAGAGTAATAGCGTATAAAACAATTTGTTTTAAACTTGAGGATTATGTTTATTACATATTCGAATCATATCAACAAGACTGCCATAATAGCGGAAATTAAATTTTTAATTTCAACTCCTGAACCCTAATCCAATTTGGTATTTGTAAATTCGAAATAATTCCATCTGATGTTGCAAATGCTAAAAATCTACATCTCTTGAGGGAGATCCTCCTAATTTATTAAACGCTTGTGACATGAATTACTCAATTTTTTTTATTTAAATCGATACGTGAGTGAAGGCATATTCGCGACGAAGTTTCGTACGCTCAAAATAAAAACGTTAGGTTGAGGGGAGGATATTTAGTGGAAGGAGACGTGGCAAAGGAACAAGGAGGGAATATGACACCCTATTAATAGAGAAGAAGAGAAAATGATGATGAAAGGAGCGCCGACCGCAAGTGAAACGCTTTCGGAGAAATGAAAGAACCGAGAGGTTTCAAAAATTTTCGCTGTACTGAGCTGTACTCCGAGCAGGAACAAGAGAGGGGGAAAGAGTGGGTGAGGAAAGGGAGAAAGGAAGTATCCTTCTGCAGTTGGACATATCAAGGAGGAGAGCGCGAAATGATCGAGAAAACGACTCGCATAGGTACGCAACGCAGAAAATTTCAGAACTTTTGATTTGATTACTTAAATGAATTTCGGTTCCGGTTCTTTCATAGTGATCAAGATTTCCGATTTAGTCATTAAAAGGACATAGTATATGAATGAAATTCCGAATCTAAAGATCAGCTGGTTTCCTTTTCTGCCTACAGTTAGTGCATATCCAACCAACAGTCGGTCACACAACTCCTCCAGCCTCAGTTTCCTTTCGACTCACTCCAATACTATATTGTAAACATATATTAACGTTCACACCATTTGCGTTATTCATACCAGGGCAGCTTTTTATTGACATTAATTTCGAAAGTTGGTTCTTGAAGTAGTCAATTAGACGTTCTCACGGCCAACTCGAGATAATTTGGCGCCCCGGAAAAGGATCTATTCAAGCAGCGTCACCCAATCAACATCAGTTCATGAAGACATTTTTACGGAGATGTCACTTTTTTAATGCTGCCTTGAACGAGTGATAAAATATAAAACAATAATGAAGAAAGTGCTTTTTAACGCTACACGCCCGTTCAGCTATAGGTAACTATGATTTATATATATAACAGATTGTCTCAACGATGTTAACATTTATTTTGCTTTAAATACCACATTAGTTTACATATTATATTATAAAATAGAACCCCCGGAGAATATTTTCTGCGAAATAAATACGATTAAAATTATTATCCTATTCTCTTTCAATGAACTGCTTGACTAAAACATTACCGTCGATCCTCAGCTGTCATACGAAATAGCTTGCTCGGTCCCCTCCTAAGTTCATAGAATGAAATTCGATACACTTGACTAATTGTAAGACAAGAAAACTTTCGGGTGGAAAGCAAGGCGTGGAACCAACTGAGTCCTTGCCCAGCGTGTTGGTTTCAATATACCCAAATAAGGATGAGTTCGCTAAGGGAACAGTTGGAAGAAATATTTTCACAGACATCTCTCTCAGCCAGCTGTGGTTAATGTGGTTCCAAGTCCTCTTAAGTAATTTAAATTGCGTGAAAAACAACACAGCATGGCCGGTTTTGTTTACAAATTTAAAAATTTAAGCCCAAGTATGCGATTAAAACTTAAACGAGACTATAAAAATTTAAAGGATTATTTACGAAAAACACCTCTGAGGACTGCTTACTGTATTCGTTTAAATATGGGAGAGTGGGAAAATAGATTTAAACTCGATACACAAAAGAAAAACCAAGGTCAAAGTTGAAATGTTTTCTGTGAATTTTTGTGATACCAACTTCGATACCTATATGAAAGGCAGTAAATTTTCCTTGATGTGGATTTCAACGTCACTTACACAGAAATTAATATTTACATTATCTGGAAGTAAATATGATTGACAAAAATTTATTTAAATTTTTTACCAAAAAACATGCAAAACAAAGCAAGCAGTATATTGCAAAGTACCAGCCAATATGGAGTGCGGTCGAGCTATGGACGGCGAACGGCAGTGAAATAGCAACGTGAGTCGAAATTAATATGCTTTATATAATTAATGATCGTAATAATTATATGGAAAGAAGTCTAGAACCATAATACACATATCACGGCTGCAAAACCTTTTACTAGGAATGACCAAAATTTAGACCACTAGCCCAAAATAAATGGAAGAAGAACACTAAAAGATACACAGTTAAACTTTTTCGTTGAATTTCTCCTTATTGTATAATATCTAAACCATACACAAAATTATAGTTCCCGATTATGTTTCAAAGCACAGTTTAATTGTGTAAAACTTTAGTAACGCTCGCCAATTGAGTGCCATATTCTAAAACCATTAATTTCACAAGTTTCATAGCCGCTCAACGGAATATTGCAATTTTTCACCGATAATGGAGAACTTTAGTAATTTTTTGCTCACATGCTAATTCCAGAGAACTATACGCAACTATTTAAGTTGCAATCGATACGAAAATTGGCGTCGCTTTAGAAAATTTGACCGACAGGTGGATGGAGTTATTTCAAGAAATGCGAAGATATGAATGACCAATTGGCTTCTAAAATTTATAAAACTCTTTAATCTATTTTTAACTAAAAGCTTGCGTTTACTTTAATCTCCTTCAACCCATCTCTAATTATGACATATTCTGATCGAAAATTCTAGGCACAGCAACGTTAGATTCGATCGATTGCCCTTGATTGCGACGACCTAAACGCAATTAGAGAATCGGAAGGCTCTGATTCGAAAAAACGACGTCTTCTTATCTTTGCTGCGGTGTAAATTTTCCAGCGGTGGGAGAAGACGTACCAACACGACGAAAAAAAATTCCTCTTGACACACTCTAAAGCACAATAAGTATTTATAGAGAAAATAGAAAAATTTATTTTCCTTTTCTTGCATGCGAGGCAGAATTATTTTACGAACATTAACACCAGCACCACTTGTTTCTAGGTCTCTTCTGCATAGAAATTGCCAAAAACCTGCAGAGAAAATGAGAAATGACTTAAATTAGATGTGAATCTAAACGAAAATTAACCAAGTAATCCCTGTTCAAACATTAACCGAAAATGTAAACGAATAACTACGAAACTGAACTGAAAATACGTATAATGAACAATTTAAAGGATGTTTTTGTAGTCTTTTGACGTTCGTATAAGAGAATTTTGAGTTAAAAATTCACGAAAAATAAATCTATATTTTAATATTTATCATCAAGAATTTTTATATTGCTTTTATTGCCAAAGTACTTTCAGTAAGAAAGGAAAAGAAACTCCAGGAAATGATAAATATAGATTTTCAATATCTAGTAGAAACTACGGAATGGAAATAAATACAGAAAAATCCAAGATCAGGCGAATATCGGAAAAAGGAGAAAAATTAAACATAAGCGATGATGGAAAACCATTAACACAAGCTTCAGACAATACATACATTGAAAAGTTCATATCGAGAGATTCACATTTCACAAATTTTTGTTAAGATATTTTAAAAGTGCATGTTAATTTACTCAGTTCTCCGTAAAATAACTAATCATAAAAAATATGCGGATTTTCATCAAGATTTTACGTTATAAATTGGTATCTGAAATTTATTCAAATGCAACCTTTTTTGATGATGATTTTTGTAAAATGCGACGGGACAACTAAAATTTTTAATGAAAAGAAAAATCAAACTCTTTTTATCATTTGAATTACTCTTATATTTTCTAAAAATAAATCCTTCTAAAAATTAAATTTTGACATTTGAGAAGGAGAAAAAATCCTGTATTTGACCGGGAATCGAACCAGATTGGCGCTTTAACCAACTAAGCTATCAATCCATTCCAAAACTTTTTACCTTTGTGAGTCACCCAAATCGTGACGGCGGTTTACCGACCACTGGTATAGGTAGTTGATCAAGAAAACGCCAACAATACTTTGGCCCCCCGAGCAGCCCTCTTGTTAGCCAGTGTCCTGTTGAATGAGAATGAATGCTGGTGATAAAATGGACAAATAAGGTGGAAAACGAGGAAATGCTAGGAAAGATAGGCGAAAAGCGAATGATTATGCAGACTGTAAAAAAGAAGAAGGCGAACCGGTTCGGATATTACCTGGGGAGAAAGAGCATTACTAAAAACATGTTAGAAGGGAAAATGGAAAGGAAAAAAGAAAGAGGAAGGAAAACGCATCAGCTGATAGATGACTTGAAGGGGAAAGAGAGCTGACAAGAAATAAAGAAGACAGCGGAAAGCAGGTGTATGTGGAGAACCAGGTTTAATAATCACAAACCTATGACTATGATGATGATGATTTATTTCCAAGGCTGGATGTGAATCTTTTTTCCAAAAGTACCCAGAGATTTTGATTTTTGCTTTGCATTGCAAAAGTAGCTAATACACAAAATCTTTCTTCAATATTTCAAAATGTAAATACGAAGTTGTAACATAAAATACCATCAAAATTTCATTAAGTACATTAAAAATTATATCTGTTCAGTTAATGATAGTTATAAAGTTTAGTACCGCTGAAACGTTCATAATTTCTCTCCTTTAGACGCCTTCTTAAACCCATTCCGCACAAAATTCCTTGATTATGTGCTGCAGATTAGATCCACAGGGCAAGAAAACGAAAGATTCTGACGGAGAGAGATTTACAGGATAAAAGAATCGTCGGTAGTGGCAGGATCACAAGGATGGAGGGGAAATTTCCCCACCCCCTCCTCATCTCCTTGGAAGTTTTTAGGTCCGCCCCTAGGTGGGAACCATAGTAATTACAAGATACCAAATAATCGTGAAAGGTCTATTTCACCATCCTTTCATAAATTATTCTGCTGATTATAGATATTAATATCTGTTGTGCATTTCTTAATATTAGCTGTTATTCAAAGTTTTTCTATACATACAAAATAATTGGCGTGTATCTGCATCGAGAACGGAAATTTTTTTGCTCCTGTTTTAGTTCCGGATCACACAAAACAAAAAATTTCGTTTCGGTTCTGGTTTCGCTCCAACAACCACCATTGAACCGGTACGAACCTGTTTTTTTCGCTCCGACTTTGAATTTTTTGAGGAAAATTTCAAGAGAATTCCTAAATAATCTTTATTAATTAATTTGACTTTTTTATTTTGAACCAAATGCATCTTAGCTATCGAAAATCGAGAAGATAAAAAAATATCCGCATGTAACTTCTTAAATTTCTTAGATTTACGTGAAGTATTTTATAAGAAATGCATTTGAGTTTTGGCCTTCTAGTGTAAACTATCACACATCGCGGGCCGCAAAAATGTACCACGGGGGCCGCATGCGGACCGCGAATCTGAGACCTCTGATTTAGAAGTCACGGATTAGAATAATTTACATTATTCGTTATGACACTGCTAACCACTGATCTTCAGTAAAAACAATTATATTTTTGAATGCGATGGTGTGGTGTTAATGAATAGAAATGTATAGGTACGTTCGATAACTTTGAAATATCATAAAACCTCATTAATTCGGACCTCAATGATTGTGAATATTCAAAACTTTTTAACTCACGAAAAATTCGGAACATTCCCAATTAACGAGAATGTTGCTTCAGTTACCAGGCTACATATTTTTTAAAGCTGGTTGTGTGTTTCTAAGTTTTGCGTTAGCTGAGATCTCGTGAAACTGATTAAATAATGCTCGACTGTGTGAAACTCGCCCATATTGGTCGCAAAAAGGCAAGAAATAACTCTTTCGACAATGTCACTGTAATTATAATAGGAAAATATTCAGGTTATTGCAGTACAAGAAAATCGGAGTTATTCTTATTTTAATGAAATTTTCCTTGCCGAGATGTTCCACGTTTTCATTTCGTTTGAAGTTGTTTCGCTGAAAGCATTTCTTGAGAGTTTGTGCTTATTGTGCGACAAACTTAAGACTGCGCGTTTATTCTCATTTTTCAAACTCAGCAAAAAGGCATGAACATTTGAGAGAATTTCATAATTTTGTAGATTATGAATCGAGAGAGTTATTAAGACATGTTGGAACACGATGGCTCTCATTAAATCCGTGCGTTAAAGTAATGAATTAAAATATATTTTAGAAAAACAAAATTCCTTCATGGAGTTTGATTCCCAGTGGAGGAGAAACTTTTCTTCTCTGTATTGGATTGCTAAGAGACATTTATCATCTAAAAACTACAGCAATGGGGTTTTTCACCCATTCTGTTAGTGTCTCACAACAATTTTTTTGTCGCCAGAACTGCCAGTGTCCTTCCCTAAAAGCTCAGGGAGTTAGCAACCCTAGCTAACACCGACGAAGTTCACGAAGTAAAACTAGCGATTGTAGGGAAAGCGATATAACCAAAATCAATAAGAAATTTGAATTTGATTTCCTTTACTGTTGGAACAATTTTTGAAACGAGAAAAAAGTCTGCTATGACCGGGAATTGAACATCCGTGTTCAGAAACGAGAGAAAATGTTCTGCTACGATAGTTCAGGGGTAGAATATCCGCCCGGCAAGTGGAAGACCCGGGTTCAATTCCCGGTCATAGCAGACTTTTTTCTAGTTTCAAAAATTGTTCCAACTTTCACAGCTTATGCCTGTCTGCATAGGATCTTCGGATCATATCATTCCATCAATTTCCTTTACTGTGATAAACAATACAAACCGAAGTGTTTGGTTCATGCAAAACCTGTTTTCAGAATGATTCCAATAGAACTTTATGCCTGAGGTTCGCCAATTTTTAGCTGTTTTTTTAATGCGCTTATTGTTTCACTTTTGCGTCTGTCAGTTTGTTGACTTGCTTAAATTGAAATTATGACGAAACCGTAAACGATAGAGAGCTGAAACTTGGAGGGTAGATTTCTGTACTACTGCCATTTGTTTTTCTTTAGATTTCAATAAAAAAAATATAGATCGTATTGGAGAGCCTTTAAAATATTTTTTAATATTTCCGAAGGGATAAAAGATTAAAATCTAAATTTCCTAATTAATGCCATATGTTCTTGAAAAGTTTGAGAAAAATCCAAAGAGAAATTCCTATGTTATTTTGAAAATTTTTATTTTTTTATTAATTCTTGTCAACGAAAACAATCTTCGTAGTAACTTAAGTAAACTAGATTTACTAAAAATACTTGAATACGTTTAATTTCCTTCTGTGTGCACAAAGCGGTTAATAAGTGAAAATGAATGACTAATTTACGATGAAGGAATGAACTTGAACTAAAGATTACGTTACAATTACTCAAGTGAAATATATTTTAACTATTTTTCGATCGTTTTAATTATATCTACGAAGGTATAAAAGCTGAAACTTTTCGTGTACATTTCTTCATTGATGCCGTTCATTCTTTATAAGTTTCAGTTTTACAGAGGCGCATAGGGAAACGTTAAAAATGTTATTATGAAACTGTGTTCTAAACTTGAATGACATTTTGGAAGAATCAATTATCCAAAAAAAGTATACTTTTACTTAAATTTATGTAGAATTATGATGCACAATACAACGCTAACTTAGCTATTAAGTCTCTCTAATTTAAACGTTAACTTCACTTTCACGTGGTACGCCCCGTTATAAAACAAACGAGGCTCTAATGACCGAAAATGTGGCGGCAGAGGCGGATATAGGGGCTAAGCGATCTAGGACAGTGTTTCTCAACCGAAAACCAGTCGCGGACTGGTAAAAGTTATGAACATTCCACCGAGGCCCGGTAAAATTCAGCAATTTACATTCAGTATTTTTATTCAATTAAATTTCATTAAAACATAAGAATAAAACACTTCTAATAGCATTACATTTTTGAAAAATATCACAGTTTTATCATATAGTCAGTGCGATTGCTGCTGCTCCTTCTCGCTAATCAATTTTTCTATTCTTGGACTGAGAGGTAACTGCTAAACGTAGTGCGCGGCTAACAGCAAGTCGATTTCTTTCTTTTGTCTCTATGGCAGTCATGGCTGAAAAGGCGATTTCCCACAAGTAAGTGGTTGAAAATGGTAATAAAAACTTGACTGCGTTTTCATACAATTCTGGATACTCAGTCTTGACATTTAGCCAAAATTTAGTCACACTCGTCGAGTTAAAGGATGATTTTAATCCTAAATCTGAAGATAGTTAAATTAGTTGTTCCTCTTCAGTGTTCGTCAGCCTATTGTTTTCATGTACTATAAACGGGTCTATAAACCATAAATTTCCTAATCGTAGATCTTCCTCTGGTGGGTAATAGGCATCGAATGCTCGAGAAAGTGCTTCAAGATGTTCACAAATAATTCTCGTGATGCTTGCAATATCCAACTTCACTGAACCCACGAAATCAGAAAACAAAGGAAACATTTCGTAATTTCTATCACGTACCCGCTTGCACCAAAGTGTTAACTTTTTTTTTAATGCGTCCATTTTATTGTTCAAATTAAAAATAGTTGTCATGTGCCCCTGAAGACTGAAATTCAACTCGTTAACAAGGAAAAATATATCAGCTAAATATGACAGTTTTGCTATCCATTCTTTGCAACAGAAACAGTCAGCAAATGCCGATTTTTTTTCATGTAAAAATAATTCAACTTCTCGCCTTAGTTCAAATAACCTTTTCAAAACTTTTCCTCTCGATAGCCACCAAACTTCTGCATGAAGTAGGAAGTGCACGTGATCAGCGCCCATTTCTTCGCACAAGATAGAAAAAGTCGTGAATTCAATGCACTGCCCTTTATAAAGTTTACAATTTTTACTGATTTCATGAGAACATCATTTAGGTCTGGAGACATTTTTTCGTTGCTAAATGCTCGCGGTGTATGAAGCAGTGAGTAACTACCATTCTAGCGTAACCTAATTTTCTTATTCTTGTTACTACTCCAGAATGCCTGCCAGTCAGGCTTGCTGCTCCATCTGTGCATATTCCGACACAATTTTTCCATTCAAGACTTTTACTTTCAATGTCCTTATTTATTGGGTTGAATATTTCAGAGCTTGTGGTTTGAGAAGGCAGTTCAGGGCAACATAATAATTCTTCCTTCATATCTCCTGCATCAAAATCAATGAAACGCAAATAACATAAAAGTATTGCTCTATTAGAAACATCTGTTGACTCATCTAACTGTATTGCAAACCATTTAGATATTTTGATATTTTGGATCAACTGATCTTCAACGTCCGAGGATAATTCGGAAATCCTGCGCTCAACAGTAACATTGGAAAGTGGAATGGTTTTCATTTTGTCTCCGGCTGTTGGACCTAAAACTTCATTACAAACTTCTACCAAACAAGGTTTTCTCAATTCTTCGCCAATTGAATATGGTTTCTTGCATTTAGCTATTTGAAAGGCCACCAAATAAGAAGATTTTAATAAGGACTTTTCTACCGCAAAAAAACTTTTTAAATACATTATTTCGTGATTTCACCACCTGCAATTTTCGTTGGAAAAATTATACTGGTTTATTTTGTAATTCTGGGTGTTTTGAGTTCAAATGACGAGAAAGCTTTGCAGGTTTCAAACATTTGTTTGACAGAATATCCCCACAAATTATACACTGTGGTTTTGGTAAAAACCTTTCAGATCCCGGACATACGATGAAACCTAATTTTAAATATTCACTGCTTTATCTCCGAACAAAACCAGTCTTTTTCTTTTTCTCGCGCGGACAGTCAATTTCATCTGCAGCATCCGATTCATTATTAATATTACTGGTTGATGGAAATTTAGTATTTGCCTCTTTTTTAAAAAAAACTGGGCAATGTTTCTTTTCTTCGTTTGTCACTCATTTTTAAGCAACCCCACTTATCAGCATGTAATTATCAATAATTTGACAATTCTCCATTTTGACGCACAGTTCCGAAACTGAAAACAAACAAGCCTATCATTAAATTTTATTATAAGTAAAATCAAATGAAAGTTTTTGTAGTAAATAAGAAATATTTACAGTAAATTAAATTATAGAGTATAATTTTATAGGCAATTTAAATATCTTGACATCCATTGACTTGGCATACGTAGCAGCTTCAGACATTTCGCCGCCCTCCCTCCCCACGTCATGTTTTGGGGGTATTCGACGGTCAAGAATTTTATTTTACTAAATTATTAATATCTATAATTATCACACAATCGAGCCAATATTTGATTTAGAGCTTCTAACCAGAATAAGTGGATTTTATTGTAATGCCATTGGTTTAAAATTACGACGCTAACTATTGACGACGTCATAATCCTAAAATACGAAATTTTAGCAAACGGGAAAAAATTAATGTCGTATTTTGTTAAGTTTTCCTATCAATTTATAAATGTAATTATTGAAGAAAGTGAACAGATTTGAAACTTGGTTTGTCAAAATCATGGAAACATTAATGCTACAACCTTTTATTACTATCAACGGAAAAATATGAAGTCGTGGGTATTTCGGGATTTATTTTCATCCGAAAACATTCTAAAGGGCACCGATAATCCTAACACAAAATATTCCAAGTTTTGCAAATTTTTTGTGTAAAATATAGACTATTGTCTTAATGATGTTTATTTATATTTCTGATGCAGGGCGATCCGAATCAATGAACTTGAAAAGCGAAAACAATGACGCTCTTGCAGTATGCAAGCATCGAAAACTTGTATTAGTATTATCATTTAAAAGGTAAGCTATTAGCCATATATTTACAAAATTACAAGTATTTAAATACTACAGATGACGAATTCATTTCCCATTTTATGAATCGTAAAAATCACATTAAAGAAACAAAAAGAATGTGTGTACATCGCTATTTATTTTTCACAGGGGTTGTGATTTTTCATACCTAACAAAAATAATTTATCTAGAAAATTTTCAACTTCAATGATGTCTTTACACTGCAAATGCATGAGCATCGAAACTTAAAAATGAATTATTTTGAAATAATCTTTCATATACTAACTATACTGATATACTGTCGAAATTAAATATTTTTTACTACTTACTTATTCCACGCCGAATTATATCTCTTTCCTCTGATGTCGGGAACAATTAGTATTTCACTCCGCTGGCTAAATATTTTGATATAAAAATGAAAATAACATAAGAATATATAATTCTTGTCCACTTTTAGAAATGGTGTTTATCAAATATAACATCTAATGTTAGATGTTTGAATAGATCGTCATAAAACACTACTAACCTGCGCCAAAGACGAATATAAAAAAGCACAATACAAAACCGCGGAGTGTTCCTTCTTCTGTAACTAGTAATACAAGACTGGCGGAGGGTGCACAAAATACGTTTACTTGGACTGGCGATGAAAGGTTATGGCCAGTAACCTCGAGAGAAAACGTCACACTGGAAAAACCTCTTTAAAGCAATTCAGAAATGACCCTTCATATGGCGCTTGGTGGACAAAATGTTATCTTTAGTAGAGGCTGCCGACATTCCCTTCTCACTCTTAGCGCTCTGCAGGAATTCTCGAAAGGGTCAATCCTGCCATTGGAGGGGGTCTTTTCGGCATGCGATATCTTAAGGAAATGGCGAAGGACACATTCGGGTAGCGACCCGAAGCTGTTGAGGATTAGTTGCACGGCTAAAAGTAGACCTTTCTATTTCTTTTGTTCTTTACTGGTGCATTTGGACCCCATGACCATGCTGCGTGGTTATAGCGAGGGATGAATGCAAGATGAGGCGAGTCTCCTGGCCGTAGGGAAATCTTCCTTAATTTTGCTTTCTCCTGCGCAAATGTTTATACGAAACCCATGCAGCAGTAAAAATGCCAGAAAATTCACATCCGGTATCCGTGGTCCTTATTTTTCATAGAATCCGCATTCCGAAATACCTCTTCTCCATTCGGGATATTCACGGTTATAGCACTCTAAGCATTAATATTTAGCCACAACTTCGCAGATTTTCATCCTGCAGCAAGTAGAAAACTGTTTTACAGGACTTCAGAGTCGTAGCAATATAAAAAATATTAAGGCTTTCTTTAAACTTTCCACAAAGTTTCGCGGATCGGCAAGTAATCGGCCGCGGACCGGCGGTTGAGAAACACTGATCTAGGGGACCACCTAGGGCAGGACTGGCGAACCTTATCTAGCTTGCGGGCCAAAATTAACTTAATAGGAGAAAATGTGCCTCTTTGCGTGCCAGTATCATAAAAAAATGTTATCTGGGTCTATTCTTACAATGTAGCATATAGTATGTCCTTTCCCACACTGGGATAAATTTATATTATGTGATTCAAATGATATATTGAATACAAAGTACAAAATATAGTTTTTATCGAATTATTATAGCAAATCCCACATCTTCTAGACTACAAATAGTATTAAACTCTAACGAAAAATAAGGTCCATTAATGATTAATGTTATCTTTAGTGGAGGTGGTACTCTCTAAAAACATTAGGAATCTCATGAAAAATCGCTATACGTGTAAACGATTTAATAAATGACATGAATGAAGTAATGAAAAAGATGTATGACATAAACGGACTGATCCGAGGCATCAACCTCCGTTTGTCAAATTCCAGTTAAATACTTATCGGATGTTAACGACACAATAAAAATGTCAGATACAGAACACAGAGCATAATCCCTGTGGGCCGATGACACCTTTGGGACGGTTCCTTCTCGGGCCAAGATGTTTTCTTTTCAAACTCTAAAGATATTAGATTTGCACATGCGTCTGCATGCAGGTAATTTTGGCACCGCCACAAAAAACACAATTCTTTATCGTTCTTTTCAATTGCACCATACCATTCAGTCCAGCAATCCTTAAAAATCCTTTCGCTTCCTTCACCAGAAAATTTTGCTTTTTTTTATTCCTCGATTCCACCATTATTCAAGGAGAAAATTTTTAATATATAATATATAAACTGCTATTCACAAAAACAAAAATTACCTTAATTCACTTGAAAACACCGACTAATAAAATAAAAAGCAGCGTAAAGTGTTTATAATAGTCGCCGATAGGTGGTGTAGTTGTTGCAGCTAAAAAATTTAGTTTTAAAAATATCTCTTCAACAATGCATTATATGAGAAAAATCATAATATAACTTGTAAACGAAGCCTCTCTTTCGCATCGTTTCAATACGTACATTTATTTACATTAATTTCCGGGATCACTTTCGCCATGCCGCTGTATTAGCGAGTGGCACATCTCATTTCTTATTTCATTTTGTGGCGTGCCAACCAAAATCGTTCCACGTGCCACTCTTGGCACGCGTGTCATAGGTTCGCCAGCCCCGTCCTAGTGCCTCGCACCTATGAGGGGCCTCGCGCCTGTGGGGGTCCTCGCGTCTATGGGAGCCTCGCGCCTGTGGTGGCCTCGCTTCTAAAGAGAGTTAGTGTTAATAGAGTCGGGTGCTTAGCGCGAGAGGAGAAAGAAATATATAGATTGTGTAAAATTCTCAACATAAATAAACGGTCACATGCTCTAAATGATGACGACGATGCACATACATTATATTTGGCGAAGACCAGCCTCAACTGACGGGTACCCTAAAAAATAATTATTCCAATCGAAAACTTTGAACTGAAATCAACATCGACCTCAGAAGCCCGCCTACTATACTGTTAATACATATCCAAATAAATTATTAAGAATTTGATAGTCTGTTTTCCTCCGTAAAACTTAACCACATGTATTCAGAATTCGCAAGTCGTGGGCCCCACAAGCTACTATCACTTAGGGCAGGGGTCGGCAACCTTTCAAAGTAAATTATCCTTTTTTGTTTTTGTTTTTTCATTCCAAATCACTTGGGAGCCGCACAGCGACAACCAGTACGACCGTTTTACTTTCTCATATACGTAGAATATTGATTGTATTGTAATCGTGAAAAAATTCGACTTCTAGATTTTTATGGAAATACACGTTTTAGGGTATCCGGAAAGTTCACCGCCAGCCATTCATCGCAATCAATTCATCGCCAGCAATTCAACGCCGAGGAAAATTCACCGCCAGAAATTCATCGCCACGGAAAATTCACCGCCAGAAATTCACCGCCACAGAAAATTCGTCGCCATGGAAAATTTATTGGCTTGTATGGATCATGTTGTTAACAAATGCTGTCTTAAAAATGCGTGTGCGGAGTCCACGCCGACAGAAGAATATAAGGGCAAATAATCCAACTATAGCGGTTTTAATTAATTCGATAATGTTTCATTTTTGACCGGGGACTAAATGGAAGTAATCCACATTTACAAGCAATATGCCAATTGTTTATGACAACCGAATGAGAATTTTTTAAATAATGATACGCAGAGTCAGTGCATGAGTCAGAGGGGAGGGGGGACCCGAGGATTCCCTAGTCTAAAATTCCGTACTTCTATGTTAACTCCACGCGCTTATTAATGAGAGGTGATAGGTGTGAGAAATTGATGGTGTCAGTCGCTTTGGTTCTGTTGCTACGCATTATTTACATCATTGGCAGTGAATTACCAAGCATACAGATTTAATTTCGGGACAATGACCAAACGAATATACCTATATGAGAAAGTTTGTGCAATGTATATAGTGCCGTTTATTTTTTACAAATTCGAATATCTTCAATAAGCTTGTTTCATGGCTGATAAAGGTTAGGGAGCTTAGCTAACATCTTATGAGCCACAGGCATGTACTCAAGGAGCCATATGCGTCTCTAAAGCCGTAGTTTGCCAGCCGCTGACCTTGGAACCTCGCACCCCCTAAATTCGCGCCTGTGTGACGATATAACCACATGAAATATAAAAAACGCGTTCATGGATAACATTCTAGATAGATACTTGTTAGAGATACGCCTTGAGAGTTGAAGAAAGAAGTGTAAAGGATTTGTTTCTATAGCACACCGCAACTACCCTCCCGGCTGACAAGCGATGATCTGGAAATTTTAAATGTCTTTTTATGCCACCCATCACTTCGTCTCTCATTCAGCCAATGGACCAAGATGAAATTTTGAGCTGTAAAGGCTTTTACCAGAGGAAGCAAGTTTTTTGAAAGAAAGGCGGAGAAAGAGACAATAGGAGAAAGAGACAATAGGAGAAAGAACGCTTGAAAATTGAAGGACCTACGACACTCTATTGATATTTATGCTTTGAGTTGACAAAAAATCATCAATCTGCCATTTCAAACTCATGAATGAAACTCGTACTTTATTAGGATTCTCATACCCTGGTGATGTTATTACAAAATCGTTTCTTTGATAAGCATTCAAATGACTGCGTCATAATTGCCCTCACTGAGTGTATTACGGATTACAATATAAAAATATGCAGTCCCAAGTGAACAGTTAATTGATATTGCCTATTTGATACCAGCAATATAGCAATCTCCGTCTTCGGAAAAATATCCTTCATTAATAGACTTGATAGATTTTTCTAAAAAAATATTCTCTGCTGATGAAAAATTTCGAAATTTTAATTATTTACAAGTTAATTGAATAATAAAAAACAAAAAGTTTAAAGCATACGAAAGGATGCCTTCTCTCTTGCTATGGCTTTTATAAAAGCGATAAATAAATTTCCATCCCTACATTTTTCCATTCTCTATCAGCAAAACAATAAATCAATCTCCACGTGGTTATATATCTTATTCCAAAAGTTTGCCACTTCTATGTTTATAACTTTCATCCTCCTTGTTTGTAGGATGCATGTCTTTCGTAAACCCAAAAAATTATTCGTCACAGATATTGCTATTGAGCATTCTATCCTAGATAAAAGAAAATGGTCAATAATCTCCTAACATACCGACTCTGACGTCAACGTTAATGATTTCGACTGTTGCTCGGAACGGCCTTCTATTTCGAAAGAAACGTTAGCTCTCGTTTCGAACTAATTGCTTTGATAAAGAGTTCTAAATGAGAAACCATAGCTACGCATCCAGGAAATATTAAGTTTCCATAGGACAGATTAAAGTTTCCTTTGTGTAAAAGGATATGGTACCTCAGCATTATTTATATCGACCAATCACGGAACACTCGTCCGCTTTTCGATTTCAAAGCTCTTTAATTTTCAGTCCGAAAGACGAGGTTCGAAGTCGAAAGAGGTACGGGGAGTGAGCGGCAAAGGCGATTAGAACGGTTTTCGTGCTCATCAACTCCTAACGACTCTCGAAGAGATGAGGGAGGAGCAGATAGAGAGTGGGAGAGAGGGGAAAAGAGAGAGGGAAGAGTGACAGAGGGAGAATAGGAGGGAGGAGTGAGGAAAGTGGGAGGGAGGAGAAATGGCGAGAGGAGAGAGTGAAAGTGAAGAGGGAGACTAGAAATGGGAGAGGTGAGAGGGGAAGGAGGACGAAGAATGGAGGAGAGGGGAAAAAGTGTGTGAGAGAAAGGAGACGAGTAGGAGGATGGATGGGGAGAGAGCTAGGAAGAGAAGAAAGGGATGGGACGGGTGGTTAGTAGTAGTAGAGTTAGAGAAGGGCGTGGAGAGAGAGAGAGAAATGAAGAGAGGGAGTGACATGTGGAGAGAGAGAGAGGTAGAGGAAAGAGGGGCTGGGATGAGAGGACGAGGGGGAGGAGGGTGAAAGGGGGGGAAGATAAAAAAGGAGAAGGGGTATAGAGGAAGGGAAGAGGGGAGCACGAAATATGGCGTTTCAGAAATAAAAACCGAGAGAGAGAGGGAGAAGGGAATGGCCAAAAAGACCTCGAATACGGAACAGAATGAGGATTTTTTTCAAATCCGTACATTTATTTATTAAAGGACCAAAAAGGGATTATAACCTCACGACCGTGTATTCCCACCGTCGATCCCCTACAGCCATTTCTCTTTTTCGTTATTTTTCTTTGGCGTGCGCGTACACTCCTACCTCCTTCCCTCCCTCCCTCCCTCCTTCCCCCCTCCCATGTGCTCCGATCGTCTTTACCTAACTCCTGCCGTCCCCCCTCACCCACTCCTCCCCAAATTCTTCCCCCCACCCCTTCTCCTCGCAATCCTTTCTCCACCCTTTTATACTTTGTAATCCGATCCTTGCGTCAATTCCCCTATCCGAATCATCTCCCTCTTTCATTCTTTCCCTCTCCATTTGCTTATCTCCCCTCCCTCTACCTCCTATCCACGTCTGCTCCTCTTTGTCACCTCACTTCCCTCATTCCATCACTTCTTCCTCCATTCTAAAACTATCCACCGGATTTCCTCCGAATACATTTCTCCGCCCTCTCTTCCTCCCCCCCCCCTCTCCATCTCTCTCTCTCTCTTCATCCTAATTACTTTCGCTATCCTCCGACCTTCTCACTCCTATATCTGCTATTCTATTCATTATTCCTAGATGATCTCCTTTCCACCATTTGTTTATTTCCCGTCTTCCCATTTTCCACATTTTTATTCACCACTTGCCCTTCTCCTCTTTCCATTTCCCTTCGCGCTTCCCTAATCACCCCTCCTCTCTCTCTCTTCTTCCCACGTATCTCCATATCTTCAATCCACTTCCTCCTCTCTCTCGATAATCCTTGCCTTCAAAACGACCTCCTTCCACCACGACCTCTCCCCCTCTTTCTTTCTCCTCCCTTTCTTCCTTCTCCCTCTCTCTCCCTTCCCCCCACTCTCTCTCCCTTCCCTCCACTCTCTCTCCCTTCCCCCTGCTCCCTATTCCTTATCCTTTCCCCATATAATCCCTCTTTCCATTCATTTATCGCCTTCTTTTTTATACCCCTCAGTATTCATCGGAAGGCCTTTTCGACTAAATAAAACCCCGTTCATTATTCCTCATATCTCGCTCTCCAATTTCCCGGAAAATGCAATATGACGTCAAGTATTTCTTTTGTGATTTCAAAATGATGCAATGTTTTTTACCGTCCCTCTAATTGCCTGTGTAAATAGGTTAAATTACAGTAGAGGAGGAGAAGGAAATTCGTGAGAACGCTGTCAAATATCAATATAGAACATTTTATATTTTAATGAATTAAAATCCGTCTTCAGAATATGATTGCTATGTAAAGCTCTGATGACAGTTTTTAGAAAATTTCGGTGTGTCAAGTCGGAAAGTGGAGTGTTCAAGGCGGTAAGTAATAAAAACGAAAATTTTCCAATCCCAATTAGAGACGGAAAGCTGAAAATACGTGGTGTAATGGGAAAAGAAGCAGTGCCAAAATAGTAAATATATTCGCCTTAATGCAAGGATAGGCAACATTTGCCATCTCAGGAAACAAGTAATGATGCAAATTTCGGTAAATAACTATAGAGTCACTATAATTGTGGGTGATTTCAATAAACTTACAGTTGAATGGAATCATAACTGCTTTTATTCATATGGTAGCTTAAAATTAATTAAAAAATAAATTTTTAAATGATAATTTGAAAGAGAACACAAAAGTATTTTAGACTTAGGCCATCGGAGTCCAAAGTAGAGGCTCTAACACTGCATTACTGAGACCGGAAACAGGTACTGTAGTTCACTACAGTGCGGTGAAAGCAAACTTGTTAATTAAACATTTTCAGAAAAGTTTTACTTTCTGTAGGGACGCTGGTGAGAGATCCATCCCAATGCATCAAGAAAATTCGATGGAGGAATAGATGCGCTCAGTAAGAGATATTTTACAGCAATTTCATTCAATCAAATTAAACAATCCTTCTCGGCATGAGGAAATATCTCTGCGATTATTAGAAGAGTTAGATTTTGAAATATGAAATATTTTAAAATAACACTCGAAAAATAAATTACGCAAGATGTCGTCCTAAATGTTTGAAGTTAGCCCATCCTTAAAGTCGACGACAATGAGAAACCTGAAAACTACTGGCCCATTTCCTTAACGTCATAATTGTGCAAGATATTTAAGAATATATATTTTATCTCTATTATGCGCTTTTTAGATAGTCGTTCTTTGCTAAGCAAACGCCAGAACGGATTCCGGAATGGAAAATCATATGCAACACGCTCGGCCTTTTTGTGAACGATTTATTGTGAATCGGAGAGAAAAATACTTAGGCCGATTTCGTTTTTCTTGAATTCAGTAATGCATTTGATAAAATACCTTACCATATATTAACAGCAAAGCTAGGTAAATACTGTATCAAATTGAAAGTTGTGAGGAGGATGAAAGACTTCTTCTCGATTGGAGAACAGTACATAGTTATTGATGGGAAGTGCTCATCGCGGCTAGTGGTTCACAGGGAAGTGTCTTAAGCTCTCTGCTATTCTCAATGTACGCAAAACACATCTGCTCGATAGTTCGTTGTAAAATAAGACTTTTTACAGCTGACGCGAGAGAGATAAACAACCATCAGCAACTACAAGATTTAAGAGCGATTTCCGCGTGCTGCAAATAATTGCAAATTCAAATTAATTAAAAATTCCGTCGTAATTCCTGGGAAGGCAAAAACAAAGAGATAGATTTCGATTATAAAATCTATGGACTAAATATCTATGTAGCTGAGTCTGTTAGATATTTTGGAGTATCTATTTGTCGCTAATCGTCTGATTGTAGGCGCTGCCAACAAGAAGTTGTCGCCTCTTTCGATACAATTGAAATTTTAATTCATTCCGAAACCTCAATGATTAGTTCCTCCGCTCTTTGATCACTCAGAAGCTTCAATCCCCAAACCTACACAAATTTTAGCCACTTTAGTATGACTGTATAACTTTGAGGCCATATATTTTTGGATATCGAAACATTTCTCAGAAAATATAATAACCGATTCATGGGCAAATTGATACACACAAGGATTTAATTCCGAATTTATTAACTCCTTCCCGAAATAAGAAAATAATCTTTTCCTTCTTCGCCTTATTTCCGCTCCTGGTGGATGAATGGCCCCACCGATCCTCTCTCTCTCCCCTCCCGCCCACCTCCATTCTCCCGTTCCATTCTTTCCCTTCCTCGCCCACACCCTAACCTGATAAATCTTCCTTCCCATTGGTCCCTTCCGAGCGCCGTTTTTATCGTACCCTAATTCCTTCTTCGCCCTCACCGTGCGCCCGCATCTTTTCTTCCATCATCTTCTCGCACTAAAACCATCCAATATTCCCCTCTTCTCCTTATCGCATCGCTTCTCGCCTTATCCCATCTCGAGGTTTTCCTTTCACTGCATCCAATATTCCGTATCCTCCCATTGTATGTACCAAGCAGTCACCTTTCATCCGAAGGGATTCCGTGCCGCGCAACGGGCCAAGGAAAGGGTGGCATTCTAATGAATCCTCCATTCACGTTTTTTACCGTTGTCATTGAGATTTTTTCGTATATTTAATTTTTAAATGCATTGCAAAATTCAGGAAACCGTACTTGTTCTTCATTGAAAAGTAACGACAAATTTAGCAAATAATTATTTACAAGGAGGAATGCGTTTTATTAAAATCATGCATATGTAACAACTTAGAAACGCTGGCCACTCTTTATTGAAATTAGATATTTTGAGCGGATCTTCAATTGCAACATTAGAGAAATGAAAAAACTTGTTGCATAACAACAAAAAAAATTTTCTCAACATCTTCAGATATTTTGGACATCCTTTTTCCATAATGGGATTAAAAATAGTAGTATTATCATTTTCAGCATTCAACTGAATTTCTCAACAGTGCCACGCAACGAACCTTTGAAGTGCCTGGGAAAGATATTTGTAGCCCACGCTCTTCCTTCCTCAGAGCGACAGCCAAAGTCCTTTTCCTTAGTTCACATTCCTAAGCTTCCTACTCTATCATATCGAAAATGAACCATCAAAAAACAAACTGGATACAGTGAAACTATAATTTAATCGGTAAAATATGAAAATCCCTAACTCATACATTTGTAAAATTCTCTTTTCTCTGTAATAGAAGTCATTATCCTGCATCGTAATCGGAACTAGTTGAAATAAATTATTCAGTCCTATGAGAGCCTTCGGCTACGTGGTGAGGGTCATAGGGAAAATGAAAAGGGTTTTGGATAAGGTAAACGCATGGAATAAGTAAAAAATCCCTGAAAATGTTTCCACTAAGCCGAAAATCTCTCCTATCTATAACGCAAAGGTCTCGACATGAGAGAGATTTGTTCGAGTAATTTCCACATTTCCTCCTCGTTTCATGCGAGAGGTCAATGGATCAATTTGTCCTCGGAAATATTCGCGGTGGAGGCACGAATCCTCTCGTTTTACCGTCATTTTTAATCAAAACGATAGTAATATTATCGTATTTACATTTACAGCGCTTGACATGAGGCAAAATTTGGTAGAAAATCCGCTCTTAATATTTTCCAGCAAGATTTTCTTCCGCTTCCGATGAATTGATAAAAATGAAAACAAAAGAAAATGGAAGAGCGCTTTGAGAGAGGAGACTAAATATGATTTCAAACCAAGTCATACATAAGTTAATATAAGTAAAGGTTTTCACCCTGTAAAATTATTTAAAATAAAAGTACTTTTTAATTTGACTGAAAACGAACTAAACCCTAGTAAAACTGCTTCAGTTTTCGCATAAAACTGTTTGTGAAAAATTTTGCGTCCAATACAAATAATTCGCAGAAATGGTGCAAACGATGGCTTAGCAAAAATACTTCAAAGAAAACTAACTTTTATCATCGCTTCTAAACAAAATCCAAAATATTCTTTGAGAAATGTTTAATTTTCGATGATTTTACAAACTCATCGTTTTATTATTACTTCAACGACTCTTCTGTAACATGTAAGCTAATAGACTAATCCAGGCATGTAAAACTCGGAGATAGAGGCATCAGGGTCGCATTAAAGCGATGGATGTTACATGAGGTCCACATTAGGATTACAGTTGTTTAGTGAGGGCCAGAGTAGGAGAAATTGACTTTATCTAAACATTGGGCGTCTATTATTCCATGTAAAACTATGATTTAGAAAACGCGTTCTATTGTACCTTAATAACAATCACAACATCTCTCCTTTTCACAAAAATGAAGTTTACAAAAAATCTCGCACGATTTTGTTGAAACAAAATTTAGCATTCGGCTCGCAGATAAACTCTAAAAGAGCCGCATGCGGCCCGCAGGCCGCCTGTTAGACATGTCTGCACTAGTCCATGATACGTATCAATGATGAGTCAATTGGCTTAATGATTAATGACGCTAATTTATTTCAGTCAATTGAATTAATTGGTATATCATTCTTTATTATGAACTGCATAATTTATTATAATAATATTAACCTCTATTTTTAAGCAACAAAATCCGTAATTTTCTTCTGTGCTGTGTTAAAAAATATTTTATGTTCTGCAAACTGTCCCAACTCGTTTACAATTGTATATTTTTATTCTCCGTCTGGTTGGACTAAAAAACGGCAATCAGTTAGAAGCGACATACGAATAACCACAGCACTTGACGTAGACATCACTTCGATATTATCATTAAAATCATCATAATTTTTAATATCTAATAATGTATATGATACACTAGAATCAACAATGCCACTCTTGTGTTAAAATTGATGTGGTAATAATATGGTAACTGAGAGAAGAAGGGAGTGGAGGCTCTATCAATTGACATTTAGAGTTATCAGAAGGAATTAATATAGAATCGTGTTTTTGGGACCGAGGATCATTTTAGCATAAAACGGTATTCGTGTTGAACATTAAGCGTTATGCTAATAATTGTACACAGAAAAATATAGGCACCGGAACAGAACGAGTATGAATTCGTGTTAACCGAGATTTCGTGTTTAGTGGGTTTCACTGTATATAATTTTCTATCCTCGCCAATTACCTGAGTTAGCTTTTTACGGTAAGGCATCGAGACACTAATGACTAATTTAATAAAAAACGAAGGTAAAGCGGAATTTTTATCTTAGCCAATCGCCGAATAATATTAAATGAATTGCAAACCAAGAGATCATTTCCTAAAGTAGTACTTTCAATTAAAAATAATTTCCCATAAATTCATTTGCATGAAACAAAATTTTGATACAGAATAATATATCTGTATAATAATATCTAACGCCTTCTATGACGACATACTAACATGGGCATTATTACCCCCTGCTAACCTCGCTAATTTCCTTAGTCTTCTAGTTATTATAAACCTAATATCGCTATCTTAGCACTTTCACCTTTCCTGTAGTTTCCTTATACGAAACGTGCTGCTATTCTCTGAACCACTGTCACTTTTACACGAATCAGATAGAAACTTTTATTGTAAGCTTCTTGGCCTTGCGCCCGGACCATAAAATTGCATAAGTTACCCGCCTCCTCGTGGCCTTAAGACCAGGGGGAGGGGTTGGCATTCAAATTCAAAACATTGACAATTTCATAACTGCCTCTTAATAGGGTATGGATTTTTCGGGTTTAAAAAAAATCATTCGGGGGGTAAATATCGGGTTTTATTATTTTCCTTTTCATTCGGTAAAAATAAGTTACAGATTTTTCGAGGTTTTAAAAAAAGTTCAATCTCGGGTAATTTTCGGGTTTTATTATTTTGTAATTCGGATAAAATAATTTTAAAATAAAATCTTGTTTAAAAATGTAAAATTTTTATAAACAATCAAAACTTTTTACTATACTTTAAGTATGGTTGAGAGTGTGATGTCTTGTGCTAAACGCCTTCAGGTGGAGAGGAACACCTCGCAGGCTCACAGATATCTTGCTTCCCGTACAACTTCTTTTGAAAACACACCAGATATTAGTGAAATGTTTTTTCTTTCGTAGTGTTTCAACTAACAGGCACTTGGGCTCTTTTTTCCTTATCCCATCGAAGATCTAGCAGCGACTAGCTAAGGCGACGTCCTTGACTATTAGTGGCGCGAGCAAACCAAGGGCATTAAGATGGTGTTACAAAGTAAGCTTACAAATAAATTGTTTACTAAGAGAATAAACAGACTAATCACAAACATCTCGGACTACACTCAAGTGCTGAGGTGCCTACAAGCACCAGAATAAAAATTCTGTGACCAAATATAAAATATTGTGTTTAAAGAAAACTAATAATTTCAGTTTTTTTCGGGTTTTATCCGAACTTTATAAATGGCAATTGAAGGGTAAAAATCGGGTAAAACCCGAAAAATTCATATCCTACTCTTAAGATATACAGGTTAAATATTTTCGGGCGAAGTTATTACGTTAACGTCTCCCCGCCACGTAAAACGCTTCCCCTCCCCTCTATGATAGCATTATCGCGATGCTTGATGTTCGATAATTGTTAATGGTGGTTCTTACCGACGCATCCACCTTGACGAAATTACATAAGATTATTCGTAGGCAGACAATTATTCACTTAAAACCAATGCTTTTTTCGGAATCCAACAAGATCCTATTGGAGATTTTTTAGCATTTAACGTTGGTGAATTGCTTTCGGGCTTTCAGTCGGATGATAGCTTAGATATAATATTTTTTACTATTTATTCGCTCCGACCGTGGTCATTCTCGATTTGGACGCGAAATTCTGAGATTCAGTTCGTCTGGTTATTTAAAACGGACTTTTTCATTGGCAAACTTTTAAAAGGAACGCATTGATTGCAGTTATTGCGTGCGGCGAGTCGCAAGGCTCTCTGTTTTTACAGGAATACAAAACTTAAATGTTACTTTAAACGCCCACTCCTAATCTCTGCCGCGCATAACCGATGGAAAATAGCACTCCAAGTGTTACGATCCCGAAAGCAAAGAAAGCCAAGAAAAGAAAGCACTCCAACGGCGGCTTCCGTTAAGAGATTCAAATTAAGGAAAAACCAAGCTTCCTCGGAACTGTATAAAAAAGATCAACTAGTATGGCTACACGTCTATGCATCATTGTTGGTCATGGGATATTTCAAAGACCTCTTCGCCTATTTACTCCGTCTTTATGGTGGAGTGTTTCCTCCGCTCTTCTAAGGAAAGAGGAAGAGGAATCTAGGGGAAGTGGGAAGAGGCAAGGTTACAAAAGGGAGGGAGGAGAGAGGGTGAGAGAGAGAGAAGGGGAGGTGAGGATTGGATGCAGAAAGTCCCCATCCTGCCCTCTCTCTACCTCCTTTTTGCGCAGGAGCTTTTTATACGGATCTCGAGTGCGCCTCAGAACTCTCAGCTCTCAATTTTACGCAGGTAGAAACATCTCTGTAGTTAGAAATACAATCTTTTCTTCCGTGAGAGAGAGAGCATAAAAAAATCCCTTTCATTTGTGAAGTGTTTTTTTTCGTGGTACTTATCGAACAATATTTAAAGTTTTTTTTAATGCGACCTTTTTTTTTGAAGGGGCCCTTCCGACATGGATGGATGGTTTGGGCTGCGGAAATGTTTTGGGCCGAGCAGCTTCTGATGTCTCATTACCTTTAAAGAGTTCCGACGTTTCTTGCTTAAGTTGGAGGATGCGAAGGGAGGCTGAAGAGGAGTTGGCTTCCTCTTTTTGTTACAAAATCGTTTTTTGTAAGGCGCTTATTTCACCGAAGAAAGCCACGGTGAAAGTATTGCACGGGCGGGCGATTGTGATGGACAAGGGAGTGCAATATCTCATTAGGATGGCCACGATCTTGTGAGCGATTGAGCCGTTTATTTCTTGATGGAGGATGCAGAGGGCCTCACAAAAGTTGAGGGCTCCCGTGGGACCCACGATTTGATAGATCTTCAAGCAAAGAAACGGACGGGTTCTTTAGGATTGAGGGATACCCACCTATTGGTAAGAGGATAGCAGGTTTTATTGAAGCGACTCAGGAAGTATTCTAAAACTTCTGCTCGATGCGCGATGGCTTGGCAGAAATTGAAGTTATCCTTTTGTTCGATATGTTTTTCCAATATATTTACCGAAATGGTTTGAAAATCGGACGAACCATCTCATGATACATTTTAGATATTTTCGTCAGTTAATAAAGAAGGAAGGAAGGATTAGTCTTCACCATTCCAGTACTTTTCAATATAACTTAAAATGGAACATCTTGGCCACTTTATCCGATAAATTTATCCATACCGAATTTCACTTGCATTCCTAAATTGTAAATAATTTAATAACTTTTATCTGAAACGTTTAAAATTGCATATATTTGAAAAATACAGTTTTATGCTGTGCGTACGCAAAATGAATCCCATCGCCATCGTCTTTTTATCTCAAAGAAATAATTTTTTCTTACTGTTTACGACAATTTATTTGGCGACTTTTATATCTCACATCTTGCATCATTATTTGGAACCTTATCCAAACCCGTTATATTAAAGTAAAACATAAATTAGGTGAAACATGTAGAATATTCTGTGGTATTATTTTTCTCTGCAACTTATGTGATTAACCACAATGATTTATTCCGTATTGTATCGATTCATACTATTTTATACGGATTACTTGCTTATATTGATTTTTATATGGGTTCATGCATGCAATGTTCTTTTATAATATGCTTGAATGTGGTCACTGAGTGCGCTTAACGGTATTTTGGACGTCTCGATTTCTGTCCTGAGTTTTAACATCGTTTGTTTTTTGTTCATCGAGTGATCAAAATGTAAACAGAAAATTCTTTTAAAATACAAATATAATCAGCTTTTGACACGTCAACTTTTAACTAAAGTAGTTCGTACTGATTCTACCATTTATTCATGAATTATTGCAAAATTTGAAGCTTTGGCCCCTTGTACCGATTTGGACTCGAAAAATTTGGTTTGTGGTTCCGTTCTCAAAGGTTTTTGCTTTTCTTGGACAGCTGTTTCTGAATCCGTGAGACTACTTCACCTAGCAGTTCACGCTTCTGTACTGATAGGGGTCGAGGGTCGATAAAAATTAATCCATTCCCACCCACCCTTTGGCGCTTCGATCGAGTAATAAAAGGAGCTTCCCAGGCGGCAAGAAGTGGTTCCAAATGAGTGGAAATGAGCAAGAGCCATAACAAATCTAGCAGTAAAATATGCGGTTAAAATTAACATTCAGTTTTCTCGTTCAATTTACCCTATTGGCGGATACCACTCATGTTGAGACTGCGCGCACGTTCTTTGATCCGACCGCATGCTTCCGTACGGCGCAGAAATGGCAAGCGTTCGTACGCAGACCTGTATCCTTCGATGAATCTACCTAAATCCTAACTTTTAAAAACATATTTATAGGTCGCCCTCTGCTATTACGGATACTTTGAGGCGAATGCCCTTAAATATAATCGAAACCGCTAATCTCGAAGGTTCATAGTATTTGAATTATTTACTCCTAGCAACCTAAGTAAAAGGAAATCGAAAAAAGGTTCCACTTTACCATTACAAAATCAGATGTGCCTAAAGTCATCATGTGAAAGATTAGCGATAACCACAATACCTGAACAATCACCGTTCGCTTCAAGAGGGGTAAGTGGCATTGGTTTGACTTTCCACATGAGGCTCAGCCCCGTATTTACGAAGACCCAAACCGGTAGTACCAACATCACGAAGCCCTCGAGCACCTGCCCTCGCCACTCGGAAAATGTTTTCGTCCGTCTATTGTTCGACGCACTCTCAAGTTACCTCAAGCCTCGATGATTCTTAAAAGCAACGGAGTTTTGAAAATAACGGTTGGGAGGAAAGATAAAAAGGATGGGGAAGAAAGAAAAGAGGTTGAAAGATAAAAAGAAGAGGGAGAAGATAGAGAGAAAGAAAAATGGAATCTCTAACAAGGAAAATTAGCGGTTTGATTGTTTTTGATTTATCGTTCGATCCTCGGCGCAAATTTGGGTTTTTCGTCATAACGCAGAATCGACTGTTATCCCTACGCGGTTTTTCATTCCTATATATAATGATTTTACAGTAGCATTTTCCTTTAATTAATAATTTTTGTATGTTTACCCAATAGAGATTATAGAGATCATACGTTTCCTCTACTTCATTCAAGTTACTGCGCTTGCGAATAATTATTATACAAAAACCTATCAATGGTATCATTGAAAAGAGATTTACAAAAACAACATTCGAGGAATGGTTGCGATTAGACGTTTATCCTATGAGACTACTCTCTTAATTTGATGTATCTGTAGAAAAACAAACCAAGGTTTTTACTAATGTAGCAATAGTTCTCACTAGAAAGACCACCAAAATTAATTTCGAATGTTATATATAAAAACACTTTACAAAAATTTATAACATTATTCCTCTATTTTCCCTGACTTTCATAAGTTTTAATAGGTACCCCTGTGATAGTTTTCTTGCAGAAACAGCTTTCACCAAGACACTCATTTTTAAATAAAATTGCCTCAGTATTTATAAGAAAAGAACAATAACACACCTGTAGGAAATAAAACCTAGCGAAGCATTCTAATAAAATTACTCAATAAGAGTAATTCAGGGAAGTACAAATATAGAGCACGTCGCGCTCTAGATATTTATGATGTAACCTGCAAACAATTAGAATGAGCTTCATTGTTTATCACTGTTATAACACTAAAAAATGCTCCTCTCTCTGCGACCCGATCTCCTTCACATCCCCGCCATTCCCTCTTCCTCGCCCTCTCATAAGTTCTTTCTTCTTTTCCTTTGTCCTCGTCTTTTCTCTCCCTCTATTCTCTCTTCCTTCGAACTCCAGCCTCCCTCCCCGCTTCCACTCTTATCTCCCACTCAACCCACTTCCCTCCTTCCATCCTATCCCTTCCCCCGCCCTCTTCCCTCTCCTCCATCTTCCTCCCCGTCCCTATTCGTCTCCTCTATCGCCTCCCTTTCCTACCACCCCTTCTCCTATATACCGCAACTCGTTCCCTTCTAGCACTGGATTCCCCTTTCCCCCGTCGCCTCCTCTCTCCTCCTTTGTCAGACACGCAGCAAACACTTCCCTTCTCTAACCAGCGCCATTAATCTCCAGTAAACCACTTGATTAAAAAACCGAGAGAGAGAGAGATTTGAGAGTGAGAGGCGTGGGGGGGGGGTGAGATCCAAAGGAGGTGAGGATCCAAGATGAAGGAGATATATATAAACGGGTGGCACGCAGAATTAGAAGGTATAGAATTGGAGGGAAGGGAGCGGTGGCGATTTAAGGAAGCCACTTTTGGATGAGTGGTGAGGTGGTTGCTGGTGTCGCGCGAAGGATAGGAACCGACGGGGTGGATGGGGATGGCCTATTGCCAGTGCACGAATTGGAAAATTTTTAATACGGGAACGCTATGGGATTCATTTTGCATCAAGTGGAACGGCGTTCCCCATGCGTTCCCGCCCAATTCGAGTACCGCCTATATCCTTTTGGAAAGAATCCGGCCGTAGGATACTCTCGAGATGCGACTGAACGGGAAATTCAAAATCATTTTTCCATAAAATAAGAAAGAAAAAAAAGGTCGAATTCCCGCGTTCTCATTTTTTCTCATCGTGAATTGATAATATGTCTTCGCAGTGTTAAAAATTTTCCGAACACCGATTTCACTATGCTGCAGTCAATCTGCAAGAGATGGAAAAATTTTGGGGAATGACTATACCTATTATGATAATGCCTTGCGGTCGAATAAATGCTCAACTAAACCTGTCGACACAATAGATAAGTTGGATTTGTAGGCAACATAAAACAGAGTGTCCAAAATGTCGCTATGTACTTGGAGTCAAAATGTTTTAAATTAATTATTTAACTTTTTACAAGAATATTCTGTATGTGTTCTGTTTGTGCAGTAGACATGCAACCATCCTTTTTCGAATAGCCGTTTCGACAAGGACAACCACATCAGAAAATTTGAAAATGCACGGTGGGCGATATATTAATTTACGTGTACGTATGGAGTGGACTAGTGAGTAGCAAAAGGGAACATAAAGCTATAATAACAAAATTATATATAGTTTGGCTTTGCGATAGCTCGGGTTAACAACATGCCATTGTATTACAAGCACAAATAGCTAAACCGCTTTCCTCGCTCAGGAAGTGATTTTTTCCTTCTCTCCGTGGCTGATTAAAAATCGTTTCCGTCTATCAGGATTGGCGCCAGCAGCTCTGAGTGTCTCAAGCAAGTAGCTTGCACTTAATCTGAAAAGTAGTCGAAGAGGCGGAGAAGAGAAAGAAAGAAGGGATTTTTGAGCGTGGAGGAGTCGGCGGGGAGAGTATTGGCAGCGAAGAAGAAGCGCCCAATGAGAGAGTGGAACCGCGGCGGCAGAATAAGCCCCGTAATCAGCTCGGGAGCTCTCCTTGCCCGCTCCACTTTTGTCTTTCATAGCCTCACTCCGTGAACATCATCCTCAGCCCACCTTGAAGGGATTTGAACCCTGTTCTTTTCACGGGAGGTAATGTTTGGCGAGGAGCGAGTGGATGGAGGCAAAGAGGGGAGAAAGGGGGAGGGAGAGGGGCGGAAAGCGCAGAGGGAAGCCAAGAGGCGATTGACGAGGAATCGAAAGAAGGAGAAGAGGCGAGAAGTGTGGAGGGGGAGGGAGAGAGTGGGAGGAATTAGCAGATTCTCGCCACCGACGGCCGTTCATTACTCCCATTATGTCGTTTCCTTGTCTTGGTGCACCGAGGTAATCTTGTTAGCGAGCGCCTCGGCGGCGAGGGTCGAAGGAGATAAAAAGAAGAGAGAGAGAGAGACTCTCTCTTCCTCTTGGAAGCGCTCAAAAGCGTCTCTTCTTTTTTCTTTGACGTGCCATAGTTTGACCGCAGGGACGGATTATGTGCCGTCAAAAAGAAGATCCTTTATTTAACTTCGTTTACGCTGTATTGTCACTTCTTTAAAGTGATTATCCTGTTACTTAATAAGGAATGGAAAATTCATTTTAACGTCGTGGCTGAGTCGTTTACTGTAACACAAAAGGTATTCAAACATTTGAAGATGATATAAGGCGTCGAATTCCGGATCCTTAAAGGAAAATAATAAAGTTTGATGTTATAGAGACGTTACTTTTGTTTTTAACTTTAAATAAAAAAATTACCCTAATTAACTGTAATTATTCTTCAAACATAACAACGGAACGTCTATTTTATATTTTTTCTATAGAACGCAAGTAAAATTTCTCATTCAAAACTTAAATACGAAAACAAAAATAATTATTTTTCATCCCGAAAAGTTTATGTTCATCAATATATATTTCCTCATTTTTAAAGTTTATTCATTTTGACATTTTTCAGCTAAAATTTTTTTATCCAGGGGAGATATTTTATGCATTAATCAAGTAACAAAAACTAAAGCCATGTCCTCAAAATTTTACGGGCACTGAGAAAAGAATGCAACAAAGTCAGACTCATTCATAGTAGCATAATACTGATTATGAAATTATAAATGAAGAAATATTTTTTCGAATAATACAGCGATTCCCAACGTGTGTGTCGCGAAATTCTTAAATTGTGACGCAAAATTTTCAAAAAGTTAAATTTTAGTATTTTAGTTAATCGATTTCATTAATAAATGCTAGACCCAAAGCATTTTTGCTACACAAACCAATCAATCCACAGGTAAAGTCAGAAGACTTTAATTTCCGCCCCCCTCCTCAAGTATACTAGCCCTCTTAATGAAAATGTTGCAAAAATACATGCGTCGCGCCATAAAAAGTGTTGGGAACAACGAGAATAATATTACCTACATTCAGATTTCAAAATATTTGCCTTCACTTAATCACTGAGCTACTAGTTCAAGGGTAATTGTAAACTGTAGAGAACAACTTCCCCGCAACTTCAAAATTTCCTCGTTTCTCTTCACCTACACTTTTTGGTTATCTATATATTAATTTAAATCGCTCTTTTCCTGTGGTAGAACGTGTGGGACAACGACAGCACCTAGGAATATGGCTGAGGTGTCAAAAAAAGGTCTTACCATGTAGATGTGCAGGCACTTCAAAAATTTGAGATCGGAGCTTTGGGTCGCCATTTATTGATGATATTTATCACATCAGAATTTCAATTGTGGGAATGGGGAAACCAAGACCCGGCGATAGCGCAAAAACGGCCGGACCGATTTTTACGAAAATTGCAACGTATTGAAAGGGCGATCCAACTTAGAACTTAAGCTACATGCAATATCAGAATTTCAATCAGGAGGGGGGTGCGTCTCTATCGATATTTTGAATAGAGAGAGAATTTCGATATAGTTTACGGTGGGTGTATGGATTACCCGATCTGAATGAAATTTGAAGGCAGTCAAACGCCACCAGGACGGTAGGAGGAGACAGGCGGTTGGAGGGAGAGAATGGTGATAGTGCGTGTGTTAGTCACCACACGTGGCAACTGCGAGCCGGATCTCTGCAGTCGCTCTCTGCTAACCGTCGATTTCGGCGGGTAACCCCTAGTTTAGTAATTGATATAGTCTTTTAGTTTTTGGCATGTGCCATTTTTGACAGATTCTCTATCTACATAGTGACTCTATATATTTGTAGCTGTGGATACATACATTCAAAAGTAAAGCGTTTAAATAACCGTTAAAAACAACTTTCATGACAGATAACCCATAAATGTTTGGACTATAATTTTGTGCATATAGAACAGATCAAAACTTTAGCATGAACAACTTTTCCAATGAAAGTATGAGGTTGAGCTTTTGCTGGCGGAAAACTGTTAAGACTCAATCAGGGTGAAAGTCTTGGCCCTGAAGATGGTCGCACGGCGATGGAAATACGTATAGGCCTAAAACATCGTAGTTCCACCAAAAATCTTTTCATCGACTTCGTTGGTCTTTTTTATCGTCATTGTTGGAATTTTACTTCGTCGTTTTTACCGCTATTTCGTTTGTGACCATTTATAGACGGTGAAATACTACCTTACCTCATCTGCTGGCTCAAGGAAAAAACATAGCTTCTAACTTTTATATTGGTAGCGTATACTTTATAAGATTAGGAAGGCTTGTTTTGTTCAATAAATACAATATAGAAGCTGATTAACAAATGAGAGATTTTTATATTATCCTGGACTGCTTTTAATGTAACTTACACCACCTTCTTAACCACGTCACGTAGACACTGGAAACTTGTGGCATCAGTTTTTTCTACGCGCTGTATTCCGTCAGAAGAGACGCTAAGGGTGGTAAGATTGGAAATTTACCCCAAATAATCAAATTAGACATTTATAATGATTTCTGCCAATGGATATTGCCCCAAGCACATATAATAATCCTATCTTCTCTATCAGTTCCTCTTACGGATGTTCCACCCTTTCGCTCTTTCAGCCGTTTTCCTACATTTCTCGTAGCATCCACGACCGAAGCACCTTCCACTCACCCAATTCCCTCTTCTCCCCCTCCCGCACTTCTCTTCCCGTCTCGCCCCTCCTATTCCCCCTCGCCCTCTCGCTACTACCAGCCACGCCATCCCGCGCCGCATTCTCTCTCGGCCGCCATCTCCGACTAATCACACAACGCAGTAATTAAAACCAACTTCTCTCAATCTCTCGAAGAAATACGGTCGACTCGGATATGTAGCCGGCAACATTTTCTTTTGATCCGCTTACGGTTGAGTAGTTCACATAGTTCATGTGTATTCTTTCATTTAAAAAAATTTAATTAATGCTTCCTACGAAGAATAAAATAACCGAATTCATCAAAAAAACCACCTGGGTGGAGTGTGAATATACGATTAAATTTCTGAAGAGCATTCAGTGTCGTTATTTGATTTAATAGCTACATTTAGAATGAAATTGGCGTATAAATACAGAAATTACTTTATAGGAAGCATTTCATCAATTTTTTCTAATTTGGTTGTGCCAATGAAATCTTCGTATTATACGAAGGAATATTATTTTTGACTCGTTAAATACTCATAAATCATAATTTGTACGTGTAATATATATTTGTTCGTATCATTTCGTAGGAAAACATTTCATTCGTATAAGACGCATCTCTGGTATTTATTGAAGAGATGTCAAGTAAACTCTAAAGAATTAGGAAAGGGATTAATCGAAAGAGAAAGCGAAATACATGGCTGAAAAAACTCCCAACAATTACGCTCGCATTTGCGAAAGTAGAAAACACGATATGAAACCGCCTCTTATTGAAAAACTTTAGAAGAGATATCAAAAATCGATCGTTCAGAATCTTGGGAAACCCGACCTTCCCACTCCTTCGTCTCATATTCATTAAACCATTCCTAATAGGGCACACACGCCTCTCGGAATCTAAAACTAAGATCTTTTTCACTCAACCCCTCAAACACCACCTCCCTCTCCAACTCTCTAAGCCACCCGCCTCCGATCTTTCCCCCTCCACTCTCTCCACCTCCCTCCTCCCATATCTCCCCCTCCAACTCTCTCAGCCTCCCTCCTCCAATACCTTCCACTCCGCCTCTCTCAGCCTCCCTCCTCCAATCCCTCCCCTCCGCCTCCACCCCTCTCAGCCTTCCTCCCAAAATCTCTTCGCCTCCACCCCTCTCAGTCTCCCTCCCCCAATCCCTCCGCCTCCACCCCTCTCAGCCTTCATCCCCCAATCCCTCCGCGACCCGCCTCTCCCTCCACATCTCCATTCCCGAAATGCTCTCCACCCTCATTCTTCAGCTCACTTCAACAAATTTCGCACTCTCTCTCTCATTCTCTCTTCGCCTCACTCCTTCCCGCGACATCTCTCTCTTCTCGCCTTTCTCCTTCCGCTCTCCAACCTTCCGTTACTCCCATAACCCATTCCTGTCTTCCTCGACTCCAACCCTCCCTACGCAACCCACTCAACCCTTAAAAACTCCACTCCTTCTCCTCCCCCCCTCTCTCTCTCTCTTATTTTCCCCCCACCCCTCCGTCTCATTATTCAAATCCATCATCGTGCCACGCCGTCAAAAGGCCACTCTTTCTGATCCCCGCGAGTGAGAGAGAGAGAGCGGAACAAAAGGAATGATTGCACCTCAACTGGAGGAAAATACCTCCCTCCACCCCCTTCAATCCACCCACGCTTCCCATTCTCCTTCCTAAAAAACCCCTTTTTCTCCTCCCCCCTCTCTCCTTTCCCCTCCCTTCCCTTACGTCGTCGCCGGGATAATGGAGATTCCAAATCCCCTTCCCCCTCTCCTGCTCCCCACTCTCATCGCTCAAACAAAGATCTCGTTTTTGCGGTGGTCCAGAGGACTCGTGATGTTCCCTCCGAAGTGGACCGCTCAGCCGTCTTCGACGATATTAAATATCCGAATATCCCCTCTTCCTCCAATTCCCGTGCCCTTCCCCCCCTCCCCCCCTCTCACACTCCCCGCTCCCGGCTGATGGCTCCACTTCACCCTTTATGGAGTGCGGAGGAGGCATTTGGGAACGGGTGCAGTGAATTAAGCCACAGCGGAACACGCTCCCTTCCCAACTCCCTTTTTCCATCCTCTCTCTCTCTCTCTCTTCACTTTCTTTCTTCCTCTCTCTTCCCTTCGTCGTCCTCACTTCTTTCCTCCCTTTTTCCTCCAACATCTCTCTCCTCTTCTCTAACGTGCCTAGTGCCTCACCAATCGAAGCCCCCGTTCCTCACGCATTATTCTCTCCCTTCATCTTCCTTTCTCCTTTCTGCACATTCTCTCTCTCTATCTCTTGATTTCTTTCGCACTCCTAACCGCTCCTCATTCTCCTCCTCATCTATAACCCTCAATCCCCTTCTCATTACGCCTCGTCTTATTTACTGCTCTGCGTAATTTATATCAAATTGAACTGGTAACATTTTTAGTTGGTAGCATTTTTTTCTACTTGTTACATACTACCAAACTCTTTCTTCCTGATAATATTGCTCAGAAAAGACAATTATTACATATCATATACATTTCCTAAGCAAATATAAGGAAGTATCAAATATTTGCTATAATTATTTAATTTTTATTTTTAACCGTTTTTTATTATAAAATAATATTGTGCAAATTTCCTGTCCATTTAACTTTCATAAATGTGGGAATAATTTTGAAACGAGAAATAAGTCTGCTATGACTGGGAATCGAACCCGGGTATTCCACTTGCCGGGCGGATATTCTACCATTGAACTATCGTAGCAGATCAATTTTATCGTTTCTGACCGCGGATGTTTTCTTAGCTGGGACGGAACTAGCCATCCGCGTTCAGAAACGATAAAATTGATCTGCTACGATAGTTCAATGGTAGAATATCCGCCCGACAAGTGGAAGACCCGGGTTCGATTCCCGGTCATAGGAGACTTTTTTCTCGTTTCAAAATTATTCCCAACTTTACAGCTTATGCATGTCTGCATAGGATCTTCAGATCACTTTATTCCATCAATTTCATAAATGTGCCAAAATTATTACCGAACTTCAAATATTATCTGAAAAGTCTTTGAATGGTCCCTCTCTCTTTCTCTCTCGCGTCCTCTCTATCCATTCCACTTTTACTCTTATCGAATAATTCCTACCAATGAGTATTTAATGACCAGAATAAAACGTATTATCCCATTTCTCCAGTACATTTATAACCTAGAATTCCCTTTTCCTACAAATCCCATCCACTCACCACCTATCTCCACCTTCCCCTTTCTCTCTCTGTCTCAATATCTCTTCTCAACTACGGTAACATATGCACACGATGAAGGACCAGTTGTGAGTTTCTCTAGGTGGTTTCAAATGTTGGAGAAAGCGATTCGAAAAGTTAGTTAGGAAGTGAAATAAATTAAAAAATATCATCGATATTTGCATTCATCCCCAGTTACGATAGGACAAAAATATGAGGTCGTCTATTAAGATAAACACTTTGTGATAATGGAAAATCAAATGACTCAGAAAAAGCGAGATATGGCAAAGGTGAAGGAAAAATTAAAAACCTCTTTACAGATTCTTTCAATAAATATTTTTCACTCGGTAACAAAACAGTCTAATATAGAAAATGCAAATCAAAATAAATTCAGGAACTTACACATTCTAAATATTAAATAGAAAAATTAAACAAAAGTACCTTTCTCTTAAAATTTCACCGGACAAAATTTTCAAAGTAAAAAGAAGCTCGGGAATATTTTAATTCTTTATAGGACTTTAATTATGAGACAAGTTGACAATTAAATACAGTAAAGTTGAAAACATCTATCTTGATTTTTATGCAAATTTATATAGAATGGGTTGAATAAATATCGGTTTCAAAGACAATATCGTCGCAATTGGACATCATTACTTCCGTTTGGTGGTGAAAGAGATAGCGAAGGGGTTAACGTAGCGGGCACCGAGTAAAGTGGGATTTCTCTCGAGGGACGAATCTGATGACGAAGTTCAAAATTCGATGAGAGCACTGGGACATAAGAGGTCAATCGCTGGAGTGAGACATAAAATAACCCTGGTAACGATCGCCGTAAGTAATCACTTCTTCGGTAGCAAAACATATTCAACAAAATAGAAATTTATCGAGATCGATCATTTTCCACCGGTTAGAGACGTTCACAATTTTAATTTATTGCGTCGTGGTAAACAGGTATAGAGATGCGCCGTTATTTTCGACCGTAGAAACACATATTTACGCTTTAATTTTTTTGAGACTTCAAGCAAGCAAGTAAATTTTTTAAGCAACGATTAATTATCAAAAATCTACGTTCGATTTCACAATTGACTTGATCGTTGATATGGAATAAATTTTTTTCCTAAGGAAATGAAAAGGACGGTTTTCACCGGAATGAATGTTTGAAATATTCTGTAAAATACTGCCTAATAAAGAATAATATCGACGAGGTGCAAAAATTTTCTAATTTCATTTAAATAACTTTGCCTTAATTAAATTATTCAAATTAAAAACCTTTCTATCGGATCACTCAACCTTATAATATATTTTTGGTCCAAAACTGATAATTTACACTATAAAGTCGGATTTATGGATAAACTGTACGTTATATCTCCTTTCTGGGTTTAAAATATCCATTCAGATTGTATATCTTTTTCAATCGTATTTTTTAATAAATTATGCAGATTCACGTTGACAGATACATATGCAGTGATCAGAATCAAAAGTAATGATCATCACACACACAAACACATTGGCGGGAAAACAAACGCCGCGCGAGAGAACAAACACGGACATGCAAAATGTTAACAAGGCAGTGAACCAAAAATCAGTTTTAACTGTACACTGTTGCGCACTTTAGTCATAAGTGTCTTTATACGCGTTTTAGGCCAAAAGTGACCATTTTCGGTGGAAATGAGTGTTGATGAATATGAATGAATTTATACAGCAACTTATCGCGAGAAAATTTCTATATTATCGCGTCTATAGAGACTTGCATTATTTTCTATATTTATGACTTTATTGATTATATTTTGAATGGCGCAGCATATCATTTTTTCATTTGGCAGTCTCGTATTCGCGTTGCATAAAATGTGTGTAATGCCTTGCACACATAATCATAACCAAAGGCATTTCGGAAGATTCGATCCAGAGAAATCTTCAATTATCCGAAAGAGTTGTACAAGCACATTCATCATGTCCTATTTGTTTTACTTTGGTTAATACTTACATAACCGTTCGCCGTTTTATAAAAATTAAATAGACCGAGAAACCTCTATATTTATATTGGTCAGTTCTTGAAAAACGAGGCTAATAAGATAAGATAAATGGGTTTTTCCTTCTATAATCGACAGACGAGTGCAAAAAACATCTTTGGAGGTAGATGATTATAAGAATATTCGATTTAAACATTATTGCATTATCTAAACCTTGGACAGGGATTCCAAAAACTTAGAATCGCGATCTCTCTCATGGAAAGTAGCGAAATATCTGACATGGGTCACATAAGTTGATATTAATGCAAATTATATATCAGTGGTTCTCCTGGCTTATGCTCAAGAAAAATAATGTCACGTTGAAACAAGCGAATCACGGAATAACAGAGACATTAACAAAATTGGTAGCATAATAAATTGACGCAATATTCTAATTTCAAGTAAAGTAAAACGTTTTTACAAAATAATATACGCTCCACAACGATTAAAATATGCTGTGCTATATTCTTGCGCATTAGATTGTAGCTTTAAATTTTTTTACTGTTATCTATGGGATGACCAATCATACTCAAAGTATCGGTTAATCCTCTCTCTCTCTCTCTATCTCTGTCTTAGATTTATCCAACAATTCCAATTAATAAGCACATTGGATAATTTTAAGAAAAAAGAGGAGAAAGGGACTGGCGATTCGATTGCGAGCACCAGTACAGCAGTTTTCAAATTTTCACCACCTTCAAAATATAGCCGTGATCTTTGAGCGGAAAAAGATAGTTAAATGCAGATTGGGAAGAAAAATACTTGGGATTAGATCTAAGCGAACTAAACTGAGTGTTGTCTAGGGAAAAAGGTCAACGCAGCCTCCTGTCCAGCTTAGACAAACATGAACCCAGAAAGCTTTTCACAGATAGTGATTTCATCAAAACTTTTATACTTGCTATTCGACTTGATAATCGGTTATTTCGTGACATTACTCAGAGTAATGATACTCGGCAGCGAAGATTTGGGAAATATATAGGCAATACAATTTCAAATAACATGTCAAATAGTCGATTTTTAAGTTTGTCTCTCTATGAAATTAATGGTATCACAAAAACTAATCAAACTATTCTATGTTCTCATTTCATTGGGAAAGAAAAGGGTAAATTTCTGAAGAAGTTTTTGTTTCGTTTCTCTTAAAGAACGTCCGAATGCAAGAAGTATTCACGAAGCTGTAAAATCTCATTTACATTCGTTAAGAATTTCATTTTAAAACATGTGCTACGTCACTGCAGATGAAATTATAGCGATGCAGAGTGAGAGAAATGGGGTGCTGATATTCTTTAAAAATGATTGTGATTGCGATATTTTCTGGTTACCTTGTTTTGTTCACCAGGACGTTTTTGTGTATAAAGCTGTGCACAAAACTATGGAAGATATGACACTGTAGTTCCTTTTCTCGCCGCTTTCCCGTCCTGGTTGGCGCTAGCCTGCGCGTGCCCAGTTAATGAAAAAGTACCTATTTTAGCTTCATGACTTCACTAGAAATTGTTTTCCGGCTATATTTTTAACCAAAATACATATATGAAATTATCTGCATTATGTTTTACGGTTCGCTTTCATAACAGCATCGCGAGCCGCACAAAGGGCTCTCGTAGCCCACGGGCCATATATTGTCCACCTCTGTATTAAGCCATAAAAAATGCATGAACAAAACAAGTAGTGATATAAAAATAATTTTTATAGATAACTTTTACATAAATAATATCTTCATATGCATTAACTTAATTTTATTTACATTAACTTAGGTTACATTATTAACAATATTTATCTAGAACTTTGGTGAAGCACGAAGTCTTTCTAGTTCTGCAAAAACTCTTGTATTACGCACGACTTAATTTGTTTATAGTTTCGAGATCTCTATTCCAACAACAGATCTCACCCTAGAAGAAATGACATAGATTTAAACAAGATGAATTCAATATGAAACTTACAATCACATTTTAAGTGGAGGACCTTAATACCATATTTATATGTATTCATGCTTTGTCAATTAAACCTAACTATCACTGATCACGGGTGTATATTTTCGAAATATTTCTCGTTGCCCTACTTTCCAGAATTGAAATAGGCTTATAGTTTTGTTTTTTTGTCTGTCCATCTGTCTGTCTTCCTATTAACCTTTGAACCAATTGACCTATTTTCATGACACTTGATGGAAATCTCCTGTTACTGGAACCGAGCTTCCTAGGATAGTTTTTGTTACAGAGATTGAAAGTTCTGAGGTGAATTCCAGGAACTATACTTCCCATTTGATTTACATAGAAAATCTAAAATCCGTTGTGCAGGGTAATTTTTCTTGCACATTAAAATAACTTAGAATTGAAAAAATCGGATCGGTATTTTTACTATTCTCTGAGGAAAGGAATTGAGATTCTAATTTTTATCGTAGAATGTAGCTTATCGATCGTATTTATTCGAATTTCACGTAAATACTGGCGTTTTTGCAGTTTCTATCACTCATTACGAGAGTTTTTCCATTGCAACGACTATTGTTGGACTCGGATTCGGTATAGTCTAGTAATTATTTATTTATTTTTGCCACATAAATACGCGCGATCAATTTAGTTTTCCGTTCGAATGTACAGCCAGCCCCCGACTAACACGATAGAGGCGTTCTTAAAAAAATTCGTGTAAGGTGAAATCGTACTAGTCGGACATGAATTTCTAATAAGAAATAATGTAGATAGGGGGAGATGCGTTCCAACAATCCTAACTAATTGACATATTTTTAATTTTATTTCTTCATTATGACTATACCTTGGTTAAAGCTTTGTGTTTTTTATTTGTTTGTATATATTTTATACATGTAACTCATTTTTACAGAAAAGAAACAATGATAATGCAGATGGTTCGTAGCGTCCTGTATGACGAACGATATCACGTGTTTGTTCTATGTTCTCATAGCGATTAATTAAATCTATTTTTTGCTCTAGTGATATAACTTTTCTCGGTTTCTTACTACCACCACCAATAAAATGTGAACTATAAACTCCAGCGTATTTTTCGATGTAGATGGCCGCCATTTCGAATCAGCTGTTCAACTGTTAACCATTTATTTATCTGACGTTATTCAGAAGATTTGTAAAATGATAATTTTAAACAACAAATAAGTAAGAATTAAAATTTTTTTTAAATACGTGAAATAATTTTTCAAATGATAAAAAACATACGATCTATAGAAAATTACAAAAAAGATCAAAGGAAATTTTAACTTGGGGATCCGCGGGATCTTCGGCCTCGCTCAGCCCACTTGGGGATGGTGGGGGGAAACATATTGCGCGCCTCTGGGAGGCTTCCTGTACATTTTAGAGAAATGTTTATTTAACGCTTTCTTCATCGTTTGATGTTTTCCGCATGTGTGCCAAATTTCGTTTTGATTGGATAAGATTTGGAAATTAGAGCAATGCGCTAACGCAAATTGCGCAGTAACTATAAGGGTGGTATTCTAGAAAAACTATAGGCATTCTACTCTAAGTAATTTGTACATGCATACGGAGTTTTGTAAAAGTCAGACAACCGAGACGACAGTTATCGTAGAACAGACAGACAAACAGACAAAATGCACATGGACTCATCAGGAGAGATTCGCTTCGCTCGGCCAAAAACATTCAAGAATGATATTTTTCTACATTGCAGTTTAGATAACATGAAATCCCTCGCCTTCTGCATCAGGCCCATATAAATTGTCAAATTCATCCTCTGGATCAGATGTTACGATAATGGGTGAAAAGCAGGGCTAAAGTTTGTTTCCGTTTCCGCTTTCTAGAGTTTTTTCACGATCGTGGAGAAATCGTGTTAAACCGAACGACCAGTCGTCTTAGTCGAAAATTAGCCCTACTTTAAAAATCGTGTTAAACCGGAATCGTGTTGGTAGAATTCGTGTTAGTCGGGAACTGGGTGTATATGTAATATTATATAACGCTAAATTATGAAATTCGAGAACAAAAAGAGCAACTCATCCGCGGAGATTTCGAAGCTATTAAACCAATATAAGTATTAAATAAATGATTATGTGGAAAGCAGACATCATAAGTTCCGTTTGGATCATCTTGTTTTTCATATAATCCAATGCAATGTATTTAATTTCCTAAATCAGCAACATTGGGGGTTCCCCTGAAGACCAAAGATTTTCTTATAAAAAACCTTATTTTTTCGTGTTAAAAAGAAATATGTGCAGTAAATCAACGCATATTTGATAATATACGGTAGGAAAATAGATTTTAATTTTTTTATGTCGTTTTTCGGTTCAAGTTCCAAGATTGTACGATTATTTTCAGTAATTTTAAAGTTCAAATCAAAAATATGCTGCACCGATTCCCATGTTTTTCAAAATAAGGAATGAAATTGTTCTGGATTCGAACTGGGGTCCCTGTATTATACGGTGAATGTCGATAAAACGCATTAGGAGTCAATCTATTTCAAACTGAAATACATTCAGCCGTATATGAGTTATTCGACACGAATTTTTTTCAAATCTGAATATATATCAGAGCGAAATTAATATAAAAGTCACTAAAAAAACATTAAGTCATGGAAAGGTGAATTTTTTTTAAGGTAAAAATAGCCATAATTTAGGGAAAGAACCACATCCTAATGGTCAGCACGGTAAATGTTAAGCTTCGAAATGAGTGTCCAACGTCTGTGTGAACTTTAAGATAAAGTGGTGACTTTGCTATCAACAACAATTGCAAGACAGTGATGGGCGCTGCTGTATCCTACTCGTGAAAGACTTTTTTTTAGTTTAACTCAGTAAATCGTCAGCTGAATCAGTAAGGCTTAACTATAATCGATACTGTTTATATAATTGAGAAATTTCAAAACAGTATAACATACATAAGTTTCAGTTTGAAAGAAGAAAATGATTGGACAAATTTTCCTTTCCTATTTACTATTACCAGCCATTCAAAATGAAATAGACAACAGGGTAATGAGGTATTTAGAAACATTGTCTACTAAGTTTGAGGATATATTTAAAAAAAAGCAGTTATCCAAAAACAATTCATTTTCTGTTGAAATCGTTTTCCAGAATTAATATTCAAAGAAATTCAAGCTCGTTTATAATCTCATCCCTCTGTGACTTCCCTGGACTGGACAAATATTAGATATTTACTAATGAAACTTCGTCGAGATGAACAGGTGAAGCGTTGAACAGTTGATAAGTTCTGGTGGAATATTTTCAAACGTTCCAACGATTACTAACATCTGGCACATGTTGCTCCTTTAGTATTATGTCTCTCTTTCCGACAACTGTGATGTGTGAACGGGCTATTAGTGCACTTCACTTTCTGAAAAGTAAATACTGCAACAAACTGAAGCACGAATATGTTGGATCTACGCTCAGATTAGATGTAGAGGAAAGGAATGTTTAATGAGATACTTGAACCATCATAGGTATTTATATTGGCAATTAATTTCAAGTTAATAACTAAATTTCTGCTCTGAGAAGCTATTTAAGACTCCTAAGTTAATATTGTCCTAAGATTTACAAGTGCGGCCACCTTACAGCTTCGGTGACCGCAAGTGCGGCCACGACAATTATTTTCGTGAAAACCCATGGTTCAGAATATTTTTGCCATCAATACATTGTCAGGAGATCTAAAGCTTATATTCTTCAGCAATACTAATTTAAATCAGAATTATCAAATACTTTTATTGTAATTAGTTATTTTGTAATTAGTAGTCCCGAGAATATGTGCCCCGTAGTGTCTTCCGCAGAGCACCATTTGCTATCCTTTGTATTCCTTCCCTCGAAAAAACTAAAAATGGGATCCTTAACAGCTTGGTTTCATCATTCTTTCTCCACCTCTGCTACATTCCCCATCTACAGTGATTTTCATATTACATCGTTGATCGTCGTTCAAAGAACATTGTGGCATTCCCTTGGGAGGGAGACAGAGAAGCGAACACACTTCGGCGTATCTCTTGGAATAGATATCAACGTCTCCTACAAATATTGCAGAGAAACCTGAAGTCTATTATTATTTACTGTTTTTAGTGAAATATATTCAAGATACGATTTGGATGATTTGAAGTGTCACTTGAAGAGGAACGCATTTGATGCATTTTATTATCATTTCTTTGAATCTGAAGTGTCCGCGCTTCGTATTTTGAATTGCATGGTTCACTAAATTTTAATTCGTTTTGAATATGCTTATAAGGGATGGCGTAATCTTTATCAGGGTTTCTCAACCGGTGGGTCGCAAAGGAACTTGAGGTAGGTCGGGGAAAGATTTTCTAAATACAGTCAAACTCGGCTATAACGAGCGCCACGGGACCGTTTAGTTTTGCTCGTTATAGCCGTTAAACTTAATATCCGTGAAGGCAAAAGCATGCATGCGTATGGTGAAATAAGACATAAGAAGTAAAAGTGAATATATAAACAGAAAGGTTATTTAGTAAATTTATGAAAAAACTTAAAAATGAGAATAAACTAGAAAATTTAAAGTAAACATACGTACATATAAAATTTACTCACAGCTGCATCCTTAATCACTACCCAAGTCGCACTTCCTCATTTTCTTGTTCGTTGTTAGGTTGTTCTCTAGTGCATATAAAATCGCTTCTTTGTTTTTCCATAAGGTTGAAACCGTAGACGATGATAAATTAAATTTTTTACACACTTCAACATTTTTTTACCACGTCCTAACTCTCGAATAATATCAACCTTTTCGCGAATAGACAAACACTTCCTTTTATGTACGGACATGTTACTCGTTCAAGGGCAAAATCTCAACTGATTTTTGTGATCAACGCTACGAAATTTCTTTGCAAACTGCGAGCATACCAATTCCAGGAAGAGTTAATGAGGAGACGGATTAAACGTGGGATTTCCCATCTTTACGTGGGAAAGGGTGTTGGGTGCATTCGGCTGAGCGACGGGGGTGGGCGCCATTGTACATGCCTTCAGCCCCTTACCCCCTTCCAAACACAACCTCCTGGCTGTAAAAGAACTGGGGGTTGGGAGGAGAGGACAAAGGACCTCCGCGAGTGCCACTGTACCTGCAAGTTGGGAATTCTTGGTTTGGACGAAGGGATTATTTTTTAACAACAACGCCGCGGTCTTTAACCTCCCCGATGGATAGGGTGTAGAGGCTGGACTCAAGAACACAAGGTTACATATTTTGGGTTACTATGAGGATTTAAGGGGCTGACCGCCACCGCGTTTGAGACAGTGAGAAGTGGTCGAAGTTTGCTCGATATATCCGTGAAGCGTGCTCGTTATATACGTGAAATATTTGTATGTAAATGCTCGTAAACTTATCTTGGAGGTAGCATTTGCTCACTATAGCCGTGAACTCGTTACAACCGTGCTCGTTATAAACGAGTTTGACTGTAGTTATTTAAAATTAAATTTTCCACTTTTTAAAGGCTTCGCGATAAAATAATTAAATAACTCATGATAGTACAGTGCGCATCCTCTGTGGACACATGTACTATCTACAGCTTGAATAAATTAGCACCGTAATTACTCGTGTACCCCGCGCACCGTTTTTCCCAAAATGTCGGTAGGAAAAAGTGACTGCGCGTATTACATGAGGATCTCTGAACAGGTTATATAAATTGCGACTGTCGATAGTAAATTCACTGTAACACGCTTGCGTCTACGTTTATACCCGCAGAAGACGAAGAATTCTACGAAGTATACGCGCGGTCTTGGTTTCAGTGAAGGAGAATCAGTAAATAGGCCGACTTTTCTTTTAATCCCACATGTCAACATATTTCGGCACGAATTTATTTTTTCCCTCAGAACTGGCCCAATAATAGGGGTGCGTGTGATACACGAGGGCACGCGGTACACGAATAAATACGGTATATCGATAATTAATGTGTACTAGGTATACCCTCAAAGCCTAAGTGGATCGTACTATTAACAATGTTGAAAAAGCTGATCTATAATATATTACCTTAGTGTTTCGTTACGAAACTTTTTGGTGAGTTGGTGTAGCCTTTGGGAAGTTTATAACTCGGCCGGTGTCTGGACTGCTTTTGTCAACTATATACTGTCAAAAAGTTGAAAGATTATATTCTTTAAGGATACTAAGTTCAACAGGAAATATCAAATACTTTTTAGGGAGGTTTTCCACCACCACTCTCCTCCATGGGAAATGCATTGGAATCAGTTACGGACATTATGTAATTAATATTTTGGTAGCCATGAAAATTCAATTACGTTCCCAATTTTCCGGAAAATCAGTTTTTAATACGAAACAAGACGGAAAATTATACTCCATAAATGGAATACACCGAGATTTCAAATGCGTTCTTTATGGGAAATACGTACGAAACGGTATAGAAAGATTTGGCGGTTCTTGAACCTTTATCTCCGAAACTATAAGTCGTAATTATATGATATTGCAGACCTTTTTGTGGTAAATGTTGCCCTCTATCCGAAAATCTTTTTAATCTATGCCTCACAAATCATATAAGAGCATGGGAAAGAAAAATATGGACTTTTAATTGTTGTTTGTCGAGAGAACCGTCTTAGCGATCGTTGTAAACAAAATACGCAATGTTTTGTTCGGGATTTTCTCCAATTTTTATCTCCAAAACTATACCTCGTAATAATGTGGTCTCGCGGACTTTTGGTAGTAAATGTTGTCCTCTATATCTTATTATTATTATGCACATTATTATTCACATAAACGCTACAATTGGGAGCAGGTCCCGGTGGCAGCGAGTCCCCATCACAACTCAATGCATAATACCCAAATTACATGATAAAAATTGGGTTTACTTAATACAAAAATATAACCTTTTTGATACCATTTCCTATACACTATATACTACTTCTTAACTTCAAGTCACAGGAACTCCCGTCACAACAGCTTAGGTATCACTCAATACATAATGCCCAAATTACATAATAACAATTGAATGTACTTAATAGAAAAATATAACCTTTTTTGATAGTAGTTCCTATACACTATATACAACTTCTTGACTTCAAGTCATAGAAACTCTCGTCACAACAGCTTAGCTACAAACTACAACATGTTTCATTTGTTATTTGTCCATACAACTACAAAAATTTAGAATAAGTAAATTATCTTCTTCATTTAAAAAAAAATCGACCATAATTTGACATTAGATCATATTACCGATCAGATAAGAGCTAGGGAGAGAAAAACGTTGTATTTAATTGTTGCTTGGCGGATGCCATTTAACGAGATACGAGTATAAGTAAGTAACTATGCAAAGTGTATGCTCTAATTCAGGAGTGCCCAAACTACGGCCAAATGATGCGTGCGAAGGTTTTTTGTGCTGCCCGCGAAGCTATGGCGAAAAAGCAATTCGAAAATTTTAACACCCAAATTCATACATTTTTGAAAATTATGATAATAGAACTTTAAATCTTGAAATCTTAGCCATGAAACCCTAATTCAGACTTGATTTTCACTTACATGGCACCTCAGATTATATAGAAAACTTCCGATTTAAACTTTAATCCAGCCCGCCAAAGAATTGGCATCTTCCAATGCGCCAAGGGATTCGCAACTACCGATGTGGCCCGCCATTAAAAACGTTTGGGCAGCGCTGCTCTAATTGACGGGTGCATTTCAAAATCACAAATGGGCGATAAATATTAATAAGGATAACTCGCACATAATTTAATTACAATCCGTCCAGGGGTTTAGGAGATGAGAGTTGCGACAGACAGACGGACGTAATTGAACAAGAATTATCGTAATAGCATTGTTTCAAAACGTCCTTCAAGTGTAAGTTATTACTGATGCAAATTCAGGTGGTATTTACGTATTGACTTTTTCAATACATACACGTAACCATCAATAAAATAAAAGTTTTTGAGATAATTAAAAAAATGACGTATATTTAAGGAATTTGAAAATTTCGATACCATGAAAAGGGCTCAGGTTATAAAAAAAAATTAAATTAACTTATAAAATATAAATTAAATATAACATACAGATAAATGCTTACTTCGAACACATTTTATATTCTTTCGAATAAATGAAAAAACTCCGCGCAACCATTGCGCCGGTACAGCTTGAGTTAACAATTCTCGTTTAATATTAATATATTAAATTTCATCGTGTATGATACTTTATTTTTAGTAGCTTCACGAAAACAATATTTCTCTGCACTGCGCATGGAGAAAGTAAAAAGATAAAATTCCAATTTCGGTTGAACCGGACCACGAACGGAACTACTCCAAAATTTAGAATGATTTGCAGCTCTGATTTTAGGCATAACTCTATAAACACAAATATAAGTGTTGATGTTAATTCTATGCACACAGAGATGTTCCGGACACAAACACATTCTGAAAAAGTAGGAGAGAAATTCTGCCTTGACCGGGAACCAATTCCCGGTCAAGGTAGAATTTTTCTCCAGCTATTTTGGTGTGTCTATATCTATCGGACTTAATATGGTACAGTTCAAAGTACTAATTTAACTGTTCAAATCTAAAATTCTCGGAAGTTAACATTTTCTGAAATAGACATTTAGATAAAAATTGTAATCGATTCGAGAGAGGTTAAAAAACTGCTGCTAATTGTCCGAAATGTCTCTTCCGCAATTAAAAGAAATATATGAGCAAGATTTTTTGTAACTTCGGATGTTTTAAATGAGAAAAAATAAATAGACACGTCTGGCATGTTGTAGAACTACAGACGAATAAAAAACATATAATTGAAGATAGTGTACTTTACATGCTTTGTGACCTTACCGCATCAAAAAAATTCTTTCGTTTTTCACGATTTTCTTTCAGAGATTTCCCTTCTAGTTCGATCAAATAATTATTTAATTTAACAATAGTAATTTAGTGAAAATGTAGCAGAAATCAATCAACCTGTGAGTCATAAATTGTTCCAAAATGTATTTACCGTATTTTTTATTTTGTATGATTTCAGAAAGATACAAATCTTCTGTATAATTCTAATGAAATTAAACTTAAAGGTGTTGAATTTTATTCCCTGTGTGCTATTAGAACCTTGAATCAAATTTTGTTATTGCAGCTATTACTGTTCCTGAGTTATAGCGGCCCAAAATCCCAAATATCCAAACGACAAAACTCCCGAAAATATGTGTTAGATTGCTAGCAACTGTGCCACGGGTAGACTAGTAATCTATATTATTCTAGCATCGATGCTAATGTTACAATGGAAATTGATAGCCTACGCTTTAATACCGTTGATTTCAACCAACCAACGGAAACATATAATGATGTCATAATCACAGCACACTATATATCGATATACATTAATCAGAAAATGAATATGTACTTAATATTTGAAATATTAATTAAATTCATATAAAATAAGTTTGAAAATAATAGGCGAGCGAAGCGAGCCGTCAGACGAAGTTGGGTCTCCTAAGGGGCTTGGGGCAGAGCCTCTGATAATGTAAATAATATTCGTAGAGTTTAAAGTCTTACCACATCCATAGAACATGTACATTAACAATACGGTGTGTTTCAATGACCTAATTGTTATCACTAATTTACGTTTTTAATATAAAGGTTTTTTGGAAAAGTAAGAGTATGAACTATAAGGTCTCTATTCATGTTCAAGCTCTCATACACTAAATATAAATCTATCCGCCTAAAACTCAACTATTCTTAAATAGAAACAAAAATACTTGAGATATTCATCTGCAGCTTTTGTTCGTCTTTTCAGCATAGAAAATACTTCCTACTGCTAAATACACAGTGGACTCCGTTACACTCCGCCGAAGGAAGTGGATAGGAAAATTCTTAGAATACCATAATAACGCATCTAACTGCATAGTTTCCTTTGTTTAGCATTTCATTTCAACGACTTTATTATCACATTAAAAAAAGTATCTCGCTACAAAATGTGTAGACATCGCTCGCCTATTCAACACCAGCATTTAAGGAAATAATTATTAAAGTGCTCCGCTCAAAAACCCCTCTCCCTCCCTCCCTCTTTCTCTCTCTCTCTTTCCCGTCCACCCTATACCACTCCTCCGCGCCCTCTCCTGCCACTCAACCCTCACAACCTACCTCTTTCTCTTATCCTTCTCTCTCTCCATCCTCTCTTATCCTCACTTTCAAGCCCTCCCTCCACTCTTTCTCTCTCTCTCTCCCTCTCTCTCCTTCCTCCCCGCCCTTCTCCCCCTCACTCCACTCTCGAATCATTAATCCGCGCTTGAGTCCTCCCTCCGGACCCTCATTTTTTCCTCGAAACACTTCCAACGTTAATTCGGAGCTGCCCTCTCCATTATCGGGGATTTGGACGTAATTGTGTCCGCCCCCCTCCTCCCCCTCCTCAACCTCCAACTCCTTCCGCCGTCTCCAGCACAGTCACGACAGCCATGTTGAACAATGGCTTTGTTTTTTATCCCCATTTTCGCTTTACCTCGTCCCTTTCCATCCGAGTTTCTTTCATTAGAATGTTCGTCAAAAGTTATCAGTCGAAAGGAAATAAGTCTCTTTCATGAGTTAAAATAAAAAAAAGGAATAGTATGAGATGTTTTGCGAGATATCGTCGCGTTAATAAGTAAGAAAATAGAAAAAAGCAATGAGGGCATAAAAATAAATTATTGGATAATGCTCGGCTGCGACGGTAATATTTTAAAGCCCCAATTGCGGTGGTTAATCTTCAGTAACGCTAATGGTCAGCGTGAGCCGCTGTAATATGAAAAATACAAATGTAATGAAATTGAAATTGGGAAAAAAGTTGAGCGTCAAAATGTTCATTGTGTCATTCCTATTAAACAAAAAACAAATTCTCATCTAAAAACATTTATGACCGTGCCTAATTCAAAATTTTATATGACTATATTTTCAATTATCCGATACAAGTACCAGTTTGCATTACTATGTTCGTTTAAATCGAACTTTTCTAAATCCACTAAATTAAAACTAATTTAAAATACCTAATTTAGTTATGAAGGGATATTTATGGTTGTAGAGATATTTAGCACACTTGCGTGCATTACCATAAAATTTATTATTTTATTTACAGCTCGTTTATTACGTTTTAATGTTGTGATGTCTCTCCTTAATAACTCGGGTTTTGTGGAAGTAATCCTTCTGTTTTCTTTGCATTGAGAGTGCATGCAAAAAGAACGATATATCTCAATATAAAAATAGGTGCGATCATTTAAATTAGGCAAAGCAACGGAAAGGGAGACGCAATTGAAACGAGGCTTTCAGTGGTGCAAAAGGGTAAATTACGTGGATTTCCATAGACTATTTCCTCGAATCTTTGCATACCTCATTCTTTTATGCCCTTCATTAAATGTTTCCAATAGTCGTCTCCGCAATTATGGGTCTCAGAAAGAATAGATCCAGAAGAACTTTTGAAAAAATAAACTGATAAACTTTGGCCGCGAACTAACTCGGCACAAATTTCTGAATATGCACCAGCAGCGAGGGAAACCCGCAGAACATCAGAGACTTCCGCGATTTTTTTCTTATCCTTAATCCAAGGATCCAGAACAATAGTTATTTTGCATTAGGTATATGGAAGTATATGAATTTAACACAATGAATTCGATAATGAAGTATTTCCTATAAGATTTACAGTGGAAGTTGAGAGGCGGAATCCTGAAGCGACCGATACCATCTTCCTTGGAATAGATTGTAAAAAGGACCGAAGAGACTGAATTAATTGAAAACATATTCTTTTACAAATTGAAATAAATAGAAAAACCTTGAATAGTTAGAGAAAAAGAGTAAGCGTATCCAGAATCGAATGTCTTCAACGCAAGACAAAATTAATGCGTGCGTTGTCGACGGAGCGTGGGGGGGGGGAGGGGGGGAGACTAGGACGTGGAGACTTGAGCGGGGGCAGCGCGCCTCGCGACCAAGGCACCGCCGCCATCGGACCCTGAGAGAACCTCAAATCCGATTCGCCTTGATGACAAGTATGATGAGCAAGTGCAGCCCTCGTCTTAAATACAATCAAATGAGAACAAAAAAGGCGCTGATGGAAATCCATTTAAAGATCCCTTCTTGTCTAACTCTTCCTCCCCTTATCTCTCTCTCTCTCTCACCCGCCCTTTTCCTCTCTCTCTCTCTCTCTCTCTCGCTCCTCGGCACCTAATTCCTCAACAGCCCACTCCAGAAGGAAGGCATTCATCCGACTCTCTCCGCAACCCTCCGAACCCCTCGAGGAGGTTGTAGTGGACGCCTTCCCCCATCTACTCTTCCTCTTCCCTCGTCCCACTTCCCTTCCCCTATCTCCCCTTCCCCTATCTCCCCTTCCCTTCCTATCCCCTCGTCCCAACCTCTATTCCAGCCTCTCCGCCGAATGAATTCGCCCCGACTCCCCGACAGGGAGCGGAAGCGATAATTACGCCTCAAATGCGACTGCGATCTCCTTCTCTCACTTCCACTCCGCCTGCAAAAGTGTCCCCTCCCCCGTGCACCGCCTCCCTGCCCTCGTTTCAGCCTCCGCCCCAACCTCCTCCACCCCCACCTCCGTGCGGTCGCCTCGAGAGGGAAATTGAAACAAAGAACGCGAACAATGAGGATTCTGTTGGGATAATAGGAGCGCGAATGGAGTGGAGAGAGAGAGAGGAGTGGGGAAGGAGGAGGAGGTGGGGAGAGTGGAGGAGGGGGTGGCGGAGAGAGATGGGGAAAGAGGAAGTAAGGTGGGTGAGGGTAAAGGAAAGGTAAAGGAAGGTGGGAGGAGGATTGGTAAAAAGAGGGGGGGTGGGAGGGAGAAGTGGTACAAGGAGAGGGAAGGGAAAATTGAGATAAGGTGGGGATAGGTGGGAGGAAAGCGGGAGGTATTTATTATAGAGGAGTGAAGCTCACGAGTGAAAGAGGGTTGCGTGAGAAAGGGAGAGGGGGGAAGGGGGGGAGGCAGAGCGTGAACGTCGGCGGCAGAGAAATTGGTCGAATGTGTTCGTCCTCGAATCTACGCTCCAACTATCAAGTGGCCGTCTTATAACTTTCGCTTCGACCAGCACAGGCAGAATAGACTACTGCCATTTAAATAAACTTTATAATTTAGATTGCTTTTCGAGCACGTGCGAAGCGACAAACGGCGATAGCATTTCTCTAAGCGTAGGATTCCTGAAAAGAAGGAATGTATTCAATGGAGAAAATACGATTTAGAAGAATAAAGGATATAAACAAAGCCGGTATCATTAATCTTTCCAGCTTAGATTCTGCTTAGAAGAAAGAAATCAGAAATGCTTGTAGAATCTTCACTCGCCATTGAATCGGAAGAATACTATCGACTATTAAGAAAATGACAACTATATTGGAAAAATGTGAGATTAAGTTCATCATTTCTCGCCGGTAACATGTGGCCAAAATTACAATAGCACCTGCAGTAATGACTCAACCCCGCTTTATCCCTCTCACGACCAAAGCGTCCAGGATGAAATTTGCACTCGAGGTTTAGGCCACTTTCACACGGAGCGATCGGAAAGCCGCAATAGCCGCGCCATCATTCGTCAAATTTTAAGCAATTACATTTTTTTAAAAATAGCAAACGAGACTTGAGGCGTCCCGGATCCATCACCTGTTAGCTCAGAGATTGATACTGTAATTCTGTATGTCATTATAGGTGACGACGCTTTCGGCCTGACAGAAAATATGATGCGATCTTTCGGTGGTAATCGGTTTACAATAAGAAAGCTGTGTTCAACTATCGGTTATCTCGAGCCGGTTGATATATTAAAGGCGCGTTTGGCATTCTAACCAATAAATGGTGAATTTTCCACAGACCATTAAATGTTAAAATTGGATTTGCAGAAGATGTAATTAAATTCGGTTACATTCTCTACCATTGCGTAAGGACAGAAGACGTATACAATTTTGATGACTCGATCAGTTCCAGGGCTTGAAATTTTGGTATCTAATTCATTGAGAGGCAATAGAGCAGCAATATCGGTTCGAGAAAAGTTTGCCGATTTCTTCGTAGAGGTGGATAAGTTGAATGCAGCAAACAAAAATTAAATATCTAAGATTTTAGAAATACATCGTATCTACTCGAGTAATTTCTCCACTTTTTCGCACGATTCTTTTTACGGTAATGCAAGGATGGGGCAAATATGCTGATATGAATTTTTCCGTATCAAAGTTATTATCCATTTTCACGTCACACTACGCACTGGTCGCCTCGGCGGTCGCTTGCTGTCTGAACGTACGTTTCATAAATAAATAATATGCTTTGTTACTGGTGGCGCTGCCAGCTGGAGGCATCGAAAGCCGCATGCAGGCGCTGCCAGATAAATTGACTGCGCCTCCAAAACCGTGTTGGTGCGCCGTTAGATAGCTTCCATTTAACTCTGCGTTACTTTGTGATGGCTTACATTATCTAACGAAGCGATCGAGGAGAGACCACGGCCGCGCTCTATGCTTGCCAGATTTCCAGATATGAGAAGCGAGGCAGGGAGGAAGAAAAATTTTAATTTTTTTTCGAAGAAGAAATGCTCATTATGCATTTTAGTTATCCCAATAACCAAATTGGTATATAAATCGATCCATTAAACGTTTTTATTGTAAAAGGTGTTTCATAGTTAACAAAGTACGTTATTCTAACAAAACATGAAAACGAAATTTGTACATTTCGAATTGTTGAATCTAAATTTCAAAATATGAACATGTTTTTTATTCAGTTGCCTTATAAAGGTTTATTATTTAAAATACAGAGATTAAAACAAATGGACCGACAATTAAATAATCCAAAAATGGAACTAAAGTCAAACTCTAGCTATAGATTAATTGAAAAGTAAAAATTATTGTTATAACTTTATTGATATTTGTGTCGATTTAACTTTAGTAAGTAGTTTTCTCCTCTCCGTATGTAAAAATCAAAATTGTTTAATCACTAGCCTACATCCCACCCCGCCAGCGCGAGAATAATCACCTCGTTTGGCCATCCAGCCACGTCCGAAATTCGGATTCCAAACGGAGCAATGTTGTGATCTTTCTTGCGGGTGGCCGTGCAACGCAGCACTTATGTCGGTAAAATTTTCGTCATTGTGGGCCCAGTTTTTATTCAGGGTATGCCGCAACCTGTTAAAAGCGATGTCTTTGCTGTGCCGTATAACAAGCGGCGGGACGCGGAATTATATTCATCAAATCGGGACAGTTAGCAACCAATTTCATAGCGAGGCCCCACAGACAATCATTTTCAATTTCAAAATATACGTTGATGAGTTAACAGCATTTGTTTCCTTTCTCCTTATAAGAATAATCATCGCAGGTCCTAATCCAAAGGACAGGGCGACGCTCCGCTTCTGTTGAGAATTTTTCAGCATTCAAGTTATCCATTTTTTCGCCACACTACGCACTGGTCGCACCGGTGATCGCTTGCCGTCTGAACACCCATATTGCGAGCAATGCTTTGTTACTGGTGGCGGGGCCAACTGTTGGCGTCCAAAGCCACACGCGGCCGCTGCCAGAAAAATTGGCCGCACCACCTTAAGCCGCGCTCCTGCGCAGTCTGGAAGGTTTCATTTAACTCGGATTTAATTTGTGGAAACGCGACCATGACCGTGTGAAAGGGACCTTAAACTCTCAAAAGCATCCGTATGCTACTTGGTGGACTCCTATCTGTTTCTGTGAACGGGCTAAATATTATCTGTAGTTTGAATTCCCTTGTAATGTAAATAAACTTCTTTCCCACGCGGATCAGATTGTGGGTAAGGTACATTGCAGAAAAGACTATTGGTTTGAAGGAAACTCGAGGAAGACTCTTTCCAATCCTTGCGATCGAACCAAAATGTGATATTTCATCTCAGTAAGGTGTATGAATATCATTCAGTGAGTCGGGAGTTGGCTGAGCTTCGTCTCTCGTATGGTAGTTGAAGATAGACCGTGTGAAATGTTACTGAGAAAGGTGCAGGTGGGTGGTCGAATTTCGTTTTACGAATTGATGTTTTTTATTTGATCTTACAGCAATTAAATCAGTTGCTTATGTTATAAAATATAATAAGTGGTTCCTGTAAATATAATTCAGATACCTATGACAATTATTTATCATGTTTTTGCTAAAAACATGAATTGATTCACATAAAGTACCCATATGTAAAATAATAGGTATAATGCGGAGGTAATTAAATTGGACAGAGAAATGGTTCTCTGGTAAGCGAAACTGATTTCCATACTTAAAATAATTACCTGGAATTGAATATTATTCTCGATAGTTTTAAATAAATTTTCGCGTTGGCATTTCTACGATATAAGTAATTTACTTAAACCAGATTAGCTATTGGTGTGGAATTAGAACATTATTTTTTGTGAAGCAGAAAGGTTAGAAGAGATGGATCTTTTGTGGATTTAAAAAGGCGTAATTACTCAACCTTCCTCAACTTTTTAATTTACCTAAAAATGTTACAATTATGCTACTCATCAAAGATCTCATTCTCTCAAACGCGCAACACCAAGACCGACAGAAATACCTCAATATTTCCTCGTTCTGATTATTTTGTCTCAGTCGACGTTTGCAAAACGACACGGTTATTCCAGTCATCTCTTCGTCGCCGAAAACCCAAAGACTTCACGGAGGCGAACGGAACCCCGTTTGTTTAAACAAACGCCTCGTTTTAAGGACAAACGAGCATGCGTAGGCGACCCTTTTGAGCGCCTGCCCCACGGTTGACGGCGAAACCCTTTAACGAATTACGCAGGCGTCCAGTTGATTCGCAACGCCTCCGCCGAGTGACGCTACTAGCGGAAAATGAGCCCTCAGCCGAGCCACCACTCCATCCCATGTCTTTCACTCCCCATTATTCCTTGAAACAATGAGTCGGTTGTATGGCGGTTGAAGGATTTGGAAAGCTGGGTGGGGAAGGAAGGGGGGGGGGGTGGTTTTGTGAGGGGAGGGGGGAGAAAGGGTAGGGCAGAATGGGATTATAATGGAATGGTTTGTTGAAGAGTGATCGAATGGCGTATGAAACGTGAGAGACGGCTGGCGAGTGATTTCGTACCATTGAGCACTTGACACCGGGTTGGCGATATCACTTGCTCGAAAAAACCGCTCGCTTTTTACTTCGCCTCGAGTGCCTCCCAAGTCCCGTTTCGAAATTCTCTTTCCGACTTTTAATGTCCCAAAATTGCGGTTTAAATTGGTTGCCGAGCGTCGCGGTCGTAATTAATGCATTTCTGTCCTATGGAATGCAGATAATACGCGGCGAAACGATATGAAAATCTTCGAATTACGGAAATGTAATATCTATACATGTCGCACATACGTGTCCTGTTTTTAAATAAACAAACGAGTCCTTAGAATCCCTCCGCTTCGCTAGGCAACTCAAATTTTATCATAAGACGCCTAATTTTAGCAAAGTTCGATTGCCGAAAAAATAAGTCAATTAATCGCGCTTATCGAACCGCAAAAAGGTTGAACGGGATGAAAATAGGAATTCCGTTGTTAAAATTATAAAGCAATTCAACAACTACCTCTTTATACTGCCTAATAATGGGCATTATTGCACGACGAAATTCTCTGTTCTAAAACGGAATCTCTCGCATACAATAATAGCATATAAATCTATATTAAATAATGCAATAATAATACCTACAATTGACATTTTCAAAAATCGCAATCAGGTCTACGCAAAAGCAAATTGCTTAACTTGATTTTTACGTAATCCTGCTTGTTTTCCGATTCGTGCAGCAAGGGAAACCAGGGAAGGAGAAAGAGAATCAGAGACGCTAGGGAGACCGGTTGAAAAGGGGAGAGGGGGAGGGAGAGAGCGAGGGAAAAGGGAGATATGGGAAAGGAATGAAGGGGCGGGAGTGTTGAGGCGAGAGACGGCAGTGAGTGGCACATAGGAGAGCGGAGAATACAAAAGCGGATATTCCATAAAGAGGGAGAGATATTTCTATATAGAATTTCGATAGCAGACATTCGTCGGAAGGAGATTTAATAGGCAAGAGAGATGTAAAAACAACAGTTGTATAAGATTGCATCTAACGGAGTGCCAATTTAGATTAAAAAGAAAGCTATTTAGCACGTACCTAATTGTATCACGATTATTAAAAAACCGTGACTTGTATCTATGACACCTTCACCAGTAGAAAAAGCCCTAATTGACTATTATGAATTAATGCCCTTAAAAATCTCTTTCGGAGTAACTATCCCTCAAAAGTAGAAATGTGTACAAACATATTTAAAACTCTTTGTCATAAACTGATTTCTCGAGTAAATTTTTATATGATACGTATCCATAGGAAGTCGACATAGAGTGTGAATCTCGATACCTCAGATATCATTCTATATAGACGTTCCTTACAGAGGAGGAGGAGGAGGATATAACATACTAGTAGTTGGTGCTTGCATACTGCAAGCATTTGATCTCACCTTGAAAAAACATTCATTTTCAGACAGACATTTCATCATTACAAATATTCTTTTAATTCTAAAGATTTGAACTCCGCAGCGATTTTCGTTTTCCCACATGTAAAAATAATAGTTTAAAAAATCCCCAAATGTTGCAATTTTAAAATTTTAAACTTTCTCCATTATGGGGTACTAATGCTACACATTTTAGCCAAATTTTAATGTTGTAGCATTTCTAGAAGTAAAATAATATTTTTGTTATTGTTTAAATGTTAATAATTTTTAACGGCCTGCACAATTCATATAAGGTAAAATTGAAATGTAAATTTGTGCAAATTCACTACTCTGTAAATAATTTGAAAATTTCAGCTTCTTAGCTTATCCCGTAGTACCAAAACAGTTATCTATTTGTTTAAATTTTAAGAATTTTTAACTGCCAAACAAATATAAATATCAAAATTTGTATAATCCCTACTTCGTTTTTTTTAGAATTATACTTATTAAAAAAATTTCAGCTCCGTAGCACATTCGAAAATGCCTAAACCTTGAAAATTTGTTTAAACAATTGTGAATTTTTAGCGGCCGCATTGTGTCACTTTTTCATGATTTTCGTTTTTTCTAGTTGGTTTTGCACAAACTCCTACCTAAGAAAAAAAATTCGAATCTCCAGCTCATCTGGAAGTGCGTAAACATTAGTATCGTCCTGTTATCATTATATATCGACGACTCTTACATAGGAGGAGGAGGAGGATATAACATGCTAGTAGAAGGTGCTTGCATACTGCAAGCATTTCATCTCACCTTGAAAAAACATTAATTTTTCAGACAGACATTTCATCATTACAAATATTCTTTTAATTCTAAATATTTCACCTCCGCAGCGATTTTCGCTTTTCCCACATGTAAAAATAATAGTTTTTAAAAATCCCCAAATGTTGCAATTTTAAAAATTTTACACTCTCTCCATGCTGGGGTACTAATGCTACACATTTCAGCCAAATTTTAAAGTTGAAGCACTTCTAGAAGTAAAATAATATTTTTGTAATTGTTTAAAATTTAAACATTTTTAACGGTTGCCGCAATATATATATATATATATATATATATATATATATATATATATATATATATATATATATATATATGGAGAGATGGAAATGTTTATCTGTGCAAATGCACTGTTCTGTAAATAATTTGAAAATTGCAGCTTCCTAGCTCATCCCGTAGTACCTAAAAAAATATAAAACTTTAATGTTCAAATGAGGTTAAAACAACCCCTAAAAATTAACAATTGTAAAATTTTTGATTTTCCTAGTTGGTTATGAGAAAAATTCTATAATCTTGCAAAATTTCAGCTTCCTAAACTTATTAGATTGGTCTACACACTGGATTACGTTTTCCCATGCTAACTTATGGGAGATATTCCGGGGTCTCTGGAGTCGAACCCAAGACACTGCAAGCAAAAGTGACAATAATTCCTAATAGATATTGCAACCATCTACCAACACTGAAAAGTTCATTTTTCTAGCTTACCGGCAAGTGCCCATAAATAATTTACAAAAATGGCGCAATGCTTTTCTTATGGGAAAAAACGCAACTTTCGGAATTTCTGGAGTCGAACTCATGTCACTTAGGTAAGAAGTCTCATTTTATCTGAAGGTTTCTCCATCATATCTACAAAAACTGAAACTTTCAGCTCTCAAGCTCTTGTAGTTTGGGCTGGACATTAGTATCCTCCTGTTATCATTATATATAGACGTTCCTTACAGAGGAGGATATAACATAATAATAATAATGAAATAATGGGCCTTCGTTCTGGTGAAAGTAAAACGTATTATAGTGCAGATTCCATTTTAACTGAAAACAACGAAGATAAACTATCCCACGGAGTTTCTGAATGCACAATGCCCATCAGGAATGCCACCACATAAACTAATTTTGAAAATTGGAATCATCGCCATTCTTTTGAGGAATCTGCTCCCCAAAAAAGCTTATGTAATGGCACCAGTTTAACGATCAAAAAACTACATGAGAATTTTATCGATGCTTAAATTTCGACCGGGACCAACCAGGACGACAGAAAATTCATTCCTATAATTGACCTCACACCCAGTGAAAGCCATCTACCATTTACATTAAGACGCCGGCAATTTCTTATCATCCGAGCATTTGCCATTGCAATTAATAAGAGCCAAGGACAAACTTTCAATGAGGTTGAATTATTTTTGCAAAAACCCGCGTTCAACCACGGAAAATTTTATGTTGCACTCTCACGATCTACACTCTACATCGATGGAAAAACTGGAAGTTGGAGTTGGCTCCCAGTCACTGTTGAAACAGGTTTTACCCCTTACGATGCCCACCTTGTGGGCGAAATGCATTGGGTGTTGTAACCCTCTAATTGTTTGGCTAAAGGAGTACTTTACCTTTATTAATCTTAGCCAAAGTTATTGAGCTACTATCAATTATAAGTTAAAATAATAAATTAAATTTTAAAAATTAAGTTCCGTTTTTTTTGTGGTTGTAGGAGGGGGGAAGGACACCCCTCATTGTTAACGAGCTATATGCTAGTTAGCCTACTTTCCAGAATTGAAATAGGCTTATAGTTTTGTTTTTGTGTCTGTCCATCTGTCTGTCTTCCCTATTAACTTTTGAACCAATTGACCTATTTTCATGACACTTGATGGAAATCTCCTGTTACTGGAACCGAGATTCCTAGGATAGTTTTTGTTACAGAGATTGAATGTTCTGAGGTGGATTCCAGGAACTATCCTTCCCATTTGATTTACATAGAAAATCTGAAATCCGTTGTGCAGGGTAATTTTTCTTGCACATTAAAATAACTTAGAATTGAAAAAATCGGAGCGGTATTTGTACTATTCTCTGAGGAAAGGAATTGAGATTCTAATTTTTATCGTAGAATGTAGCTTATCGAAAGTGTTTCTTCGAATTTCACGTAAATACGGGCGTTTTTGCAGTTTTTTCACTCATTACAAGAGTGTTACCATAGCAACAACTATTGTTGGACTCGGATTCGGTATAGCCTAATACATAAACGCCTTATTTCTGCCGCACAAATATGCGTGATCAATTTAATATTCCGTTTGAATGTATTTTTAATATTTTATAACGCTAAATTATGAAATTCGGGAACACAAAGAGCAACATCCAGGGTGATTTTAAAGCTATTAAAGCCAGTATATGTAAGTATTAAATAAATGAGTAAATGTAAAGTCGGCATCATAAGTTCCTATTGGATCATCTTGTCTTATTAGGCTGGTTTCCAAAGGAAACATAGCCTTATGAAATGGTCCTGTCTGTGTGTATGTGTGTCCCCCAATAACAACTTTTGCATCAATGGACCGATTCTCATGAGGCTCGTGCTGCCAGGGTCCACCTCCGTGTTATATTTTATTTGGCGAAGATTGAAGTCCCGGGTTCGATTCCAGGAACGTTTTTCCCTATTTGTTTTACATAGTAAACCTCAAATCCATCTTGCAGAGATGTTTTCTTTAATACTTTAACATATCTTAAATTTGGGATATCGGAGCGAGGTTTGTACTGATCTAAGGGGAAAATAATATAGATTCTATTTCTTATCGTAGAATTTTAATAATACTTAAACAGCGTTTTTGCGTTTTAAATCGCATTTTATCGAATTGTTGCCATGGAGATGATTATTATCGAACTCGGCTTGAGCATAGACGAGTGAACAAATAGGTTATTTTCTTTTCCACCCGACTACCCTTCAGCAATTCGTTTATTTAAAAAAATACATGCAAAATATAATGTCAGAAAGAGATTTTGACATTGCTTTTAGTATTTTAAACCTGATAATGCGCTATTAACCCTTAACTGTGCTGGTGGGGTCTGCTGAGCCCCAGTCATTTGTTTTTTCGGTAGTTGATGTATTTTCCACAAGGCAGCGCTGCGTGTCTAGGTATTCTCTTATGCACTAAATTGCTATCTATCAGTATATCTTAGGGATCCAGGGGGTAAAGTAGATTGGTATAAGAGATACGCTGGGGTCCAATGCACCCCACCAGCATGTTAGTGTAAGTTTTTTTTTCAATCTTATGTGTAGGGTATTTTCTCTTTTCAGCTTATTTTGTTAAAATATGGCTTGACGTAATGTTTTCTGGAAGATGAAATTCGTCGGATGCTGGAGGACTGCAGTTCAGGTGATGACGTTGACGATAGTATTGTTTCTGAAGATGATAGCTCCAATGAAGAGTATAATGCTGATTCGAGTGATCACGGAGTAATCAGCTCTCAACTCCTACGGAATCAGTTTTGCGGCTTATTGGACCGGTAAATGAAACTAATAGAAATCTGACAGTAGATAATTGATTCTGTTCAGTCGAGCTAACTGAGAATCTCAAAGAAGAAAAGCTTACATTGCTGGATACCACGAGGATCAACAAGCCACAGATTCCGAAAGAATTGAAGTCTTATCGTGATCAAGAAGACGGTTCAACTCTCTTCGGACGCACATCTGGTTTGACTCTTTGCTCCTATGTACCCAAGAAGAATAAAACCATTAAATTACTATCTAGTATGCATCATGATCGGAAGATTCACCCGTCTGGGAAGCCGGAAATGATTTTGGACTACAATATAACCAAAGGAAGTATCGATACCTTGGACCAGCTCTACAACAACTACTCTACGTCCAGACGAAGCCGTAAATGGCCTATGCCTCTATTCTTGTGGTGAAAATTGGAGGGAAGTAGCCCGAAAAACAGCCACCAAATTATTTAGTGAGGAAGGGACGTTGTCAGCTGCGCCCCCAGGAACGCGATCGCAAAAACCAAAAACAGCTCCACAAAATGCCAAAAATTCATATGCTCGGAACACAACAACCTTGTGTGCAATGAATGTTCAAAGTGATTTTTTGTATATTTTCATTATATGTAGTGCAACATTGTCAGGTTTTTAATATTATTTTTTCCTGCTGAGATTTTTTCCTATTTACCGTATAGCATTGTATTGAGAAGAACATTATATTTATAAATTAATATTGTTTACAATCTATGTGCAATCATAGTTGTTCATTAAAATATTGTCTGTCAATGAAAATAAAACAGCTTTTAAATTTGGGGTTTATCAGACCCCACCAGCATGCTAGTGCAATTTTTTTTACCAGCACAGTTAAGGGTTAATTTGTTTTACAATTTTTCTCTATCATAGATATACTATGAATTACAAGTGGTATTTATGGTATGAGAATTTCTTGGAATGATTAGCATACTGAAACACTTTCTGTCAATATAAGTAATCAATTCGGGACGTCAACTTTGGAAAACCAGCCTGCTTTAGCAGTGGCGGAACAAGTAAGCAACGGGACCTGAGGCAAGAAAGTTTAGCGGGCTCCCTTACCAACCGTACTGATTTTTATAACTTTGGATTGTTTAACTTTTTTATTGATTTCTTTCTGTTCGGATTTTTAACAGATATTTGGAGAGTCAATCTAATAGAGAAGGGTATTATACCAAGGTAGCTGGTGACGGTGATTTGATTTTGACGTGAGAGCAACTTCAGTTGTTTTCCGATAAAGTGAGTTTTAAAAGAATCGCAAAAAATATAATAAAAGGCTTTGTTATCCGTCCATTGGTCTGAATGTCAAGCTATTAAATCGCGAATAACTCAATCGAGGATGTAGATAGAAAATTGAAATTTGGCAGAAATAATCTATTCGAATATAAAAATGCTTTGCAGAAAGGAAATTCAGGAAAAAAGTCTCGAGCTCGACTCCAGAGGATTATTTCTATTCTTCGTAAGATAACACGCAAAAATCGACTTTTGTCGTGCGGGATTTTCTTTTTTTGGAAATTAAAATTGGAAAAAGTTGATCCACGCTCATCCGATTCGAACTACTTTAAATAATAAAAATTAATGAAGTCAGTTATCCAATTCTTCTTTTTCCGAAATCGCTCATTTGTTTATCTTGACAACCGACTGCTGCGAGAAACAAAATCAATATAAATAGTGATAGTTAAAATAATTTATTTCAAGTTAAAAATTTTAATTACGTTTTTTATTCATTTGAACCCGTCATTTTTAAAAGGCAATATACTAATTATCATATAATTTAGAAAGTGAACATAAGTTCAATGTCAAATATTGAAATATCAAATATTGAAATATAAAGTTTTAAGATGAATCCAGAGAGAGGGGTGGATCGCTCTCCCTTGGACTCACCACTGGGTGGCGCGCGACACATTTTCGACATAACATGTGGCACATTACAGAAAAAGGTTGGCCACCTCTGGGTTAAGCCGTTGAAGGCGAATAAGGACCCGTGTGGTGCCAGTGTCGTGCGTGCTCTCGCCGGCACGAGTGTTTACATGTCCGCGAACAGTGACTGTATTGCCGTTGGCGGATGTCAAACACATTGCCCGTCCGACCGCAACAATACTGTCTGTGTCAGTGCCGTGACTCTGGCCGTGAAAACTTGAAAAATATTGCTGCCGACGATATCTGAAAGCACGGTACGGGCACTCTCTATTTCCGGACGACACGGTGCGCCGGATACGTGTAATGATTCCCGAGGCTATTTCATTAGCTACTAACTATAGACTATCAAGTGGGTGTCAGACCGGGCCCCCCCAAGGGTCCGGGCCCCGGGGCACTGCCCCGGCCTTGTTCCGCCACTGTGCATTAGTCCTGGTCTTGACTTCTTGTAATAGTTAGTTGAATCTTCGTCACGTAGGTAGACGGAGTTAGATAAAAGAATAAAAAAAACGCTTACAACTCAAAACCTACCCATTGCTTTCAACCAAACTTTCATGAATTACTTGGCAGCGCAACCTACATATTTAAACTGCTTGATTCTAGGAGCATTTATTTTCTCAATTTGATTCGGGGATGAGTATAGCACATTAATAATTTGAATTTATAAATTACTTAAAATCATCGCAGGAGTTCGAGACTTAAACCAACAAACGTCCGAAAAAACTAAATTTTGTTTTGCTGCCGTAGATTTTTCAAAACGCTTCGAATCGGACCATAAAATAATTTCAAATGCGAAAATCTTACGTATTTCTGCGTAAAAATCTTTCGTCGTCAAAGTGATTTGCGTTTTTGCCGGTATTGTGAAACTTCTTATGATTGACTGGGATTATATATTCGCGTAGCATCTATCCACATATTGTAGAAATTTTCACGGTGTTTTGAAGTTTAAAAAATAGCTTGGGCAATATAGATAAGGTGATGGTAATGAAATTAAATGAATATTTAATTATTTATTAATGTTGTGTTAATGAAGTTAGATATAGAAATTTAAATTGCTCAATTTTTGAAGGTCTTTGAAGACGAATTTTGTTCGAGCTAAGTTTTTTTAAATTTACGATTAAAGAAAAAAAATAATTTACATACCTAAATTATTTGTCATGAAATCACGTTTTCTATGCACTAAAAGTGCAAAACCGGTGTGTCCAGCTCATATCTTTCTCCATACAGGGTAATGAATGTGATTGCAATAGTACGTACTCTCGGTAAGAATAAATATCGGCAATTAAACTAGTGAATAAGTTTTAAACACTTAATAATATGAGTTACTTTTCACAATGAAAAAACTACAGTTAAACAAAATTATTATCTGTTGCTATGGGTAACAAAACACTGACGCGCGATTAAAATTACCGTTAGCAGCGCTTGGATTGCTGTCAATATCTAAAAGAAACTTTGTTTACAAAATATGATGCTAGATAATTTTTATGGCGATTAAAATTACCGTTAGCAGCGTAGGCGTCGCTATCAACAATTAGAAAGTATTATAATAGCAAAGGAAACAAAGTTGCCATAGCGAAGTAAGTACATACTTAACATCAATTCAGAAGGGTAATCGAAATATCACTTAAACAATCCGTTTTATGAAATAATGTTTCAAACAAAACTTGTAGAAAATTATAATGTGTAAAACTTTAGCAATAACAAATATTTACGCTAATGTAATCTCAACGGAGATATTTGAAGAAAAAACGGACAAATTTTAACTTTATTGTTTGCTTTTTAGTGCATAAAAAAGTGGTTTCATTATTTCTTTATTTAAATCTTATTTAAACTTAATACATAATGCACGCATACCCGGGCAGTTACACTGGCAAAAAAATAAATTATTAAGCTTTTGGCAAGTCACATAAATGCACTCGTTCGGCTTAAATATCTAACTAGTGAGTATCAAAGTGGTAAGGAATCCTGTTTCCTTTTCAGGGCGACAATTTAATTTATTCAGATCATTGATTGATCATTACGTCAAATGCACTATACGGCCCATGATGTAAATGCACATTCTTGGGACAGAATCCTTCTCAACCAATAGAAAACAATTGTGCATCGATTATGGTCGCATAGCTCGTTAGTGCGTCATCCCTAATGATTGAATACTTTATATCGGCCGTATTAAATGCCGCGAAAAGAAGAGAGGTAGATATTAATTAAAATGTCTATATACATATATATATCACACAAGAAGTAATGATTCTAACTTCGTTCCGTTGTCTGTGGTTTTGGAGTCGATTGAAAACACATCTTAATGAAAAATAAAGCTTCAAATATTGTTTTAAATATCAAAATAAACCTGAAATGTTTTGCTGTTTAGTAAAATTCACCAACAACTGGGGTTTGAGAAACAAGTTATCAACGGCCCCATATAACTTATCAATGTGAAGATAGACTAAATTGGTCCTCTATTTATTATCATTGCAACATTTATCATTAAAGTTTTTACATTATCACCGTAATTTATGTGTACTTTTCGGTAGTTTTTTTATATTTTGTAATTCACACACCAAATTATACAAAAAGTCTTTAAAACGAAATAAATTATTTAGAAACTTCAGTTCAAATAATACTACCCATTTGAAATTACATTGAACCTACCAACCCAATATGGTGATGTTTAAACCTTTCAAAGAGGACTGTAACAACGGCCATGGTATGCCCTTTTCAGTTTAACGAGCTATAACAACATTAAATCAAACATTTTAAAATGTTGTTGCATGGTTAGTACTACAGTGAATTTCTAAGGGACAGTGATGAAAAATTAATATATTTGGAGAGAAAAATAAAATCTATAGAACCAAAATAATAGGGATGTAGAAACGTGATATTCAAAATATTCCTAGTCTTGACTGCAATACATGCATTCCCTCTCCCCTCCCAAGGGAATGATTACCCGCCTGTATAATTTATTTCCTTTGAATTTTAGTGAAGATTCTGGCTCTTCAAGGCACCTTTTATGTCCCCCTTCGATTTAGAGGTTTGCGGGGGCATATTTAGGCCACTGACAACTTCGTTGCTTATAAACTCGGTCGTAATTACGGTTTCAATATGTTTGAAATGTTTCTTTCTACTTAGATACTTTTTTAAAGCCATTCCATTAATTAACCTTAAAATCAATAAACGAGTTTTGAAATTACAGAAATAATTTCTGTATGGATAATGGTGGATAATTAGTGGCAATTCTTGATTTCACGTGCTTTATATTTTTCAAACTTTTTTTAAATGTTATATTCCTAAGCCGAAGAACATTTAAGTGATTGAATTTAAATATTTTTATAAAGGGAAAAGAAATCCGAGTATAGGCAATTAATTTTTATCTTAAAACTATTACACGAGATTTTTCTCATTCCTATGCATTCAAAAGCAATACTAACTCCATGCCATATGAACAAATTTTTAATAACCATGGGTCCCCACTCTGGTGCTCGCGAGTACCGCCGTGCACCTTTGCACTTCCACGATGCACAAAATCGCCTTTTCAAAACCCAGTAATTTAATTTTCCCCTTTTTATCTTCCTAAACGTATGAAAGAATATTATTAATAACTTTGATGCTGGTTTTATTATATTTATGATTGCTCCTATTTTTTGGAGAAGTTTATTGAAACGGTTGGAAAGTTCTGATCTATATGATAATTCATCAAAATCGAACGTTTCGAAATATAGTGAAGATTTACACCGAAATATGTTTGATGGATGCTACACTTTTACGTTACACATTACAATAATTTAGGGTCGCTATTTGGTTGAAATACCTCCTTTGCTCAATAATCACCCGTTGCAAAACACAATTTACAGCAAAATAGTGCATGTAGAGGAAGTTTGACATAGTAATTAATTAATATGTCTCGCTGGGTTCATTATTACTTTCTCATATACGTAGTATATAGAGAAAGTACTACCTATTGTAATCGCGAAAAAATCACTTCGAGATTTTGACGGAAATGCACGTTTTAGGTGTACCAGAGTCAAAAACGTGGCTTTCGTCTTACGGTCTGTCCCTGGCTCTAAATTCCAAAAAAAATAAACTAAATAGACTGATATTTATGCATACTATTATCCAGAATAGAATCTATGAAGAGATGAACGATATAGCACAAAAATATCATGTGACCACCACATGACTTTCTCCATACCTGTAATATTTCCAAAAAATCCAAATAGGTTAAATGATAATAAATATTTTAAGGTGATGCGATAAAAGTTTAAAGACTTGACAAAGAACAGAAATTAGCTCATCCTTCTGATATTGGATATAGCCCCGAAGCTCCAACAATTAAGATAATAAAAATCTGATGTGGCCACCACATGACTTTCTCCATATCTGTAATATTTCTAAAAATTCCAAATGGGTTACATAAAAATAAATATTTTAAGAAACTGCGAGAAAATTTTAGACTTTACAAAGAACAGAAATAAACTCAAACCATAGCCTTCTGATATTGGATATGGCCACAAAGCTCCAACAATCAATAAAAAAAGGAGCGCTACTAAGACGTAACTAAGCGACAGTTGTTAGCAATAGTCGTCGGCAGGTGGCGTGGTGGTGGCAACTAAAAATATAAGACATCTCTTAAACAATGCATTATACGGGAAAATGTTTCAAAACAATGGTTGTAAAAAAGTAAATTTTCTACAACTTTTATTCCAGTAAATTTTTACATTTATCAAATATTAAAACAAATATTTCAAAATAACGGGTAAGTGGCAAGAGTAAACACCCACTTTCGGTCGACCGATTTTTACCAAAAACTAATCAGTTCTTGTGACTTTCATAAATATGTTAAGTATAAAATTTCGCGTTGACCTGATTAATAGTTTTTGAGTTAGAGCACCCACAAAAAAGTTATCACATACACACAGACATCGAGAAAATGGTACAAACGTGTTCAGGGGACCTCAAAACGTGTATTTCCGTTGAAATCTCGAAGTCGATTTTTTTCATAGATAAATACTTTCCCGTATACTACGTATATGGAGAAAGTAAGAAAAGGAGCGTCACTAAAGTGTTTACAAAAGTTACCTTCAGGTGGTGTGGTGGTAGCAGCTAAAAATATACTTGTTAAAATAAATGTAAAATGCATTATATGGGAAAATGTTTCGAACAAAGGTTGTAGAAAATTAAATTACCTACAACTTTTATTCCAGTGCTCTTTTACATTCATCAAGCATTAAAGCAAATATTTGAAAATAATGAATAAGTGACAAGAGTAAACACCCACTCCCTATTGACTGATTTAACAACACACTAATCAACTCTTGTTGCTTTCATAAAAGTGTGAGATATAAAATATCGTGATGATTCGATTAATAGTTTTTGAGTTAGAGCACCCACAAAATTCCCATAACATACACATATCACTGAGAAAATGGTCAAAACGTGTTCAGACCTCAAAGCGTGTTTCCGTTGAAATCTTAAAATCCATTTTCTTCATGAAAACAATACTTTCCCCTTTACTACGTATGGAGAAAGTAAAAATGAAGGGTGGTTTATTCTTGTTGATTTTCACAAAACGTCGATTTAAAAAATGCCTCAACGATTGTCATTAAAATTCACTCAGTTACAGAGCATGGGGTCATGAACAGTACAGCATGAGACATTTCTCCATATATCGGTCAGACAAGTAGTTTTGGGCAGTAGGTTGTGAAATCCTGTAATGAATGATGCTCCAACTTCTGTACTCATGTAACATTTGACAGTGTAAACATTTTAAAGGCACAATACCTCATACAAACGTAGATGAGCAACCACAGTGATGTTTCGAGCTGTAAAAATACTCCTTTACCGTATCTCTACGGCAAAATGTAAGATACTACGACAAAAATGTTAAATACATGTGATTATGTAAAAGTAAAATTGTCCGTCGAGTTACGGAATAAAAGGCGTATTTTTCCAGCCTTCTTAATACCTGTCGTCATTCTCAATTCGCTGGATATAAAAGTAGCGTCATGTGCCGAGGTTTTAAATTATAGAATAAAATAACGTAGTGAAAGAATGCGCGGGTTCGGAATCCGCTCGGGGCAGAGAAAATGCTATTTTTGAATGGGAGACCGAAATGGCATTTAGCATTCCGGAGGGTAATGACTGCACACAAAATAAAATCGAGGGAAGAAATGAAACAATCGGTCAAATTATTGTAATCGTTTAATTAAAGTATTGTCTATTTCCTCACTTTTTTGAATAATTACATATACAACGATTATACACAGTTAATATTAAAAAAAAAGGTTGGGAAGAACAAATTCACAATAACAATTCCGCGAGCGCGCTCCAATCACGGGCGCGTTCGCCGCTCTCATTTTTCTCGGGGGAAAACACGAGAGAAAGAGAGAGCGAGAAAGAAACGAAACAAAAGACTTCCGAATTTTCCACTCAACACAGAAACGCGAGAGGCGAGGCGAGAGACCGCGCCCGCCCTCGCCTTCCTCCGACGGTTCGACGCACTTTGCGCGTCCTCTCGCGTGCGACTGCCGCGCGTTCGAATTTCCGAACCACGCGGCACGGCCACCCCCTTAGGGCTCAGGGCGGCAGTTCATAGAGCGTCCGAAGAATATGAGAAACAAGGACACCACGAGTGCCATGGAGACCGAGCCGTCGATCGCGCCTTCCCAGTCACGCCCTCGACCGGACACGTCTCTGTCATCTGAAAGGTCACAGTTTATCATCAGACGACGCAGCAATCAAAAACTGCTGCTCGATATAAATATATAGGGAGAGAAAGAAGGGGAAGGAGATGGAGAGGTCGTAAAAAAAAGTCATTTATATCGTCGGAGAAAAACAACAACACGCCTGCTCCACGCTCGCGGCAAGTCATTTTGTCATAGGCAAACAACGGGATTGTTTCGGGAGCGCAATATGAGGAGAGAAGAGGGGCGGCAAATTTACGATACGATAAGTGAGGCAGCGAGGAGAGGGGGGAGTTGAGGGAGGAGAGGGGGGAGTTGAGGGGGGGAGAGAAGCACCCTGCTTCCTCGTTATCTCCTTCTTTTTCGGCTCTCTATCACGTCGCCACTTCATTCGGTTAAAATACTAGTTTTGCAACACGCAACAGCACCCAACACGGGGAAATGATGATCTCTCTCACTAAACGCCTTCTCGATGTCCCTCGTCCACTCGTTTGCATTCGGATGCCTCTCAAGAGGGCGTAATTGACTTTCTCGTCCATTCGTAAGTGATAAATCTCCCCAGCGACACTCGGGCAGGTCTTTCCGACATACACGTTTGTGAGCAATTAATTCCACTTATTATTACAAACACGGAAAGAGGAGAAAAGATTCGGTGATTGGAGTAACGAAATTCATTACTGTCTTCTGAAGCGATTGCCGTTTCGCCCCACTGTGTCTGTCAATGTCTCTCCTCTCCCTCTCCGTTACTACCTTCCCACTTTCTCTATCAGTTGTTTCCGTCCGACCCGTGCACCACCTAAGACTTCGCAACCTGCACCTGCTGCTGCTGAGACTGTTGCTGCTGCGGCGGCATCGCGACCTTCACCGACAGATATCTCTGTTCGAGCTCGAGCAGCGCCTGGTGCTCCTTCGCCCGCAGCCTCAGCGCGTCTATGCTGCTCCTTCGGCTCTCGACCGCCGCCACGCCCGGCTTCCCCACCTGATCCCCTTCCGGGGCGTCCCCTATCTGGGGGCTGACGGGTGCGGGGCTGGCACCCGACGCCGGGGTGCCCGGCCGGGCGTCCGGGTGGATCTGCGGATGGTGGGCCGGGAGATGGCGGTGAGGGTGGAGTAGGTGGTGGGGTGGCGTGGCGGGATGCGTGGGCGGCGGGGAGGAGGGCGGGCCGTGGTGATGGTGGTGGTGGTGGTGCAGGGCGGCCGCTAGGGCGCCGGGAGGAAGGAGGCCGGCTAGGGCGTGGGAAGGCGGGCCCGCGGCCGAGGGGGGGAAACCGGCCAGAACGTAGTGGGAGAGCAGCGTGTGAAGGGGAGCCGTGGCGGCTGCCGCAGCGGCGGCCGCAGCCGCGGCGTGGGCCGCCGAGGGGACGGTGGAGACGGAGGAGGGAGGGGGCGGTCCGGAAGGCGACGAGGCGGAGGTCGGGGGCGACGAGGGGGGTTCTACGGTCGAGTGAGGGGGCGCCCAAGGTCCCAATCCCAAGGCGGCGGCGGCTGCAGCCGCTGCGGCTGCCGATGGGGGGTGCAGGCCGAGCATGGGTCCGAATCCGAGGGCGCCGAGTGAGGGCCCTCCGGGCCAAAAAGCCGCTTCGTGGTGCGGGCCTCCCAGAGGCGGCAGGCCGCCCAGTTGAGCGTGGACACCAAACTCCGCGGGAAGACCTGAGCAGAAATAAGGGCTGGGGTTAGCTCTGCAGTTCATTGGAGCCCAAACCACGGCTTGCGGGCCACATCCGGCCAGCCATGAGTCTAGCAATTAAAGGACACAATGTGACATAAAATGAAAATTGGGAATTATAGAAACAACATATTTCGCCTTTATCTCTCTAATTCCATATCAGATAAATTTACAGCAAGTCAGATTACCCCAACTTATCCCCTTAGTTTCCTTAAATTATTCTTCAACTGTATTATTTAATAGGTGTGGCCCGCGATGAGTGCGAATGTGGGCTATGTGGCCCTTCCAGCCAAAAGGTTTGGGCAATACTACTGTAGATCTGAACCTCATTTCAAAAGAATGAGCCCTTGTTCGACTAATATTACATAAAATGTCCAAAACGTTTTTTTCATTATGTAGCTATTCCTATGCGATTTAATATCGTTCTAAATTGGTAATCGGATGAATTGAAGCTATTATAGAGACAGTTTGAAGAAATCTGCGCCATGGCGTCCTTGTTACAAAACCATATTTTAAGCAATTCGTGTATTCACTAGAGCAGCGGTTCCAAACCTTTGTCACTTGGCGAACCCCTTGAGCTAATCTATTTCTCGTCGCAAACCCCTTGGATTAATCTTTTATCTTCGCGAACCCCTTGAGTTGCAACAGTTTTGGCGGCGAACCCCTTGTAATGGAGAGTAAACTTTGTAAAAACAAATCTTTATGAACGCGTTGAATTTATGAAAAATAAAAAGTTTATATAGCACATAGTACGTAAAAGTTAACAATAAAATCAGAATCTCTGATATTGTCATCAGTTTCTAGTTAGTACCCTGTAAAATTCAAATATAATTCTTGAAGCATAAGAAAAAGTTGAAAATAAAACCATGCAACTAATTTTAAAGAAAATAAAATATTGGTTAGAATCGTAGAAGCAAGAAAATGAAAAAGTCGCCATTACCAAAATTTTCGCGATAACCCCTAGGAGTACGCTAACCACCGGTTGGGAAACACTGCACTAGAGAATCATCGAGCTTTTCTTATGGCTGAAAACACATTGAAAATGTAAGTACTTCTCTTAGGTATATCCAACGTGTTGTTGTATATACCTAGGAGAAGTACACATTTTTTCAAGTGCTTATTCATGAAGTTTTACTTCATTTGTTATTCGCCAAACACAAACACACATATATCATCATCATAGGTAGTCTGTCCGTAGACAGGTCCGTGATTATTCTTGGTTAAACCTGGTTCTCCATATACTCCTATTTTCCGCTGTCCTCTTTATATCTTGATAACTCTCTTTCCCTTTCAAATCGTCTATCAGCTGAAACCTTTTCCTACCTCTTTCCCTTTTCCCATCTAGTTTTCCTTCTAACACGTCTTTAATCATACTCTCTCTCCTCAGGTAATGTACAACCCAGTTTGCCTTCCTCTTTCTGATAGTCTGTATAATCATTCGCTTCTCTCCTATTCTTCGTAGCACTTCATCGTTTTTCATCCTATCTGTCCATTTTATCTTCAGCATTCTCCTCCAAGTCCACATTTCAAAGCTTTCCAAGTATTTGATGTCATTTTTCCTTAGCGTCCATGTTTCTGCCCCATACAATGCTATACTCCATACGTAGCATTTTATCAACTTCTTGCGGATATCTTCCCTTATATTCCCTGTAAGTAGTTGTTTCTTTCTCCTGAAAGCCGCTTTTGCTTTTCCTATTCTAGTTTTGATCTCATCCGTACATTTTGCCTCTCGTGTTATGATACTTCCAAGGTATTTATATTCTGAAACTTGTTCTAATGGCTTTCCCCCAATAGTTATGTTCAGATTCTCTTCTTTACCCGATATTCGAATGACCTTGGATTTTTCTGTATTTATTTCCATACCGTATTTTCTACCCGTTATCACTAGTCTATTTATCATTTTTTGTAGCTCCTCTTCCTTTCTTGCTAGAAGTACTTGATCATCTGCGTATTTCACTGTTCTTATAATCCTTCCTCCAATTTTGAAATCCCCTGTGCCTTCTAAAGCTTCTTGCATTAGACTTTCTCCATATATATTGAATAGGGTTGGCGATAGGCAGCAGCCTTGTCTTACTCCTCTACCGATATTTATTCCGCAGGTGTCCACATTCTCAAACCTGACCTTTACAACTTGATTTACATATAGATTCCTGATCAGTCTCCTGTCTTTCCAGTCTACACCTATATCCTTTAATATCTTCATCAACTTTACCCAATTTACTCTATCGAAGGCCTTCTGCCAGTCTACGAAACATGCGCAGATATCTTGACTGTATTCTATTGCCCTTTCTGATATGATTCTAACTACTCCTATAGCATCTCTAGTTCCTCGTCCTTTTCTGAAACCGAATTGATCTTCCCCTATTATTTCTTCTGCCTTTTTCTCCAGCCTTTTATTAAGAATCCTCGTGCCGATCTTCGATGTGTGTGACAGAAGGCTTATAGTTCTGTAATCTTTACACTGCATTGCCTTTGGCTTCTTCTTTAGAGGGATCATTGTTACTTCTAGGAAATCCTGAGGCCATTCTCCCGTGTCGTAAATCTTATTAATTAATTTCGTGAACGCTTTTAGTCCTTCTGATCCTATGACTTTAAGAATCTCAGCCGGTATTCCATCGCTGCCCGTGGCTTTCCCCTTCTTTAGTTCCACTATCGCCTTTTCTACATAGCTCTCCATAATACTTGGTCCTAAGTTGTCTTCTTCAATGTTTTCCTCATTTTCCAGTTCTATTTTTGCCGCTCCTGCCTGTTTGCTGTATAATTCCGTAATGTATTCTTCCCATACCTGTGCTACATCCTTTGTTTCTGAGACTATCTTCCCATCCGTATTCATAATTCCTTTACCACAAATTCCATTAGACTTCTTATCTTCTAATTCCAGTGCCCTAGCGTACATCATATCGTACCGTCCTAACTTCTCCATTTGTTCTATTTCATCACATTTTCCTTTTATGCAATTTTCTCTAGCTTTATCAGTTACCCTTCTCAACTCATTGTTTATACGCCTATAGTTGGCTCTACCTTCTTCACTGTTAACGTTTTTCCATTTTCGTCTCTCATCCATTTTCTCCAGCATTTCCTTCGTGATCCATGGTTTTCTGATTTTCTTCTCTTGTTTTCCAATCTCTTTATCCAAGGTATCCTTGATACTGGTTTTAATTTCATCCCATTCTATATCAACGGTTTTCGGTTTGTTTTCCAACTTTCTTAGGTTATTTTCCAACTTCATGCTGACTACATCCTGCCTTTCTTTCAGTTTTTCTAGGTCCCAGGTCTGTCTTTCTCTTCTCGTTTTTCTTATTTGTTTGAGCTTTGTACTCACGTCAAGTATTAGAAGGCTGTGATCTGAATCAATGTCTGCTCCTTGCAATGCCTTGGCGTTCTTTATGCTGTTTCTGAATCTTTGTTTTACAAGGATGTAATCTATTTGGCATCTCATTCTATCTCCTGGGCTTTTCCATGTGTATAACCTTCGTTTATGGTTTTTGAACCATGTATTAGTCACTACAAGGTCATTATTGATGCAGAATTTTACGAGTTTCTCCCCTCCTCGATTTCTCTTCCCAAGTCCGTATTGCCCGACAACATTTTCTTCCTGTCCTTCTCCGACTATGCTGTTCCAATCTCTCATTATTATGCAGTTTACCTTTCCTCTTCCGTCTTCTTCGTAAATTTCATTAATTTGCTCATAGATCTCATCTATTTCTTCATCGTCATGAGCTGACGTTGGCATATATACCTGGATTATCAGCATGTCCACTGGGACTGCTTTTAGTTTTTTTGCCATCAGTCTATCGTTCGTTGCTATTATCTTTGTCACGCTTTTCATCATATCTTTCCTAAGTACCAGAGCTACTCCCCTTTCCCCACTATTTCCTCCAGAATAAACTACCGTGAATTCTTCCGAGTCGAACTGTCCTCCCTCCCATCTAGTTTCGCTTAGCCCTATAATGTCAACTCTATTTCTTCTCATTTCTTCTTTCAAGTTCTCTAGCTTTCCTGCCTTTCTCATAGTTCTTACGTTCCAAGTCCCTATTCGTAATTTACTTTCGACAAATGTTTTCCTCAAGGCAGTCCCCGCCCGGAGATCCGATTGGGGGACTATTTTACCTCCGGATTGTTTTACCTCGAGAGAACTCATATTGTCCAACCATATAATCTTTACTAGGGATTGTAATGTGGTAGTTTCCCTCTTGCTTTCCACATCGCAGTACTGTAGCCGTTCAAATCGTCCTGATCACGCCTACAGCTGTATTGGATATAGACCCAACCAACATCATTTGTTTTCGGCTCTATACCATACTGACAGTACTGCTGCCTACTGCCAGGCACTGATGATAGTTTTTTTTTATAAAACCTCCATTCGAGGGGTTTGAACCCCCGAACTTTGCAATAGAAAGCCGACACGCTAACCACTACACCACCAGTGCATTATATATATATATATATATATATATATATATATATATATATATATATATATGTGTTATTTCATTTCTAAATGTGCTATAAATTTAAAATTTGGCAGAAATGTGGCATTATACAGCACCTCAGAATATATAGGCAACTTCCGATTTAAACTCTAATCCGACCCGCCGAAGAATCGGGTACATTCAATGCGGCCCGCCGAAGGATTCGCAACCACCGATGCGGCCCGCCAAGAAAAAAGGTTGGGTGCCACTCATCCAGTGCATTGCTTCGAAAGATTTTGAGGAAGGAATTTTGATCTCGAATAATACGTCCGTCTTATGGCATCAGAATGTATCGAAACCCTTACTTTCCTAGTCACTTGGTCATTCTGTCCGTAACGCTCAATATCTCAGCCGTTTCTTCACAGTTTAACCACATTTGGTAGGATTATTATACTACAATTTTATAAGAAAACTATTGTAAATGCCCGTTTAAATTCAACGGGAAAATTGGAACTTAATATAGTCAACTATATTGGAAGGAAATGAGCTAAATCTGACACTTATACGAACATATGATAAGATAGATTAACAGGTTTTCACTTTAATATAATTTTTGATATTTATTAGCAAGACAATAAGAGTATACAATTTTTTAACTAACATAAGTTAACATCTTTATCGTTTTATTCCGAAAAAAATTGGCTATTATGGACTCCCCAGATATGTTGTTCTTCTGTATGAACAACAATGCTGTTGATCGCCAAGGGAACGTTTCAATAAAAATTTAACATTTTGACAAATTTTCGAATAATTTTGCTTAATGTGAGCGAATTCGATTCGAAAACGAAAATCGACGATAAGTAAAAGAATCGTTATTTAATTTTCTTGAAAATGATTCTTATCAAAAGATCGTGCGTCAATTATTTCTAATTTAATTTTGCAAAAGAAAATAAGTCTCCAAGTGTGAAAGAGGTATATATTTAAGGTCCCTCATATGGGAAATCCCATATAGCGTTCCAACCAACAGATTAAGGCATTTATTAATAGTTTGATGATTGATGGTAAAATTTGTTTAATATATTGCTTGATTACAAAGCCCGTTTTAAACGGGTCAACTCATCTAGTGGAGAACAAAGAAGCACTCACCGCTCTGATCACCGTGAATGAATCCAGAGTTCTCTCGCCCGAGCGCCTTCTCCCTCTTCCTCCATTTGGCCCTTCGGTTTTGGAACCAAACCTGAAGAAAGGAAGAATTGCGATGATTATTAGGAGAACTAGTAAATATACTTTCAGCTGCTCTTATGGTCTATTCAACATCGTCAAGACTACAGTCAGTCCCCGATTTGAATCGTTGTGCACGGAACTTCCGTCTTATGATTACATAGAGCAAGAATATACCTCGATTTAGCAGCCACGTCAGTGAAGGACAAACCGCTAAAGCGGGGTCTGACTGTAGATGATATCGCTCTTACTCTTAGGGCAACATAATCGAAAAGGTTTAAGAAGAGCAGCTCATTCCCGAAAGATTTAATGACTAAATTCAAGCATTTCCGCGTCCAAAGAGCACATATTTAAAAAAAACGCATACTTTTGTAATGCAGATACTTTTCCATCGAGAAAATAACTCTTGACAGAAATGGCCGTCCAACCAGCGAAGGAAGAGAGAGAGAGAGAGAGAGAGAGAGAAAAAAGACGGAAACGGAGAAATGAAAACGGAGAATCAGAAACGGAAAGGGGATAATAGAAAGTAATAGTGGCGAAGGGTGGGTATAATGTCTCGTTAAAATTAGCTTCGCCAATAAAGAGTCGCTATCGCCCAACAATGGGGCAGGAGCCACAAACCGAAACCTTGGGAAGACGACTCTAATTGGCCGCGTCGGAGAAAATCAACAATGATTGGGATACAATAATAATAGGCTTTGGACTTCCGTTTTTGGGGTATCTGTGATAAGAATCAATGAATGGAACCGAAAGAAGAGTATTCGATAAAAAAGGACGAAAGAGCTCCTCTGAAGAGGCAGGCGGAATGCCAAAGGAGCAGACATATCGTTTGCGCAGGCAACAATGGAGGAGAAGGGGGAGGCAGGGAGGGGGGTGGGGTGGGAGCGACGGGGCACGTGCTTGTATCCGGGCGTAATTGAGAGGCTGGGTGAAGGGCGGTGAGAATGAGAAATAAAAAAGAGAACAACTCCTTGTGACGAACGACGCAGAATGTTTACACGTACGCTACGTTTACAACCCACGCTTCTACAATTCTGCCTCTTGCAATTGCCATTCCACGAAGGGCATTACGGCGCCTACATTCTGTAGATAAATTAACGTACGAAAAAATCGTCCAACCTTATTTACATCTCGTGGACCGCATATATGAAAGTGCCTCCATGATAAGAAGTTCCCATCAAGTATCGTCTTGCATATATGAATTAGTGACGACCTATTATACAGCATTCTGTGCAAATCGACCAGTGCCTGAAAATATGACTCCTTAATTTACCTTAGATTCAAAAAATATTTTGTGATCTACCTGCGTACAACTTAACGCGCTTTTTCTTATAATAATAGTCTGTTCTTCCTCCGGAGAATTTTCTGCGCCATTCTCTCACGTGTTGAACACTCATTGCGTTATCACCATACACCTATATCAACTGTCCGTGAATTTCAATGGAAGCAACATGTTTCGCCCATAAAAAACTAATAACACTGCGCAATTCCACACGGGACCACGTTTCAAGATGCGTCGCCATTTAAACTAAATTTCCCTAAATACATACAACGTTATACCATAGGGAACGTTACTTTTTGATCACCCCTCGTATATGTGTGTATATATATATATATATATATATATATATATATATATATATATATATATATATATATATAATTTCTATTGAGAGGACCGTGCGATTAAATCCATCTTGTTCATATAGCAAAACAGCTTTTTCTTAATTTCCGATGCATTTCCATACTTAAAATTCTCCAAATTCTCGAAACCGCCACCATTTCTAGAAAGTTAAAATATCCAAAACAATTTCATCTCATTATCGCACTATAGACTATATTCTATTTTCTTCCGCACTCCTCAAGTATAATGATCTCTATCAAACTCGGTTTATATAACGATTGATTTATGAAAATTGTTTTAACAGAATTGATGTAGCACCTCTTCTACCACGCGCTTCTCCAGTGTGAAGGCTTAAAAGTTCATCTGATGACTCAAGCGCATTTCCAAATATGAATCATTTTTCATTATAGATCTCACTTCGCTACAGACGTCATTCTGAATCATTGTTCGACTTGGTATTTTTACTAAAAATCTGTTTTAGTAGACAGCATCCAACGCTAACATTTTCAAAAAATAGAAAACGCCAGTTTTCAAAAGCAAAATATTCCATCCACTCTTTGATAAAAGATTCCAGCGCCGCATCAAAAAAATCCATCCCGTTAAAAAAATAAACAGCGCTGCGCCGTGAAAATAAATAGCAATATATCGTTTTTCCATTTCGTCAGCATTCTCGCAATCCTGGGATTTCGAAGAGCGGGATTACGTGCGGAAACAATGGCGAATCTGGTTCCCTTTCCACCTCCCTTCCCTTCGCCTCCCGACCCCTCCGCCCTCTTTGGTCATAGCGTGGCCCAGGGGGAGCAACCTGCGAAAGAGCGAGGTGATGGGGGGGGGTGGAGGGCAAGGCGAGAGAGAGAGAGAGAGAGCAGTGAGAAGAGAAATAATGGATTGGGGCAAATAAAGGATAGAGAAAGAATAAATTAAGGGAATATGGGACGAAGAAAAGGTGATGAAGGAGAAGAGAATGGATAGAATAGGAAGAGGCGAAACAGAAGCAGAGGGAGGAGATGATATTTGGAATAAAAATAGAAAATGCGGAGAAGTACACCGCGATGGAAGAGAAATTGAAGAGTTCAATCATTTGCGCTAGGTTTAAACAGAATACCACATGTTGCGATATTAATTTAAATAATATCATCTGTAAATTAGTAATGAAAGCGCGTAACTATAGGCAGAGCCGGCCCGAGCTATGGACGAGTCGAGCGGCTCCCCGGGGCGTCAAAATACCTATTGGGGGCGCTAACCAGATCATCTATCTATACATTACTTACGAATGAATAAGTGTTGGATACCAATTCATATCGCAGAACAGGCAGGGATCTAGATGAAATTAATTTTCCTTTATTATCAGTTATTTCACGGAGCAATGAATGTGTGAACAAGTTCTTTTAAAAATATTTTAACAAAACTTTACGGAAGGGGCGCTGGAGAGGTTTCTCGTCCGGGCGCCAAAATACCACGGGTCGTCCCTGACTATAGGCATACATACGTGAAAATTTTCGTCTAATATGTTACGCCTTCTTTTTGTATAGGTATAAAAAATTACAATTTGTGTTTTCGCGCTGGTTCTTATTAGCCTCATTCATGCGCAAACAAAGATTTCTTCCTCCTCCATTCATCCTCCCCCTCCTCCTCCTTTCTCCACTAACGCTCTCTAATTCCATTTTCCCTTTCGCCCACTCCCTTCTCTCCAGACGTCTCCGCCCGTCTTTATCTCGTTTCTCCCTCCTCAACTCCATCCGACGTCTCATGTAACCGTCGTCAACAACCTTCTGAATTGCATCTTAATTGGAAACAATTTCTCCAATTAATCCGCACAAATGGGGAAATTGCACGTGAGACGTGGAGGGGAAGACGATGATGGCGGCGGCGGCAGCGGGGGTGAGGACACCGGCGTAAGGGATCATTTAGTGCTTTGTGCGGCCGATTGGTGTCCATTGTATTGCGCCAGGGTAGTACGTAGGGTGGGGGAGTAAGGGGAAGAGGTGGGAGTGAGAGATGGGGGTGAAGGGGAGCGGAAGAAGGGAATTGAAGAGATGGGGCCGGGGGAGGGGCCGGTTGGGGGCGAGATATTTCGGAGGGGGGGCAGACGGTTTTAGGAGGCGAGGGATTTGGAGGGAGAATGCTTGGAGAGAGTTTGCATTTCGTTGAAAAGGAACAAACCGAAGTTAGAATTTTTAGTAGGCTCTAGGAAACGTAAATACATCCAATAATAACAATGATGAGATTTCTTTCAATTTTAGATTTAAAAAATAACATAGTTAACCAATGATTGGTTTTCATAGAAACCTCGGAGGACTTTGAAGGTTGGATTTCGAGGAAGAATAAAATGTAATAATATACCCACGATCATTGGTCAAGAAATAAGTAAGAATGATGAAGGAAGAGAATGTTTTATTCAGAGTTATTGCTTTTCGAAACGAATTGTGAAAAGGATGGGAAAATAGATGACCTTCGCCTATTTGCGTTCAATTTATCTTCGATTTTACATCTTGACGGAGAGACCTCCGAAATGAAGTTTCGTGGATGTGTTTTATAGTAAATCCAATATCAAGAACCAATCACAAGGGGCCACTAATCGCGATCTAACGTCCTTCATTCCCTCGTAAAAAAAATACAAGACGGCGCACCCTTGGCGAACCTCTACCCACTCTCCAGGGCCGCATTATGGCATAGGCGCCAAAGGCACTGTGCCTAGGGCCCACGAGAAAAAGGGGCCTACGAAAAGTTCAAACAAAAATATATGTTAACATAAATGAGTTTATACCATAGGTCTACTATTGGGCAAAATAAATTATCGTCTCTTTCGTTACTTTCAGTAGAATACAAGTAACTCAGCAAATTAAATACTGACTAGTACAAAGGCCCGTCAATATGACGGGTATGCGTGGATTAAATATCAAATTTAAGGCACTTCCAATTCTTTATCCTTTTCTCTCTTCCACTCTCCTCCCTCATATTTTAAGTTTATATTATTTTTTTCCGATTTTTCCAAATTTCATAAAGAGGTTGCAATGAAACAAAATCATAAGGGACATAAACCGATTGAAAATTTATGTGAAAAGTTTCATGTAAATTTTAAAAAATAAACACGTAGCGTAAAAACTTTAAGTCAGAAACGACTCCAATGCATTATAATGATGGACAACTCAAAATTTCAAATAGGAAGATACTTCACGCGTACATTGAAAATATCCTTTCGTTTGCAAATTTTATTGGACAGTTTAACGCAAATTACTACATTGACAATGATTATGATTAGTTTCTTTCTATAATTAAGCAAGATATTTGACGCATGGCCGGTGCATTTATAGTGATTACAAAAAATATGTGAATTAAAAAAGCTACTTACTAAGTTCTTTCGTCGCCAAGGTAAACAAAACAAAAAGCTAATTAAAATAGTAGTGGTCGTATGTTCGTTCGTATTTCTTCCACGCCTTAGAAATCGCACTGCATTAAACAAACCTATCGTTCAAATTAAGCCACCATTACTTCCCTTTCGATTAAAATGCATTCAAAATAAATAAGAAGAGTTCTCACAATTGATTTCAAATACAATATCAAAGTTCATGTCATTGCTTTTAGATATAGACGTAATTTTGCTAGATCAGCAACAATGCCGTCGCCCTTGACGACGAAATTTTGTCGTCTAAAATTTAGTCAAATTTTCGTGTTAATAACGAATTTGTGGAACTATTCGACGCGTATTCGAAAATCGATGGCTGGAAAATGAATAACCGTTCTTTTAGACGGTGTTTGGTGAAGGTCTCGTATTCATATCGCAATTCTGAGTGATTTTAAAATGCAAATGAAAAATGTGCTGCAACTGTGCAAACCCTGCAAACACACAGAAAGAAGGACAGAATTCTCTTTAGTATATGTATTAGATGAAATTATTTCAAAATTTGCAATAAAAATTTTTACAAAACCATTGATGTAAATGTAATATTGATAATGTAATTTTTTTTAACAAGGTAATCTTGTAGAATGATCTGATGCTTTCCCGGCGAATGGATGCGGTGAAGTTTTCTCGGGTTTTCAGCCAGGTGAGAATGGTGTCTTCCGACGCGGAGTTCCCTGAAGATGGCGCAAGAGAAAGGCGCCGAAACGTCGGAAGACACCATTCTCACCTCGCTGGTAACCCGAGAAAAATTCACCGCAAGGTAAATCTTATTTCTATAATAAATTTTCTTGAAAAATCGATAATAATTCTTCCCCATACGTTTCCCCAATTAAACATCAGCATGTATATATATACAAACATATAATAGTTAAAAAGGCCTACGACACATAGTAGCTAGGGCCTACGTAATCCTTAATCCGGCCCTGTCTCTCTCTTTTTCTTTGGTCTTCCCTATCCGTAAACATTGCGAGGATTTGCAGTTCTCGTGGACCGCTCTCGCCTTCTCCATATCGGAAATGCAGGAGTGGGGGAGAGAGAGAAGGGGTAGACAGAGAGAAAGAGAGGGGGAGGGGAAGCGAGGAGATGATAATGGGGAAGGGATGCTGAAAGGACATCCGATTGCCCTCCATTGTGCCCCCTCGTGCTCTCACTCCGCCCGCCCCCTCCCCTATCCCTCCTCCCCTCTCCTCCTCCTCTTCCACACCTTGCACAGATCCAACTCAATCCTCGACGATTGGAAGTGCATTCGAACCAACTGTTACCCATCGCGTTCGCTACCCCTATATTGTGATTCCACCCGTCTTTCCCACGCTGCTCATTTCTTAATCGCAGTTAATTCTTTCGATAAACAGATCTCTTGCCTCTATCTATCTTTCATCAACTACTGCAAGTGGTAGAGGGTGGTTGCTACGGACGAATCCACTCATGCTTTTGTGCAAATGGAAAGATTATACCGTTTGTTCATCCAATCTCATCTTACTGGTCCGTGATGCTGCGATTTATGATTAATTTTTACGTCTTCAACACGAACTGCATTGGCTGAAGCGCTACTTGTTTTTGCCATAATGGCCTCTTCCAGCCATTAGAGTGGGGGGAAATACTGTAAGCTATCTAGTTAATCTTTAGTTTGTTTTCCTATACTTACTTTCATAATCTGCGCCGATTTTAGCAGCCGTCTTTTCTAAATCCAGATCATTGCGTCCGACTAATATTTACGTATTCGTGTTAATCCAATTTCGTATTAAATAAGAAAATTATATTTTATGATGGTGTGAAGAGAAATGGTGTCGAATCAAATTATACGAACACTTGCATACGAAAACGATAGGGGAAAATTAAATTTGTAGCATTACATTATAATATTTTCGCAAGGAACGGGACAGTTTTTCTTTGTGGTCTATTACAAAATTTTAAGCGTAGAAAATTCAAAATACAAAACTAATTATTGCTAGATTAGTTTCATCCAAACCTAAATGCATCGCAAACCGTTGATGCGGAGGAGAGACGGCCTCGAAATCGACAGGGAAAGGGAACTTTTCTCGCCTCAATCCGCAATCGAAACCTGTCAAAGGATGTATTCTTCGACATGTCCACGCATCGCCGAAATATAATGGGAGCGAGATCGGAGAATCGAAGGCACGCAAATGGTCAAGAGGAAGTGAATTAATCAGCGCTTCAATAAAAAGAGCCAACAAATGGAGGAAGAATGGGAGCGAGGCAAGTAGTGTTTGCAGTTCCCACGAGTGAGAACAAGCTCGAATGCAAGACGGCCCCACCACCCGCTCCCCTTCCGACGCCTCCCGCCCCACACGCCAATAATCTCTTCCCCTCCCTCCCCGTTTTCGGCTCCCCACTTCCACTCGGTCACTTTCCTCTCCGTCTCTCATAAAACCCGGGGGCTTAGTAGGGGGGCTTACCTCCCGCCCCCTCCCCTCTTTCTCTTTCACTCAGTCTCTCATCGGTGCCAGGTGAACGGGACGATTAATCGGCCGAGGGCGAGGAGGAGAAAGGGGGACGCTTTTTATACGGACGCCCCCCCTCTCTCCGACTCGCCCCCACCTCCACTCCCTTCGACCCCTCGCGATCCCTCATACCCACCTCTCCAATTAGAAGAGTCAGCAACCCTAATCGCTGGCAATAATGACAGCGCGGTGTGTGCTACGAGTTGTCGTTTAATCGGGAAGGTGGTCCTTTTGGCTCTTCAATCCATATCGGGCTTAAAAAAAAAGATCGCGTGCAGACGAACGCATCGCGAGTTACCCCAACCGATTAATTCTTTCATTAACGGCCAAAATGGGGGAATTTTCACTGATCTATGTGCAACAATGGATAACATTAAGGCACTCATACGTTTCAGTGAAAAAAGTCAACAAACTAAGCATCAAGTATGTCAACATACTTAACTTTTTTGACAGCTACTTTTTAACACTTCAATCGCCAGGTGGGTGGGTGGGTGTAAAGGAGTGCAATTTATTCCTAGCAGTCATTTCTTTTCTTAACAACACTAAAAACAAATTTATTCTTTTCTACAATCGATCCAAAAGTTGCTTCCGTCTCCAATCGGATTTCATGTTGCAGAATTAATACATAAGCATAAAATATTTCTTTTATTTTTCATTCGCTACAAAAACATCACTTAGACTATGCGGTATAAGACTGCTACTAAAATGTATAAATATACGATTTAGGAGTAATATTATGCCATATTAATCTTCACAGTATTTTTCATTTTACTAAGACAAGACAATCGATTTCCTTAATTAGTCAAAGTCAACTTTCACGGAAAATCTTTTGCGCAGAGGCATTATACACTCCGCGCCAAATGTACTCGTATTCCAGAAATCAGGAAAAAATGACCTGAGCCACGTCCGCGAAGGTGGCGTCGACGAAGTCCCTCGCGAGACTGGCGCGCCTTCAAAAAAATAGAGCTCTCCGAGTCACCGCCGTAGACCGAGTAACGTTTTCTCGAATCCCAACAAGCACTCTGTAGGAGCATTACACTGCCAATTACCATCGGAAGCAGCTCCTCGCTCGCAAATTACATTACCGAGACGAGATCCACCACCGCTATAGGGCGCTCTCATTTGCCAAAATAAGCCACAATGAATTGAATGGTCACTGGAAAATTTCTTCTGGAGAGAGAGGATAAAGAAGAAAGCACCTCACTTAAGTCAGCCACGTGACCGAGCATCATTATCAGCCCCCCCCCCTCCTCCTGCCGTTCCCTCTCTCGCTTCCGCCGCCTCATCTGCCCCCCCCCCCCCCCCCCCGCCTGCCCACGTGCTGCCTCCCACTCCGCCTCCGTGGAACCTCCCGTTGTCCGCGCTCTCCCGTCGGTGCTCAGGAAGGGGATTAAAATTGCACTAATTCCCGGCTAATTCGCAGCGGTGGCCCCGGCAATTACTCTGAATGTGGACTCCGATTCGAGGAGTCGTAATTGGGGGTAGAAGGCGAATAATTCGTCGAGGGAGAGAGAGAGAGAGAGATCCCTCTAGCGAGAGTAAGGGAGATAGGAAAGGGGAGGATGAGGAGAAGGGTGGGGAGGAGGAGAGAGGGAGAGAGCGGAAGGATGGGGGAGTGTGGATGGAGAGAGAGTACGTAATGGGAGAGAGAGAGAGATCGAGGGGCGAGGACAATGAGTTACCAAGTGATTTGAGCAATGAAAGGAAAGCAGAATGGCATTCGAACGGGCGCCCCGCTATATCTGTCACGTAGGGAAGCAGCGTTGAACCAGATGCGCGCGAATGGTTCATCGAATGGCCGAAATTAGAAGCATTCTCTTTAATGCGCGGTCGAGCGATCCCGATCGAGGATTCCTCGTCAATAGACTGTGAATTGCCCCGAATCGATTTTAATGTTTTAATGGAGATGACGATCAATAACGTATTTGCACCTACTGATATTTAAATTTTCGGAAAATTAAGGCGAGTCGTAGAGGATGGGGCAATTTTAATTTCGTAGTGGTTAATGTTCGTTGCTATCATTAAGGACGTAAATCAGATACCTATACTAATTGCTGTATCTTATTTTAAAAAATGCAGTTCGATTACTCAATTTGTAGTAAGTAACTACATGCCATCGTATAAACACACTAAATTTGCAGTAATTACGTGCTACTGTATAAAAGAGGGGAGTATAGCATGAAATATTAGTTGTAAAAATAAAACTTTTCCTCAAAATTAGGCAATATTTTAATATCCCCAAGTATTTGTACCGTGCTTAAGAATAGTCCCTCAACGACCTCTGCTACAATCGTGAATTCATGATTTTAAACTACTCAATCTGATGCACGAACTGTGACCGAAAGGTTTTGGTGCGAACTTGCGATTGCCACAGAGATTTATGGAACACCTGGCTCCTTGTAGCGAAAGCATATATTTAGACCAATGAACGCTATTTTCGAAACATCGGATGTCGAATGTGAATCACTTGAAAGTCATCCATGACGAGCGATGAGATCTTAAACTAAAGCACTGTTTATATTTGCGGATCACGTGCAATGTCATCGGCGTTGCAAATATTTATACGCTGTCCTGCAGATGTTTTGTGCCCTTACATGGTAGAGTAAACTATTTTCACTTGCAGGAATCAACCTTCAACAGTTAACAATAAAATAAATAAATTTAAAAATATTCGGTAACACACAAAAGTCAAGATTTGAAAATGAGTCCCATTATCGTGTCATGTTTTGCGAAATGCCAACAAAATAATAAATATGATAAATACTGTTACAATATGTCTCTTCATATGTGCCTATGAACAATTGACAACACGAGTTTTCATAATAAGAACTTAGAGCGAAATAAAATTTACGCTGTAAAATGAGAAAAAATTGTTTTAAAAACTGTGGTTCGGCAAATGTACATTTAAATTTGCATCACGGTGATGAGTGATAATAAAAAGAAATCCATGGTAGATGAAATAAATTTGCTGAAATTTACATTAATAAAGATTACCATAAACAAATATTTTTGAAGGATGTTATACGTATAAAGGAATTACAATACCTTGTAAGCAATTCCAATTAATTGAAGAAATGAGGTACATTTGAAAACAGCTTCCAAAACATTGAAGCTATAAAAAAGTCAAGCTGTATTGATCATTCTGAATTAGTAATAAATGTTCAAAATTATCATGTTTGTCCAGTGGTTGGTTTCCAATTGTTAGCTCTAATAGCCATTCAATGGTCAGGAAAACTATATGTGCATTTCAGCTACAAAAAAGTCTTTTTCTTTGTAAATTCACACACAGAAGATTACGAATTTATCTTTGAATTTCATCCATTATTCCACTTTCGGAATAACGTTAACAAACACTTGCGAGAAGTAGTCTAAACGAATAAATATGCTTCAAATGGCCTTGGTCTTCTCCAACTCGCCTCTTTCTCTTTCAAGAGACCTCCCGGCGACTCACACCACTTGTCACCACCCCGCACCTCCCAGCTACCCGCTTCTATTCGGCCACCCCCTCCCCCTTCCCTCTCCTCACACTCCCACACCTGTTCGTACATTCCATTTCAACAGAAAGTTGGAAAAACCCAGATACGACAAAGGGTGCACGGGAGGCAGCCCGGGGGGAGAAGGGACTGGACAGAACTTCCTAGAAATGGGGACGCCGACTGGGCCGGCAGGAAGAGAGCGATACTGTAGCTGATGGGCTACGAAGAATAATACGCACCTGTCACAACAAATTAAGGAAAATATCGACACCCAACTAAAATCTAAGACTCTTAGATTTTAGAAATTTCAGAAACTTTCCTTGATTTAAATGAATAAGAAATATAATTTACTTTGAATCCTAACCTTCACCTTGTAAGACGGGTTCCCAAACTGGTGCTCGCGAGTACAACTGTGCTATTTTGCAGCTTGATTGTTCTCTTCGGCAGCCAGGTTGTGCACTTCTGCGATGATTAAATCGCATTTCCTAACATCATTAATTTAATATGATCAGTTCCCTTCTTTTCTAAAAATATATAAGAACATTACTAATAACATTGACATTGGTTTGATTTTAATCTTTATGATCATTATTTTTTCGCAAAAGTATGGTGGTACTTAATTCGAATTCTAGTAGATAGCTCGGTGCTCGCTTGATATACCAGAATACAACTTAGTGCTAGCCAATGGAAGAGATTGGGAGCTCTTTTTCTAAGAATCGATATAGTCGGTCGAACATTAAGTTATACCAGAGAATATTAAGAGAGAAGCTGGATATTCGAAATGAAAATTTAAGTAGGCGGGATCAATTTTTAAATTAATCAAGAAGCTCTTCCCATGGCTTGAATCCAATAAATGGCCTAGTTTAATCACGATCACTCCATAGTAAATGTCTGGTTCTACGTGAATTTACGAAAGGAGCATGTGGATAAAAGTTTTCCCGAAATCAGAAACAATAATGACAAAATCTGCATGTTTATTCTTTGAAATGGTCTGCGCTGCCGCTCAGTATTAAGTGTTGATACTTGGAAGAGAGGAATCCAAGGACGTAGGCTGCGGGAAAAGGGAGAAGCAAAAGATAAGAGGAGGGAGGAATAGGGTGGGATGGGAAAGAAATAAGAAAAGGAGGAAAGAGGAGGGGGTAGAGAGGGAGATGGGAGGAGTGGGAGGGAGGGGAAGAAGAGAGGGAGGGAGGGGAAAAGGAGGAGAGTGGTGAAGAGGGAGGGAGGGGAAAAGGAGAGTGGATGAGGGTCGGTATTCCCAAATTACGATTTGGCCAACAACACGCTGTCCCTCGAAACAGATAACGTAAGGCGGATGTGGAATGCGAGCGGGAGACGAGCACAGCCGTCGCCTAATGAGACAATTGGCCACCTTCTATATCCTAGACGAGGTTAAGGCGAGATTCGGGGCCAAACCCTTGCCTCCTGCTACCCCTAGGCGAGATTCGATCTCATTTACTAGAGGGTCAGGAAGAATGTCGCCCTATAAGCCCACGAAAGAATTCAGATGTTGGAGATGGATCGGTCGATTTGGGTCCCGCCGGCGAACTTTCCATCAATAATGCTTGGGGAACTCCAATATCATTCTCCCCCGGCCGCTGCCTCCCACTCCCCTCCGCGCCCAAGAGGGGAATCGAGCCGCGATCGCGAGCATCTGCAGCGGAAGCGAGCGCTCGTTGAACGGGCGATATCACTAGGGAGAAATTGGATCCCAACACGAAGTGAAATTTCCACATCGACACGGGGAAAGATATTTTCAGCTCCATAAACTTACATAGGACGAAACAATTTTTGCCAAAGTAATTCTGGCTCAATGTTATCTAGCCAGAATCGCTTGTCGTCACAAATTGGCAAATCCATGAACCCTTTTCAATGACAGAAGAAAAACGAAAGGCTTCGATACATTATACATTCTGATTTTAAATCCAAGCGGGAAGTAAAGGTGGAATTACCCGATTGCGTATAAACTTAATCTTTCAATGCCATGATATTCATTATAGTAATGGAAAGTTATTCACACTTTCGTGATATTCTTGATATTTTGTAAGATTTAACTTGCTGAATTCCTAAAAAGTCAATCAATCGACGATATAAGCGATGCAAACCGGTCATAAAGAAACTGAGGACATACTAACCTGTTTAATTTTATCGTGTTACTACCATTTGTTATCTCAGCTATAATCCTATAATGTAATTTGCTTAGTTTATCTCTTTTGTGGCTAATGCTTTTTGAACCGCTATAACTCATCCAATTCTTAATGAATCTTCACCGAATTTTTAATAGAAGCTAACGTTCGGGATAAATTTAAAAACAATTGGTGGGGGGAGGGAGGAATGGGGAGGGAGAAGATGGGAAAGGAAGGCAAACTTTATACTGGCTCTTAAACCATAATTAATTTCTTTCGTTGACTTTATTTCAAATTTTTCTGTCGTGTTTAAAAAAGGTAGAAATAAAAAAATTATGGAGCCGTCATTTTTGACGGCCATTATACTAGTTAAAAATATTTTAGAAGGCTAACTTCCACCTATTATAAAATATCTTGGATTTGATGAAAGAAATATTTTGCTTAAGCATGATATACGAATAAGTTGTCAACACGGAGATAGAATATTATGCAAAAGATTTCCTTGGATAATATTTTTTCAATCATATATATTCCGCACATTCTCGTTCATGGAAAAACCAGAGTTTGCGATCGGAAATAATTTATTTGGCATAAATTACAACTTTGATTTCATTCCATATATTTTTTTGTAAATCGTACAATCTCATTCTACTCTTATTATACCTAAATAAGGACAATTTCTATAATAAATTCACTTTGATTCGTCTTTTTCGTGTGCCGCTCCATTTTTAGAATATTTGTTTCACTCAAATCTAATTATTCCCGATAACCATCTGGTCAACCAGATTTTCAAGCGACATACTGTCACCGATCAGTGTTACCCTTTAGCTTCGCAAATGTTCCTTCTCCATGTAAGGGTGTCACTCCTGATGATATCGGCTCATAAACATCCCTTATATAACCATAATTTCACATATCTTTTGGTAGTGCAAATTTTCCTTCCCTCCTCTCGACCGCCAAAACCCCATTTCAAAGGAATGTACATCTACATCTACATCTACAAGTTACCCTGCAATTCACCAAGTTGGTGGGTGGCAGGGGGTGCAATGCACCAAATCCTACCTAAAGATTGTCTAACGCAATTCGAAATTTCCTATTGTGATCTCTTATTGTCCTCGGAAAGAACGAGCCTAGATAACGCTCCGTCCTACAATCGATCTCACGTATTTTATCGTCTCGATCATTTCTACCTATATACGTCGGTGCCACAATTATTCCCACTACCTCCTCTTTTAGACATTCTGACCTATATTTCTCTAGAAGTTTCAACCTTGAGTGCAATCTACGGTCCTCCAGTGATACCCAGTTCAAATCGCTCAATAAAGAGGTGACGCTTTCCTTATGTTCGTACTTTTGTTTTACAAATCTGGCTGCTCTGCGCTGTACTCTTTCTAGTTGAATTATGTGTCCCTTCTCGTACGGATCCCATATGCTCGCTGCGTATTCCACTTGTGGTCTTACCAGTGATAAGTAGCATGTTTCGCGTACTTTCTCTGTAGTGTTCCGTACTATTCTACCTATGAATGCCAGTTTCTTGTTGGCCGCGCCTGTAACTCGACGAATGTGCATGTCCCACGAAAGATCTCGACAAATGGTTACTCCTAAATATTTTACATACTCAGCTTGTCGAATACTCATTTCATCTATTTTATATTCGAAACCTAAATCTTTGTTCTTACTTTTCCAGAACGTGACTGCGGCACATTTAGTATAATTAATTTCGATTTGCCATTCTTTGCACCACGCTGAAATGGCTCTTAAGTCTTCACACAGAGACTGATGGTCCTCCTGATTTTTTATTTCTTTATATAGAACGGTGTCATCGGCGAAAAGCCTAATTTTACTACGAACAACCGAGCACATATCATTTACATAGATTAAGAAGAGCAGAGGGCCCAATACACTTCCCTGAGGAACACCCGAAGCAACTTTAACGGGGGACGAGTATTTCCCATCGATGACAACTATCTGTTCCCTATTCGAGAGGAAGTCTCTCACCCAACCGAAAACTTTCGGATTGATACCACATTGTCCTAACTTCGCAATTAATTTCCTATGAGATACTTTATCGAACGCCTTCCTGAAATCAATGAATATGGCATTGACCTGAGTATTTTTCTCTCCGCATCGCAACAAATCGTCCACGAACAGGCCGAGCTGCGTTTCGCATGATCTACCTCTCCGGAATCCGTGTTGGCATCCGCTAAGCAATGAATGACTATCTAAATAGCGCATTACAGAGCTAAAGACTATGTGCTCAAGTATCTTGCACGATAATGAAGTTAAGGATATCGGCCTATAATTTTCGGGGTTCTCTCTGTCGCCATTCTTATGGATGGGCGTAACATGTGCCACCTTCCAATCTTTAGGAACTACTCCTTCTCTAATGGATTTCTCGAATATAATTTTCAAATACGGCGCGATTTCAGCAGCTAATTCTTTCATTACACGCGCGGGAATTTCCTCCGGTCCAGGAGATTTATTTGGCTTAATTGAATGAAGTTGGAGCGCGATGCCATTTTCCGAAAATACCAAATCTTCCATCGAATCGCCCTGACGCATAGGAATAGGGGTTTCACATTCATCGTCATCACGAGTAAAAGCTTTCTGAAAGTGATGATTTAATAGGTTTGCTTTATCCATACTATCGTGAACTACGTTTCCCGTTTCCGACCGCAGTGACGCAATAGTGGGGCCCCTACCTTGAACTTCCCTGACGTAAGACCAAAATGCTTTTGGGTTCTCTTTCAAGTTTTCCTGTAAAACCTTCTTTTTATAATTGTTAAACGCATTACGCATTGCTACTCTGGCTATGGAGCGCGCCTCCTTGTATTGATGCCTTATTATTGCAATCTGTTCGACCGTAGCTGTTGAGGATGTGTTATTTACGCGAGAGTGGAGTTTTCTTTGACGTCGGAGAGCGCTTCTTACTTCCTGATTGTACCATCTAGGCTCTGCACTATCACGCTTCAGTTTGCTCGGAATAAATTTATCTGTACACTCTCGCATCATATCTCTGAACATGCACCAGGATTCCTCCGCGTCTGCACTATCGGTTAAATTGCAGAAATTAGTATATTTATTTCGCAGAAAAGACCTAAATCTTGTGAAATCGGCTTTGGCGAATACATAAAGTTTTCTTTTGGCCTTAACCTGTTTCTCAATAATTAACTGAAATTCCACGTACACTGCCTTGTGATCGCTTATTCCCTCAGCATCAGATACTCTATTCATACGCTCAGGAAGATTAGTAACAAATAAATCTAATATATTATTAAATCTCGTGGGAAATCTCACTAATTGATACAATGAGTGCTTACCGAAAGTTTCTAGTAACGCCTCGCACGATTCACGCTCTCTACCTCCGGGATAAAAGCAATTATGCCTCCAATCTATTGACGGAAGATTGAAATCGCCCCCGATTATAATGGCTTTATCTTTATTAGACGAATTTAGCGTCGCCACTTGTTTCTCCAGAGAATGAATAGTTTCCACGCTCGCATTTGGGGGTCTATAAAAAGCGCAAATATTTATAGTTTTTGAGTCGCTTCCTTTTACACGACACCAAACACTTTCGACTTCGTCGTCGTTAATCTGTATTGGGTAACTTTCGTATTTATTGCTAACTGCTATAAAGACTCCACCTCCCGACCGGATACATCGATCTTTTCTGTATACGCTATAGTCACGAGGAAAGATCTCCTGACTGGCTATGTCTGCCGTAAGCCAACTTTCAGTGCCTATAACTACATCAGCACGCAGACTACGAATAAGATGTTCAAATTCGGCCTCCTTCCTGCGAATGCTGCGACAATTAACCGTAATGATTTTTAATTTCTCGCTATGACTACGTAACGATTCCTCGCGCTCTACTGAGCTATTATTACTGTTATTATTATTAAGATTATAATTATTATTATTTACTGCCTCCTTATCCTTCCTACTATGTCGACTATTTCTACGCTTGGAATGTATTCTACTGTTACTTAACGTCGGGTTTATAGCGCTGTTAAGGTCGCACGCATTATCTACGGAATTGTTGCATGGAAAATCGTTTATCCCCATGCCTTCGATAATTCTGTTACCGCACGGATTTCTTACATTTTCCCCTATTGTGCTCTCAATTAATTCCGTACCGGTAAGCTGCCTACATCCTAACCTACCATCTGATCTACTATTGGCGTGCATCTCAACGCTTGCTAAAAAATTGCAATTGCTTAAATCTAACCTAAAAAAGCCCTAGAATGCTCAAACACCCTACGCGCTACCGCCTCCGCAGCCTCGGCAGTGTAGTGCACACCAGGTCTTATTGTAACTATTAGCCACCTCCTCCTTACTGCTTCTGGCGATTATCAGACCTGACACTTTCTTTACCGCCGCCTGTTTCCAAGGAGACCGCAACCTCTTTTTTGATTGAGAGTGTCTATCAATGGATGCCGGCGAAAAGCGCGAGGCAGAAAATGGAATTAAGATCTAAGGAAAATGGAGAAAACGACTCGTTAATATCCTAACACACAATATCTCTACCGTCCATTGTGCCGAGACAGCTATTTGTGATGACACTGCGCCCCGCACGAGGCAAACGCCGCGCGGCAACATTTTCCAGCGCCAAACAACTAATTCAGCATGGTTCTAGGTAGCGGAATTTTGTTCCGTTCACTGTAAGCATAAAAAAATAAACGAGCATGGTTCAAATTTTTCGTTACAAACACTGGCCATTTCTCAAATTCCGATGGAGATTGCGATATTTAAATATCAATAACATGCCTCATACGCTTCGCTAACCGATTCATCGCAAAGAAATTTCGGCGATGAAGCAATAACTGAAACCGCCACACACATTCTGTGTTACCGCATGTTGTCTCTACAAACCAATCCATTCCTATTTCTCTAAAATAATAAAATTTCTTATGCGTCGGTGCGAAAAATATCTACCGATCAGGATTTTAACATCGCATTGTTTTCGCACATCACGCTTTGAGAAAGGTTTCCCTAATGCATACCAATTTTCCGCATTTCCCTGATATTTACCCGCCGCCATATTTCATTAATAGGCCAAATTAATAAAAGCGAAGGGGATAAAGGAAATTGGAAATTTGGTTTGAGCTTTAACTTCGAGAAAATTAGCCAACTGATATTAAGGTCTTCAGATTTTTAGTGCGCATTTGGTCAACGATGCCTTACCATCCATAATGTTTTCGATTAAGCGATATTTCTTGAAATCTACCGTTTTCACAGCCATGCTTGAATTGCCGTTAACTTACATTTAAACTGTGATAACTGCAACTCTATTTGCTTAGATCGAACAGGGAGATGCCTTTAAACCAGGATCAACGAACAAATGCTATTCTTCCATAGTAAAGGCTTCCTTCCACTTAGCTAAGACCAGAGCTGCAAACCATTCTAACTTTTGGAGTGGTTCGGTTCGCAATTTTTTATGATGGTTCAGTTCACAGCTCATTTTCTGACAGTGGTTCAGTTTGGTTCACACCGTTCGAACAGGCTAAATTGGGATTTATTTTTACTTTTTACTTTCCTCATGCGCAGTGTAGAGAAAGTGTTCATGAACATATACAAAAGAAAATACCAGACGCGATGGAATTAATATAATAATATTAAACAAAATTATTAACACTAGCTGTATCGGCGCAATGAATGAGCCAAGTTTCTTCATTTACTTATTTGAAAGAATATAAAATGCGTTCGAAATAAGTTTTTATCTATATGTGATATTTCATTCATATTTTATAAGTTAATTTACATTTTTTCAATGACGTGTCCTTTTTATGGTATCGAACTTTTCAAGTTCTTAAAAATACGCTATTTTTTCAATTATCTCAAAAACTATTATCTTATTGGTGATCACGGGTATCTATTGAAAAAGTAACCACCTGAATATCACCTGAATGTGCACCAGTAATAACTTACTAAGAACATTTTTGTTCCATTACATAATCCTTTACTGATTGACAGATTTCTTAAAAGAATGCAGATACATTCAACTTTTAAATTTACAGAATGTGGCGGCAATCCAGCTAGATTTAAATTACTGAGAAATTCTTCCGGGAAATTGGCTTGAAAATTATGATCGTCATCTCCATCATTATCCATACCAATCAAATAAAACTTATTCTTCAGCAATATTAGAAATCAAAATAAAAACATTAACTAAGGAGATGAATAATATCCTCAAACGAACACAATTTCTTCATAATAATAACGCAAGCTAAAACGAGAGGGCTACAGCAACTGAACTTTTCCGAAAAGTTATGATTATTATTGAATTTTGACGGTTACCAAAATATCATTGTTTAAGTTCCAAGTTCCTGTCTTGATTCTAACTAATTTTAAAATGCAATTTTATAATGTCCGAAACTGATTTCAACGCTATTCTTATGGTCGACAGTAGTGTCGGAGAACCTCTCTAAAAAGAAAAGTAATGTATATTTCCTGATGAAATTAGTATCGTTGTAGTATCGTCACTGCTTATGCGCGCATTGAAAACGAATTAAAATTCAGTGGACCATACAATTCAAAATGCGAATGCGGACACTTTCGATTCAAAGCAAATGATAATAAAATGTAGAAAGTTGACCTTCTTAGAGTGACACTCGTAGAATTCATCCAAATCGCTCCTTACATATATTTTACTAAAAGCAGTAAATAATTACAGACTTTGGGTCTCTCAGCAAGTTTTTTATGGAAACGTTGATATCCATTCCAAGAGAAACGCCGAAGAATCTTCGCTTCTCTATCTTCCTCTCAAGGAAATGTTCGATGAACGACGATAAACGATGTGATGCAAAAATCGCCGTGGAAGGGCAATGTAGCAGTGTTGGAGAAATAATGACGGAACCAAGCCGTTAATTAATTAATTTATTTATTTTATATTAGCTCATAAACATCCGTTAACGGCCTTTAACAATGAGCGTAATAACGTTAACAAAGACGAAAACATACAACCAGGCCCTCGGCAGAATTCGAACCCGCGACCCTAGCATTGGAAGCCAGGAGCCAGACAGGCTAACACCCCTCGACCAAGGCCGGCAAGAATCCCATTTTGAATTGTTCAGGGGGAAAGAACACAGAGGATAACAAACGGTGTTCTATGGAAGACAGCACGGGGCAAATATTCTCGGGACTGCTAATTACAAATGTAGGCGAGCTGTTAATGCAGAGGGCATAGCCTCTTTGCGCTCCATCAAAGGAGACTGCGGCCACTTTCCTGGGAGTCGTAAAACGAACCTTTTACCTGAGTTCAAATAATCATGTGGTCGGCTTCAGCACACCGGAGGGGCTCCGCACGATGTCACAGTATGTGCTCTCCTTTGCCATTAACGCTACCCATAGATAACAACCGTAGCAGAGAGGGAAGGGAAAAGTATGTCCAGGTGTCATTCTTATATTCTTAGAATCAACGTTCGACAAACTTGTGTGCATCGGTGGTTTTTCCAATAGCTTTAGAAAAGCGGATTCCTTGTATTGATTGATAGTACTTGGTGAACCGAGCTCGAACCAAATCACTTTTGCAAAAAAATTCTGATTCGGTTTGCGGCTCTGTAAAAAATTAATCTTCGGTTTCGGTTCGCGATTCAGCAAACTGATGGCGATTTGGTTCGGTTCAGCGGTTCGGTTTGCAGCGCTGGCTAAGACCATGACAGAATTTTTAAACTGGAGTTTCTCCATATTGGGATCAAGGGCTAGACGCTCTTGAACGAACTGAAACAATTTTATTGAAACAATTCTTTGTCTTCTTCCAATGCTAATGCAATTGTTCACTTCAGCGATATTGTCACCTCTTTGCATTAACTCCCCATTTAATGCGCCACTGTATTCTTGCAATCTTCCGCCTTTTCTTTTACCTACTCCAACTATGATGCAATACATTTTATCCTAATTCCCCCTCTCAATTCCATAGTAACGAATAATTAACATTTAAAATAAATTCCATTTTAAGTCGGACTTATTTAACGCAAATTCAAACTCAAGGCGTATTAAACAAAACAGCTTTAGTAAAAAGGCGTAATTTATTCTGGTGAGAGAAATATTTCTCCATGGAAAAATTCACATCTCTTCGACATTCGTCTCTAGCGATGTCAACAAGTAATGCATGTGTGACCAAATTAACCCCTTACAAATTTACTTTGAGGCTTATATCAAAAAACCTCATCGAACTAGTTTTTGCTTATTGTTTAGTAAATTGCTAATTTTTTCGTGTTAAAGACTGAAATTCATCGTTCGGCGAAAATTTACAATTCAAGTAGTATGATATTCTTACGCCTTAATCGTCTTCATTGCTGAAATACGGAAAAGCAGGTCTCGATAAATGAGTCGTTTTTTGTATAAATTGTGATGTAATAACGCAGGAACCTAATAATTGTTAAGAAAATATATATAGTCAAGTGGCATCTTAAGAAGATTATGTGATTGGAGGCATTGGATTAGCAAGTGTACGTATAACTTAAATCCGTTTTATTAGGAGACAGGAAAAGCGGGAAGAACAGATTTTGAGGAAGGAGATCCGACGCCGGCGGAATGCAACGAATAAAACTGTATCCTGTAAAACAGATAGCTGATTTTATCATCCAATGATTCCAACATACTCATTTCAACTACAATGCCAACAGCGCCAAAATAACGATTTGTAACTCCAGAGTCAATCGCCGTAGTCCGTAACAACCCGGTTTTACAAAAGCCATCGAGAATGACTGGAGCGAACAGATTTTAAGTGCAAAAAATTTCGTCAGACGGATATCGAATCGAGGCGCGGCGCTGATATATCGATTAATCGGTTCGATCGGGAGATAAAGCCTCCTTTTCTCTCACCTGAACTCGAGCCTCGCTCAGATCCAGGCGCATGGCAAGCTCCTCCCTGGTGAACACATCCGGGTACTGCGTCTTCTCGAACGCCCTCTCCAGCTGGTGCAGCTGGTACGTGGTGAACGTCGTCCTGCTCCGCCGTATCTTTCTCGGCTTAGACTCTTCTTCCTCGCAGTCCACGCCCTGCTGTCCGCAGCCTTCGTCTCCGCCCCCCATGGCAGTCTCTCCCCCCGCCGTCCCCCCTTCGCCTCCCGGGCAGTCGTCCGCGCGGAGGTCGGCCACGGGGCACACGGGCCTCGGGGAGGACCTCCTGTCGCAGTGGTCGGACTCGTGGGCGTCGCCAGGCGATGACGGCGACGGCGAAGAGGAGGAACCGGACTCCTGTCGGATGGAATCGCCGTCTGCGGAAGAGGAGAACTAGAACGTTGGTGCGATGTCCAAAGATGCTTCATTTCGGAGTACATATAGAAAGATCCGGGCAATGGAGGAATTCGAAAGGAATATGCGAACTGTATCTACTGATCTTTGGTTCACCCGCTTTTATTCGTAAACCAACGAATGACAATAACAGCAATGCATAAAAGAAATACATTTTCGCTGTAAATTAAAAAAGACGACTCTTAATAAGAACTGTAAGAATAGAATCATGTGGTATATTTTTCATACTACATCTACTTTCATTCTGATGTAATCATCTCAAAAATGGCAATATTATAACCAAAGTAAATTAATTAACTAATAATGCTTATAAGGATTTTATCTAATACAAATTTCGACGTTAATATGACGTTCTAGAATAGCTTTGATAAATGATTGTCAGGATCCGCTCTTGGTATTATGGTGACCCGAGAAAGGATCCATTCCTACGCAACATATAATTTTCACGAATATATTTCAATTTATTTATTCTACATCTAAATTTTATCCTGCAATTCGCCTAATTGGTGGGTGGCAGGGGGTGCAATGCACCAAAACCTACCTAAAGATTGTCTCTCGCAGGTTGAAATTTTCTAATGTCATCTAGTATTGTCCTCGGAAAGTAAGAGCCTCGATAACGCTCCATCCTACAATCGATCTCACGTATTTTATCGCCACGGTCTTGCTTCAATTATTCTTATTTTGCTATTACTGTTATATACAAATTATAACGTTCAAACAATGAGGGCTAAACATTAATGAAATGCCATCAGGCTGCCTGGCTGTACAGCGATATCCATTGCTTGCCCACATTTATTCGCTTGCAAATAACGTTTTCGAGGAAGCGCCCCAAAGATTTTGGCGCTCCGAGCAGTCGCCCTGCTCACCATTATCTCGGGCCGGCGTTGATGCTGTTTTGTTTAATGAAAAATAAAAAACTGTCGGTTCACGGTTGCAAGTGCTGATCCCTCTCATGACGTGGCACGACCGATGTTTAAAAAATTAAGATTTTCACGCTGCAGCTTAAAATAGTAACGAACTCCATCGCGGTTTTTTCAGCAAATGCTCCACAGCATCGGACAAAAAAATATTCTTAAATGTCGTCGATATCCTGTATGGCGACAATTTTCCGCACTGAGAGAGGAGAGAATTATTTTAAAGGGCTACAGGCAACCAATGCAGGGAATGAGAGAGGGCTGGGCCAAACAAATATATTGAAAAAACACCAGCAAATATCATGCGGACCCCATGCGCCGAGCGTTTTATTTTCCAAAATGGAGAACGCAGATAAAGAAAGCAGCATAGAAGCCTCCAGAGGCCCGTTCTCCGCTCCATCGGCCTTCTCCTCTCCCCTTCAACCTCAGCATCCTCCTCTTCCCCAACCTCTCCTCTCCACCAACTCCAGCCTCCTCCCCTCCCCGAACTGCAGCCTCCTGCTCCTCCTCTCCCCCAGTCTCAGCCTCCTCCTCACCCCAAACTCGAGCCTCATCCTCTATCCCAACCTCAGCCTCTCCCGCAACCTCAGCCTCCTCCCACGCCCACCTTTCTTCCCCACCGCTCATCTCCTCGCAATAGTCGTCCGCCATCCCACGTCCACCCACGGCCCCACTCCGCCCTTCCCACTCGCCCGCGATCCGCCACCTCCCCCGCCCCCAAATACTGCCCCTCGCCATCCCCTGCTCCCTCCGCTCACACCGCAGAGTTTAGCCTTTCATGTTCCCTCCCCTTTTTCCCCATCCAATGCCAAAAATAACAAAAAACATGCGCGCGAGGGCCCTTCTAAAAAAAGTGAATACTAAAAATAAAAAAATGTCCGTGGACCGCTTTGGGCGCTCAATTCGCTTCTCATTTGCGAACAGAATGCGTTTGCTTCGAAATGCCATTCGAGAAATGAATGAGGGGAAAAATGTTTTTTTTTAAGCCGAAAGATAAAATAAAAACCCATTTACGAAATCCGCTTCACCGTGTGGTCTCTTCATGTTACCCGTTGAAATATTTACCCATATTTATATGGGCAATAAATTCTCTCTAATTATATTCCTAAATCATTCAATGCATCGAAATTTTTTGGCCGCAGCTGGGTGGGCTTAGTCGGGAGGAAGGGGTAATGGTCGCGCTTCGGGAGGGTGAGGGTGCAGGGCGGGTGCAGGACGGAGGCAGAGCGTGGACAAAAATCAAACGAACGGTGAAAAGTGCACATCAATGCGAGCAACAGCGCCAGTCAGAGAGAGAGAAAAGGTGAGGGTGGAGAGGTTGGCGGAGGAAAGAGAGATGGCCGAGGAAAGAGGGAGGGGGTGAAAAGGGGAGGGAATGAAAAGGAGAGAGGGTTAAAATGGGAGGAGGTTAAAATGGGAGGGGGTTAAAATGGGAGGGAGTGAAAAGGGGAGGGGGTTAAAAGGGGAGGGAGTGAAAAGGGGAGGGAGTGAAAAGGGGAGGGAGTGAAAAGGGGAGGGAGTGAAAAGGGGAGGGAGTGAAAAGGGGAGGGAGTGAAAAGCGGAGGGAGTGAAATGCGGAGGGAGTGAAAAAGGGTGGGGGTGAAAAGGAAGAGGCTGGAGGATGGGTGGAAGAGACACGGAGATAAAGGGAATAGGATAAGATGGAATATATAGACATTATCTAGGACAGGAAATCGGCAACCGAGTTAACCAGAAGAGCCACGTTTTTCCAATTCAATATAAAATCCAACATGAAAAGAGCCGCAGTGATAAATCAGTGAGACGGTGATTGTTTGAAAAAATATCAATTCATATTCTAGAACAGGGTTGGGCAACCTTTTCTCCATAGCGGGCCACATCGGTGGTAGCGAATTCTTCAGCGGGCCGCATATGAAGTTGCATATGCTACAGCGGGCCGGATTAGAGTTAAAAGGGAAGTTACCTAGAGATTCTGAGGTAACGTGTAAGCAGAAATCAAGTCTACATAAGGATTTTAGGATTCAAGTATAAAAAATAAAGGTTTTATTAACAAAAAAAGACGATGTTAAATTTTTCATTATAGCTTCGCGGGCCACATAAAATGCTCTGGGGGCCACAGGTTGCCCATCCCTGCTCTAGAACATTATGATGAGCCACGAGCAAATAGGACGTCCTACTAGGCCGTAGCATTTTCAATGTGGCAAGCTCTAAGGCACACCCAGCGAGCGCCACCATATTTTTCTAAAAATGGAATGATCATAAATATAATCAAACCAAAAAAATCTCCTTTCGTACGTCTAGAAAATAAACAAGTGAATAAATTAAATTACTGGTGCTAGAAAAGACGATTTTTAGTAACTAAAATTTGCGCGGTAAGAGTGCCAAAGAGCAATGCGATGCTCGCGAGCACCAGGTTGCGGACAATTGTCCTAGGAGCTTTATATGGGTTGGTTGGTTAGGGAGCCTCACCTAAGACTTTAAAGAGCCAACCAACCTTTGTTGGGAGAAGACCTAATGGAAGAGGTTTTAGTGATCGGCTTGCTCCATACTAATTTATGGTTACGGATATAATGGAGTGGTGAAGAAGGAGAAATATAGTAATCATCAAACTACTGAATTTTGGCCTTTATGCACGTATGCATATATTAGCAGAGTACTCGGCAATCTGCAGGATTGCAGGTTATGACTATTTTAAAATTTTCGCAGACACCTAAAAACCTCTTAGCTGGTGCTTTGATGCTCGATGGCAAAAGGACTGCGACCATCAATATAATTGGGTAGACAGAAATAAAATAATTTAATATTTGTTTAGATTAAATCGTTCAAAGAACAAAAGGCAGGGTATATTTGGGCACCTAGAAAAAGAATGGTATAAGGGTGAATCAAAACTGTTCATTTACATCGGAGTCCTTTTGTAAGGAAAATTTTAGAAAAATAAGACATTTCAAGCCTAGATCAGTGCCTTTGCGTTATGTTTGTAGCGACAGTGCGATTTGTCACTAAAATGCATTCATCAGTCTCTCTGAAGAGCAGTTTGTGAATTGAAAAGCGAATAAATCGTAGCTGCTATTGTCAAAAATATTTAGGGCCGACTGATATCTTTTCTAAACTGAAAATAATCGTAGTTATGATCCATCATTGGCTGTTTACATTTTTAGCAACATATACATTTTGGGATGTAGGTGCTATCAGATATTCTATACCACATTCTGTTACAAGCGAATAATTTTATGCATCAGACCTTAATTCCGATTTTATTTTAATATCTTGTGATTGTGATTACAAGTCTTCTCCAAAAAAAGTGGTTGCTTTTCTTGCCGGGTTTCCGGAAAATAAGGCAAATTTAAATCAATGATAAATATACGCATGTGATAAGAGGCTGTAATGAGAATAACCACATTTGTTATTCAATTGCTTCTTAAGTACATCACGAAATAAGTCTGCATAAATTAATGTCTTTGAGACCAGTTCATCTTTCTTAATTGAAATTCAGGGAAAAGAGGCCGATGCTAAGAAATTCTTCGATGCTGTCGCCTCGGCCGTTTTCTTGAGAAGCGGGAGTGTAAATTATAGGAAAACCCCTCTCCTATTCTCTGGGAACGATTTCTTCAGCCTTTCTCCGACTCATATATGGCCAAACAACTGCTAGCAAATAAAGGGTTGAAGAAATAGAAAAGTGGCTGAGATATTTATATCGAATTTCGAAGTTTCGCAGGGCTCTAAATATTGGAGCGATACGTAGAAGTTGTCGAAAACCGGAAATCCATATCAGCAAGTAAACACACGATGGAAAAAATAGATCACAAAAACGGAGTATTATAACAATTGCTTTTACGTTCTCATCTCCGGGTTTTACTGAGAGAAAACTCTTTCGTAGAACAAAGATTATATGCAGGCACATGACAAAGGCGCAGTTTCACTTCTTGAAGAGTGCGACGAGTAGAACATCATCCATGGACATGCGACGGAAATGTTTGCTATATGCGAAGTGGAAGATTTTCTTTATGATGTTACTGGGAAAACCGCCAAACCTAGGCAATTAACGATGAACAACAGTCCCCAAGTATCACACAAATTGCAGAATAAACAAATCTCGCTATAGATATAGTTGCATAGAGAAATCAACTCTTCGGAAGGCGAGGCTCAATTGAAAATCATTCTCTTTTGTTGTTGAATCCATTACAACCACGTCACCCAGTCAAAAGATGAAATTACGTCAACGCATCTGCTTAGAATAATCTAATCGTTTTCTGTTTTCGATATTTTACTCCAGTTCGCGATTCGATAGTTATCTATACATTTCGATTCTGCCGCCTCCCTCGATCGACTATCGGGAATAATGAATTCCGTTAACTCGCAAATTGAGCCACAATTCCACCCCCGCATCACGCCCCCACCTAATGCCCCTCTCCCAACCCACCCACTCCCCCCCCCGCTCTTTAAAAAAGAGGAAGATGATCCCAGCCTTGGAAAGGCTCCATTTCACCCTCTCTCTCTCTCTCCTTCTGCCACATTAACTTACCTCCGTGCCACTCGAATGGAGAATTTAACGGCCTTCATTATCCCCCTCCCTGTGACCCCTCCCGATTCCCCCTCCCTTCTCAATCTCCCCCTCGGAGATACATAACACGCATAAAGGCCTCCCCCTCCGAATCTCGCCCCTCTCTCCCCCTACATCTCCTCCCTGACCCCTCCCCCTAAAACCTCTCTCCCCCTAACACACTTTCCAACCGCCACAGGCTAATTACTTCGATTCGTGCCCAACCTTTCACGAAGAAGAATCAAGTGAGCGAACAGTTAGTTATTCCCTTTCCCTCCACCAGAACTCCGATTCACAAACATAAAAGATGGTCGTCGGCATAAAGATGGCAAGGCAATAGAAGAGGATCGCGTCTGGAAGAGAGGAGGGGAGGAGAGGCAGAGGAAGGGGAAGCAGAGGAAGGGGGAGGAGAGGCAGGAGGAGGGGAGGCAGGGGGAGGAGAGGAAGGAGGAGGTGGCAGGAGAAAGAGAGGTAGAGAAGGGGGCAGGGAGAAAGAGATGGCTGAGGGGCCGTTGCGGAGAAAGACTAGAGGGGGGAAGAGAGAGGAAGGAGGGGAGAAGAGGGAGGAAGGAGGGGAGAAGAGGGAGGAAGGAGGGGAGAAGAGGGAGGAAGGAGGAGAGAAGAGGGAAGAAGAGGGAGGGAAGAGGAGAGAAGAGGGAGGAGGAGAGAAGAGGGAGGAGAGAACAGGAAGGAGGAGAGAAGAGGGAGGAGGAGAGAAGAGGGAGAGCGATGTAAGCTTCATATAGCGTAGGAGAGAGAGAGGGAGGGGGAGGGTGAGAGGGGGGAGGGGAGAGAGGGGGGGAGGGGAGAGAGAGGGGGAGAGAGAGAGGAAGTGAGAGAGAGAGAGGAAGAGAGAATGAGAGAGAGAGAATGAGAGAGAGGTAGAGAGAGAGGTAGAGAGAGAGGTAGAGAGAGGTCGAGAGAGGTAGAGAGAGGTAGTGAGGGGGGAGACAGACAGACAAACGAGAGAGGGAGAGAGAGAGAGGGAAAGTGATGATGAGAGAGAGAGAGGGAGGGAGAGAGGGAGAGTGAGAGGGAGAGAGGGAGGGAGAGAGGGAAGGAGGGAGAGAGGGAAGGAGGGAGAGAGGGAAGGAGAGAGAGTGGGAGAGAGACAGGAGGAGAGATAGATAAATCGATTTATTGTCGTGGGCCTTTATAAGACTCATGGGACAGAAATTCTTACATTTAGTTGTAACATTGTGGGCAAAAATATACAATGAAAAAAACATAAAATAGTTGATAAATACAAACAAAAAAATACGTATTTCCTGCTTTAGCGGACGTATCGTCCGTAGAATTCATTATGCAAAATACAAAATAAATACAATAATATAAATGAATACAGTAGAGTACATTATGCAAAGAAATATATATATTGCCTTAGATTAGGCTGTTTATTTCTACTCTATGATAACATTAAGTCGCCTTTTAGAGGAAGTTCGTAGACTTTATTCTTAAACATTTTCATTGACTTAATTTTTCTTAAATCTATGGGAAGGGAATTTCACATTCGGGAAGCAGTTACCACGAATGACTTGTTCATAGATACCTGCAATTGATTGTTATTTTCTTCATCAATGTTTGATAAAAACGGGGCACAATAGTCTAAATGCGGAAGAATTAGTGTTTGAACAAGAATAGTTCGTGTTTTAGGCGTTAAAATGTCTTTAGCTTTGAATAGTTGGTGAAGTGATCCAAGGCATTTTCTTTTGACATTTTGGCATTGCACTTTCCAAATAAGAGTATTGTCCATAATAACTCCTAAATTTTTCACGTCTTCTTCGTAAGGAATGGCGTGGCTTCCTATCTGTATTCTAGGAATGGAAGAAAATTTAACTTGTCTAATTTGTCGGTTGTGCCCTATTAGTTTTATTTTCGTTGAGCTATAATTGGTTATCCTGCGCCCAGACAATGATTCTCTCGATGTCCTCGTTGATGTTGGATATTGATGAAATTAAGCCTGTTAGGGATGAGTGGAGGTAAATTTGGAAATCGTCTGCATACAGATGATATTTGCATTGTCTAAGGCCATCAGGAAGGTCGCTAATGAAAAGGCGAAAAAAGGAGTGGGCTGAGAACGGACCCTTGTACTACGCCCGTTTGATACCCAGTTGGAGAGTGTATTATATGCACTCACGACTGGCTGAGTGCGACCACTAAGATTAAACCGTAACCAGGCAACTACAGTCTTCGAAAAATTGAATTTGCTCAGTTTTCGCAAAAGCTGCTCATGGCAGACCGAATCAAAAGGTTTTAAAAAAATCAAACAGGACCAGTATAGTCATTTGACTTTTATCCATTACTAATCTAATGTCCTCAGTAATTTGCAGAAGTGCCGTTTGAGTGCTATGGCCCGCGCGAAATCCAGATCGCCAGGCGTTGAGAAGATTGTTTTCTGTAACGTAATTATTCACTTGTTCGAAGACTACTCGTTCAAAAATCTTAGCACACGCGCATAGAATGCCGACAGGCCTATAATCAGCCGGAAAGGTAGGCATGGAGCATTTTGGAATTGGATGGATCAATGAGTGCTTCCAGATTGAAGGATAATAAGCCGTTTGAAGGGATGCATCAAACATATTCAGCAGTGAGGGAAGAATGATCGGGAGAGCTTTCTTGACGTAATTTGACGTAATTTCTGACGTAATTCTTTTGCATGCGCTGGAGACTGAGAAAGTTGACATATGAGAAAAAAACTTTTTCATTAAATAGCAGAGAAATTATCAGCCCAAGGCGGAGTTCATAGGTTCAGTTGATGAAAAGAAACCATTCAAAATGTCTAAATGAACATCTAATATGCCTTGATTATTTTTTGATTGAATAATACCTAGGTTACGGATAGTTTTCCACATCGAGGCAGTGCCGGAATTTTTAGCAAGGGTCTTTTTAAAATAATCGCATTTGGCTGTGCGTATCATTCTTTTTACATGGTTAATTAGCACTTTGTATTCAGAGAAAACAATAGGATCCTTATAACGCCTGAAATTAGACCGAGCAATGTTCCTTTCTTTTATTTGACACCTGATTTCTGGTGTAAACCATGGTGTGGGTGGATGAGACACGTACCGTTCGTAACGGGGCGTGTATATCGAGGGTTTTAAGAGGCACAAAATTTAGTGCAGCAACTTTATCGTCTACCGTGTCTATAGGATTTATAAAAGACCAGTCAGCATCGTATAAATCAGAACAAAATTTGTTGTCATCAAAGAATTTGAAGTCTCTGAATGTTATGAATTTTGGAAGAAAGGAGGGGGTTATTATCCTGTAAGTGATGTACACTTGGTCATGGCAGGGAAGTGGGAGATCAGAGGACTGGTCAGCAGACACAACCTTCTCAAGATCGTCAACACAGATGAGATCCAAAGTAGTGCTTGCATTTCTCGTGCGCAAGTTGGCTGTGTGGAGACGACGTTTAAGTTACATCCCTGTATAATGTGAAAGAGAAGGTCTCTTTCCGCTGTCTCTTTCAGCATTTTAGTGTTGAAATCTCCCATGACTACGGAATTTTCAAACATAGGAATCGTATTAACTAGAAAAGTCTCAAATTCTGACAGATAGCCAGTTTTTGGCGGTCAGTATATAACTGTCACTAGAAGGGGGAGAGAGAGAGAGAGGGGGGGGGGGGATAGAGAGAGAGGGAGAGAGAGGGGGGAGAGAGGGGGAGGGAGAGAGAGCGAGAGACTTGGCCAGAGAAATGGTTAACGAGGTGACGGAAGTCGGTAAGAAAACACAGGGACGAGGAAAACAAAGGCGACTTAAATGAGCTAAAGTTGGTAAATGTGAGGGATCGAGATAATTATAATCGCCCACACTTACGGCAGGACTGAAATAACTGAGAAGAGGCAACGTCGTTGTGCCGACGAGGAATACGAGGAATGAGACGACGCAGACATGAATCAGTTGATGCAGACGTAAAAAGCAGATTAAGCAAGGTGTCGAGTGGAGGGATAGGAACGAGGGACTTTCAGAGAGAGAGAGAAGGAACGAGTCTGAGAGGCTTACGAAGATGACGGCGACAAATGACAAGCTGCTAAAAGAATCGCGACATGTAAACACGGCATGAATTCCTGAGAGTTCTCCAAAATCTCCTTTTTTGCGAAATGACGGTATCGAAGCCGTGAGAGACGCCAACAGAGGCAACGCAATAACAGCAATAAGGTTATATTATCATTCCTCCGAGAAACAAGCCCTGGACTACTCTTTGAGTAGATAATATAATCTTCTCATAGAAGAGGGAACATTGTTTTGCATTTCAAAGCGAAAAAAAATAATTAACGCGGGTCTTTTAAATGAAAAAAGGTGCAGCAAACCGACACTGCCTCGATTATGGATTAGCAGTAATCACCCAGGGCATATCGCCTTTTTTCTCTCCCTCTCCGTTCTCCTCCCTACGGCCCTTCCCCCAGCACCTCCGTACTCGCGCGCACCACTCTCCCTCTCCTACTCCTGCCTCTTCCTCGACGCCCTCTCATGAAAAATTAATTGACTGCGAAGCGAGCCGGCGTACGATCCCTGCCTCCCTTCCCACGCCCCCTCTCTTCCCACCTCCCCTCTCGCCCCTCCCCTCCGCCTCTCCTCCGACAGATGAAGAGAGTATCCACCAATCACGGAACATCCCGCACCTAGGGCCCCGCTCTCTCCTCCGCCCGCCCATGCATAAAAGATTTCCTCCATCACTCCGGCAGCAGAGCAAAGAGAGAGAGAGATAGAGCTTCCCTCTTACCGTCGATCTCAGAGACAGAGGGGGTAGAGGGGGGAAAAGGAGATGTGTATGTATGGGGGGAGTGAGGGAGGGGGATCCCCCACCCTGCTCCTACCTGTTCTTAATACCCGGGGAAGTGGAGGTGAGCGTCTCTCTCTCTCTGGGCGGGGATCGCGTGGGAGATAGGTATAATGAGGTGGCGAGGGGGTGGGGGAGGCGGAGGGTGGGAGAGAAAGAGAGCGCGCGCTAGCGACGGATAAAAAGGGGAAGAGGTGGACAAGGGATTTGCTCGGGATCTATAAAAAGGTCCGCAATTCATGCCTCTTTTATTTTCTTTTTGTGAGCGAGACCGAGAGCCATTCACCTAAAGAAGATGAGTCTATGTGTAGCCAACCAGATTAACTCCCATTTTCCAATCGACGTCGGTGGCAGAGAGAGAGAGAAAAGGGATTTTTCCTCCACCCCCTCTCTCCCTCTCCTCACCACCCCTTTCCCCCTTCTACTCCGCAGTACAATCCCCCCACCTCCAAGACTCCTCTATATACCCTCCTCCCCCACCCCCACAGGCCACCAACCCACTCCCCCTATTCTCCTCCTCCATCCAGCTCACACACAAACACATGCAGTACCCTTGAAAAGAACGGTGCCCTTTTCAGAATCCAGGATTTTGGCATTAATTTGTTTTTTATATATTCGGAGCTTTCAGCCGCCCCACCCCGCTCGCTTAGCTGCGATGAATTGCAGGAAAAAATCCCGTGTTCCCGCGATACAAGGCTTTTACGCGCGTGTCCGAAGCAAAATGGCGAAAGGACTGGCGATCTCGCGTCTCCGCATCTTTTGGCGATGTACCTGAATTTACGAAACGTTAGGAAAATCAGACCGTGAACGGAAATCGATGAGAGATGCGGATTCGAGCCATGTTCCCAAGCGCGAAACTCCGTTGTTCTCAAATATTTTACGAAATGGAGATGACGAGATCAGCTTAAAGCAGACATGTCAAAAATTGCGGCCCTTTCTGTGACTTACTGCGACCCGACAGCTAATTTTTGTCTCAAGTGAGTCGTGGGGGTTTCATATAAATGCTTTATTTTAGCGATAAGATGAGGATATTTTTTTCATAGTTACCGAATTACAATATTATTATTATGCATTTTCTAAATTGCTGTTTTTAATTACAAAGCAGGCGTTTAATCTTCTAGCTGAAGTCTATCGTTCCAGCTCTGGCCCATATTAAACAACTGTTTCCCTCTTATAACATTCATCGCTTTAACACCTCTTCGAATTTGACAGGCATGGTAAAGACGCAAGTATTTCAGATTGCTTCGCTTCCAAAATTAATTCACTTTGTTCGGCATTGGCACTGCGAGAATGGAGCCTACTTCATCCAATTATCGGCGATTACTCATATTTCGGTGCGCACGTGTGGTGCTTGAATCGAACGAGCCTCCGCTGCAGAGGCGTCCTGGACTAGTGGAGACACGTGGCCGTGAAGAGCGATCGTGAAAAAAACGCAGCACTCGCCACTAAATAGAGGCGTCTGCTCATGTTCACATTCACGAGCCGTGTTAGTTAACGCACACTGCGGCAGAAAAACAACTCGCCTGTTCATTTGTTCGCCGAAATTAGCCTAAACTGGGAATTGGTAAAACCTTGGAAAGGTTGAACTGAAGTAAGAGGAATCGGCAAGTACGTAATGCGTCCTTCCCACTCATTCTCAATAACGATTTGGTTTGGTGAAATAATATAGGCTCGAAATATCTTCGAGGCGTTGGATCATCTCGAATATTCTCTCTTCACCCCGACGAAGAAACGCCGAATATTGAAAATGATAAATTTTTAAAGAACCTAATCAAATGTTGACTTCGTCGAACCCAGACCCGCTTCAGTAGCGCGAAGCCCTACCACGAACCCTGTATATCCTAAGAAAATTATATTTAGTTTTTTATGAATACGGATATGTAAATGTTAACTGCGAGTATTACGAACGATTCTACCTGAAAAATACATCCCATGTGTAACATCAGTCGAATAATAATAATAATATAAAAAAACTGCAATTCTATTATTCATTGATTTATCATGGTATTTGGCGATGGAAAGCGATATCGCCACATTCACCAAAATTAATGTTAAAACAGATTGAGAACCTAAAACAGTGGGCGGCAACCTTTTTTGATGGCGGGTCAATTAAAGGTTTTGAGGAGATGCGATGGGTCAATTAAAAATTTGAAGGAAAAAAAATCAAACCTGAATGTTTATATAAGCTATATTTAGCAATTGAATTACTCTTTTATTTTTAAATCGTAAACCCTTCTGAACATGTTTACCTTTTTGGGTCACCCAAATCGTGATGGCGGGTCACTCACTGACTCGCGGGTCATAGGTTACCGACCATTGATCTAAAGCTTTCCCACTGCTACAGTACATTTTTGACTATCAAGTCAACATACGACACATTCGATTAAATCCTTTTGAAATTCCCAGCAAAACGCGTTTTTATTTCCAAAATTATTCTGTGAAATAGGTACAGAACAAAGAGCGCACCCTCAAAAATATTGTAAGAAAGCGAAAATAATAAAATGAATGCCTCAAATGGTGAGAAATCGATCGAGGTTCAATCGTGAACGATGAAGTGATCTGTCACCCACATGTTATCTCCTACACACAATGGCGCAGTACGAAAAGGCTTTAATATTGTCCTATGACTACACAAAAATGCTTCAGAAACGGTTGGCATAAATATTAACGAACGCTAATTCCAAGCAACATATAGCGATGTATAAACAAATCAAGAACAACGCGACAATTATAAAATTTTTTTAAACATTAAGATACCTAATTTATTCGGGAGAATTGAAATTTCATAACATCATAAATTAATAATATATATATATATATATATATATATATATATATATATATATATATATATATATATATATATATATATATTTATTTATTTATTTATTTATTTATAGCTTTACGATAAATTTTTTGTTAACCTTTTTAATTTCTTATTCCAAATAGAGAAACCTGTCGGTTATGTATGACACTATCGATGTGATTCAATCCTATAATAAAAAGGCAAAGAATAAACATCTGAAAATCGAGCTCAAAAGTAGATAAATGGAAAAGAGCGAGAAGTGACGGGAAATCTAGAAAAGGGACGAATGGAAAATGAAGAATCGAGGGGATAAGACCGAGAGAGAAAATTAAAGAGCTAAGGAGAGAAACGAGAAGAGTTGTGGAGAGGAAGAGAGAGTGAAGAGGCGAGAGGGGAGAGCGTGTGGCACGCGATCCTTCGGAAGAACACTCCTTATCCCAGAGAGGACCCAATAAAAGGCCCCAGGGCCCTCTTATCACACGTGTCATTCCCCTTCTTTTCCAACACTCACCACATCACGCGCCCCGACGCCGACGGCGAGAGAGGCCGTCGATTTGTATGGAAGTGAAGGGGAAGGATGGAAGTGGAATTGGGGAAGGCAGGAGAAGGGAGGATAAGGGGGGAGAAGGCGGGGAAGGGGGCGTAAGAGCGGCATAGCTGTCTGAGCAAGAAGGGAGGAAACATCGCCGACCCTCGCCAGATCGCAATCCTTTCTTTTTGTGCGTGTCGAAGCTTTCTCTCGTCGTGGCTATACTACGTCGTCCCTATGACGAAACTTTTTTAAAAAGTAAATGAATTTTTTTATAATCCTTGAGTAGTTCAGTTAATTCTCTGTCTTTAACTAAAATCCTTATAATAGAATATTACATCTTAAATATAAATGAGGCACTACATCAAATCAAGTGCTATGGGCCTACGAACCACTCTCATTGCAAGTATTTCAACATTCCTCTGCATTTATTTATCGCTTTAATACCTAAGCCTTCTTGTCGCATAAAAGGCAGAATGAAATCCGTTGGAAGTAGTGAAGTTGTCACAACACAAGCATTTCATATTGCCATTTGGCGTCCAGTATTTTGCCTCAACGGAGAATTATTTTACAAAAGGTGGTCTCCGATAGTAAATCAGACGGTAAAACACACATTTATAAAATCTCAATTTATTCGTACAACTTTATCGCTAGCAGTGTACCAAATGACTTGTATTGACTCCTCACTGAAGCCCTTATTGAAGTGTTCTCGGCACAACAGTGGACCCGCCAATATTTTCCATTTGAGTTCATGCGTAACATATCCGAAGGCATGGATCTAATGCTGAAATTAAAAATACATTTGTTCCATCATCACAGATACATTCAAATCGCAGTCAGGTACAGATATAGCGAATTAAGAGCAATCAAAAAGTGCCACAAATGGATCGAAGGTATGCGTGTATTTCATTTGGGGAAGGGGGTCGAGCATGAACAGATGGGGAGAATTGGAGTGGGACGCGGATAGAGAGAGAAGAATGAGTTAGCGAGAGGGAGAGAGGACGATGAGGAAGGAGGAGGAAAGGAGAGGTTCCCCACGTTCAGAAAGGGATAGAGAGAGAGGCACAAAGAGGGAGTCGAAGGGTGAAAGGTGGCAAAGCGATGGAAGGAGGAAGGAATGAGCTCAGAAAATGGAGTTAAGGGGCAGCAGACAAGGTGCTCATAAAGGAGAAATAAGTAGGAGAGGAGTGAGATAGAAAAAGGGAGGGAGGCAACCGCGAGAAAGAGCTTAGGATCTGAAGGGTTTAGGATTCCTTGACTAGACATCTGAATGGACAAAGGAACAAATGGCGAAAGGATTGAATTGGACTAGGACTATATGGGAGGATAAGAGAGCTAATAATGTAACGCTCAGCATTTGGAAGGAGCGCAATTTCACAGGAGGTCGTCGTTTTGAGCGGGTTCGTTGCTGCAAATGAAAATGAATTATAGTACTGGTGCCACCAAATATGCATATATACGACAGGTAAAAAAAGCGCGTAAATCAAACGGTGAAAGTTTCTCTTCGGGAAACAAGGAAACTATCGCGAGCAGCGATAACTTCCAACCGTGTCGTTTTTGGATAAATATTCAGTGTTGTTTTGTACAAAAAAGTACGAGAATTCGCAGTTTTATTAAGTTTCAACTCCATAATTTTGGTGAACATAACTGCAGATCTCCAAGCAATGCGAAACAAAAATGTGCAACGGGCAAATTCGTTTCATTATGATCACATTACAATTACAAAGCGGATAAAGGGGGATGTTTTAAAAGCTATTACTTAAATCTAATAAGTACGGGGCAGCGTGTAAAACAGTTCGGAGCACATATACCCATCGGAAAATGTACGTCGATACTTACAGTAAAGCGCATTTGACAATAGCCCCACGCAGAAAGGATAACCTTAATGGAGAGAGCGACGAAAGCGAAGAGAGACCACCATGAATATTCCCTTCCCACAGCGCCCGCGTCTTTCAACGGAACGCTCATGGCAACCGCGAGCCATATCAATATCGCGGTGAAAGACATCCCGAAAACGAAGAATAAAGGATGATAGGCAGAGAATGAATGGAACCATCTCTAAGCCCATTTTTATAGTCGGATGGCTTAAAATGTAAGGCGCGCATAAAAGGAGAAAAGGGGGACAGGGAACGCATTCTGTCGGTCTCTCCGTTGCCGCGGGAGCCCAAACATACTCAACGTATGCGCACCTCGAAAAGCAGAGGATGACTGCGAAACCGCGCATTGTGGTCCCAAAAACGCTCTCGTACGCATGTCTGTCTGGATCGGATGGGTCGGAAAAGGACCCCGGAGGAGGGGGGGGGAGGGGTAGAAGTTCGGCCGACGGAGGGTGCAAAAGGGGTTATCCGTTTGACGCCGACGGCCCCGATATAGGCTTCCTCCGCCGTCGGAACCATGCACAAAGGAGACGCCTAAAAAAGGGCGGAGATTAAAAAATAAATACAAATTAAGGGACATTTTCCTCCTGTAGCTACATCCGCAAAGGTGCAAATGTCCCGGACAAGCGTTGCAAGAAGGCAAAACAAGAGGAGAAATGGTTAGAGAGAGAGGGAAGAGCGGAGGGAGCATGAGAAAGGAGTGGCCGGCCAATCGCACTAAGGGACGGTTTCGCCTTAAAAAGCCTCGACTTATTCAGAGAGGCGTGAATGAGGTTAGTGGGGAAGGCAGCGAGGGAGAAAATGAGAGGGGAAAGGAGAGAGGGAGAGGGGGAGAGGTGGGGGTGGAGTGCAGCGCTTAGGGAAAACGGAGGGGATAGAGTGGGGCTGCGGGAGGAAAAGGAGGGGGAGAGAAGGAAGAGGCGCGAATGAGGAGCCCTGAGGCTGGGGAGGAGAGGGTGGAGGCAGAGACGGTCAAAGGATAAGCGACGGAGCGATGAGGGATTAAGAAAGAGGCCTTTTTTGGGATCAGTGGCTACGGAGCTTTCTGTCCTCCTCTCACCTGTGTCCCTCCCCCACACGCACACACCTCCGCTATTCCCAACTTCCTCCCGACGACTCTCTACTCCCACTCCCCCACCCTCCGTCTCCGCACTGCGCTGTGGCATTCGCGCTCCCTCAAACCCCTCCTTCGTCATTTAAGTACTCTTAATGATAGTATAATTTGAAGTGCATGTTTACTGCGGTACCATTAGCTTGTCTTCGTGTGTTTTAATCGAGCCAAGGATTTCACGCAGGTCCGATCCAAGAAATAATACTAGTAAACTGGAGTTCTACCGATGATGACAACATTCTTGTTTAGACGTCTTCTCTTTAAAAATACCTTGTGTGTGCGACTAGAAAATTTCCCAACCGAGGAAGACATTCTCGCAAACATGCTTCGGAAATTATGTGATGTCTGAAGCTGACATAACACCCGTAAGTTTTCCCGGTGGATGTGTTCATGGCCACTGGACTAGCGTTCCCCAAACCTTGTGTGAAAATAAATCTCCGCGTGTTCTTCTAATTGGATTTTTTTTTTGTTTCTGGACTTAAAATTTTAATCACTTGTTTCTGCACGCAAGGCAAATCGTGTCATGCAAATTTAAACGTCAGAATATTAGGAACTCATAAAAAATTCAATCGCCAAATTGGGTAGAAATAGTTGCGAGAACGCAGAATGCCACTTTCACGACGAACCCAGGAAAAATGCGCCCGCAAATGTCAACGGATGCTTGGGCTATAAAGCAATAGAAACGATAAGCCGTCAATAGTAGTGCATCGAAAGGCAGAGGAGTAAGTGAGACGTGCAGGAAAGACGGATCTACGAGGCGCGGTGGAGGAAGATGAATGAAATGGGGCGGATAGGTCGTGAAACAACGGGTCGAGGGATCGCTCCCGTAAAAATTACTTCTCACGACCACCGCCAGAGGGAAGATAATGCGCCGACGGCGGAGACCCCAGCCGCTCGGACGGGCGCCAATTCGTCCGGCGGTAATGCGATGACGAGTAACCCCGTTGGAAGCTTTTATGCGCGGGCGACGAGGTGCATCACAGGACGGGAAGGCGGCATCCGCGCCTCGCCAAACCCGGAATCCTTTTCTTCTGTCGACTCGTTGCGCCCGTTGGTATAGGTTTCTCACGGAATGGATTACGAAGCCTTTCGATTTGTTCGACGAAGGAATGCGCTCCGAGCGAATGACTATTCGGGGGCATCTAGGAGCGAAATAATCGCCCAACGCATTCTCTCATGCGTTCGAAGCGGCGCGGGTGAAAAGGGTTGGGATGGTTGGGAAGAAGAAGCGTCAAGGGGGAGAGGAAGGTGCGGAAGGAGTGATTAGGTCGAATGCCGACTCACTTGAGAACACAGACGGTGGGAAAGCCATTTGGGCTACTTAGCATCGGGATTCATTTTATGGGATCTAAATCGGAGTTTCCCAGCCTTTGCTGGGCCAAGGTACATTTCAGTTCAGACGCACAGAATGAGTCACACCTATCTCGACATTGCTTCTTCTGTTTGCTTGTTTTTAAGAACACAGCAAATTTGAACATATTCGTAGAGAGGAAGAAAGTTGCTGAAATATAGCGAGCACAGCTCTCGTTTTAAATGTCCTCGCCTTGTAATTTCCCATTTATAAATCAATAATTATCAGGCTTTTATTGAATTAGTTATTAGCGTTCACCATGGTTTACATCCAAGAGCATGGAGATGACAGAAAAGAACTGCCAGACAAATTCTTATTATCGCAAAACATTGCTGGTTTTACGATTTAATTTATAAGCGTAACAAATACATACCTTTCGCGCCGAACATCTGAAATTACCTTTAAATCTCGAAACTATTAATAAAGCAGTCGTCCTAATATATTATTCCTTTTACTTTCTCTATATACGAAGAAAATATTGCTTTCATGAAAAAAATCGAATTTGGGATTTCAGCGGAAATACATATTTTAAGGTCCCCTGAACACGTTTTGACTATTTTATCGATGTCTGTGGGTGTCTGTGACCGGAATATTTGGGCGCTCTAACTCAAAAACTAATAATCCGATCAGCATAAAATTTCATATTTAGCATTTGTATTAAAAAGTCAAGAAATAATTATATTTTTGCTAAAATCGGTTGACCGAAAGTGAATGTTTATTCTTGTATATTATCCGTTTATTTGAAATAATTGCTTTAATGTTTGATGAATGTAAAAAGTACTGGATTAAAAGTTGTAGAAAATTTAATTTTCTACATTTTTTTGAAAGAGATATTTTAAAAACATTTTTTACATGCCACCACCACACCACCTACCAGCGACTATTGTAAACACTTAGTTGCGCCTTAGTAACGTTCCTTTTTATTTTCTTAACTAGCGACGACCCGTAAAAAATGACGGGATGATAATAGATGAAAATTTTCTCCTGAAAAACAAGGTGAATGAAAAACTTATTTTTTTTTTAATTTCTCAAACTAAAACTCCTTTAGTTGTTTTGTATTGTTTATTTTTGGCAAAACTTGTTTGAATGATTAGTGTAACAGCAGTTTTAAAACGACATTTTCTGTGAATGTGTGATCCTCGCCTGGAATTAATTTTCCATGATATGGTGTGTTGTGATAATGGACTCTTAAATTTTCATGATTTCGTGTAAATTTTATGCATATATAAGAAAGCATAGAATAATGAGGATCTCGAGTTCAACAGTCTGTTCTGTCGTCATGGGAACCTTTCACAAAAAACGCAATATTTTCATGATTTTTTTAATTTTTATGCCTAGTTCAAGCGATTTTGAACCGAAAGCAAAAATCGACAATAAGAATAAGAAACTTTGTTTAATTTCCTTTCAAATGGCTTCTATCCGATGATCGTAGGTCAATTACTTTTAATTTAATTTTGCAAAATAAAAAGCCTACAGCCTACTCGAACTCGGGAGGTTTTTCGTAAATTTTTCTTCGTTAGAGCATTTTTACTAATAAGCAGACCATTTCCGCCAAATTTCAGTGTTATATGTACATATTTGATCAAGGTATTCGTCTTTTAATGTATTTTTACCACCAGTTACGCACGAACGGACGAACGAACCTGGTATTTCATTATATTTGTATTGTTGGAGCTTCGTGGCTATATCCAAAATCAGAAGGCCACGGTTTGAATTGAATTCTGTTCTTTGTAGTCTTTAAATTTTTCTCACAGTTCCTTAAGATTTATTGATTATCATTTAACCTATTTGGAATTTTTAGAAATATATGGAGAAGGTCATGTGGTGGCCGCGTCAGATGTTTACTATATATATATTTCAAACATTTTAGAAAAAGAGCGACCCGAGTAAATTATTTCCATTTCCAAACCTGGTCATCGTTGTGTTAACATGTTGATTATAACAATACATAATTTGTAATGAAATAAAAGATTTTTCTTTTGAAACCCCTTGTCTGTATTAGGCTGATACTCCAGATTTAATATAAAACGATTGAACTTCGGAGCACACCTATGTGACCACCGCGGAAAATTAGTGTTCTCCGCACAGTTGTCGGGAAACTGTTATCTAAATCGATCGATTATCAGGTAGAATTTCCGGATCCTATTTAGTCTTAAAAAAATCCCCTACAAATCAGTATCATGAATGCAATCCGGGTGCATGGCGACACGCAATAAAACATGAGTGAGTGAAGTCACTAATTTTTTTGCTGCCATCGAGTTTTAGAAATTCAAATGTTCTAAACATATTCGACTCATCCAATTTAGATACCTAACGATAACACACGAGGAATATTTTTTAAACATCCCATACAGTTTTGTATCAGGAACATCTTTCCCACAAGAGTATTTCCCCATGCAACATTTATCTTCAGAAAGTCACTACACTACCGTCATCTTACGATCGTTACATGAATACAATCCTCCCTTATATTATTGACTAAATATAATTAATCACATCAGATGTGACTACGTGAAAGTAGGCAAAAGTACAAAGTTTGTCATAAAATATGAATAATACTGACTAAATACTTTCAACGCTAAAGATTGTCAGCGAATCAAGATAAGTTTTTAGTGAAGTTGCTTCGAATAAATTTTTATTGACGCGAACGTATATTATTATAATTAATACACTCTACAGAGAGTGAAAAATGTTTATTTCATTGAAGAAAACTAAAGACATTGTATCGATAGATGTGGTTTCTCTTAGACGAGAGCATTTGAGAGGCTAGAAAAAATACCAACCCATTGACAGTTGAGTGGGTTTCTTGCCGCGCAAAGTGTCGGTTACGGAGGTCCTTCTGGAGGCAGTTTGAAATGCCCTCTTCCTCAAAGTCATCTGCATATTAAAAGATGATGATTAACGGGCGGGGAAACTTCCCTCAAGTGCTTAACCAACACCAAACGAGGATTTGAAAGGACCTCGTTGGACATCAAAAGTTAAGTGCGACAGAATCGGAGACGCGTGAGTGCAAACGATCACCGTAGCGGAGGCGACACCAGGGGGTGGTTGCGGGGAGGACACAATGGTCTCCAGCGGACGACGCCTTTCATGAGGAGGAGGAGAGGCACTCGGCCGCGGCGCAGCGGCTGCGGTCGCACTCCCCGCGGACTACAGCACTACAGAAAAAGAGAGGAAAAAAAGAGGGAAAGACGTGGAGGCGTGGGAGGGGGACAATGTGCGAGGCGTCCGCGTGGAAAGCGAGATGGCGGGCGGATGAGAGAGAGAGAGAGAGGGCTTTGTGGGACCAACAACGCACCGAGAGATCGCATTGGACACTGCGGGACACCGGCGCGGAGAAAGAGTGGAGACATTGTGAGATAGGGATGGGGAGTGAGAGGGAAAGTGGAGACAGGGAGAACACGCCACATAAAGCACTCCAGTGGGACGTTACTTGTACACGGACACCGTAAAAATATCCACTCACGATGCACCAAGGGTTCGAAACGTTGAGTTCTTTTTTTTACTCTCCTAGGCAATACAATTGGTGTAACATCTGCAAATCAGTTTTATGAAAGCTGGTCCGAGTTCTGCCATATGTGTGTCGATAGGAAACACCTTGATGCAGTGTTTTGATTCAAAGAATAAAACAGCTCCACCAATAGCCCTCCATTGCTGAAATGACCAACGGAAAAACAAATGTGCTGATTATATGCGTAAAAACCCAGCGTATTTGTGTGTATTGGGACTACACTATGGAGTTGGGCACTTACCGCTAAGAAAACATTTTCAATAATTAATATTTTGTGAGAATTCAAACATTTGTGAGGGCTTAAATCATGAAGAAAGGTTCTGTTAGATATACGCAATGCAAGCAATGAATGAGAATTAGAACTAAGATATTAAATTTCTCCGTTAACAAACTATTAGTAAAAACTCCCTATCTGTTATTTATTCTTTATACTAATCTTAATTCTCACGGCCTTCTGGGGACACAAACCCCTTCTCCCGCATGAACTTGACTTAAGCAGGATTGATGCACAAGCAATATGACGCAGAAAGTGCCTTATTACATTTTTTTAGGTATTGTTCTCGTATCCAGTAATGTGAGGGGATCTAAGTTTATAGTAATAAATCGAGAAATCATTCAAATGTAACTGCGTCTTTCGAGGAAAAATGCTGTATTTAAATCGATTTATGTCGCTTAATTCCATTATCATTACATGAACTGTAGCACAATTGCGAGGGAGTGTTTAATCATCAAAAATGAAATGCCGAGAGAGCGAGAGGTCACATTTGTGTACAAAAATATTATCCATGATGCAATTGGAGAAATTTGACAGCGCTCTCCGCATATTCAGCATGCAATGTGGGGACTGTTTCCTGGAAAAATCGTAGGCTATTAATCTATCTCCGGCACCTAAATCACATTATTATTTATTTACAGCGATGGCGAGAAAGGAACAAGCCCAAAACAAGAGTGAAAACCACCGTAGAGAAATTGTGTTAGTGTGACGATAAATGAGTTCGTGTGATGAATTTCTTTGAATTATGTAAGGGAGAAAGACCAAGGAAAATAGACCAAAGAATCAATCGCGACTTGATACAAATCGACGTAATGGGGAAGAAGCGAAGTGGAATAGGTGGAGATAGTAAGAGGAGAGCGAAGACACGCTCGCCATGTGTCGCGGAGCCGCGCGCCAACAATTGGGAAGGAGCGCATGGCGGTGCGAGGGGGGGAGGGTGCACGCATGTGGACACACAGCGGAGGCTCAGGTGACGACGAAAACGAGGGATTAGAGGCCGCTGGAAGGAAACAAGAGCGGGGATGTTATAAAGACGGGATCCAGCGTAAAACAATCGAGCGACCAAACTCATCGGGTTTCAAACTCACGAGCCGACCTCAATTACCATTCGCCTCTCCTCTTTTTCAGCCTCTTTCGCACGCCTCCCGACCTCCTCGAGCCTTCGGGATTTGGAAAATGTGGACAAACGTCAGGGAATTAGCCTGACGTCGGCGCTACAGAAGAACGGGACGATCTTGGAGCGGCGAAGGAGAAGAACACATGTCCGTCTGGGGTTGCGGTAGGATTGGCTGTGGAAGGGGACGTAATCCACAGGGATCGGCTTGAGATGGTGACAGATGAAGAGGTCGCCACGAGAGGAGGTGAGTGGAGAGGAAGGGGAGAGAGAGGGGAGGGAAAGGGAAGAGCGCAGGTCTGTCTGGTGAACGAGGTTTTAAACATTGGATGTTCGGAATGGAGTGCGGAGGAAATGGGAAGGTAGACGAGAATAAGACAGCGGCCGGAGCCAGATCGAGGCTCTAAGGAACTGTCCCACATTTCGACACGCTTGTGAAGGTAGATGAAAATTCTTTGCGAATAATATGCCTAATATCGCCGTAACTAGGGGGAGAGAGAAAAAATGAGGGTGTAGTGGGGTAGGAAGAGTTACGCGACATGTGGGACATGAAATGTAGTAGGAAATGTCCGTAGCCGAATAAAAACTGCATCGGGAAAGAAATCAACCCGTTAGAAACGGATGGCATCAAGTAGAAAGGAAAACGTAAGCATAAAAATTCAAATATATTAAATAGTCATTTTTTGTGCTTTTCGTCAATGCTGAGAAGCACTATTATCTTCGTGATGTCCGTCCGTACGCATATATCAGGGAAGAATTGGCTGAACCGATTTCAACCAAATTTGGTACATAAAATAGTCACACAAATAAAATAAAAAAATGGCATATTTGGACGGGATTAACTATGCAGGGGTCCCACAATTACGAAGTTAAACTTTTCGGTAATTATGAATTGTATGGAATTGGCTGAACTGATTTCAATGAAATTTTATAGGATGGAGGTGTGTAACATCAAAAAACAAAATCAAGATGTATAGTAGAGATATGAAAAGCAGGGCTACTACAATACCAGAAATAAAACATTCTTTTAACACATAGATATTTGTGTTGAAATGTCTGCATCAATTTGAACCAAATTATAATATTTATAATGTACACATGTACACATATATATAAAACCATAATAACATATATAAACTGAATCAGGCAAACAGGAATGCCACAATTACAAATTAAATTCTTTCAGTAATTAAGGCTTTGGAAGGAATTGGCCAAACGGATTTCAATGAAATTTTGTATGTAAGATTTATACAACATATCATAATAAAAATCAAGATTTTTAAAGCTGAGCTAAATAGCAGGGCTACCACAGTAAAAAGTAAAATAATATTTCTTTTATACGTAATTCTAAAGAACTGACGGCATGAATTTTAACCAAATATAATGTATATAATCTTTATATAAATAAATAACAAAATTATTATATTCAAACCGGGTCGACTAAACAGGGCTACCACAATATCAAAGTTAGAGTTTGTCTGTAACTATTAATTTCGAAGGTATTGGCTGAACGGATTTCAAAGAAATTTCGTTTGTAGTATAGTAGTAGTAGTGTAGAATCACAAAACGAAATGAACATGTTTAAAACGGATCTAAAAAGCAGGGTTGCCACAATATAAGGAAAAATAATTTTCTCATTTTAAAGCAAATATAAGTATTAGTATACGATTATACTACGGCGAATTTGAGGAAAAGCACTTCTGTACCACGGGAAACCCGTGTAAATCCCTACTTGTTAAATATTATCTGCCCAAACACTAACTTAATTAAAAATCCGATTTGAAAATAACGGACCGCTCGAAATAACACACACGTCGGCTGTAGCAGTTGGGCTTCATCAATTACTTGGTAAAAACATGAGTGCTACTAAAATAAAATACACATTAGTAAATTAAGATTTTAAAAAGTTTTCATCGATTTACTGTCTCTATGAATGATGTCTCCATTCAAACTCCATATCCACTCCAAATACAACTCGCGTTAATGCACCAAGCGCACTTCTCTTACGTGGTATTTTTAACTGTGAGATTATATTGCCGTCAGAGGAACGAACACATACAAATCCATCGGAGATTTTCAATACAAATTAAAGCATTCACACCATCTGGCAGCCTATAACAAAACATCTATTGAGATTAATTTATCCGAACGAAAGAAAAGGCGATTTCATTGGGAAAGGAAATGAATGACAGAAACATTTAAGAGGGATTTGTAAAAAAGGAAAATCCGATGAAGGAGACAGCGATTAAGACACGAGTCAAGACGATGAAACGAAAAGAAAGAGCCACACAAAATATGTACACTGCAGCGAGCTCTACAGCAAACAAAATCTTCGCAAGTAGGATAGCTTCTAAACATAATTAATATGAATAATGTTCATTGAGGTCGCCGAAAGAGAGCGGTGATCTTGTGTGATAGAGAGAATAATGAGACAAAGAGAGAGAGAAAAGGAAAGGGTTGGGGGAAGGAGCGAGACAAAGGAATGAGGGTGGAAGTGGGGTGAAACCAGGGTGAGCAGTGTGTTCGGGACGCGAGATTAAGGGATAATAATTGGCCGGAGGTTTTCTGCTGCCCAGCCACCGAAAGGATTACGGTGTGAAGAGCAAAAGGGGGAGATTATGAACAGCAACATACGAGGTTCCTGAAAATTTCTACGAATCTGACGGACGTCAAAAGCAAGGGATGGAACGAAGGACACTCTACTCTAGTAAATAAAACGAATTCACGTTTGAAATGTCCCGGGAACGGCTTGACCATTCCAAGGTGCTAAATATACGTCTGTTAGATTATTGAAATTAAATTAAACTTAAATGATGCATTGACGGAATACAATCCGGCACTTTAACCCGAGTCGTCACATACCAACACAATTTTTCCTGAAAATGAGGGAAAATTTTCTTTCGTGCTGTTTCAAGAGAAACGCCGTCTTCTGGAATTTACAACTACGATTCTATTAGGGCCCTAAAATAGGTAGACCTCTGAATACTGTGTTATTCATTTTTGTTTTTACGGCAAATATTCTGGCGGGTGAAGTATTCCTATAAGACCTACGCCGTCTGGAATAACATGTTTCTTAGGAATATCTTTTCAACCAAAATTAACCTCATTTTCATGACAACCTTTAATTCAAAATGTTCTTTTAGGGTAAGTGCCAGTATGACAGTAGTTCCTGATTGGAATTTTTTACGCCTCCATGTGCCGTTTATCTATACCAGGCATGTCAAACTCGAAGAGGCATAAGAGCCGCATTGGAGATATGGATGTTATAGAAGGGCCGCATTGGAATTACAATTATTTAATGAGGGCCACAATTGGTAAAAGAGACTTAATTTTAGCCATTAAAAACAATAATTTATAAAACACGTTCTATTATACCTCAATATCTATTAAAAAATCTCGTCTCCTTTTCAAATAACAGAGTAGGTATTTATATAAAATATCGAACGATTTAGTTGATATTCGGGCCGCTATTTTGACAAGCCTGATCTATAGCCTCTCCACTGCTCTTCCACCGATTCTGGAGCTTATACCTAGTTCTCATATTCCATTTTCTTCCCTGGTTAGAAAAACTTGTCATATCAGAAAGAAAATGTTTGCAATAGAAGCGACTGGATTTATTTTAGAATTTCTGTGATCAATCCACGTGGAGCAAAACCTGAATGCTCACTCCTTCGATAAAGAGTTTTACTAAACACCACCCATCTCACCACAGAAACGTTTAGCGAAACCAAACGAAAATCACCAAAAATGCGGTGAAATTGGTTTCCACTTACACATGATTTCGATTCTCAATCAGGAGATGGTGGAACATAGCATTTTAATCGTGTCACATATTACAGTAACAGCATTTGTTTTTCCGTTCTACTTGCTCATTGCTTCACACATTTACCCAGGCGACGCTTTTTAAAACTATACGCACTTAAGGGGCCATTGCAAGCAATGCTATGGCCCTGTTCCACCCACAAAGTCTTTTAAGGACCCTAAGGGGAGACTGCTCCCTGGGGAGGAGGGAGAGACGACTAGGGGCGGAGGGAAGAGAGAGTGGCGGGAGGGAGGGAGGGAGGGACCCTGGGGAATTCCGAAGGCGTGATCGGGGGAGGGATGTATGAGTGGAGAAGTGAGAAAGAGGGGGAGAGAAAGAGGGGTGGAGAGAAAGAGGGGGAGAGAAAGAGGGGGAGAGAAAGAGGGGGAGAGAAAGAGGGGGAGAGAAAGAGGGGAGAGAAAGAAGGGGAGAGAAAGAAGGGGAGAGAGAGGGGGGAGAGAGAGGGGGGGAGAGAAAGAGGGGGAGAGAAAGACGGGAGAGATGGGAAGGGGGAGGGGAGACTCACCGACGGCGGGGAGGATTATGAAACAAGTTCACAAAACAGAGCAATACTTATTTGTATTCTCGAATATTTAACGACGTTATGCAACATCCGAAGAGCCAAACAGCAACGGAAAATAACAGAGAAATGGCACATTAGCAGTGAGCTAATATGTGAAGTTTCACCTAAGTAAATTGACGAATCTTTCGAGTTTAAAATATCGAAGAAACAACTCAACGCTCTGCAATAATTATCTAACTAGACAAACAAGTTATAATAGATAGAAAAACGTACTGTATACACAACACACAAATTACGGTAATTCAAGGCTTAAACTACGGCTCTACCTGGATGCAGAAAGATGCTCTATATAGGTCATGTCGGGCAATCCACTTGTAATGCACATGTTATACTTTCACAAAGATGCTATATTGAGTAGAAATTCGCTGTTGACGCTAAGATTTTCATGGTTGCATAAAATAATCTGAGAATCTATTTGAATCAACCCATTTCCTGAACTTCACAAATTTTAAATTATTCATTTTTTAATTCCAAAATTTTATAAACAAATACTGCAACATAAATAAAATCCATAAACGACAAGTTTTGAAATGGGATAATAACCAGTCAGAAAAAAATACCAACAGTCAAGTATCAGTTATCGATAATTTTGTGAAGTATAGTTTTAAAAATTTCATTCAAAACTTGCTTCACTTGGACGAGGGGAAGTAAAATTTGGAATTTAATTTCACGGCATTCTTTTCAATCTATTGAATTTTAATTAATTATATATAAATCGCAAATATTATCGTTACATAAAAAAACGTGAAAACTCGAACATTGACCGGTGCAACTCTGAAAGACTTAAAAAATGAACTAGAGTAAGACATACACACACACATATAATATTAACTTAAGGAGAAGGAAAGGCAGTAATAAGGGTGGAAACAAGGTGTTGAAGGATGCCCAGTGGACAATTACCAAGTGGTAAGCTGCTGGGGGCGTCGAAGACACGCAAAAGAAAACACAAAAACGTAAGCTTTTCCGGCACAAGTATGCCCTTCTTCAGCGATGGAGATAGTGTTTCGACGCCCCCAGTAGCTTACCAACTTGGTTCTCAACTTGGTAAGTGCCCACTGGGCATCCTTCAACAAATTGTTGCCACCCTTATATATATATATATATATATATATATATATATATATATATATATATATATATATATATATATATATATATATATATATGTATATATATATATACATACACACACATACATCTACATGCTTTATAACTTGGAAGGAAAAAATATAAGAAAAATTCTCCAATAATAATATACTTCCTAAGTGGTTGTCTTTGTGACAGTATTGTCTTCCTCATAGTGGCATTTATGTAATTATTCAAGTGCCTCGCGGCCTAAATATGAAAAATGAAAAATAATACTTGACAAGTTGATGAAGCGCGAAGACGAAATAACTCCGTAACCGGTTATATATTATGGATGGTCACTCGAGACAATTTAGAACTATTATTGTTTATATAGATGTGTTGTATCGTTTTCATTATCCGTATATTGTGGGAATTAACCATTAGTTATTTCGATAGCATTATTTAAGAATGCTGAGTAATAACTACATCATCAGTCGTGGCTCAACATGCAAATAGTTCTTACCGAGAATGAAACTAACAGCAAAACGAGTGTCCGATTCAGTGCTTCCCAAATATAAATACGATCGAAAAATGACGCAATGAATTCAGACTTATATAAGGTGATGAATTTGCACCTTTCGCATTCTCGGAATAAATGAGTCCATAAACGAAATCCCAATCCATTTTCACTCGAAGAAATCCTACGAATAGCGGTACAAAGGCACGTTTTGATGCTAAATGAGATAAGTAATGTAATAAGCGTCACAAAATTAGGCGTTTTCCGCAAGCGGTCGATTTTGTCGACCTAAGGCACAAAAGGAATCAATCCGCTATAAAACTCGCGTGAAAGATCGCGTGCAGGAGTTAATCTTGATGAGTCACGTGAGAAGTAAACGGCGGCGTAAAGCACGGTATCTAGCGTATCTTAGGTATACGGAAAAGCAAAGGAGTCGGAATGTCTGTGAGTGGGCTGCTCACCAGACCATATCAAAACATCGAAAGGACAATGCAACACTTATTTAACGCTCGTTTGTAACAATGAAATGTCTTCAGTGAAACTCGATTTTTAAAAATAGATCGTGAAAAAATATCCATGAAATGGAAGCCAATCTTAGATGGAACGAGATGACGAAACCATCTTTAGCTAACAATAAGTGGGACGCACAAGAAAAAATGAAGTGTAAATAGGTTTCTTGAAGGAAAGCAGAAAGTTAAAACTACTTCACGATAAAACTTGGACAAAAATAATCCAAACAGAACAATCGAACCAGCTAGGTGGAAAATAACATTGACAGTGGTTTGAAATGCTGTTAATGTGCACGTCACGGATCACGGAGAAGTGCGCTCGAGAAATTGTCTCCAAAGTCACAAAAGGTACATACTAGATGCAAGTCAACATATAACGACTGCGATTATTTTCAACAATTGAATAGAATCGGTTCAAACGGAGAAAACATGGTTCATTTCCGCGACATCCTAACAGCATACTTAACGATTTCGATACTTGATGGAAGAATAACACTCGAGCAACATTGTAGAAGGCAGTTTTCGTATTTGCATAAAATTTACATAAAAAACATTCGGTGTCTTTCGGGCACGTTCGCACTACCATTATTTTGGAGATGAAAATATGTTAAAAACATGTTTCATAAGTTTGACCTATATGTAATACCGCCACTATAGAATGAAGGGGTAGAAACGATTGCCTATCCCCAAATTGGGATTTCGCTAGTGTATTCCGGATGCGATTCGGGGAGAAGGGAATTTGTGTTAACCACGGCTTTTTACACTTAATCCACGAATAGATGCGATCGCGCGGATTTACCGGCGAATTTCAGAGACGCGCACCAAAAGAAATTCGTTTACACCTCCCTTCTCCCCCTTGGAGAGGAGCGTTTCTACTAAACTTAGCACTGTTCGGACACTCCATCGACACCAGGACTCACCATCTCGGAAGCGGCACCCGATGGCCGCCGGCGAAGAGGGCACACCCGCCCCCGGGTGCGCGTGGTGGGACGCGGGGCGGCCGAGTATCTGGTCGATGCTGTAGACTCGGGACGAGCGGGGCGGCGTGTGCACGGCCGAAGACGCCTCTGCACCCGCCCTCGTCTGCGTCGCGAGCGCGGTCGCTCTGTCCATCATGGCGGTCACACGGCACGTCGAGCGCAGAGGCCGCGCCTCGAAGACTTTTTATCTGTGAGTAGCGCGAGAGGGGACGAAGGCTGCGGAAGACCTCTTGCTCACCTCTCTGTCTCTGTGTGGTTCCCACGCGCGGCTGGAGCAGAAGGAGGGCGTCCTTACCCTTCGAAGGTTCGCGAGCGAGTGAGAGGACGAGAGAAGAACGGTGGAAGGGGGAGGAAAAGGTTCTCTCCCCCTCTGCGCCCTTCCCCTCTCCCGCTCCCCCCTCCCCTGCTCCTTACCCTGGCGAAAACACACGCTGAGACCCGACCGCCACCCTCTCCTCCCTAACTCGACTTAGATAATAAATCCCCGTGCTACCCGTCCCCCTCGCCATAGGGAGAGCATCTCTTCCCCTCCCATGCCACCTCCCCTCCCTCGCTCTCCACCCCACCCTCCCTCGCACCCGCTAAATCCCTTTCATCGTCCTCTTCACGACCCAAAATCAAACATCTCCCACCCCATCCCTCCTCTCCCCCATTCCTCTCCAGAACACACAAAAACAGTAATATAAAGACTCTCACAACATCTACCATATTCGCCACGCGCAGCCAATGACAGCTCCCCTAACATGAAACACGCCCAATGGGAGGTATCGAGAGACGCGGGCCGGGTCGGGGGCTGTGGGGGAGGAAGGCCTCCACCTCGCACGGTTGGCTGACTCGTTAGTGGGTAATGGGGTGTTGACTGAGGCTGATCCGGGAAGCGACTTCCCCATTGGGCGCTGGAAATCGATGCCGAGAGCACTTGCATTGGACGGAGGGGGATGTGCCAAGGGCGGCGGAGGGACTTCTTAATGGAGCGGACGTCTTCCGCGCTATGCCATTTAGACGGCGACTGCGGCGCGGTGAGTGTCGTGGCGGCCAAGAGTGCATTGGAGGTCGAAAAGAAACAGATAGGGAATTAAGGCCATATATAAACACGCGGATGCATTTGATCCTTGGTATCAAAAGAATGACGATTATTCGTTCACCTCTAAAAGATTTCCGTGAAACTGTTTTTCCTGAATCAATAGGTCGCGATAAATAACCTTGATAGGGGTCATATAACAGGCAGGAGTTTCTGAGGAACGAGAATGTCGAGATAACCAACTATCGCCTAGAAATTAAAGGCTATAGAAGCATTTTACATTAATAAAATTATTTCACTAGCGAATATGATCGAATCACATTGCATCTCAAACACACAAGGAGCTTGGTCTAGAAAATTGAATCGGAGGAAATAAAAATTTCTCGGCTTGTTTATTGTTTAAGGAATGATTTGCACCGCTATCCGCGCGATATTTCTTCTTTGTTTAGTAGAAGAGGCCCAAGGAATTTCGGTCCCTTTGGCAGTGATCCATTCCAGCGCCCTCTTCAGAAAAATATTATGATGACATTTCACTATACATTGTATTTTTTACCGTTTCAAAGGGTAATAAACATTTATATAAATAAATATAAAGAAATAAAAATTAAGGAAATATCTTTGAGACGCCCTCCCGTTCGGCAGTGACAATTGGCAACTATAATAATTTTATTAATCAATATTATTGTACAGAAGACAGACTGACGGGAAAACGCCCCCAAGATATTCATGATCCTCGCTACCTCGTGCCGCCCATTGGTGTTCAATATCGACGACGGAATATTTGATACATCGAATTTAAGCTCAATTTCTTTAACCTCGTGATACCATCCAACTTAAGTTCAAATGAGAATTTACATAGGACTCCTAATTCTCCGGATATTCGGGCTATGCTGACTAAACTTTAAAAAAGGATAAAATATATTTCTACTTATTAAAATCTAAAAATCGTACCTTAACGAGAATTTTCGATTGTTACAATTAATTCAATTTTGTTACGAGAAAGTTTAAGTTGTCTCATAATCGGTTTACAACTCCATTTTCATTCCAAAGCTGTTAGTAAAATTTCAAATGCAGTTTACTGTAGGTAAATGATTGATTGGAGAAGATTATGTGGCGTTACTGGTTAAAATTATAATTTCATCAAAATTAAATCTGGAACGACTAATCTTTCCTTTTGATATGGTACACTTCCTACTCCTATCAATTTCGTCGAATATTTACAAAGTTCTCTGAGAGGAAGAACCCACCAAGCACTTTTGAAATAACCCAGGCTAAGGAAAGTTACGAACATCTATGGAGCCTCTTTGGATTATATTCAGGCAGGGGCGTAACTACAATGCAGCCAGGTCCGCCACCGCGGGGAGGGGGGGGGGGTGAAGGGTCTGGGGGGGGGCCGAAGAATGTGGGAGCCGGCGACGCCAGCCTCGGCATTTTTTATAAGTCATTACTAAAATTCTTATTTTTCCACCCACTGCAAACAGAGCCTAGCAGACTGCTTGGCCTTATAAAGTTAAACATTTTTTCCTTGAGATCCGTCTGGATCCAATTCCATGAAGCTTACCAGAAAAATTCGATTATTTTTCGGTGTCTTTGATGAGAGAAACATTAATATAATTTGATAAGTATAAAAATATAATGTTGTCATTAACTTATTGCATTATAAAGTATTTATTCATGTATGTTTTTCTACATTACATATTGCTAGATATGCACGGCCGGATTTAAAAATCACGCGCCCCTGTTCTATTCATCCTGACTTTCGTGTTTTCCGTAAGAAATGGAGTATTTTTAAGCCATACGTACTTAAATATGTCGTTTGCGAAAGCTAGGATTTCTAGCAGGCGATTACCAGAAACTTAATATAAATTCTTTTTACTACATGAACATACCCTGCATCAGCCAATAAGGTGACTTGCAGGGTATCATGTAGATGAACAATGATCATCGCATTACTAGAACGCTAACGTTTCTAAGCATATTCCGACCTAATGGGAAATCCGTCCTAGTAGTACACATCTGCGTTTTAGAAGAAAATGCTTTTAAAATAACTGGGAAATCTGGAAATTCGTAAGTAAGAAAATACTTAGTTTATTAATTATGTATCAAGATACACTGCAGTGATATTTATTGTTTTTCCTATTTATTTAGATGGAAAAGGGTTATTCAATTACAACTAGCGTAGCTGCGAAAAAGACAAGGAAATAAAATTAGAAGAACTTAAAAAGAGGAACAAGATAATCAACTTATTGAAAATGCCTAATGACTTGTAAATAAAATTATATATTAAATAGTGACTTTTTCATTTATATCAACATTTTCAAAGCAAATGTAGGATGATTTTTAATGTGGTCGTTTAAGAGCGCCCGTTCAAAACCTTCGCGGGGTGGTTTAGAATTTGTATTTACGCCACTGCATTCAGGTGAATGATTTCAGTAGTTATTTTATTTGGAAAAATGTTTGCCTTTACTTGGCACTCACTGTTGAAAATTTTCTAGCATAAAGCGTTAAAAAGAGTACGAGGATAACAGAATTAGTCACAACGCAATCGAAATATTTTATATCTTTAAGACCTTCGTGTGTGAATCGTCAGGTTCTTCGTGACCTCAAAATTTCGCCATCTGAATAATTGGTAATTTCCTCTCCAATATTTAATGACAGCCGTGATAAGATAGAATAACGCAACTGTTGGTTAGGATATAATGTGTACAATCGCTATGATTAAAGAACTCACTTCCTTCTAGATACAAATCAATCACCTCATATTAAAAGAGAATTATTCATCTTCCAGTTCATTGATAGCGTCGGACGAGCCAAACCTGGAATTTTCAATCGCATTTTGACTTACTGAATTTCTATGGATCAAGCGGTCTAGATTTCAATCGCTAGTTTTTATCTCTTTCCCTTTCTGTAATTAGATAGATTATAATTTTTATTCGTTATTGCATGTCTAAAATCATTAAAAAGGATAGAAACATGAATCGATATAAATGATTATTAGGTATATTGACAGCTTTATATATTTTGTAAATAAGCTCAAATCTTTATTTATTCTTGGGGCGAGCCCCAAACGCAAATTTTTGTTCTATTCATGTAAGCACCTCACTGTTTCAGAGGGTTAAGGAATTTATCATACATATCTAAATTTATTCAAGGAAGATGTATTTTTAAAACGGAGAAATTATTACGTCTACGTATTTTATTATCGTTATATTCATGATTTTTTTCTATTTAACCAAGCTTTGCTTTGATATGATGACACGTAAAATTAATATGCCTGCATTGAACCTAAATATGAAATTATAAAACATTTTGATTTTTCCAAAAAATCAATAATAAACAACAATAATAAAATATGGAAAATATACGTGATGGGACGAGGAGAGACAGAGAAATGATTGAAAATGGGAAGGGGACGAGTGAGAAAGAAAAGAAATTTAAAAGCGATTCTTGAAAATAAATGTAAGAAATTACGTTGTCCGCAGAACGTTTATTCCGCTATTACCTAAAATAAAATGTTCTCACGAAAAAGTTTCTGTGGCTTCACATGCGGCCACCACAACTGCCCGGTGGCCGTACTTGTCAATATTATGCAATTTTAACATAAATGCGTCTTAAAATTCTTATATGACCGCTAATGGAGTTACTGATGTGAAATTACTGGTTACTGATGATTATAGAAATTTATTATACAGAAATTCACCCACATTCTCGTTTTCTAAAGTTGGCATTTTGAGGTTGAAGTTCCGAATTTTGGAGATAAAAAAATATCGATAACTCCATCCTCTACATCAGCGGGTCTAATGCAAAAAATTGCTCTGGTCGCAATATTTGCCTTAAAACTCTTCTAAGATTAGAAATTTAGTTATTATTATAAATTTACTGGTTAAAAATTGTTCACCAAATTATATATATTACTACTAAACACATTTTATACTCAAAACTTTACTTACTTGTATATTATCACTGAATGGTGTCCGGCAACGTTTGTTAAGTTTCACTGTCCCATCAAGGGAAATAATAGTTTTGATTAGAATATGTTATTTTATGCAATATTCACTATAAAATGGGTGAAAATTTCGAAAACTAAGAACTCAGCTCAGTAATTTAGCAGCAGGCAATCCGTATGCGAGACGAACCTACTTCCTACGTTCAGAGGCACTCGATTACGAAAGACTTTCCTACACCTATTCCCTCTACCTTGGTGAGTAAAAAGTGCATCTGTTTTCTAGAAGGGTCACACTTAACATAGTCTCCTCACGAGCAATATTGGATCTGTAACATTATCAAGTTATGGGCCGTTTTCCCTGGTCAGCTCTTAAAGTAAATTAAATTTTCTTTGTAAATATTGGGTGGCATTTGGACCATATCTACTTCTACTGATCCAGACAAAAGCAGCATTCATTCGGTCTGTCTATTCAAAACAATTCTCTGAAATGTTTGAGACTTCGTAGATGAATAAATGGCGCAATATACATTGCACAAACTTTCTCATATATGTACATACGTTTGGTCTCACTAGACTCTTTTCCCCGAAATTAACTCTGTGTGCTTGGCAATTCACTGCCAATTATGTTAATAATGCGTAGCAACAGAACCAAAGTGACTGACACCATCAATTTCTCACGTCTAATACCTCTCACTAATAAGAGAAGTACGGAATTTTAGAATAGGGAATCCCCGGGTTCCCCCTCCCCTCTGACGCGTGCGCTGAGCGTCTGGTACAGAAATAATGCCACTGGACGATATATAGTAACTCTTTTGGGACATATGGCTTAGTTAGTATTATTTGTGACATCAGGCTGTACGTTTGGATGGATTTTAAACGAAATCCTTCGAGCCATTTCTGAGTAAATCGATTTTTTTTCAAAATATCCAAGAATAAAGTACCCTTAATTTTTGCGCAATATCGTTTATCTCTTCAGAATGTCTTTTATGAATGATATTATCCATAAATATGAGATATAATTAGATTTAGTTTAACCGTAAGGCTGTAGTAAGAGTTTGAATGGATCGTGGCGGAGGCGTGACGTCATAAGGCTTAGGTAAGGTAGCTTAGCGTATATTTTAATGTCACTGGATGCCATATAGTGATTTCAAGAGAAATATGGCTTACGCAGTATTATTTGTGACATCAGGCTCTATAATTGGATTTATTTTAATCAAATTCTTTAGGGCCATTTTTGAGTAAATCAAATCTTTCACAAATCCCCAAGAATAAACTACCATTTATGTTTGTGCAATATCATTTTTATGAGAATATGGTCTGCAAAAGATACATTGCACAAATACGAGATATTATTTCATTTTATGTAAGCGTTTGAGCCCTAGAATAGCGAACAGACCGACAGACAGACAGACGGCATGGCGAAAACCACTTTTATGAACTCAGGAACACCTAAAACGTGTATTTCCATCAAAATCTCCAAGTCGAATTTTTTACTATTACAATACTTTCTCAATATACTACGTAGGTATATGAGAAAGTGAAAATGTCGACTGTGTTGAGGGTCTCTTATATGAAGGGGAAGTTATTGGTGGCCGCACTGAAATTCTCTGGTAGCCGCATTTGAGAATAACTCTATCTACTTTTCCTCCCTCTTTCTAGGTAGGTTTATAAAAACAAAAAGTAAACAGCACTATAAGTATGAACCTATGAAAACAGTTTCTTTTTCTTCTGCATATTTATATGAAAAATTAATCTATGACAATAATAATATATATTCGCTAAAGAACTGCGACAGTGAGATTTACCAAAATGGCAATTTGTGCGTATTAGTGTGCAGATATATTATAGTGACCGTTTAAAAAATTTGGTTCGCTCATTGAATTGACGAGGATGTAACTAAATGAGAAATTTCGTCTTATGATCGAACTCATATCCCATTGAGTCAGATAAATCAAATGATCTGGCCACGTCAAATCAAATTGTTACTGAGGAACAACAAGTTTGATGATAACCTATTTAGGCGAGAAGCAGTGCAGTACGCAGTTAAAAACTGGAATCGATTCACTCATTTTATATGCGATGGAAGACCTTGAGAGGAGTACGCAGCTTACTGTATGTATATGAAACAGTGGAACTTCTTGGCCCACGCATACTCGTCAATCTTGACGGATAATCACGCTATTATAGTATGGTATACGAATACAGATGAAATTTCATCTTCGCTAGTTATGCACGGCTGACGTATGGGTGTTTATAAGGCTGTGATCGAGATTTTGGTGCTGCTTGAAGTTACTCTCGATGAAAATACCCTTGTACAAAACTTGGAATTCCTAAAAGTAAATATAATTATGTATAGAGATCAACTCGTGAGAGAGACAGAGAGAGTAGCTATCCGTATCACAGACAAGATCTAGGAAATACGGCAAATAGAGTATAGCTCCGTTTGTCCGAAGGTCAATTAACTCATACGTGAAGTATGCGAACTATATTCTAATTTAATAACTTCGTGATTTATTGGGAAAACAACGCCGAAAAAGTTTCCACTCAGATTATCCAGGAAGAATGTCAGAAAATTAAGATAAAAGGGGAAAAGAGAGCAGAACTAATGAAAAAGGAAAAATTAACTTAATTCTCATGAATTTAAAATGCTACGAACTGTTTTTAATTGCAATAAAATTATATGAACATTATTTTAATAAGATGTTATCATGTTTCTTATGTATGCATTATAAATCATTGAAATTGTTTTTTCTTAAGACGAGTCAATGCATTTCCGTCGGTAAAGTTTAATTAAAAGAATGTAATTTATGTATAAATACATAAGACAAATTTCATTTTATGATTGATTTGTAATCTCATTAATTTTCCCTTATATTCGAAAATTATCGTGTAATTATTACAAATTTGTGATTGCATGTAGTATTATATAATGATGATTTTAATTCATATTATTCAAATGTACGTTAAAATTCATGCAACCATTTATTATGCAGTTGATATTTTCGCTTGAGAGAAGATCCAAGGAAACAGTGAGTAATAAAGAAAAAGACTACTACCTATATAAATTTTTAAGTAATGAATTACGCCACAAATCAAAATTATTGGCATAGGTCGTTTGTTCACATTTCATTGAAGAGATGAATCATACTTAGTTTATGTTATAGTTACTCTCATCGAATAGCCACTTTGGTTTGAGATATATGCATACGGTATTTCATAAAAATGTTTTTTATTGTAGCATCTCTTTAGTTTGGCGAGTTGTCGTTTAAAATTAAAATGAAGGAAAAACTCATTGATTTTTACATATAAACCGCTATGAAGGGGCAGTTTACGAGTAAGCAATGTATTTACATTTTTAAAAATAATCAACTGCCGGTGAATGAGCTTTGATAACGGCTGCTTTTTATTCGCAATACAAGTCTAGTTTTCATAGCATTTTAATGGCTAATTCTGTAGAGAATAATAGATTTCAATATGATTTCAATAAGTTTACAAAATAATTATTCACTAAGTCATCTCCAACAGCCATAAAAGGTTATGAAAAATAATTATCCTTGTTAAAAAAGGTAGATACACGAGAGGGAATCATTTTCTACTTCTTATGTAAAGTTTATAGTTGGGTTATTGATTGTTCAGGCCTTGCATGGATTATAAATATTTCTGAGAATGTGGTCAAAAACCGCGAAGACGTCATAAACGTACCGACTCTATTTCGTTGGGGAATGTTTACAGTTTTTGAAACGCCATTTAATGTTTGGATAATGCTAATAATGTCGATACTATCTTAAAACTTCAGGTGAAATCGAATTTATCGTTGACACTTTCTGAGTACGGTAGGAATAACTGCATTATTCAAGGCAATTACATCTTCAGGCGCGGACTTTTTTTTAGATTGTGGGAACACAGATCAAGGAAAAGTCGAAACGTTCCGGATCAGTGATGTTTTCCCGGATTAGTCGAAATTCCGGAGTCATTTTGACATTTCCGGACTACAGAATTCCTGATTAGAGAGGTTCAACCTGTATATCGATGCATATACAGGATGATTTTTACTTCCTCCATATACGAAGTATGGAGAAAGTATTGTTTTCATGGAAATAATCGAATTCGAGATTTCAACGGAAATACACGTTTTAATGTCACCTGAACACGTTTTGACCATTTAATCGATGATGTCTGTGGGTGTCTTTGACCGGAATTTGTAGATGCTCTAACTCAAAAACCATTAACTGGATCAACGAAAAATTTTGTTTGACATTTTTGTTAAAGGAAAAAGAACTATTTAGTTTTTAGTAAAAATCGGTCGACCAGAAGTGGGTGTTTACTTTTGTCACATCCGTTATTTGGATATATTTGATAAATGTAAAAATGTGCTAGGATAAATGTTGTAGGAAATTTTATTTTTTACAATGTTTGTCCGAAACATTTTCCCATATAATGCATTCTTTAAGAGATATTTTTAAAACTAATTCCTTACCTGCTACCACCACACCACCTACAGGCGACTTTCGTAAACACTTTACACTTAGCTACGTCTTACAATTAGTAACGCTCCTATTTATTTTCTTAATTGTTGGAACTTCGTGGCTATATCCAATATCAGAAGGCTACGGTTTGAGTTTATTTCAGTTCTATGTGAAGTCTAAATTTTTCTCGCAGTTCCTTAAAATATTTATTACCATTTAACCTATTTGGAATTTTTAGAAATATTACAGGTATGGAGAAAATTATGTGGTGGCCACACCAGATTTTATTTTGAGAACCATGAAAAATTGCTTTATCTCAAGATATTGATTACAGAGAAATGCGAATATTTCTATGAACCGAGTTTGACGTCATTTAAACATTTATTGTAAAAAACAAAATCAAATGTTGAAAATGAGCACCGCCATGTCGACTCATAACCTTGCTCTTAGCAGCATATTCTCCGATGGACTGCAGCATTTCTTGGGAGATACATACTCTCAATCGCTTCTCTGATTCTTGCCTTTAGTTCGTGAAAACGCATTCAAAACAATTCTTCAATTTGTGGTTGCAAATTTGTAGTTATTAATCTTATAATATTTCTAAGGTGGTAAGTCGAGTACAACGTTTGTCTCATTGCTAAAAAGGTTTGTTCACATACATAATTGAATTAAGGTAAAGAATTCTTTCAGGAAACCAGACAATCTCAAGAACGTAACAATTTAGTTAAACTCATTGTCGGTCAAGTTTGTGGGGTGGAAGACGAAATGTCATTTATTTGAAATAATTCTATACAATGTCATTTCACATCTTCTTCTTTCATTACATTATTAACACATTCACAAATTTTATGCCGTGCCACAAAGAAAAACATGCACGCACGCACGCTGCAATTTGTCTACTACTGGTTTAAAGTATGGGGATTTGTAACATACACTTTTTCTTGTATTTCTAAAAGAAAAAAAACAGTGGAAATCATATCTGGGGATCGGGGATGCCATAATGGCTTGGAAACAATGCGATCTCAAAAGAGTAGCCTAGGCCCCGTCATGCTGTACCGTGATGTGTGACTCATGGCACCGTCCTGTTGAAATCATCCCCGTTGAATTTCATCCTCTGTTGGGGCCCTAAAATTCGTGAACAAATTTCTATACCGATCCGATGTCGCTGTTTCCATGAAAATAGTTCTATGACTCCACAACGGCTCGCAGCACACCAAATACCAATTCTCTCTAAATATAATGGGCTTTCGTAAATTGCATGTGGTTGTGCACTCAAACATAAAATGGTATTTTGTGCATTAAAATTATCATAGAGATGAAGCCATGCTTCGTCTGTAAAAAACGTGAAATTCAGAAAATCGGGGAGCTCTTTAACATGCATCAGGCACCACTCGCAGTAACTTGTGCGCTTCTCTGTTTGGCTCCTGTAACTTGCGCTGCAGTGTGTGTCGGAGAATATGCTGTGGAGAGTAAGGTTATGGTCGTGCTCATTTTTTAAAATTCGATTTTAAATTATTTTCAATTAATATATTTAAATCAAATTAAACCCTTTCCATGGAAATATTCGCATTTCTCTGTAATTTTATCTTGAAATATAGCGATGCTTCGGAATTCACGAATAAAAAATCATACTGTATATTAATAAGTATTTTTTTCAGCGAAGCGGTATTAGAGGAACGAACGCCTTAAGGCCGATTCACATTATACCTAACGTCAACGTTTCGAAATGGAGTTGTGCACATCATACGTCACGTCTACGTCGCGTCATCGTTCCGTTCCTTCATGGTTTCCCTGGAGGAATATTTGACGGGACGGTGACGGTCCGAACGTATCGATTCCTGTGCCTCTCTTACAGTGTGTACACCGCGCCTGTCAGGTTTCCGTCAGTCCCTGTTATGTTAGAATAGTAGTAGTTTGTTTTTATCGCAATGGTCGAAAAACTACTGGAATTATAGTATTATCTTTTTAGTACATCCATATTTATCTTCTTGAGCAATGTGCTGAATTGTTACCTAGACATTCTGAAATACTGATAAAATTTTAACTCATCTTCTGTCAACTCCTTAAATAATGTCCTTAATTCTCTTTCCGATTATATGTTCTACAAGCATTTATGCACCCAACTTCTTTTTTAGTGCGGATAAGCTTACGTCGATGCTACTTTTATTCGTATAAAAGTAAAGCTATTGCACCGAATTTCACATTAGAAAACATTAACAACTTGTTCTATAAATAAAGACAATACATAAGTTATAACTACTGAAAAGGTAACCTAAAACCTAAACGTAAAATGTGAACATTGATAGCTGGTGTTGCTGCTTTGGAATTTAGTTTCGTTAACGTCGTTTCACTCACAGTGCTATGAAGAATATTGTTACTGGCTTCATTATGACAAGCCTTTAACGGATTGAAGAAAGACCGGTCCAACGGCTGTAGTCTATGAGTGGTGTGACTGGGAAGGCAAACAATGTGGATGGAGTATTGCTCACAAAATTGTAGAACCTGAAGACTTTCTTGAGAAGATTGGCCATCGAGGCTCAGTACTCCGTATATGAGAGAGTAAAAAGAAAAGAAATTACTTCCCTTGCTTATTTTAAATTCAAATCGTTGACCCGATTCACCCGACAATAGCTAACCCGATTCACCCGCTTTTACAGAGAAATGTAAAATCCGTGGTTGGCAACACTGGCGTGAATATTGGGAGATTGCAAGTACAGGTTAGAATAGTGGAGGAGATGTGCTTAACGTAGAAGTGTTTGTTTTCCTCCGTTGCACGATGTTTCTATTACAAAATCAGAACTTGGAACTTCCAAAAATAAGAACTCGGCAAAAATGCATGCGAAGCTTAGGTTGTTCTTCCTAAAAACAAGCTAAGGTTCCACTCGTTGCCTACAAAGTGCACCAGCTCTCTGGTTTCTGCTATCCGGTCTACTTAAGTTTGACTCGATTCACCCCCCAACCTTATTCACACTCACTTACCCTACATATATTTAGACGTATTACGAATTGTTCTTATTAAAGAGTATACAAAATCCAATGATAATCAATGGTGAGTGCTTATAGCTTCCCGCTACGCATTTCCTGTGCAACTCTAAATGGGTTTCATTTAGAATTTTTTATAAAGATCAATTAAAAACTAAAGAAAAATAAACAAAGCGATACTGATCCGTAGAATTGTCGACGTAGCCGATGTGAAAAAAATTCTTTCGACGCAATACGATGATAAATTCTCGACTGCTGTAAAAGTATAGCGAGCGTAAAATTACAATAAAATAATAAAGTTCATACAGTTTTAAATGTACAACAATAGAACCTGCTCCTAAATAATGAGTAGAAAAAACTTATTTTAGCGCTAAATTATAAATGTTAAGCGCTCGTACGAATAAAAATATTGAGAATCATTAACCAGTTTTTACGAATACGCATGGTAGCAATACGTGTACGTCAATGGCACGAGAAAATCACATAGTAATTCATAGGAAGGCATTTCCAAATAGGTTACATAATCTTATAAATATTTTAGTGTCTGTGTGTGTGTGTGTGTATGTACGTTCTTTATACGTTTTTACACCGTTGAAGCTATCAAATTCAAAAGTTTAATGGGCCATCCTATGGATCAAAGGAAGAACTTGGTCTAGGATTTCAGACCGTGGGGTCTCTTATACCCCATGGGGTCAACAAAATACGATTTCCATGAGAATGCATGTGAAATGGTGTGGAGAAGCCTCAAAATGCCATGCAGCCCTTCACTGATGTGGATATAAATATACCTAAATATTAACTTACGATCAGAGGAAATGGCTTTTACGTATGAAAGACTGAATATTTTAATTCTGTTCATGTTTTGTCGTATTATACGCTAAATCGCTCGAAAGTTTTCTTTAAGGGCAAAATTCATCGGTTATATTACCATTTTCCAGCGGCAAAAAAGCTAAATTTCTAAATTTTTGTCCTCTTCAAAGGGAGATAGCCACGTAAAGATTTATTAACGGAAAATCCACGCCGTGGCGCGCCGGGGAGGAATAATTGCCAACGCCAAGATAAAGGGTACAAATGGATTCATGCCTAAATATAGTCTATGAATAATATTAAAGTGAGTCAAATGATTTTAAAAGGAATATTAGAACATTGTTATCTATTATCATTAACATTGAAAGATTTATTGCAACTTAAATAGATACATCCACTTACATTTGTTCGGTAACCAAGATGTTGTTTATTGTTTACGTTTTGGCTAATAGTATTGACATAATCCACATAATTTTATTGCTGCTTTAAAGGCTTCGGTGCATCTATCCATGTGAATATTAAGTAAGACGTTAATGCGCAATTATATTAATGATAAAACTTTACAATACAATACATAAAATAGTAAATGTTAATGTAAACATCGCTTGCGTAGTTAAGGAATGGGGAACGCGTTTGGTAAACTTGGGGTACACAACAGCAAAAGTAAGTAAATTTCAGAATTTATGGTATTAGTTTTATTGTAATAAGACATCAAAAGTGATATATCAATAAAAATAATAAATAATAAAAAGAAACCTTTTTCCCGAGCGAAGCCGGGCGTTTCAGCTAGTCATAAATATTTTAAGAAACCGAGTAAAATATAGACTTTACAAAGAACAAAAATAAACTCAAACCATACCCTTCTAATAATGCATATAGCCATAAAGCTCCAACAATTAACAAAGGAAAAAGGAGCGTTATTAAGACATAACTAAGCGTCAATTGTTAACAATAGTGGTCGGTAGGTGGTGTGGTGGTGGCAGCTAAAAATATAAGATATCTCTCAAACAATGCATTATATGGAAAAATGTTTCAAACAAAAGTTGTAGAAAATTATATTTTCTACAACTTTTTTCAAATTTATTTTTACATTTATCAAATATTAAAGCAAATATTTCAAAATAACGGATAAGTGGCAAGAGTAAACATCCACTTTCGGTTGACCGATTTTTACCAAAAACTAATCAACTTGTTATTTTGACAAAAATGTCAAATATAAAATTTTATGTTGATCTGATTAATAATTTTTGAGTTAGAGCACCCATAAAATCTCTATCACATACACACACACAGACATCATCAAGAAAATGGTCGAAACGTGTTCAGGGGACCTTAAAACGTATATTTCCGTTGAAATCTTGAAATCGATTTTTTTCTTAAAATACCTATAGTGTGCAATACTTTCACCTATACTACGTATGGAGAAGATAAAAAACATTAAGTATACATTTGTGTTGTATTAAAATTAAATTTTTTTAATAACAGATGGTACGATAGTTCAGTGGTAGAATATCCGCCCGGCAAGTGGAAGACCCGGGTTCGATTCCCGGTCATAGTATACTTTTTTCTCGTTTCAAAATTATTCCCAATTTTACAGCTTATGCCTGTCTGCATAGGATCTTCGGATCACTTTATTCCATCAATTTCATGCTTGGCAATCTCACCATTTGAGAGGGAGGAGTTTTCTTCGAGGACATCCGTTGGGGCAGTTTGACACTAGGTTGGTTAGTTCCGTCCCAACTAAGAAAACATCCGCGTTCAGATACGAAAAAATTGATCTGCTACGATAGTTCAGTTGTAAAATATCCGCCCGGCAAGTAGAAGACCCAGGTTCGATTCCCGGCCATACGGGCCATATTCGTTTTTCTCGTTTCAAAATTATTCCCAACAGATGGTAAATTTACCAATTTACTTCCAATTTGTCATATTTATGCCACTTCGCAGCAAAAGTTCTTGAAGGGTCTTCTCGTGGGTCTTTTGAATTTTCGCGACCCACAAATGGGTCCCGGACTGTATTTTGAAAAAAATCTGCTCCAGACCGATCGTCGTGGTCCACAAAAACCCTAATTTTAAGCGTTCGTTCGTGGGCGTCGTATTTAACCACTCGAAGGCCTCCCCTTAAATCCTCCAGCTAATTTGCTTTTCTGTTTTCCAAAAGTCTCAAGCAGCGCGGATCACAATGGTCCAATGGCCTGTCTTTTCTCGACCCTTTCCCAGAATTTCTTGCCTCCTTAAGATTTCACAACCTGTGCACCGGGCGGATGGATTTCACGCGGCTTTGGCCTCATTTCGAAGGCCTCTCAATTAGCACCCGGCGGGGCGTTGTTCGGAAAGACTCGGGCGCTAAGGGGTTTACCGGTCAGTGGCGCAAAAACTTTGACCACTCCCTCTGCGGTCGATGCTCGTTTCTGTTAATTAAGCGACTAAAAATAAAAACCTGTCTCTTTGAAAAGTGGTCTCCTCGGCGAAACACCGGAAGGCGGTGCTGAGGTGCGTTTGAGAGCAAGAAAGTGACGAATGGGACACATTATTCGATCAAGATTTGTTGCGGACAGGTCAGTAGCCTCAGTTAAAGTGATAGGGTTGGCGCGAGAACATTTGCCTCGTTTAATTAGCCTCCTATGGTATCTAATAAGAGTTGAGGATTAGGAGAGGAATGATAGGATTAAATAACATTAATGAGGAGCTACTTCATAGATGGGCTACATGCGACGTATATTTCTTGGCCATCAATGTCGATTAAAACTATTATGGAAACGAAAATGATAACGCTCGTAATAGTGCACTGGGCGGGCGAATACTCATGTATAAAACGGTGTTTACTACCTGCTTCTCTTTTCCCATTAAAAGAGATAGCTTTTCTCAAAGACGAAGAGATCTATGTCGTATTTTTGGAGGCAATTGCAGAAGTTCCCACAAGATATCGTACTGAAAATTAAACTCTGGAGAGATATTGAACACTATATGAAGATTAAAATCACGATGAGATGATTTTACGAAACAGAGGAGTATTGATAGTTTTTTGATGGCTTTCAACAGCTTCAAAATAAATTCGCTTGTCTCCTGCTTAGCATAGATATTTTGTTATGCGGTTAGCGGCTATGAAAGACGATGCAGAATATCTAAGACACTGCATGCCCATGGTTCGTCTACACATATATTATCGCCTGCAAGCTGATAAGAGCATGTTAATGGGTACCTATTGCTTTTGCATCCTTAATTCATTATCGGAAGAAGAGATTCTTTAAATGATCTCGCATGAGCTTGATTTCCTTGATTTTATCCTAAATTGCGTCTTACTCCGTAATTTAATGTGTCCGTTCTTAATTTAACAGAAAGTCAACGCCTTGATGTTTAGAGCAGATGATTTCAGCCTTTTCAATGTGTCAAGCACCAAATTATGTTGCACAATGTCAAGTGAGCACCACAGTTTTTTTAAATAACGACTAATCACAAATATAAAGAAATCATTTAATAAGTTCTTACTAATATTTAAAAAATATATTTAGAATGAAAACGGCTTAATAAGTAATCGATTTCCAAGAACGCAGCTTTAAGTATTACTGAAGAGAACTGTTATAATCCCAATGAGCACAGTGCTGCTCGCGAGAACCATGTTGAGAACCTCAGCATTAGAACTATTTTTTAACGACCCAAATAAAGTAGCGATAGTAGCTAAAAAGCGCAATCTGCAGAATAATAGAGACTCGAATGAGAAATGTAAAATACCGGCTACAGTAAAGCCTTGTCCAACGCGGTTTTCACCTACGCGGATTTGATTATATGCGGTGAAATAAATGCGAGGTATATTTACACAACACGGATAAAATTTAACTATACGCGGTCCTGAATAGGGCGCGCGCCACGTTTTCCCTGTGCATGTCACGTGAGAAAGCGCGTAGCCTATGAGTACACGTGATTTTTTCCAGAAGGCGTTGAATTTGAAGAGCGCGGGTTTGCACAACGCGGCCTATTCCAAGAACGTAACCCCCGCGTTCCGCAATGGACTACTGTATTTGCGTTGTAATTAAAAATGGTAAAATAATCTGAATGTAAGTTTCATAAAAACAAAATTAGAGCAAAATTTTTACTTGTGTCGACTAATGATGGAATTGTTATTAGCTATTGGAATTCGAAATAAAATACCTCAATATATCGTTTTTTAAACTTGATCAAATGAAATTGATGAAATGAATTGATCATAAGAACCTATTTAGACAAGCATATGTTTTAAAGTTGGGAATATTTTTTAAACAATTGAAAAATTCTGCTATGATCGGGGATCGATCCCGGGTCTTCCACTAGCTGAATGGAGATTCTATATTTATTTATAATTATATATTATGTAATTATATATATATATATACTTATATAAAATATCCGCCCGACAAGTGGAAGACCCCAGCTCGATTCTCGGTAATGGTAAAATTTTCTCCTCTTACAAAAATATTCTCTTTAGTAAATGAGTTATAAATACAAAAAAATAGGGATAGAACGATCGGTTCCTCGGTTATGCGGGTTCTCTCAAGAACCGAAATAACCGGAACCGACTGTTTGTAATCCGGTTCTTCGGTTTGATCCTTATTTTAATAAAAAGCGTGGAAAGATGCACACATCATGCGTGTATGCACGCGAAGCAGAGGCGTTCTTTACGATTTATACAATCATGTCTCAAAAGATGAACATTAATGGCTTAGCATAATGTCTACGAACTGAAATGCCAGTAGTGATGCCAAGAAAATGTCATTTTTTTATTCGCCGACTAATTTCCTAATCAACTGTAATTAATAAAACAGTCGACAATTATTTCAAACTTACCTCACTGGAATAGGAGTAATGTAATCTTTATGTTCACGTTCATTCCTTCGTCGTAAATTACCCATTTCTTTTCACTTACAAACGCTGTGTAAACGTAAAAATAATAGACGTATTTACGTTCATTTCTTCGTCGTAGATTATCCATTTTCCTAATGTTGAATGTGCCCGAAAGAAAACTAAATTAATTAGGCATTTACAGCGGTTATTGTGTACATCAGTCGTCACGAAGATTGTTTTCATTGGCAACAAATAAAACACGGGACCTAAGTGAATTACAACTTTCTCGTTTGATTTTCTTGAAATCGGCTACTCCTTCGATAAAAATGTAGTGAACAAAACATATGTCATTTGATTAGTTCTACGAAGTTCTTTAAAGACTTTTTCGTTATAAGTAATATTGTATGAGACATAAAGAAAATATCATTTTTGTCACCTGTAAAGTGGCACTCCCGATTAGGTCACGTAAACTATTTATATAATTTCCTTACTTTCTTTGCCCCTGTGTCCTAAACATCAAATTTCATCAACATCCGCCCATTAGTTTCTGAGATGAAACATGCGGACAGACGGACGGATGCGACCTGAACATAAGGCGCTCTGTTTTTATTTATTGTAAAGAATGCCTAAAAATGATTGCATCTCGGAAGCAGACGTTAACCGAAAAGCGACCGCTTCACTCCGCCACATTTTTCCGCGACGGCATTCGATTTTCGATACATATATCGATGATGGAAGTTGTTCGTTAACTACGTAAAATAAATTTTTATACTGGATGTGTTATCAATTTCAAACGGGATGAGCACGTCTGAATTTACTTTATTTCATGAGGAAAAAGAGCTTTGTAGCGCGTATAAAAATCAGGACGACGAATCGGTTCAACGAACGATAGTTCCGCAAAAAAATCTATCAACAAATGAATGATGGGTTTCGAATTTCCGGTATTCAATATTTGGTTCGCGGCTGCGTGATTTTATAATGTAAAAATTCAAGCAATATTTTGAGTCAAATCCATCAGTTTGAAGTGTTACTATAACTTATTAACAGAAATAAGTTTTATTTTGTTGTGTAGTAATTTTGAAAAGATACCCAGCGGATAATTTATAAATTTAACCGATTTATTGTGAACCCTAACAATAAAGCCATGTCGGACGTTTGGAACAACTTCAGAATTGACAGTACAAACGACAAATACGCTATATGCAACTATTGTAAAGCTAGAATTTCCCGTGGTGTATCAAATAGCACTTCTAACCTAACAGAACCCAACCCGAGGTCAGATTAATATAACCGAAACCGGGAAAAAATGGAACCGTCCCATCCCTACAAAAAATCATTTCAAATAGTATCATATTATAAAATAATATAAGTATTGGATGTTGAAATTCAAAAGGAATTTTGAGAGCAAATGATGAAATATTACTCCTGTTATTCATAGTATATACTACATACTAAAAAATCCTTTATAGTCCCTCAATGTCCATGATCGCTCAATTTATCTCACAATACATATCAGAAGTAAACGACGAATGTAAAAATCAAATTGAGACAAGAGTCAAGGAAAATAAAGACAAGCTACATTAATAAAAGTTATTAATACATACTTTTATTCTATCTGAATACGTACACAGCGGAGATTTTTGGACTTAAATTTTAATTCCATTGTTTTGATTCGTACCAATAAGGCATGAAGATATAAATGCATTATACATAATAGCGGCCGTAATTCGAAGATCAAACCAGGACGGATGGTGGTGTTTTGCACAGATCTATCAGAATCGAAACATTTAAAATGGCATATAAATAAAAAATATTTCAATATAACAGTTTCTTGCAAGTGTGATATTTTCATAATTAATTCTGATGTCGGTATCATTTCGGTTGTTATCACTGAGGCGTCATTTTTACAATAAAGATATTTCAACTTCAACAATAGCAAATTTGAGGAATTAAATATAATAATTAAGCAAAAAATTGAATAAATATTATTTTAGGCAATTACCATACCCATTTATGGCTTCTATATTAATTCTTTGTCACCAATTCTTTAAAAAGATCAGGCGAATCAAAATCTCGACGCGTAATGAAAATAGAGAAAATAAAAGTTCTCGCGAAGCGAATGTAATGACTTCAATTGTTTGACTATAGAGTAAATAGCAAGGATAAAAAATTAGACATTTTGAGGTAGAAAATGTATTTTTAAAACGTAGTTACGGTCTCTAAAGTCTATCAAAATATAATCACAGTTCTTCAGTTCGTTCATATGCATACTTGAATGCTCATTGTAGTCGGTGGATCAGAGTTATTTTTGTCATGGATTATATGAAATCAAAAGATTGATAGTAATGGAATCGACAGGTTAAGCAGCGCTCTTAAGGTAAATTAGGAGAGAAACTTTATTAAAGGGATTGGATACTATTACAAGAACTCATAGGTACATAAATTTCACTGAACTTGTAATTATGACTAGTTGATTTTACCGAATCCTTGTAATGTTCTATCACACTTACTCCTGGGAATTAATACGAGGAAAATGAAGAGTTTAACTCAGTTACTTAGTAAATGACTTGTGGGGCTAATATAAAGCAATTTACAGTTTGCAAGAGTCAAAATAATGACGTTACAAATAAAAATTACTTTACAATGTATGTATCTTGCAATTCAACTCCATAAACACACATACACACGGATTTATATAAACTTTGAAGTTCGTACAAATAGACCAATCAGCATAATTTGATTTAAGGTTATGCGGGTGGGAAATCAACAGACCCAAAAATGGGACACTCCGCCTAAGTACCTACATCCCTTTCCTTCGAATAAAGTACTCCCGCAAAATTGCCACTCCCACAAAAGAAAATCAGCGGCTTGAAAACCGCAGGTAAGGGTCGCAAACCCTTTCCGTAACAACCGTGCATTTTGGCCATCCCGATTATGATCGAAACTTTCCTAAAGGAGGAGGAGGTCGACGGAGCGAAGCATTTCGGGCCCTTTAAGCGTCGCATATAATAATGGGCAGCGGCAAGCCTTAGGTTGGGAGAGTTGCAGACTGCCGAGTTGTCGTGGAGTTGTCAATGTGTAAGAGTCCACTTATGAGAGAAAGTCTCGAAGGATAGCGAGAGAGAAAGAGGGGAGAGGGAAAGCACGGAGAGAGAGAGAGAGGAGAAAGGGTGGTTATTAGTATTCCTCGTTCGAAGGAAGGGGTGTTGAGCGGACGAGGGGGAGGGGGCGATGGGAGAGGGGTGGGAGGAAGGCTATAAGGGTGGATGGGTGAGTGAGGTTGAGCACGGGATATAATCGGATGATGAGCGAGTGTCAGAATAGGGATAATTTAGGGGTGTTGAGAGAGAGAGAGGGAGGAGGGGAGGTGGAGGAGAGCGTTCTCGAGAGGATAAGAGGGGCATTTTAGGAGGGGAGGAATGGGGGAAGGCGGAGGCTAGGCACAGGTGGGGTCGCCGGGGTGTGGGGTCCACTAATGGGCAGCGTTGTGATGGGCAGCTTTGGTGTGGGGAATTGGGAGGAGCAGGGAGGGAACGGGACGGTCGGAAGAGAGGGATGGGGGTGTCAGAGACGTGGAGAGAGTGGGGAGGGGTTGGGGGAGGGGGGGAGTGGAAGGGAAACAAATGCCGTCTAATTGGAGCACTGGAGCTTTTCCCAGAGGCACCCGCGTGACAATCTCCCCGAGCGACGTGACACCTTCCGATTAGCATCATTTTGAGGATGAGGAGAGAGATGGAGAGGGAAGGAGAGAGGGAGGTTGGTGGAAGGATGATTAGCTCCAATGGCGGATCGCTGGTGGCGGGTTCCGGAAGATTTTAAAATTAACTCGGATCGAGATTTCGCTTTAATCGACTATAGAGAGTTTTGCCACAACTACTCCGATAGCACGTCTGCATTAAATTTGTATTCGTAGGACTATTGCTCCGTGAAATGAATCGTGCGAAAAAGATTCGTGTTTAAATATAAAATATGCTAAAATCAGAATGATTCCAGTAAAGCGCAATTGTAAACGTTATGTAAAACTGCTGTCGAATTCAACTTCATTGTATCCTTTTTTTAAGATTTCTACAGAAGATTATCTGTGCTGTGTTTTTTTAGATGAGACGTGTCCACAAGTTATTCGTTGATGACAAAAATATAAATAAAACATTTATTAGTGTCCTGATTGATAGACAAAATTAATTTAAAGCCAAAAAGGATAAATCAGCGATATGTTATTTAGTTAAAAATCCAGATATATTTTAAAATCTCTTTTATTGAATTATCTCAACTGTTGATGGTGTAATGTTGTGGAATAATTCCATAATATGAAATAAAACAATGTAATTTTCCATTATTTTTTATTATATTTTAACACGACCTACGTTTCGACGCTTATTGGTTATTGATATAGAAAAGGAATTAAAAATGCTACGATTAATTTCAACTCATTTATTTCCTTTTTTCTATAAAATGGGTATTAATTATAATGGAAGTTTCTCTAATCGCAAAAATTTAATAGAGAATTATCGAATTCGTCTTATGGCTGAAAATAAATTCAAAAAAGAGCATTTAAGTATCAAAAATTGAAATAAAACGAACCCATAATAGGGTCATGAAAAACCTGACGAGCATTTCGATTATATTGCAGCCGCCTTCATTGGTGATTCACCAAAAGTAGATTTTAAATGGAGATACCTGGGATTAGTACTTAGTTTTTAATTTTATTTTAAGTATTACTTATTCTATGAATCAGTCTTAAGTTGTTAATTTGTCCTTTTGGGATTTGTATTCTCTTACTTCACGCCTTTCTAATTTATTTTTTTTTAAACTCAGTTTTTCCTCTACGACAGTGCTATTAAAACATTTTTGCATGTAACCATAGGAAAATTTCATCAACTATTTGGTACCATCATATGTTTTCGTAAAAAAGAAATTGTCTTAAAAAAATGTCACCAAAATCATTACGCCAAAGTGGGAAAATGTACACTTATTCTGTCGAGTTACCAAATAGTTTATTTAAGCAATTTAATGAAAGTGAAAGCAGAAGTACGAGGTGCAATCAAAAAGTTCCCGGACTGGCTTCATGGTGCGACACTGGTTTGTGCCACGTAGCTGCGCAACTTAGGATGTGTAGTATACTTCATTGTAAAGTTATCTGCCAAGTTTGAAGCTGCGTTTTATTTTTACGTGTTTTTATTTGAGTTAGTGTCATAGTGTTTCGGCGATTTTCTCAGCACGTAAAAATGACTTCTTTGAAAGAACTACGTGTTTTTGTGAAATTTTGTCACAAACTTGGGAAATCAGCGTCTGAGACCCTTGCAATGCTTAACCAAGCATTTGGTGAGGAAGCCATGGGTAGAACCCAAAAATACGAGTGGTATTCACGTTTCAAAAATGGACAAACATCAGTTGAGGACTCTGAGCGTTCTGGTCGTCCTTCAACAAGTAAAAATAATGAAAACAACGAATAAGTGCGCGAAGCCGTCCACGAGGATCGTCGGCAAAGCATTCTCGACATTTCTAATAGTCTTGGTATCTCATACGGGTCTGTTCAAAGCATTCTCACTGACGTTTTGCACATGAGGCGCATTGCGGCAAAATTCGTCCCTCGGTTGTTGGCGCAAGACCAAACAAACCATCGCGTGAACGTTTGTCGGGTCCTTCAAGAAAGCCTTGAAATCGACCCAAACTTTCTTTTTAAGATCATTACAGGTGACGATAGTTGGGTTTATGGTTATGATCCCAAAACGAAACAACAATCATCACAGTGGAAAAGTGCAAACTCCCCAAGACCCAAGAAAGTACTACAGGTCAAGAGCATTCTGAAGAGCATGCTCATTGTGTTTTTTGACATGGAAGGGATTGTGCACAGGGAATTCATTACACAAGGCCAGACAGTCAACCAACATTATTACGCTGAAGTTCTGAGACGACTGAGAGAACAGGCGGAAACGTCCAGACAAGTGGGCATCGCAGGACTGGCTGCTCCACCACGACGACGCAACAGCACACACCACACTGTTTGTTCAACAGTTCCTGGCTAAAAACAACGTGACAGCTGTTTCCCATCCTCCGTACTCTCCTGACCTTGCTCCGTGCTATTTTTTTCTCATCCCAAAGTTGAAAAAAGTTATCAAAGGACGCCGATTTGATGATGTGGAGGAGAATCAGGCCGAGTCGCAGGACACGCTCGACAACATCCCCAAAAAGGAGTTCCAGGAGTGCTTCGCGAAGTTGAAAAGGCGCTGGAATCGCTGTATCTTTGCCCAAGGGGACTACTTTGAAGGGGACAACATTTAATAGTACCTGCGGTAAGCCAATTTTTTTATTACGACCGCCCGGAAACTTTTTGATTGGACCTCGTATTGTGGTACCTATATGAGGTAATACCAAGATTTTGCTGGCACCACTTTTAGATCCATCTAGTACCACTTTTGGTATTGGTGCTACATTTTGAATACCACTGCTCTATTAGATCTACTGATGGATCTTGCACATCCAAATTTCTTTATCTCGTTACTGTTTTGATACTACACAACATTCACTTTTTGAGTTCTAAGTCCACGACTTCCACTACATCGCATGGCAACTAATAGACCTCCCCGTCATGAAAAATACAGAACCGACTATTCTATAATTAATTGCATAGGATTGCGTACTCATAGACGAAGGAAAAGTTATTTATGATTTGATGAAACGTACGAAGTCCTCTTTTATTAATCGCGAAAACTATCGCGTACTTAGAATCAATTTTGTTATTTGTCAGCAATTTTGCACGAAACAGCCAAACCAGTAGGATTTTCGGTTTATCGCGACGCCATTGCACGTTCGGGATATCTTTTAACCCTTTCCGCGCATTCCACACCTTACAGACGAACGAATTAATTAATTTCGAACAGTTTGCCGCCGCGAAACTTTTCGCGAAAGTGGAGTTCTCCGCGATCACGAGAGGCGCAGTGCGTATTCCGCTCGCGATTTAATTACGCGGAGGGAAGGAGCGACGCGGTGGTCGTCCGAGGGTCGGGAGGGAGGCGCCACCGTCGTCGATGTCAACATAATAACGCGCGGGAGAGTGCGTGTGTCCGTTCGCTCCGGAGTGCGTGCCCTCTAAAGGGCGCCTCGTGTTAGGGAAAGAGGAGGGCAGAGTGAGAGAGGAGAGGGAGAGAGAGAGAGGAAAGAGAGGAGGAGGAGGAGAGGAGGGTGAGCGGGAAGACACAAATGCCCTCACCTTTCCCTCCCTCCATTTTGGCGAATGCGAGAGCCGCAACCTCTCCCGCGGATAGACGACTAGTGTGCCTCTGTATCTGTCTGAGACCCGAATCCAAGCGGGGAGGTAAGCGACTATCGGAGCCTTGGTTTTGCTCTCAGCTCCATAGTTTGGCGAAGTTAACGTGTCTCATAACACGAACTCATACTGTAGCGTATTAAATCTTACTGCGGGAATGCCTACCAAGACGCTCGTGTACTTAATGACTGTCAACAACTTTAATGGGGATCTTAAAAAATGGGATATTTACGACGATTTTTTAAATTTATTTATTTTCTTAATTATTCCATTTTGGATGAGGCATTTCCTTAATTTTAGCGCATTTTCCAACTTCCGTGTTTCAGATGTTTCGGAATTTATTCAAGTTTTCTTGACTGGAAAAGTAAGTTACATTTATTTTAACGTCAACACGTGCAAGTCCCTAGCTCGTACGTCGGTTTGAACTATTTTTCAAATGCAAATAAAAAATATCCTGCACATAGTCACATGTTAACATAAAATTAGAAAACAAACCCCTTTGAAATCGGACCCATCTCTTATCATGGACAACGGCTCGTTTAACATCTATAAGGACAAGCACCGAGTACCTGGTGAAAGATCCATCGAAATCTAACGCAACATTCCTGAAACTTTTAATATTATTTCATGTTTGAAAGACTATTGCTTCAATTTCTATGAAATTGAAATTTTCTGGGATTTATTTGATATTTAAACAAATACCATATCCAATTCGTACAAATATACGGTAAATATAGGTCACAATGCTTCTATAGATCAAAACCTATTAATGGTACAACAGCAAAATAAAAATTATGCGAAAGATGAGATGTTTTACTATATTTTTTCAAGTCGTGGTGTCACCAAATCACGTTCCCAGTAGATGTAGATGTCAAAACTGATTTAAGCTAGAAAACGTAATTTTTATCTCACTCGCTTCATCCAATGCAAGCAGCGGCTATAACGGGCAGACGTGATTCTATAAAGGTTGCCAAATGTCTCGTCATCCGGCGTGAGTATGATTCTATTAGGTCGGAAAATAACTCGTCATCCAACGGGAGTAGGTATGAGGCTCTTAATTTTGCAAAATGCATCATCATCCGTCATCTTACTGTTCTTAAGATAACAAAAAAATGTATACAAAAATGTAATTAAAACACCCTTTATATGCAGTAAAAACTGAATAATAAATATAAAATTCACATTATTTAATGTTTCATAAAGTTTAAATAGTTTTGAACATATAAAAGGTGTGTGGTAAAGAAATATTAGTGTTGATTTATTTGTTAAATATTACGCCACCCAACTTTTATATGCACAAATCTATTTTTACTTTCTGGAACATTCTTTTCTATGAATTTTATATTTACCTTTTACTGCATATAAATGATGCTTTCATTGAAAATTTCAAATTAATTTTATTTTTCTGTTTTTAGTCAAAGATTTAAAAAATTGTACTTACTTTTTAGCTCATATAAAGAGTGATATCATTAAAAGTTTGAATAGTTAAAATTTTTAAAGTTTGATTTCAGTCATTAGATGAATTCAATAGCTCTTTCATAAATAACCTGTATCGATTGAAACCCTAATTATACGAAATCGGCAATATTGCAAATTACCGTGACGATGAAGATTTTTTATTAAAAAGGGGTCAAATATTCGTGTTAAAAACTAATTTTCCAGCTGATTCGACGCGTATTCGAAAAAATAAAATATATAATTTCGTTCTTTTAGGTGTCGTTAAGTTCCGAATTCCTACGACAATTCTAAATAATTTTAATATGAAAATTAAATATACGCTGCTTTCCTTCCTGTGCTACTCATGTGGAGGAAAGAAGAGTTCTAGGAATGTAACACGATTCGCTATTGTATGCGAAAATCAAATGTCAGTTTGAAGGATAAAAATTAATTAATAATTGTAAACAAGTAATTACTGATAAGTAATCTTTTCCGCGAAATCTTGAAACTTTAAGGATTGACCACAAATTAGCCAATACACGATTAAGTGCATAAAAAAGGTGGTAATAAATACACGACGAAGTGCATATAAAATATGGTAAAATGCGCGAATGCCTACGAGAGTGACGAATATTTTGTTTATTTTTTGAAAAAGACAATTTCATACTAACGAATAAATACGCATACGACGTAACCACAATATTTTCCATTCTTGGAATTTCTGTTCAGGGTTTCGGGATAAAACACGCGTTCCTACTTATGCCTGCATGTGCGCTCCGATGACGCAAAGACACATAAAGTTAAGCTTCCTTCAACTGTGAACGTACATACATTTGGCTTGCCTTCTTCCACTCTGCTTGCTATGCTCTCGCTTTCTCTTGACGTATTTTACCTCTTCTTCCCTCTCATGCCTCTCATGGTCCAATCAAATATTTATCCCACGAATAATCGATCCTTCGGGCAACTCATCTCAATCATCGCCATTTCATTTTTCATTTACGTAACGTGGAATTTTAAATTAACTTATCCAATCCTTTGCTTTTCTGTAGCATCGATTCCCAGTCTTTTACATCTTTTCCAGGTTTTACGTGATTTGTCAATTGTCGGTCGAAGGCCCTTCTCAGATTCCAATATTGTTTATTGCAGATCTGTTCTTTATAAAGCAATGCGTTTCATGTTCACTATTCTTTTCACTTTCCGTTTGATATTTACTTTCGACGATACTTTTCCAGAGTGGACGTTGGTATTTGGTTCTTTTACTAACCATCAACTTTTTATCAAGCACACAGCAGTCGAACACGACATTTATAGACAGATATTAAGAGTTATAAAAATATTTCCTTCTTAAAAAAAGAAAATTATTTATATTTATAGTCGTGTTTTTTTAACCCGCGATATTTCTAAAGGAAAATAATTCCAACGGCAAATTTATATTTTAGGATAGGATACGTGTGAGATATAAAGAAATGCACAGCAGAGGTACCTATTTCTGTTGTGGTGGTTTTCGATGAAGGTAATTTCACCAGGGTAATAAATTTTGTTTAAAAAACACGGACACCCCTCAAATATTTCGATCTTTGTCAAGACATATCATGACCGATAATTTCGCATATCATTATATATCGACGACTCTTACAGAGGAGGAGATAACATATAACATATAGGAGGATACTAATGTTTAGGCACTTCCAGATGTGCTGGAGATTCGAAATTTTTTTCTTAGGTAGGAGTTTGTGCAAAACCGACTACAAAAAACGAAAATCATGAAAAAGTGCAACAATGCGGCCGCTAAAAATTCGCAATTGTTTTAAAAAATTTCAGGGTTTAGGCATTTCTGAATGTGCTACGGAGTTGAAAATGTTTTAATAAGTAGAATTCTTATAAAAACGAAATAGGGATTATACAAATTTTGATGTTTTAATTTGTATGGCAGTTAAAAGTTCTTAAACTTTAAACAAATAGATAACTGTTTAGGTACTACGGGATGAGCTTGGAAGCTGAAACTTTCAAATTATTTACAGAATAGTGAATTTGCACAAATTTACATTTAAATTTCACCATATATGAATTGCGGCGGCCGTTAAAAATTATTTAAATTTAAACAATTAGAAAAATATTATTTTACTTATAGAAATACTACAACTTTAAAATTTGGCTAAAATGTGTAGCATTAGTACCATATAATGAAGAAAGTGTAAAATTTTTAAAATTGCAACATTTGGGGATTGTTTTAAACTATTATTTTTACATGTGGGAAAAACGAAAATCGCCGCGGAGGTGAAATCTTTAGAATTTATAGAATATTTGTAATGATGAAATATCTGTCTGAAAATTAATGATTTTTCAAGGTGAGATGAAATGCTTGCAGTATGCAAGCACCAACTACTAGTATATATATATATATATATATATATATATATATATATATATATATATATATATATACGTATTTATGCATGTAAAAATCCCTTATACAATTCAGCAATTCCTCCAATCCTTGTGCTTATGTTACTAAAAAATAACACAACTCCAAACGTCGGGGAGAGTGTCTCCGTTAACTTTGCGAGCGCAGCGAGCTGAGGCATTCTAATCGACCACTCCAAGTCCTATTCACCGAGTAGCACCCAGAGGCTGCGGGAAAGGGAAAGAACGAAATTGATATTTGGAACCAATATATCCCAACAACTCCCTCTTCTCTCTCTCTCTCTCTCCCCGTTGCCTAAACCTTTGCGTCGCGCCCCCACCCGGAGGCACCTCTCGCCCCACTCCGGATGACCCCCACCTCCGCAGAAGCGTGTGGACAGTCGGTAACCATTTTATCGCCGACAAGGCACCCAATATCCCGTCCGCGCTCTCCCCACGCCTCATCCGGAGGCTCCTTCTATTTCCCGCCCCAGAGTGCCTCAACCCCCGGGCTAACTCGCACTCCCTTCCCGATACACTTCTCTGGATATTCACGCCTCCGAGGCAAGATCAAATAGCCGCCTCCTCCATTTTCCTTCCGCATCTGTACCAATGCCCCCCCCCCCCCCCGCCGCAACTCGTCCCTCCTTTATTTCCCCATTAAATTCTATCTTATTTCTCAATTTCCTGCTCATTCCTTATGCTCTCCGGCCATAGTGGTAAATATGAATGCGTTTTATGGACTCGCTTTTGCCATCATCCGTTGCCCGCCTTCTCCTTCTCGACCACATCGACCGGATCAACTCTTCCTTCTCGCTTCCCTCCCGCGTTTCCCGACTCGCCTCTCCCTCTCTCCCGCGCGCCTCACTCCTTCTACCCCCCTCCCCTCTCTCCCCTTACGCTCTCTATTTCTCCCCCTCCGCTTCTTCCCCACCCTTCTCTTTTGTTCGCCTCCCGTCTCCTCTCTTATTTCCGCTGAATCTCCGTGATGCTCGGGGAGATTATTTCTTTGCCACTGAACTTGTCACAGGCTTATAAGGGTCCTCTTCCTCCAATACGTTCGGATAAACGTTCCCTTTTTCCGCACAGGTTCTCCGTGGACGCCGATAAAGATTCATGTCTTTTTGGAAGTGGTTTTGAAGCAAAGGACATACTAAGATTCTTAATATTCCGAATGAAAATATGATGGAAATAAGTGACCACCTACACATAAAAATAAATTGTAATAAAACGCAGTTTTGCGTAAATTTTTACATCCTTAGTCAGGTTATCATGCTATGAATGGTTTCGCACTGTTTTATTTTTTTATTTCAGTATGTCTTTACTAACGTGTGGTATCCTTACCACTGACATCGATGGCACTGGTGCAGGCCGTGTGCTCTGATTGTGAGATGTACCGAAAAAGTTTCCTAAGGATTAGACCCAAAATGAATAATTCGGTTTGTAGTTAAGGAATCGATGATCTGGCATTGCGATGCCACACACGGGTTTTAAGACTTGACGTCACGAGATAAATCGGCTTATTAAAATACGATTAGGAATTATTTTCTAATTTCGTAAAATATTAATTGCGTATTTTTCTATTTTGAAACGAGTTCATTTGTGATTAGCTTAGGCTGTATGTCAAAATTATTCCGAAGAGCTTTCGAAGTACTGACGTGGCACATAAATTACTTATAAGCCTGATATTTATTAATGTCATTCCAATAGGAGCCTACATTAATTTAATCTAGCGTTTAAAACGATTTTGCAAGTGTGTGAGCGATTTGTCACTAATGAAATAAAATTTAGTGCCTGCACATATAAATCCTATATCATGGGAAGGGTTGCAGAATAAACCTTTATTTATGGTGATCAACGCTGAGTAATTTTCTTCTGTAATTGTAAATTCGTTATCTGTTTTAGCAAAAGTGGTTTCAGATATTGATACATAATTTGTATATCTATTACTGCAGTTAGAGTATACTGAAGTATATTTTCTTACAAGGTTTTCTAGTCCAAACCTCTTACACTTAATAGTTTAATAAAGTTTTGTGTTCTTGTCATATAGTATATTTCCCAGATGCATTCGTTACCTAGATAAAAAATTACTTATATCCCTTTTGATATTTACTTGGGTTGGATTTTTATTTTAAAGTTAATAATTTTTTCTAACTAATTTTTATAAAGCCAATTGGTCGACAATATTATCAAAGAAGACTTATGAAAATGGAAGTAAATCATATTTTAACGACGTCAACATAAAGTGTGTAGTATAAATGCAGTATCCAATATAACACAAATATATTATATTCAACGAATCTTTATTTTAAAAGGATCATTCTGTAGGATCTGTGTTGATAAATGAGTTACTCCATAACTAATTCTGTAGGCGAATAGCTAAAACGTAGTGTGCAAGCCTTTTTTCGTAATAAATTTTGTAAATATGTTTCTTCATCGTACAAACTCGGGACTTGAACCAAAGAACGCCCATAAGAATGTAAATTTATTTTACTACCGTCGATTTCCGAGTACGAGTCAAATCAGCCAAAAATGAATGTTTAACGCGAAAACTTGACGCGTTTTTACGTGAAAATCTTTCGTTGTCAAGGTGATTTGCATCGTTGGCGATTTCGTCTAATTGCAAACGATTGACTGGGATTATAAATTCGCTTCGCACCTCTTCACATATTAACGATATTTCGACGCTATTTTGATGTTCAGACAAAACCTTCGTAACGATAAACAATACGGCGTTAACAAAACATATATCTTGTTATTCATTGACATTATGCTCATAAGTGTTTTTAAGCCAGATAAGAGATTAGATAGTCAACGGCATAGGATGGAGAAGGCAACAGGAAACCACTCCATTAAAGATCCTATTGGATATCCCGAGGGTAGCAACCATGGAAATCATGGTTGCAGCGACAAGGCTTAGCCTTTAGATGAAGAAGAAGAAGAGATTAGAGCTAAATTTTTACAAAGATTTTGAGTACATTTATTGCGAAAGCTGAATAAGTTTTGGTGGAGGCTCACTACTTTAGTTTGTGTTTGTTTGTTGTTTACAACTAAAATTTGTTTTCTAATCAAAATTTATTACAATACGTGAGCCAAAATTTAAAAAAGTTTGGAAAAAACCAATGCAAACAAATTTGGGCTAAGATTTTTTACAAAATCTGTTCCAAAAATGTCAAGTGATAATAATATGTTTGAGTCTCATTAATGATAGATACAAAACAACAGTCTATACTCGGAATATTTTGTTCTATTTTTAGTTGTTTGTATATGAAATTAATTTTACATTAAAAATTTTTATCATTAATAGTATTGGGTTAGTTTTTTCACCTAATTTCTTTAGTTTCTGCACACTTATGTGGGTAGCAACATTGATTTAAAAAATTTAAAAAACAAATATTACAGCGAAAATTTTAGAGTATAGAATAATGAACCTGTTCCTAAAAACAAACATACCATTTGTACTGAAAATAATGAAACAACCCTTTATGTGCATTAAAATGTAAAAGAATAAGTACTAAATTCGAATAAATAAATGCTCCAGAAAGTAAAAAGAGGTTTGGTGGTATAATCTTTAACAAATAAAACATCATTATATTTTTTTGCCACACAAATTGTATACAACCAAACAATTTTTACTTTATGGAACATTCAATTAGATGAATTTTATATTTATTTTTCACTTTTTAGCTCATCTTATAGGGTGGTTTCATTAATTTTGTTTATAAATTTTATTTTGATTTAATAATTAGTTTATGCGTAGTCGTCACTTTTTTCGGGCAGCATTTATATAAAAAATGTGATGCAAAGTCGGAGATGAAGTAAGGCAGCAATAAATAGTAAAACCATTAGATCTAGGATGTATAGAGAAGAAGTTATTCAGCAAGAAAGGTTACACAAGAGGCGACGAAATTCAATAATCCCATGTTTATATTTGTCAATAGGACATCCCTCCGTCCGAAGCAGAAGTTTTATTGTCAGCTCGTAAAAGTTTTGCTAGGATTCCGAAGATTGCGAGATATATATATATATATATATATATACATATCCGAGGAAGGAGGGTAAGAGGAGGAAGTGTATGGAGATAGAAAGGTGATGCTAGTGAATTGGGAGCGAGAGAGGAGGGAGATGAGATGGGGAGGGGGAGGATGGGGGAGGAGAGTAGTAGGAGGGGAGGGAGGAGGGGAGGGAGGAGGGGAGGAGGGGGGTAGAAGGAGTAGAGAGAAGGGAGCGCGGGTGTTTGCACCTGAGCAATGAGCGAATGCCGAGGAAGAGATGGAGGGGGAGTGGGAGTGAAGGAGTTGCTAGCAATGAGAGGAAATAATAAGGAAAGTTTGGAGCACGAATCGGATGGAAAGAATGAATCAAAAGTGGTTCCATCTGGTGGCAAAAAGGGAGAACTCTTGCACTAGATGCGAGGGCAGGAGTCGAGTGGTCGAGGTAGAAAGAGAGAGAGGAAAAAAGAACGGAGAAGCGTTCGGAGAGATATATAAGCGATAGGAATGGCACAAGAGATGAGATGGCGGAAAACATTTTTGAAATGTTACCAAATGTGGTCGATTTTTTCGGACGGGAATGAAAATAAGTTATATTCTAAAAAATTCAAAGACGAAAACGGAGTCATTTTTTTCTAAAGTCGATACTTCCTGAGTGCTGAGATTTTGTCTTCAAGCTTCTTGAAAGAAACAGTTTAGAATATGATTGGGTGATTAAGCTCGCTTCAAATCTTTCATTAGGATATACTGAAAAAGTTCATTAAAATGCAACGCCAATGCCATGGAGTGTATTTAAACATGAACCTTTGTGTACTATTATAAACTTATTGTTAGATAAGGGAAGTTATTATAACCTAATACGAGGAAAATAATGTCAGAGGTATAATGGTTAAAATTAACTCATCGCACAATTACATATATGCAAAATTTCTACGGATAAGAGCAATTAGTAATTTAGTATAGAAAAACAAAATTATCTAAACTTATGTTACAAAAATTAAGTTAAGGCCTAAATTTAAGTTAAGACTTGAATGCTATATCAAATTTGTTATTACTTGGTATTCACAAAGGCGCAATACATATGACTTGTATTTATATAAACGAAGATGGACGTGAAACCAAGCTAGCTATGACATTCGCATATACTATATATGTATGCATAAATACATTTGTATAAGAAAGATCAAAGAAAAAGAACAAGCACTTCCCAACCTAAATAGTTGTGTTAGGGCTGTAATTAATGTTTCCAAATGGAAAAAAGGCATGGAACAAATAAACAGAAGGGAAGCATAAAATATTCGAAACTGTAGTCTAGAAATTAGTCATCGAAATTGATAATACGGCCAGAGATCAAAGGGATGTGAGAAGGGAGGAAAGGAGGAGGGAGGGAGAGAGAGGGAGAGAGAGGCAGAAAAGGGAGAGAAGGAAAGAAGGAAAGAAGGGGAGGGCCGAGTAACAGCGCCATCCAGCTACCAGCAGTCGCTTCCCGAATCAAGTTTAAACAAATAAAGGTTTGCCTCAATCTCTTGCTCTAATCCGAGCTAACGTTATTGGTTTCGGTCGGGGAGAGGGAGGGAAGGAGGGAGGGAAGGAGAGAGGGAGGGAGGAGGAGAGGAAAGGGCGGCCATTCGAAGGATGAGCGTGTGCGTGAATCTCTCTCATCTGCCTCACGAAATGAAACGCTCAGCCCTTCTGCCCCCTTCCCACCCTTCAGCCCCTCCCACGTACCCTGGCCTGGAGCCACTTGGTACACGGGGCCAAAACACCGCCCCTTACCACCAAAATAGAAGGAAGGAATGGAGGGAGGGAGAGAGAGGTTTGACTTTCGAGTATTCCTCTCTACCATTCACTCTATTTTATATCTTCTCTTGCCTGCAGGCGATGCGTCAATCCGTGGACCTCCAGCTCTCTCTCTCTCTTTCTCTTATACTACATCCCATTCCGCCCACACGCTCCCCCATCCCCCTCTGACCTTACCTCAGCCAGGCCCCTCCCTCGCTGCGTGCAGCTCCCCTCCGTCCCTCTCCCCCTCCCTCCCTCCCCCCCTCCCTCCCTCTCCCCCACCCTCCCTCCATTTACATGCTCTTCCTCTGCCGTCAAGCCATTCTTCCTCCATCAAACTGTCTCCCTCGAATCAAAGGGTGCTTTCTCAATTCGGAACGAAATGTATACACAACGAATCACTGTACGGCCGACTGGAGTGACCCCATGAAGTCAGGCATACGAGGAGGTTCTTATGGGACTACATCGATGGCACTTCGATAAAGGGTCGATGGACTGACGTTATATTGGTGTTTGGAAGTTCAGAGGGGGGGAAAGAAACACGGAGATAGAGACAAAATCTTATGAAATCATTAGGCAGCTAAGTAAGGAGTACCTACATATAGTAAGTCTCCGACATGTACTTTGCATGAGCCGTGGCGAGTTTCGATCGGCCACATATAAAGTTAACAGTCGATTCGTTCGTACATGTCTAATTATAGTTTATTTAGTAAGTAAAATCGCTGAGAATTTTAATTCAAGAAAGACAACTTGCGTGTACTGATAATATTAATCGCCGATTTTTACACTGGCAGGATTGAACAGTGTAGCGAAAATGCACCCCCTAATATATTAAATATAATGAAATTTTTTAACCAAATTCCAGTTTACTGAAATTACAACAAATTTTTGTTTTAAGGATCGAAGCTTGCAATGGATTTCCATGAATAGAAGCAGTCGTAAACTCTGGAAATCAACGCGAGACCTCGTTTTAATACGTCTTAAGAAAAATAAGACCCCTCTGTGTAAAGGGCCGTTAAACCATTTATAAGACTTAAATGGAATTAAGACATACGGAATTCCCATAGCCATGGGATGCGTAATAAAATTTAGGGTTCTTCTTACATCTTAATTGCGCATCTAGAAGTTCGACGAACACCCTCGGATGCATAACCTCCTAACAACTCTCATTAATGGATATATAGGTTTCAGAGGACAGAATAATACCAGAAAATCACGTCAAATCAGGTTGTTATAATATATTAAAATTATCGCTCTGTCTCTTGCCTCCGAATAACTTTAAAAACTGTAAAATTGCATGCCGTGACTTTCATTTATCATTTTTCTCAAGCCTCATCTTAAATAAATGCGTCAAGCATGATATTTTATATTAAAACGTATTTCTTCGTCTTAATACTGTATTATGTGGAAGTAGGAAGTTTATTTGCTCCATTTTCAGTATTAAATTCTGATATGGGTGTTTTTTTTCCTACGCCCCTTATATTTAATCATTCTGATCCCATTACATATAGACAGAAATAACAAAAGCCCTCTCTCAGAATACGGGACGCGCTGTCAAAAAAAAACCGAGAGCTGTAACAATCAGACGCGGGCACTTTTCGGTCCCCTGCCGTTTCATTAGTTGCGCAGTGGGAAATGGTGGTCGAGAAAGGATGGAAATCTCCAATTTTCGACAAAAAATAATAAAAGAGACTTGATCGTTTAAGTGAGATTACGTGGAATGGTTTTGAAGGAATTCTCATTCCTCGCAACCAAAAAAGAAGAAGATTGGGGATGGCGGCCATTGGCGAAATCCGCGTTAATCCCCATGGAGAATCAAGATCTTGCCTTCGCAATCCTTTTCTGCTAGAAACTCATTTTTTCAGGATTCTTTGAAAGAAGGCATCAATTATAATGACTATTGCATTCGAAGCATTGTGAGGCTGATGGATTTCCATAATTCCAATATCCTTTGGACGACGTTTGTAAAACTTTTATTTGGATCTCGTCGAAATACCGCAGCGTTTTAAAACGATAATGGGCCCATTTTACGAAGTTACATTAATTAAAAATTTAACAAGTCGCCATTTATCGTTTCCGTTCACATGCATTGCGTCGATTATTTCTATTTGTCAATGAAAGAAAAACCATTTCAAGTTTTTCAAAAGTGACCGCTATTGCATTTCTTATAAATGTTATCAAGGCCGCCCTCATCCCATCTTGATTTAAATCTCTTGCAAAGGATCTCGTAGTGTAATCGGCATAATCAACATCATTAGATGCATCAATTCTAAAGTCTCCAATCTTTTAAGAATAAATTTTTGGCGAACCTTGTTTAAAGCCATCCGAACGCTGTCTGTATATGCGCCTTAAATCATTAGAATAAAAGAACAAAAATTATCCGAATGTCCAATTATCCTAACCAAATTTTAAATTGCTGCACCGTTGCATGTTTCTTAACCCTTACGCTGCGACTTTCGGATTTACCCCACCATCTTGGAAAAAAACTTTCTTTCGATACTCTTGCATTCGAGATGCCTTAAAACACTCTCCAAGCACCTCCCGAATGCTAGGTTTTGCCTAAATATCGAAAAAATGTGTCTCATCCGCTTTAGCATTACCCTCTTGAGCGCTCGAAGATTAGAAATGCTATTTTTTTTGTCTTTCGGCGAGATTAGGACAAATGTCACAGCGCTGGCGATGGCCGGAAATGCATTTTAGAAAAATCTGTCAGGTAGCTTTTCAGCATCGTTTTTGGCTCTTCGTCAGTTTTTTTCACACATCCGCTTCTCAGCATTCATCTTGGATTTTTTTGCTACATTATAAGATGTTATTGTATTCATAATAATGCCATACTTGTTTTAATAATTAACGCACTTTTTCTCATAATATTGTGACTAAAATTTTGGGTATATGGAATGCGCGCGGTATTGCGCCCACCGACCATTAGCGGAAAAATTTCACACGACTACCGCACCTATTCGTATTATAGATAAACAATTGCGCTTTGTTCATGGGCATAACTTTGATTTTGGAGGACCTATGCAAGTAAACATTTTTGGGCCCCCATCCATGTAAAAAAATCGTTATAAAATTATTTTATATGATTTTAGTTTTAGATTTTTTCGACATTTCAATTCTGAAAAATTTTCTCTCAACTTTCGCTTGCGTGCTACGGGGTTTTCTACCGAAATCGCGGTAAATACTTTAATCTACTTCTGGCCAAACATGTGCGTAGTTAGTTTTTTATTAACTTTAATTTTGAAAAAAGATCTTTCATTTGATGACACGGTCACTGGCAATGTCAAATATTCGTATCATCAAAGCTGCACGTGCATTGCTATAGATTGATTCGAGTATATATCCAATCATTATTAAATACAATAGTTCCTTGGTGCCCATACAAATTTCGATTTCAACTTTCTAAGCAAAGTGTGTTGCTATCGAGAAAAGTTCGTCACAAATTTCGTCAATAAATTTCTTATAAGTTTCTATGAATATTTTTTGATATCTTGTTCATTCGATGTAGCGAAAGTCATCTAAGCATTTTTTGCGGGGCCCCCAAAATGCTAGGGTCCACCCAGGCACTGCGTGGGTCTGCACCCTCCAAGTTACGTCCTTGGCCTTTTAGCACCTTGGATGCTAAAATTGTGCATTTATTTTTTTAAGCTGACAGTTGTCCATTCTCTTTTCCAATTATCCAAATTTTCTATTATCTGAACTACCCTTGGTCCTAATTAGCTCGAATAATCGGAGTTCTACCGAAAATATTTAGTCAGTACCAAAAAATGTCATAAATCTCAGTAATTTTAATTAAAAATTACCAGATAAAACCTGTAATTTACAGTTATACGTTATATTTTGATTATCCTTGCATATTGGTGCAAAGTATCACTCTTTCTTTTGAATTAAACACGGACAAATCTATCTTACGAATTAAGCGTCGTCACGCCAAGTCAAACGCGTTTTGCAGACATCGCTTCTAATCTGAGGAATTTTCTCCGCAATTTCATTAGAAAAAATAGGTCTTTTTATGCCTCAAAGACGACGACGTCTCGCGAGAGACGTGAACTCTGAACTCGGAAGCATTTCCTACTAAGGCGCGCTCAAAGCATCGCCGCACTTCACCCGTGAGCGTATCGCGTGTCGGCGGAGAGCATTTCTCCCCCCTCCCCTCCCCCCACACTCCCTCTCTGTCCCTAACTGTTGGCGAGGACAATGAGCACAATTGATACGACACACAGAATCGCGCTCTCCTGGCTATGCGATCTCCGCGGGTGGAATTCAGCAAATCGGCCGATGACGCCTCCACGGAGCGTCCTTTGATGCGTTGCGTGGGAGGATGATATCACGCCCCGCGCCGTACGACCCGCATCCCTCTCGGCCGACCTGCAGGGTCGGAAACCGCAGAAAACTCGCCCACGGAGGAACACCTCCAGTCGCATTCCGCTCCACTCCCAAAAGGACATTCCCCTCCCCCTTTGCCACCCCTCCCCCTACCTCTTCTCCACCCCTTCCTCGCCGCTCCCCACCTCCTCCCCCATGGCAATAAAGGTCGCGATGCCGTTACGCGGGAAATGTTGCCATAGCGACAGCACATGCAGCGGTAAGATAACCACCTCCCATTCTATAGGTGAGAGGGAGAGAGAGAGGAGAAAACTATGGGAGAAGCAATTTCACACTCCCCTCTCCTCTCTGACCTGCTCCTCCCCCTAACAACACAAAAGCAACTTCCAAAAGCTCCCATACCACTTGAACATCCACCCCTCGACCCCTCCGAACTACCACACCGACCCGCGCCATACCACCTTCCCTTCTCTTCCCTCTCCAAAAACCCTCTCACTCCCTCTCTCCCCTAACTCCTCCCCCTCTCTTTCTCCACTCCACTCGTCCTCACACCCCAAGGAGGTTTTAGCCGCTAATATGACGGTCGGCATTCAAATTCCCAGCTCATCTCTCTATCTCTCTCCCCCTCTCTCTATCTCCCGCATACCACGCCGCGATTTCACGGCACAAACTCTCCCAGAGTTACACTCTCCCGCCCCCCCCGTCACTCCTCCCACTCCTTTCGCCTCCGCTTTACCATCCGCACCCCTGTCACTCTCTCTCTCTCTCTCAGCAATATCTCAACCGCCACTCTCTCTCCTTTCATGACTTTTCTTCCAACTCCCTTCCCCATCTCCACCTCCCTCCCATTCCCCTCTCTCTCTCTCTCTCCATCCAACGCACCTACACACACAAACTACTAATCTTCCCTCACTGAAGACCATCTAAGTCCTCTTGCGCAGTTTCAGATTGGATGGCGACGTGGCTGTTGGTTCTCCCGCATTGAGTCCATGACTTGTCCTCCTCCGACTCCATTTCTCTCTCTCCTCCCTCTCTCTCTCTCCTAACCTCCCATATTTCTCCGCCACCTTTCTTCCTCCCCTCTCACTCTATCTCTCTCTCCTCGGAATTCCTAATATTCGCCTTCCAGGAGCAAGGCTGAGAGGAGAGCGGTGAATGTTGGGCCTCTCTCTTTCCCCATCCGCCCCTCATAAAGCTTATCTCCAGCCTCTCCCTCCTCCATCTACTTCCCCCCCCCCCCACCCACCCACACCCGTTTCAACCCCCATATTTCCATCCCCTTCCTCCCTCTTTATGATGCTCCCATTCATCTTATGTCATTTGCTGGTCCACGCGCGAGGGCGCCGATGATGTAGGTGTGAGTTTCCCAAGTATTCAAGCATTTAATGAGATGCCTAAAGCTACGGGATTATTAGTGCGAGAATATACCAGCCGTCAAAATGAGCGGCAGTACGTTTGCCATAATAGATTCTCTTCAGCCTTTGATAACGCGTTTAGGTGCCTCGTAAGTTGTCGACTCGCGATCTAATTTTAAACGTCGGTTTTTGGATTGAAATACTTTAATGAAAAGTTATGGGCGTAATTATATGTATAATAAATTATATGAAGTCAGTAAAAGATGGCACCTTGGAAACACATAAAATTTCTAAGTATAATTCTGTAAAATAGTATCAAATCCTGCATGAGATTTGAGTTTTAAAAATCGCCGCTTTTACCTCACGATATATGTCGCATTAATAGTTTTTCAGGTCTCGTTGTAAGGATAAAATTTTCTTTTGTTGGAGTAACATCAAATTACTGCAGGAATTAAGAGAAGCTCGATGCAAATAAGAAGAATAGTCGAGGCAAAAATTATCTCCAAGCAGTGAAACAATTACTCTGCCGACAGTTCTATTGCTTCGGAAACGGTCACTCATGCTCGCTAGAACGACAAATTGTGAGGGAAATTAACCGTTGATAATTTTCATAAATGTTGCCTGAAGATTAATGAATTTGGACAATTCAAGACATTTTAGTACGAGAATCGTGGCTAAAGCTTAGTTACCCTTCATTTTTCAATAGCGATCTCTAAAATGTATCTTTGACCTTTGACTTTGGTACTCCTTTTTCGTTACTCCTTGGCGTAATGAGCAACAAAATCTGACCCTTAATTGTGTAATTCCATAATAAGGTTCTTTTCAAAGTAAACGGCCAGTAAATATCATAGCGCGATGCTATTTTGTTGTTATTCATCACCTTGTTGTATACAATGGTTATCTGGTTCATCTATTCGACTCGAGTCATAAGATGAACCACATAACTAATTTTTCTTTATCTCTTTTTATCGAACAAGCTCATCGTAACATGGCGTTTTTCTTTTATTTCCCTGTTTGTGTCGTCGAAGCAGTCTTTTAATAGCATAGCTTTCTTTTCGTCATAGAATGCATTTATAAGGAATTAGTTCTTCACAGAGGACGAACTAGTTTTCCTGGAGACGAACCAGTTATAATTACGAATGTCAATAAGGAATTAGGACTGCTGATTTTAGGAAGCATGAAATCCTACTCGACTACCACTAAATAAGTATTTTGACATTACACTTTATTCCAGCGTATCATTTCATAAATTGGAGACGGATATTTACACTAACAGCATTCAAAGAAATGCAAATAGTTTTATTTAAAATTTCCAACTTTTATCAAATAGATTCCCCAATCTCGATCCAACCTACATTTAAGATTTTTTGGCGGATGAAGTAAAACGCCGTTCAGGAGGAAATTTTTGATAAATAAGTCACCGCGATTCAAATACGCGTTAGATATTAAATTTACCGAGTGCTCTGTCACTTTGTGGAAGCCCATATAAAACAATATTTTTTAAAACTGAAACTACTTTTTGCGAAATGCTGTGTCTAATTTTTTCCAAAACTATTGCCAGTAATACGTTACTGAGAAATATAATGATCAATGCAGACGCGTCTTAGGGAACTACATATTAATATGTCTCTTTTTAACATAATATTTTTATAAATTTAACGATCAAGATAATGATTTCAGAAAGTAGATTCTGAGTTCGCCATCATACTAGAATTCCATTTCAAGAACCAGTTTTTTACGGTTCGTTTCAACGATCAATAACATTAACTTCATCAACCAGAGTTAGTCAAATTAATGCGTGATGCTGCATGTCCTATTTCATTTCGCCATTAACGGCGCTTCGGATGGAAAAACAAATCATCTGATTCGGCAATATGCATTTTTTACAGGCGACAAAGACATTTTTCCGTCAGCCACTTTCGGGAGAAAAGGCTATCCCAAAAAAAAAAGACACAACCTCCGTGAATTTCGCATTTCCAGCATTTTATAATCCTGTCGTTCGTCTCTCAACACGTAATAGGCCTACAGAGCTGCAACATATGCACCGGGAGCTGAAATGAATCTCAGTAGAAGTAAATCTGCTGGTGACTGCATATATCGAGGGGTATTGTTGGGTTTATTGGCGTACTTCATTCTTCCGAGGAAGAGCAAAAGCGAGAGACATTGCTTTTATGTCTTGTAATCCGCTCGCCTACATGCACTGTCCTTGGAAGCCACAATACCCTTTGTTTATTAATCTGCTATCTACGTATTAGGAAAAACCGGAACGCATTTTTTCGTCTAGTAAGTGACTTATTGCGACAAAATGAAACCTTTCCTTTCTCTTTCTTGAGCTAAATAATAAACTTTAAGCGATATGTATCGATCCTTGTTTGTTTATGCAAGTAATCATAAATATATAAGTGTAATTTGAAAATCAAAATTCTCAAGAAACTATATGATATTTTAAAAATATGTTTGATAAAAGGAGCAGCCATTTCAGAAGTGAAAAAAGACAAATAACTTTGTGACAAATTTTACTTTATAAATGGCAGTCATTCATTAATTTTTCGCTGAAAAAATATATTTTTATCAAAATAATTTCTTATTTTGAAATAAATTTCCTTTTTTGAAAACCAATTGCCAAGACTTTCCAAAAAGTAAGAATAATTAAATGCAGATAAGGAATAATAGCAAGAGATGACGAGACACATCACGTTAATGACATTCATGATTTAATTTTGTCAAATAACACAATAAATTTACGAATATACATATGATGTCAGTTATAAGACCTTGAATAATGTTGCCAATTGAGACAATTAAAAAAAAATAATTAATTATGATAAACCATGGTACTGAAACACCGAATCACACTTGAGTATAATACATTGAATTGTTTCAATCAGAACGTGATATTTATATTTTTAAGGATATTTTTCAAATTATTTATTTATAACAGAATTTGGGCATCTATCAAGAGGATAAGCATGATCTAAATGAATTTTATGAATGAGAATTGACTGTAATATCTTGTAGTAGAATAATGGGATAGTATATCGATTTATTTTTGTCCAGAGGTTGCAATTCTTAACTTGACTCTATTTATCAGATTTCGTGGGAAGTGTTTTTTTGTATTTTCAATGTATATCTTACTATTGGAGGTTCAGTAATTTATTAATTTTCAAATATTCGAACGAAAAGATAATAAATCTGTAAAAGTTTTACTACTGCTTATAAGAAAATTGAAATTTTGCATTGTACCTGTAGAGTAATAATTTTAATGTTAGCGCAGATGAAAGATCGTTTTGAATCTGAATTTACTTCCGTTGGTTTCAGTTATGTTTTTAAAATGTATTTTTTATATTTTTGGAAGGTTGAAAAAAATTCTATTCAATACTCTATTTTCAATTTTTCTATTGATATTTCAGTTTGGTTATGTAAAAATCAACACTTATTCTTTTGTTTGCATTTGGTTAACACAAAAAACAACATTAGGACCGCTATTTGAGCGAGATGTATTTTATAGATATTACATATTCCTAAGATTTGTTTAATTCCCAGAATTTCGAGTTATAAATGTTCTGCTTGCAATTAATTTCACAAATGAGATTTTATTTCATTCTATTCTTTCATGGTTGAATCAGACACTAATGGCTCACGTAACTTTTTGGATCTTACTCTGTCCCATCGGAACAACACGCCTACGTTTGCTATTTATCGGAAACCCGCCTCTACAGACCAGGAGGGCAAGTCTTGAAATTTTCGTCACGCATTAACGATGAATTTTTGTCGTTAAGATGACGTCAATCGATGAGTTTTGTTCGTACGACTATATGAGCAAGTCTTGAAAATTATCGTTATTAACGACATCATTGCTACGATAAATTATCATCGAACGCGTAACGATGAGCAATGAGTTGTCGTTAAATACGTTAACGATAAATATTTCTTCGAGTTAGTTTACAACTAAAAATGGCCGCGTGCAGACGTTTGCATTTACTTGTGGGAGCCGCTGCAGAGGAAAGGAAGGAGGGAGCGATTCCTTCGTGACCGGCAAAACGCGTTTTATTTGCTCGAGGAAGATTTTCGTTTAATATTTAGTGTTTTAATCAAGAAGTTGCGATGTATGTTTGCGATACGTTAAGGCCTCATATAAAAGCTACGAGGAAATCATTGCTGCTCATAGAACTAAAAGTAAATAGCTATAGTGGTTATTAATAGTATTCGTGGCTATAAAGCATTTTCTTTATGAATGGTTAATATGACCTGCTATTTAAAAAATTTTAATTTTAATAATTTCGAGTAAACCAAATAAGTAAACAAGGCAGCGTTTAGTGGACTGAATAATTTCATTGGTTTAAGTATTTGTTATCTTATTTCTGGAAAGGTGCTAACAGCGTTGAACTTTTTAGCTACTGGCAGTTACCAGAGGTCAGTTGGACTGAATTTGTATTTGGCTGTCAGTCAAAAAACTGTCAATAGATGTTTAATAGAGGTGAAAAATACGGTAAACAAATACATGCTGAAAAATTGGGTGATTTTACCGATGTCAGACTGAACATACAGCTATTAAAACTGAGGACAAAATTACTTTTAGTGCATATAACATATTTTATATTTTCCTCTCATTAATATTTTTTTCTTCGACTTAAGATTTATGGCAGAATAAGATTTTCCTGTGGTGATTGGAGCAATAAACTGCACCCATGTAAAAATGAAAGCTCCAAATTTAACAGACATAAATCATCCGGAGCATCTATATGTTAACCGACATGGTTATCATTCAATTAATGTGCAATTGGTAAATAAGATTATTTAAATAGTGTTTCAATTGTTAAAACTATTTTAAGGTTATTAATTTTTTTAAATCACAGATATGCGACTATGGATACTATGGATACCCTGGTGGTACGCATGACTCCTTTATTTGGAGAAGTTCTAATGTTAACGAAGCATTGAAACAAAAGTATACTGCAGAAAATCTTAATGCTTGGCTCCTAGGTTAATTGCATAGTTATACGCAAAGTAATTACTGCCGGTCTGTAGCCAAATCACTTCACTCGAGTATGTTGTTCATGACGGGATAGCGGATATCCACTACAGAAATGGCTGATGACACCCATTTTAGATGCAGCTCCAGGAAGCCCAGAGCAAAGGTTTTCTGATGCCCATGCAATGGCTCGTAATTGCATAGTAAGATGTAACGGAGTGTTAAAAAGCAGGTTTAGGTGCTTGTTATCGGAAAGGGGCTTGCATTATAGCCCTCAAAGGGCATCATTAATTATAAACACTTGTGTAGTGTTTCATCATATCTGCAAACATTACAGTTTGCCAGATGTTGATATCATTGTGCCAAATGAACAAAATAATGCAGAAGATGCGATTGAAAACTTAGGCCAGAGAGGTGACAGGGATAATTGGTTCAACCGAGGTGTTAATATTAGGAATCGAGTACTACGAGCAAGGTTTTCCTAAATTTCTAAAATAAATATTACATTTTATCATGAAACAAGTACTTTATTAAAAATTATTAATATTGCAAAATTATTTAAAGAAATTGTTTGTAAAAACTGAAAATGTTTCTACTATTTTAGAAATAGCATTTGCCTGCTTCTCTGGTGCCTCTGCTTTTCTCCTTTCAGATTCATTAATGTCCCCTAATAAAATTTTAATTCCTGAAAATATTTTCAATTTTTTCTCCTCCATAACCCTATGCTGCTCTGCTTTTTCTTCTTCTAATTTAGCAAACTTCTCAGTTGCCCTGTCATATGGAGTTACTCTTCCGCCTGCTCCGCCATATGACAGTAATTAATTTAATTTAACGATATTATTAATTTAATATAAATAAAATATTTTTATATTTCTTGGGAAAATAGCAATAGATTAATGATTTATAACCAGTTATATGCCATGTAAATTTACCTTTTGATTTAAAAAGTCGGCGACTAGCATTGAAAGAAGAAGGAATAGGAGGGTCAGGAGATTTATTGGTCAGGGTGATGTCATTCTCATAGTCCTTTTCTTCATGCATGGAAGGAGATTGTTGGGGAAGTAACACTTGCCATGAACATGATGGCTGTGGGTCATCAACTTCTAATGAATAGATTCTCCATAAATTTTTTAAAATTGTATACCTACTTATGTTACAACTGAAAGCTACATATTATTATTTATACCAACCCATTTGAATATAAGATTGCCCATTCGCAATAATTTCTTCAATCTCTGGCGTTTGAAGTTGTATTGATCCCTTTTGTTTAGAAAATACCAAATTGCATAATTCAATAAAACTAGCATTCAGTAATTTCAATTGAATTCTAATATTTAAAAATTTTCATCAAAATACCTCAATCGGTGATTCGATACAATTTTCTTCTCCCAAAGCAGAACTATTCCCTATTATTTCCAGGAGCCTTTCTTCTAAATGTGTCAATTTCTCTTTGAGGGCTTCCCCACCCCCTGTGCCTCTCATATGTTTATAAACTCTTAAACATTTTGCCCTAGTGGCACATTTCCAATCAGCCCAAGTCTGAGGGAATATAAAAAGACGATTCAGTTCTCAATACTGTTATTAAATAGTGTGTGTGTGTGCGTGTGCGTCTGCGTGCGCGTGTGCGTGCGTGTGTGTGTGTATACACATACATACATACATAATTAAATAACCAAAATTACAGTCCACGATTAATAGATGCATTCCAATTATAAACAAACTCCATCGATGAATCAACATAACTAAATCCACAATTATTCCCTTGTTTATAACATTTACTCTTCTATATTTGTTCCTAAAGAAAGTTCATGATGTAGAAATGAACTAATGCATTATAGTACCTATGCTACATTTCAACTAAAATCCTCCAATGGTAATTTGTGCAGCACAAAGATTCTTACTTCTGCTTTCTGATATACAATTGATTTGAGTAACGAAAGCGAGAAACTTAATATTGACCTTTCTCATCAAATCATTAACAAATTTCAATTAGCAATACAGTACTAATCTAAATGGCTTACTAGAGAATAAAATACTACCATCTTATTAGAAATTATAGTAAATTAGTACAATATACGTAACACCTATTGAAAACATTTTAGAAAGATGATCCTTAAAGTGATTTCGGGAAAGATTACATAATAGGAAATACTATTATATAAAATCTTGCTTGTTCAATAAAGATACATAAAGGCGTATATTTTGCGCATTAACTGTAACCTTCTTCCACTTATCCACATCTCTTGCAGGACCTTTCCCGTCGCTATCTAGAATCGCTGCCAATTCCTCCCAGCATTTCTGTTTTGTTTTAGAAGAGAAGGTAGCTGCGATTTTGCCTATACGGAAATACTTGTGGCCTGCCATATACTCTATAAATATTTCCTGCTGCCTTTCCGTAATTTTGGATCCTCGAACTTTTCTCTCCATATTTATTATTCCCAATATTATGTTATTATTGTGAATTGGCGCGTGCGCTTTATGTTTGCCAGATGTTTTATTTTTCTACCTTCGTTAGCAAACCAATGAACGAAATTTTACAGTCAGTCGTAACGATATATTTCAAGACTCGCAAAAAAGTTCGGTGGAATGATCGTTCGTTATGAGGCTAACAAAAATTTCGTCAATAACGAAACCGATAATATTTCATCAAACCGTAACGAAAATTTCAAGACTTGCCCCCCAGATCATCCAATCACTTTTCTCATAAACACGCTACTTTCCATTCTATGATTCACCGTCTTCTTAATATTTCACCCTCTAAATCTAATTTACAAATATAACTTAACACCATCAAGCAGATTGCTTTTTAAAATGTCTACAAGACTCATATAATCGATAAAATTATTACTAAAAAACATAGGTTCATTCTTTCCCAAAAAATCGGTTCTTTCCCGTCTAATCTCCTTTCTAAAGCCCTTAGCTGGCGAAGACTACCATTCCTAGGAAACATTTAATATAAATTGCCCAATCTTTTTCCTAAATTTAACCTGAAACCTGCTTTCTACTCCGCAATTACCTTTTCTAAATTATTCCTTAACGCCAAAGACATTAAATGTCTTTAAGGAGTGGCGTATATAAAATTTCTTGTGATGATTGTGACCAAACTGGGAGAAGCTTTTAGAAGAGTATTCTTGAGCATAAGCGGTGTTTCCTATTAAAACTCGAATTCCCAATTTTGGAAGAAACTATCAAAATCGTTACAGTCCGTTTAACCCTAAATTCCTCCACTTTGAGCTGGAAGGCCGCAGACTGGATGCCTTAGAACATTTAGAGATCATAAATTTGAAGGATTCTTTTCTTTTAAAAGAACTCTTTTTCATAATCAATCTTCTCTGTTAATTATTCCAATGATTTTGCGTATACTTTGAAACTTTGTCATTCATTCGCCCTTCCTTTCCTACCCCTTCCCTTTTTCCCTAACCGTCACTTAAAGCAACATACGATGGCTTTCCGTTTAATCCCTCCATTTCTTTCTCCCTCCCCCCCCCCCCACTTTCCTCCTCCCTATTTATTGAACTCTTGGATACACCTTTTCACCCGAGGATGCTACGATCGTGGCGAAACCGGTCATGTTATGTTAAACATTCCGTGGAGAATACATAGTTTTATTTCATTTGTGTCAAGAGTAAATTCCACAAAATGGACCCTAAACTTATTAATGATATAAGTGGATGCTGTTATACCGATTGTATCTTTTCTTCTCCACTGTTCCTATGACTTTATATTTTGAAGAAAGTTCGTACAAATACTTTTATGTATGTTCTCGCTCAACATTTTTGTTTTTCTTTTTGTTCATATTAAGTTCAAATTTTATCTCATTCTTAATAACATAGCACAAATATTATTTATACTATCAGTAAAAACTAAATACACTAAATATAAAAAACTTCAATTTACTGAGGACTCTATTAATCGAGAAATCATAAATAGCGATTAAATCCTATGGCCTATCATGTTTTTATTTCGAGCATACCATTAACTCTTTCCAACACTACGCACAGGTTTACTTTATTAATCTCTCTTGAATATACTTCGCTTTCATTGATCTACATTTTAATACTACCTTCAAGGATGAGAATTATTTATGATAGACCTGAGCAGTGATTACTTCTAAAATGAAGTTCGGCATCAATACAATTACATAAATCAACACTTCAAAACGCACTAATGCAAATTTTATAAAATATGCATCATTACTGCCATCAAATAGTGGATTCCGTTTTTGAACAGATTTTAGCCTGTAATATATTTGAAATAAATCAAATTTAGCTCACTTTTTGTTCAGGAAATTTATGAATAAAAGGCCATCGTCATAATATCGTTATTCACCTAAATTTAGGTTCGTAACTTGTTCTCAAACGATGGGTATTTTGAACTCAAAACCGAATATCAGATACGGCAAAAAATATCAAGGGCATGTCGAATATTGTGAAAAAATATAATTGCATGGTGATACGCTATATGGAAAAGGCATTATGTTAGCTTGGTTTCTTTGGCGATAAAATTACACGGTGTTCAATGTGATGACGATATGATCAAAATCAAATGAAACTTAGATGACGCACACGACGAAAATCATGAAAAATTATATTAATAAACATAATAATTAACGAATCTCAGAAGGAAAACAAAAAATGAACAAACGGTCCCACGCAAAGGTGAAGCAGAGAGTTGGAGAGAAGAAAAGAAAGGATGGAAGGAAATTGATGGAGCGCAGTGTTGGTGGATGTGACGGACGCGAAAGAGACAGGAGGAGGGGCCTGGGAGAGGGAATAAATTCGACAGATTGGAAGCGAAAAGCGATGACAACCAGCAGATATCGAATACTGATAATGGCTAGGAAGAGAGCCTTCGATATTTTCTTTTGCTTTAGTAGCCATCCGCGAATATATCGGGCTTTTGCGAACACACGATTCATCTCGACGCTAACATATTTTCAGAAATCGATAAAGGCCGTTTGGAATAACTTAAAGCACAAGGTGCACCGCGAGGATGCTGAATTTTCAAGAAACAATTCACTCTTAAAGAATTATAACAAAAATAATGTTCAAATATAAATATAAAAATATTTCCTCCGAACATTGTTATAATTGAAAATATTACGTGTATTTCCAATATTCTCCTCGACTATATAAAAAGGAGTTTCGTATTCATTTTTATTATTAATAGGTATTAATTTTTTCATTTTAATACAAAAATTGATGGATTAAACCGATCCGAAGATCCTATGCACACAGGCATAAGCTGTAATGTTGGGAATATTTTTTCTCGTTTCAAAAAAAAATTATTCCCAACATTAATACAAAAAGGCCATTAGAAATGTTTGTGAAACGTTTAGATGCTCTTAGCCCGTTGACGACATATTTTTGATAGTTTTCATTAAATATTTTCTATTGGCACGATATGAATAGTATGATTATTATTTAATGTAATGAAAATACCCGAAATCCAACACAATTTAATGGAATATTTTTTCTTTGAATGATGCGCCTACATTCGTCAGTTATGCTATGTACCTTCTTATATGAGCGATCATAAAATTTCGATACTAGCAATACCAGTTCAAATGTACATAACTATTCAATTAAAATTAATCACCCTTGCCTTTCAATAATAAAAACGGTGGCATAAGCAGGACGTCGCCGGGATTCAAAATAAGCTCCCAGTGCGATTTCCGATTCGTTTGATAAGAGCCCACTACTCCTTTTCGCACCTCTTCCATTATTGGCCAAAAAGGCAAGTTCCATCCTTGCTCAAGTCTCTTAACGCCTCCCCTACACGCCCACCCATCCCACCCCCCCTCGCACGCCCCCCTCGCACGTTCTCCTCCCATGCCCCCTCCACCCCCTCCGCCGCCGCGCCACGCAACACCATCTCGGATTATAATACGGCTGACTCCACTGCGAGCACGGCCCTATTCTCAAGAGTCCAATAGGAATAGGGATAAGGGAGAGAAAGGGAGAAGGGGTGAAGAGTGATATAAAACATCCCTCAGCCCCGTTCCACCGCCTCCTCCCCCTTCTCCCTTCTTCGCACACGCTTCTTCGCGTCCTTTGCCCTTCCTCCCACTCCTCCTTCGCTCTCCACTCATTCCGCACGCTCCCTCCCTCTCCCCCCTCGATCCTTCTTCTTCCCCACCCCCCTCCCCCCGATTCCTTCGATCACCCACTCCTAAACCCCTTTCCCCTTCTCCTTTCTCCACTCCCTTTCCCTTCCCGAGTCTCCCATTTTTATCGCCATTTTATTCCTTGGCGCAAGGACCGCTAAGAATCGGGTTAGTTCAAAATTACCCTTCAAAGCCGTTGGATTTCAATTTCAGCTATTCCGAAGAAAAGGAGGGAGCTTGTTGGGATGGGGACGGAGCGGAGATAGGAGGAGGGAGAGAGGATCGGGCGAAGGAGGGATCGAAAAAGGGAAGAGGCTTTTGATGGGTTGTGCTCCTCTTTCTCTCTCCCTCTCTCTCTCTCTCTCTCTCTCTCCCTCTCGGGGGACTAATATTACAGATTTGGATAACGCCACTCCCCGGCTCTGCCTCCTACCACCGCCGCCACACCCCCATTCCGCCCCCCTCCCCTCCCTCAACGCTCCGAAAACCTCCGGGTAGCTTAGTGGATCCGAGAGAGGACGATTAAGCGCGTCTGTAACTCTTCTTCGTGTAGTTTCCGGAGGACCGGTGCGTGAGCTCACGTCGCTCGGTTATATATTTTAATTTCGGCGGTTAAGAGTGCGCGTCTAGCGGTTGGACCGAAGGAGTAGCAGCGCTCATCTTGGCTACCGATCAGGAAGATCCCTTCTTCCTCCCTCCGACTTCTCCCATTCTTCTCTCCCCCCCCTCCCATTCCCCTCCGACCGCACCGTCCTCCCCACCCCTTCCTTCCTTCCTTCTATCTGGGAGTCGACATGGAATGAAATGAATTTCCTACCCACCGTCCCACATCGCCAATTCCAGTCTGAAACGCCCGGAAGGTACTCTCATCCCACCGCTCCCTCTTTCCCGCTCGTTTTCCTCCCTCCCTCTATTCCTCCTCCCCCTCCCGACGGCCCCTTCGATGCGTTCTCTCTCTCCCTCTTCCAGTCGCACGTATGCTGCCCCGCTCCCTCCCTCCATCCCACGCTCCCAAACTCACCCGCCCACATCCCCCACCCCTCCCTCCGATTTCAATTTCGGGGCAGTTTCGCTAAAATTCGTCCTTTAATTCGACGGCTTATGCATTGTGTTCCGCGAGGGAAAGACTCGGGGCTCTGCGCATTCGGATATGGAGAGGAATTTGAAGGGAATAGTAAAAAATGTCAAAAAAATACAAGCATATACATATATCTCATTCTGTGCCTCTTCTTTCGTTTCCCTTTTTCCCTCTTCTTTCGTCGATGTCTCCTTCCGCTCTTCCTCCGCCTCCAATCGCGATCCCTCTAAAAGATCCCCTCTTCCCATTTCTGCGCTAATGCCAGATATTACTCAGAACGCGGAATATTAGAGACTATTCTCCATTAGATGTAAGCATATCCTGCCGACAAATCAGATTTTCAACGTCATTTGACATCGTGTTAAAAAGATAGAAGAAAATTTGGCCAATATGCCAAAAAATGTTTGGAGACTTTAACGAGAGATAGAGTAACTTTTAATAAGACTATCATGAACATAGAAGTTAATTTGTTATGGTAGATCTACAGGGGTTTTCGGAACGCGTGCAAGCAGAATAGGGGATGAGAAAGGTTTTGAAGATGAATGGGCACATGAAGGCTAGAAGGAAATTTAGGGTATCTGAGTGAGATATCGACTTACCCGCTATAAATAATCTACTGATTAAAATATCGATTTATTTGGTCTGTTCGCGAGATTATATTGTTGCTCATCTGTCCGAATAGGTTTTCATGCGTCTTTTTCTACCACGCCTGTCGTCCCACATTCTCTTCCTCTCTTCGCCACTTCCTCCTTTCCTCCATCTCCCCCCTCTCCTCCACACTTCGACCCTCTCACTCCACTTATCTCTCCACTCCATCCGACCATATTCTTCTACCCCCCTCTCGCATCCTCCTCCTCCTTCGCACCCTATCACCGCACTCCACTTTACGCACCCGTTCTACTACCCTCCACTCCATCGCTTCACTCCCCCCCTCTCATTCCCTCTCTCCCTTTCCTCCCCAACGCAACGTTCCTCCCACCACGGCTCTCCACTTCCTCCAATCTCCATTCAAAGCGATCCGGACGGAATACATTCGTCATCAAGCTGCTCCCCATATAACCTTTTCCTCTATAATGCTTCGTAATTATGTAGTCAACTTTCGTTGCGTAACGATTTACTTATAATTTAAATTTCGCTTCATCTAAAAAATAATAATAATTACCAAATATATCGTTTAAAAGCTTTCCAAAGATTTATTGGATACGAAACGCATTGCAAAATCCTTACAAATCGAAATAAGAAATGTCTATGGAAAATAAATTCTTTTCCATGGTATATTTAAAACATATTTGATGCAGAAGGTACTTCTGTTTTTCTTTCTTTTTGATAATCTATATACTTAATGTTTTCATAACATAAAACATTTTATAAATAAAATAAAACGTTACAGTCACTTAGTGTAATTACTGGTCAAATAAAAAATATCGGATCTGCAAAATCTGCCCGAAAGAAGAAACGCGTTGGCTCAGGAGATCCTTTCCTTCGATTTTTGTTCCACTTAATGACGTAATATTGTTCCTTTTTGCTAAATAAACCTTAGGTCATTATTTTCACAATATTTTATTAAATGTATAAATTGAAGTAATTTCGTCACCTTACAATTAGACTGGCATTTCTCAACATCAACCGTTTTGAGAGTGATCTTTGAACTTACTCTATTGTAATATTTATTTTAAACGACTATTTTCTGCATTTCTTACTCCGTTGCTCTACCTTATTACATCCTTCCTCTTTTGTTCCTTTCCTTTCTCCATCGGCGGCATCTCACTCTTCACTTTTCCCAATCTCTAGCTCCCCTCCCGCTCTCTTCCTCTTCCTTTTCCCCAGTCCCTTTCACCCCATTCCTTTTCCCCCTTCTTTCCCTTCCCCCCTCTTTCCCTTGCGTATCGTATCAATAGGGCCAATTCTCTTACTTTTCCCCGTTGCTCCCGGATTTCCAAATGGATCCCTTTTCAATGCAAACGATTGTTTCGATTCCATGTAATCATCTTTCTTTCCTACTGAATAAAGGGATTCAAGTTTTTTCGCCAAAAATTATGAAATATATATTTCGCAAAATCAAGTTTATAGCAATATGATCATGAGGATTTTCCCAAAAATCCGACCTCATAATTTCATTTGCATAAAAAGGTGGTTTGCATAAAATGCTCTTATCTTGTACCCATATTTTTACTGACGTGGCATGAAAGTTTAAATAATATCAGCCTAAAACGTAATATTTATGTATGTGTTAGAATAAATATTCCAATTTGGATACTAGACATATTACATCTACTCCAAATTTAAAGCTAATATGTACTGTAGAATCGTATAGCTTTTCCTCGAAGCAGAAGAGAGGAGGAAAGAGGATTTTTAAATAAGTCACGAATAACGTTTTCTGTCTTTTAGATCAGAGTTTTTCAAACTTTATTAATTGCATACTCCTATGAACCAAATCAGTCAAGTTAATAGTATATAATTGTTGCACAAAAGAATCTATTTATTTAAAAATGAACAAGTCGACATGTAAAATTAATGTGATGATGTGTCTGCTCTTCACGACACAAAGTTTCAATTTCAGGGGCGACTGAAAGTAGCTTCAGTCTCAAATCGGCCTCAACATGCAATCTTTGACGGTGCACATTTATTCTTGATTGAAGTTAAGAATGAAAATCTAGTTTCACACAGATATGCTGTAGGAAAAGGCAATAATATTTTAGAGCCTTTTTCGACAGTTCCCCATACTCACTAGTTGAAACGAGCTAAAGGCAGTTTTTAGAATTTGACTCTTATTTCGCCGCCAGAAGTAATATCCAAGAGGCTCTCCTCCTCACTATTGTTAGATGTGGGATTGGCAGACTTACTTCAATTGAATTGCACACCTAGTCGTTTGAATTGTCCATTCCATGAAAATATTCTTGAGTTTGTTTCATAAGTCGTTCCAAATGCTCCTTAATAATGGCTATCGCCGATTTATTCAATGATCAGGTTCGTGTTTCCAGAACCGAAATCCTTTATGGTTGTTAAAAAGGTTCTCCCAGATTACAAATTTTGGAGATAAACTAACCAATCGATTTGTTGAGGTGTACGCATAAATTTATTTTACACTTTTTAGTGTATTTGAAGAGTTTATATTTTTAAAATTACTTTATTTTATTTATTTTAATGTATGTCCGTCCGTCTGTCTGTCTGACCGTCCGTCTGTCCGTTCCCCTTTTTATCTCTTGAATAGCTTGTCATAGAGAAATGCTGTAAAGGTCGTTTTGTTTCTGATAACCAGGAGATCCCGGGAAAACTATTTCATTTACATATCCTAAGTTCGACTCCAGAAGACAATTATATATTCTCATACTAGAGAGCCTGTTACATGCTTTGCATGTACAACACTTTCCATTTGGCCATTAAAAAAAATTATTGTTTGTCATTTGCTTTCAAATGTTATTAATACCAGCAAAACCTTTGAAATCGTACATTACGAAAAGGATTTCCCGCTAAACAACATTATCTGTCACTATCTTATTATCTTATTATTAGCTGTCTTTCCTATCGAGAAGTAGTTTCGATTTGAATTTTTAAACACTTGAATTTTATTGATAGCTAAAACTGTGTAATTAAAAATCAGCAAAACAATTTATAATGTGTTCAATTACTAAAATCTTTTGAAATAAATCTTAAAGGAATAAATATATAAACTTTTTAAGGAAAGTGTTAATTACTTACCATTAAATAAATTAAAGAGGAACTCGTCTTAACTTAATCCATAATTTCTCTTCAACAGACAAAATGCTAGTGTTTAAAACATATTTTGAACTATATGGAGGAGCTGTGGAATTTTTCAAATTCCAAGTTTGTTCTATTCTATTCAAGCTATCTCTATTCTAATGAATTTTAAAATGCAAATATGAAAAGTCATACACCAATCCCCATTGGTTGGCATCTACTCTAAAGAGATAGTATTTATTTGCCGTTTTGATGAGTACTCACAATCAGTTCCATTCGGAAATGTCAGAAGAGTTAAATTACCAACAAACGGGTATTACGAAAATGAAACAGTAAGGAAGTTACGAAGAAAAATCAAGAGAAAATACATACGAGATATAGACGTTCTTACGAATAGTAATGTAGAAAATCGTTCGTATTAATGGAGATGCTTCCTGTTGCTTCCGGCCTTCCGGTACGTATCAGGGTCGCGACACTAAACGTTAGAAAACGAGGACCGTCTAAACGTGACGCCACATTACCCCTCCAACCCCTCCGCCGCCTCAGTGCGTTTTGGTAGCACTTCCCATTGGCTCCTAAGACGGTCCTCATTCTGTAATCCAAGTGCCCGTCAACTGGTACGTATGTGCTCGAATTAAATAAAACGTACTTTGTTTATACTCGTTGCTACGAACAACAATAATAGTTTGTTTGTAGTTGTTGCTACAATAAAAGTTCTGGAAAGGTGCTTAGCAGTAATAAAATATATGTAGGTAACATATAATGTAACCAAGGTATATAAACAATAACGTCCCGATCTCTGATTGGCTGGCCAGTCAACCAATAAAAACCTGGCAAAAAGTTCGCCGACAATTACGGTAATACAATATAAGACTAGAGAGCCTGTGACATAAATCAACAATAATGTAGTAAATAAACAAAAACTCCTTCACCGTAAAAAGGAAGAGAATACACTCACGCTGCAGGTTACTGGTAAACACCGTCGCAGGACCTAAGTCAAAAGGAGACACCCACACGCAGAAACAAAGAAAAGCCGCTCACACAGTAAACACGAACCAAAAAATAAAAACTAGACACCGATGTTTCGACAGCTACTGAAGTGACAGCTTAGCTTAGGATTTTTTTATTTACTATTTTATTGTGTCACCGTGTCTCGCAACCCTCCCATTTCAAAAATAAATGTAAACAAACAAAATGACGTAATATCGTCATGAGGCTCTATTTTAATATTATAACTGTTTAAAATGTTTTTCGCTTGACTTACAGAAATGAATTTAATTAATTTTTTAAACGATACTACAATAACGAATAAAATGGTTCCTTAATTCAAAGGGGAAAGGTACACTTATTCTTCAAAAAAGATCGAAATCCATGTAAACAAACAAAATGACGTAATACTGTACACCCAATACTAGCAATTGCCCGTCGATAAATCGACTGGTTGGTTAGATTAAATATTGTCTTGGTGGTTAGCCTTCTGTCACATAACTATGAAGGTCAGCGACTAAAAGGTTTATTTCCCTCTACTAGCGTCTGCTAGGAGCGCCACATTATTTCCCACAGCTTCTAATGTCCGCTACCAGTGCCAAATTAAAGTTAAAGTTAAATCAACCACTACAACTACGTCGAGCAGAGCTTAGCCGGTCACACAAAACCTCAATATCTCGTCAACGGTTTGACCGATTTCAATTTTATCATTTTTCTGCAAATCTGCAGATTGAGACGTTTAATTTGATGCATCACACGTTAAGGTGGTTGTTATCTTCGCTTTAAAAACCTCATTTTATTACGCTATTAATATATAGATTACCATTCGCTCAAATGAGGTGGCCATGGTAACTGACAATTCTCATTATTTAAAATTAAAAATCGCGTTTTTTCGTATTAAAAACAAATATTCCGGGAAATTCGCAACGTAATTGAATTTTACAGTAACCAAAATGAACTTCTTTCTTTTTCCAACACAACCGTTTAGGTACCGACTTCGTATCTTGATTTTAACTAATTTTAAAATGCATTTGTATCATGTCCGAAACTGATTCCAATGCTTTTCTTATGGAGTGCAGGGGTGTCGAAAAACCCCCCCTTAAAAAAAAATATTTCACGTTTCCGGTTGCATTTAGTATCGTTAAAGAACAGGAGACTTCCACATCACAAATTATAGATAACGAAAATAGTCCAAACAGCGGCTGAGATATAACCTTCCCATTAGGCTATAACCAACCTACCAAAAAGTTCGCCTACGACGATTACGGTATTAATCATCGTTCTATATAGACGTTTCTTACAGAGGAGGAGATAACATATAACATAACATACTAGTATATATAAATGAAAAAAGGAATATTCTCGGCGAATTTCACCACCTTTTTCCTGAACTAAAGAAGCATCCAAAAAATTCCAGAAATATTTAAGGATGTCTGTCTCCACTTTCGATAACATTTTAGGGAAATTGTCGCCTAAAGTCGTTTGTAAGTGGAGTAATTGTGTCAAACAGGATCTAATGCTTCTTTCCCCTATGTTTTCGTAGGAGATGAGGCCTATCCATTAATAAGTAATTTATTAAAACCATATCCTAGAGCTGATCTCACTGAAGAATGTGAATACTTCAATCAGAGATTATCGAGAGACAGAAGATGCGTTGAATGTCGTTTTGGCATAATAACTTCTAAGTTCAGAATTCTTTGGAAGCCAATTGAAACATCGCCTGAAAATGCAGATAAAATTACATTGTTTTAAATGGGGGCGTCCATACTCAAGCGGCGCTCATAGCTGCTGACCGAGGAGAGATAAGCGATGATAGCTGCGATGACATTTAAATTTGTTTTCTCAGCTAGTAAGTGCTGATAGTCGAGACGCGCGCGCGCAAACAGTAAAGGTGAAAACACGTTAAGCACTGTAGGAAAGAACGCCTCCAGTTAAACATTTCAGGTAAGTAGAAATATATTTGAAATACGTATAAAATGCATAATTACATCTAATTTTTTATAAGTATTTTATATTTAACAGTTTATATCTTTTAGAATGGAAGTTGACAAATTAATAAATCCTGTGTCATCGCGATCGCTTTTGTGGAAACAGGACGATCCTAACCACCACAATCGTTTCATGCTTGACAAAGCATGGAACGAAATTGCAAATGAAATGGGGACTACAAGTGAGAAATAACTGTAATGGGCAAAAATTTGTAAAAAATGTGAAAATTTCAGCTTCCTAGCTCATCCCGTAGTACCTAAACAGTTATCTAATTGTTTAAACTTTAAGAATTTTTAACTGTCAAACAAATTAAAATATCGAAATTTGTATAATCCCTATTTCGTTATTTTAGGAATTCTACCTATAAAAAAATTTCAACTGCATTCGGAAATTTATAAATCTTGAAAATTTGTTTAAACAATTGCGAATTTTTAGCGGCCGCATTGTTGCACTTTTTCAAGATTTCCGTTTTTTCTAGTCGGTTTTGCACAAAATCCTACCTATGAAAAAAATTTCGAATCCCCAGCTTATCTGGAAGTGCCTAAACATTAGTATCCTCCTGTTATATGTTATCATTATATATCGACGTCTCTTACAGAGGAGGAGGATATAACATACATATAACAGGAGGATACTAATGTTTCCAGATGTGCTGGAGATTCGAAATTTTTTTCAACAATGCGGCCGATAAAAATTCGCAATTGTTTAAACAAATTTTCAAGATTTATAAATTTCCGAATGTGCTACGGAGTTGAAATTTTTTTTGTAAGTAGAATTCTTAAAAAAACGAAATAGGTATTATACAAATTTTGATATTTTAATTTGTTTGGCAGTTAAAAATTCTTCAAGTTTAAACAGATAGATAGCAGTTTAGGTACTATGGGATGAGCTAGGAAGCTGAAATTTTCAAATTATTTACAGTATAGTAAATTTGCTCAAATAAATTTTTCAATTTTACCATATATGTATTGCAGCGGCCGTTAAAAATTATTTAAATTTAAATAATTAGAAAAATATTATTTTATTTCTAGAAGTGCTACAACTTTAAAATTTGGCTAAAATGTGTAGCATTAGAACCTTATAATGAAGAAAGTGTACATTTTTTAAATTGCGACATTTGGAGATTGTTTTATACTATAATTCTTACATGTGGGAAAAACGAAAATCGCTGCAGAAATGAAATCTTTAGAATCAAAAGACTATTTGTAATGTTGAAATTTCTGTCTCAAAAATGAATTTTCATTTAATGTGAGTTGAAATGCTTGCAGTATGCAAGCACCAACGACTAGTCTGTTATATATATGTTATATCCTCCTATGTAAGAGTCGTCGATTTCTAATGATAACATATAACAGGAGGATACTAATGTTTAGGAACTTCCAGATGAACTGGAGATTCGAAATTTTTTTCATAGGTAGGATTTTGTGGAAAACCGACTAGAAAAAACGAAAAATCATGAAAAAGTGCAACAATGCGGCCGCTAAAAATTCGCAATTGTTTAAACAAATTTTCAAGGTTTATGTATTTTCGCATGTGCTACGGAGTTGAAATTTTTTTAATAGGTAGAATTCTTAAAAAAACGAAGTATGGATTATACAAATTTTGATATTTTAATTTGTTTGACAGTTAAAAATTCTTAAAGTTTAAACAATTAGATAACTGTTTAGGTACTACGGGATGAGCTAGGAAGCTGAAATTTTCACATTTTTTACAAATTTTTGTATTTGAATAAATAAACATTTCAATTTTACCATATATGAATTGCAACGGCCGTTAGAAATTATTTAAATTTAAACAATTAAAAAATATTAATTTACTTCTAGAAGTGCTACAACTTTAAAAATTGGCTAAAATATGTAGCATTGGTACCCCATAATGGAGAAAGTGTAAAATTTTCAAAATTGCAACATTTGGGGATTGTTTTAAACTATTATTTTTACATTTGGGGAAAACAAAAATCGATGCGGAGGTGAAATATTTAGAATTAAAAGAATATTTGTAATTATGAAATATCAGTCTGAAAAATGAATGTTTTTTCAAGGTGCGATTAAATGCTTGCAGTATGCAAGCACCTTCTACTAGTATGTTATATCCTCCTCTGTAAGGAACGTCTATATAGAATGATATACATCTACATCTACATATTACCATGCAAGTCACCTTGACGGTGGATGGCAGGGGGTGCCGCGCACCAAGTTCCTAACTAATTATTATTCACAGTTATCTATTGTGGTCACGTATTGTCCTAGGGAAAAATGACTCCTTATACCTCTCCGTCCTACTATCTATTTCGCGAATCTTGTCCTCATTATCCCTCCGTCCGATATACGTTGGTTGCCGAATAATATCCTTCATTTCATTTACGAATATCTCCGACCTATATTTATCTAGAAGTTTAAGTCTCGCCTCTAATCTACGATCTTTCAACGTTGGCCAACTCAACTCATCAATGAGTAACGTAACGCTCTGTTTTTTATCGTAATTCTTTTTCACGAATCTAGCTGCTCGCCGCTGTATTTTTTCTAAATCCTTTATGAGTCCCCTCTGATATGGATCCCAAACCGCTGCTGCGTATTCCATTTGAGGTCTAACCAAGGATAAATAACAGGATTCTCTCACCTTTTCCGTGCTTTTCCTGACTATCCTACGCACAAAAGCCAACTTCTTATTTGCCGCACCTATCACTCGTCTTATGTGGGTGTCCCAAGACAGGTCACGATTCAAGGTTACCCCGAGGTATTTCACGGATTCCGAAACAGGAATGCTCTCACCATCTATCGAGTAGGTAAACACGGACGATGGGCTTCTAGATTGGTACCCCATAATGGAGAAAGTGTAAAATTTTTAAAATTACAACATTTGGGGATTGTTTTAAACTATTATTTTTACATGTGGGAAAAACGAAAATCGCTGCGGAGGTGAAATCTTTAGAATTAAAAGCCTATTTGTAATGATGAAATGTCTGTCTGAAAAATGAATGTTTTTTCAATGTGAGATGAAATGCTTGCAGTATGCAAGCACCAACTACTAGTATAATATAAGAATACAGGAATTTCGACTTTTAAAGGCGCAAGATTTATTTCCTTCATTCGTTAAAATACGTAAATATGGACCGAATTTCTCCGTTATTGCTTTATTCGACGGCTATCACTATAAAATATCTTGTTAATGCAATGTTTAGATGTTACACAGAAGAACTTGTCAGAAATACGCATTTCTTTTCGAAATTTTGTGGCTTTTTCGTACTCTTTCAGAGTGTTGCCAAGGCGACCCGCATTGTTTCCTCGGATTGAATTTGCGTCTATTAATATTAAGGCCGCTCTCCCACTAGGGCGACGCGACTACGACTTTTATCGAAAAGTCAGATCGTATGTGACGAGGCGTCCAGGCAACTAGACTTCCTCCACACCAGCGCGACGCATCTCCGATCAGCGTGGATGACGATGCAGTGCTAATGCGTTGGCACTTGAAGAGAAAACGGAAAACTAAAGGACAGTGGCGGATAAATCCATATACCCGAAACAATATTAATCGTCGAGTTTTTGTTGCTGCGAAAGAACTTTTAAAAGGCGATCGAAAATTTCAATCTTTTTATCGGATGCCTAACGATAGTTTTAACGAGTTGGTGAAAAAAGTTCACAATTATGTAGGCAGGGATAACGTTCAACTGCTTCCACTAACTTGATAATAACATGATCGTCGTTTTTCGTCATATTGGTTTGCATAATTTTCGGCCACAAACAAAAACAAGTAGGGGTTTTCCGTGGTACAGAAGTGTCCTTTTAGTCAAATTCGCCGTAGAATATTCGTATACTAATGTATTTTCTTTTAAGTCAGAAAATTATTTTTCCTCATATTGTCGTAACCCTGCTTTTTAGATTTGTTCTAAACATGTTCAATTCGTTTTCTCATTCTATATTCTCATACTATACTTATTTATTAATATGAAGATTATATATACTATATTTGGTTAAAATTCATGAGGTCAGTTTTCTAAAAATACGCATTAAAGAAATATTATTTTACTCTTTATTGTGGTAGCCCTGCTCTTTAGCTCCACTTTAAACATCTTGATTTCATTATGGTATGTTATACAAATATTATATAGGTACAAACAGGGCCGGTCAAGTGGGGGGTGCAGCGGATGCAGGGCATCCGGACCCCCTTTTCTTAGGGGCCCCCAAATGTTGAGTATAAATACTATATTTACATCTTTAAAAATTTTTTGCTTTTTATTAAATTAATTATCATTATAGCTACTTTATAATTATAAGTACATGTTCTCTCTAAGCTGTAACATTGATGTGTACAAAATGGCAGGTTTTTTTACATAGGGGTGCCCCAAAAACTTGCTTGCATCCGGGCCCCCAAAAGTACTTGGCCGGCTCTGGATACAAAATTTAATTGAAATCCGCCCAGCATATTCCTTTAAAATCCATAATTACTGAAAGAGTTTAATTTGTAATTCTGGCACCCCTGTTTGGCTGAACCGGTTCAATTATACTATTCTGGTTTTTTATATACATGTGTACATTATAAATATTAAATTTGGTTAAAATTGATGCGGACAGTTCAACAAAAATACATGCAAATAGAAATTTTATTTTTCCTGTGAGGTCCAAATAAAATATCCTGAAGAGCTCCAAACATATGTTGGAACAATATCGATGCATTGCGTTCGACCTGTTTCTCGCTGGTCTGCTGAAGAAAGGTCTTATCCTTTCTAATATCGGGAGCGTTCCGTGATATTTTGACGCTTGGATGAACTTTACTGAAAAGGTGCCTAAATTTCATTATCTGAAATATTTAATAGTTCTAAGAAAAGATATAGATCCGATATTTGCTTTAGAAAGGAGGAAACATTTTACATGAAAAGTTTCATTGAGATATTCTTTCCTGATCATTGTCTCAATGTACTACATTATATTTTCACAAAAAACTGTATTTCGGTCCGCTTTCAATGCCTTACAGGCAGTTGCTTTTAGAACGAGATGAAAAATATGCACAACTAGGACATTTTCACAATGTGAAATGTTTATAAAATCACTCGCTAGATGGTGTATTTAATAAATTTCGAAAAGGGAAGGCTTATCCACATTATTCATAAAGTAAAAAATGAATTATTTTTCAGCCCCGAGTTTATGACTGACTCGAAGTCCTCATATGACGAGGTACAGCCGTAAAGGGATATAGTTTTCGTCGTACGCTAAAGGATAAATAACATGGTCCGAGAAATGGCTTTCTTCCCGACTCTTGTGCCCCGGGCGGTCACCGGCGTAGCCCGCCCCTTGCGACGGTCCTGCAGATAATACAGCAACCACTCCGGATTGCGCACAGTGATAACGCAAATAACGCGTGCAATTGAAAAAGGTTCACCTGAGACGTAGCCCGAAGCGCCAAGCCTCATATGAACTTGTCCAATGCCATGTGATTCCAATAAAACGCATTTTATTAACTTTAGTGATGGTGGCATCTTATAAACCAGAAACTAGAAATCCTGGACCGTGCGACAGGGACATGAAGTCAAAATCCGGGACCGCGCCGGAATTTCCGGTGCGTCTAGTTACCTTATGTTAGCGTTATACTGTGCAGGGGTATAGAGAGATAGATTGTGGCGTGCCAGTGCACATGCAGTCGGTGCCAAGATAGAATTCATTAACATTACTCCTTCGGCGGCGTTTGAAAAGCATTTTCATGACAAAATTTGAAAATGTCAAACTTTAAAGGCGTCTTAAAATCTGTTGTGTCTGGTACGGTTGCCACGCCACGTTACCAAGTCACCGCCCACATACGTGCATCATGCAGAAATTAGCAGCTTGTAAATCTTGTACATAAATTCAAGTAACTATGTTAGAGATACTACCGAAATTATGACAACACGTTTCTAATTGCTTAGCAATAGTAAAAGTTTCAACATGTTTCTTAGCTGTGTTTCTTAGACCCGTTGTTTTTGTTATTCCTTTTAAAATACCTAAAAATTAGAATCTAACAAGATATTTGTCTATATGCCCAATTTATTGAGTATATTCTCGTGTGTATCTCAGTCACAAGTCGGCCAATGAGATACATTATTTTTTATGGACAAATATCACCTGCATCATATAGGCCAAACTTACACAAATTGCTCAGGGATAGATAACATGTAGGAACAGGTTAGGTCAAACAAACATATAATCCAGTAGGATAAACAATGACCTTAACTCTTGGTAGACACCGAAAATAATTTTCAAGTTCTATTGCTCTCAAAATTTGTTCAAGAGTACATATCAGTAACTTATTGTCTTAGCACAGCTGTCAATTTTGTAAAACCATAACTTTTGTTTCAAAATTCGTCATGATGAGCAGTTACTTGAGTGCCTGCATTCGTCTGGATGTTACTTATCACCGAAAATACCCTCTCGTAATGTGAATTGGTAATTGTTTGTAAACCAAAATATTCCGTAAATGTAATCATAAGACTGAAGATTGTGTCGCAAACCCTAAGTCTCCGGATGAAACGCGATGAGATGGCAACCCTACTTACAAAAATCTTTTACAGCTGCCAATAATACAGGGTGAAATCAAGTCGGTTCGAAAATGCTTTTAACGAGATGTTTGTGAAATCTAACGTTAAGTAAGGTTCGCGTCATTATTAACAAAAAGCGAGCTAACTTTAAACGTTCCTCGTCGAAGCAAATTTCCCAAATCTCTTCTCTTTATTGATGCTGCGTATATATCGGTGACGTTGATTATTCAATCACTAATAGATATTTACGACTACCTAACATGATAAAGTTTTCGAACAAAAGATCCTATTTTATGTCAATACATTTTCTTAATTAAGATTTCATCCAAAACTATCACAAAGAAGTTTTAATTATCAATTCATTACTAATAGTAAACTAATATTAAATACCGGGTTAAAATGAAATAAAGTACCAGTAAATTAAAATGAAAACATTTCGAGATATATGCGTTACCTAAGCGTTAATTCAGAATAAAAAGGTAAATGAACAAATCCATACCTCATTGTCAATATTTATCGAATCTTACAAAGTATGTCAATTATATTTTATACCTCGATGATTTTAAACGTTGATTAAAGTTACATAATTTTCCAGGCCGTTTCCTTTGGGCAACATGACGCAACACGAAAATAAGTTTGAAAGTATCGACAGCGTATTTGTTGCTATGCAAACAAAACAAAAATAACTCAATTGTGTGCAACTATTAAAAAACGCAATCACTATGCAATCAATGCACTCTCTCTTGAAATGGTGTGTGAAGTTGCTGCTGCTATACTTATTGTTAGTGTTAACAATGTTGTTATCCTATCAATATACAGACCCCCTTCTGATGATTTTATTGTTTTTATGAACAAGCTATATGAAATTTTATGTATTCTGTGCCTTCTTAATCATAGTATTGTGATAGGTGCTGACTTTAATGTTGATTTTAGAAGTAATTCCAATGATTGTAAAGATCTACTTAATCTTTTAATCAGCTTTGGTCTTCATGTCACCATATCTGACATAACGAGGCCTGGGGTTCATTTTGAAGGCTCATGCATTGATAATGTTGTAACTTCAATACAACATGATAGGTGGACTAGCACTGTGGTAAACACACTGCTGTCTGATCACTATGCAATTATATTTATTGCTCATCTCGAGGGTGTTCAGGCTTGTTTTAATCAGCAAAAGATTACAGTCAGAGAAATTAACAATGTCAGCATGATATATTTTTGTTCCCTTCTAAATCAAATTAACTGGTGTTATTTATATACGTGCCCAACCATTGAGGAAAAGTTTAAATATTTTTTTGAGTATTTTATGTTGACTGTTGAATTAGCTTTCCCATATATAAGAGTTAGAAAAACACTTAATCATGTAAAATGGTATACCAAAGAGCTACTGGATTTAAAGCACATTTGTGAATCACTTTATGACGTCTGGAGAAGTACATGCTCAACTCACATAAAAGAAATATATTACTCTTATCGGAGGAAATATAGGAAAGAGTTAAAATTAGCCAAAATCAATTATAACAGCATGATAATTGAAAATTCTGTCACAGAAATAAGGCCATGTGGTCCATAATAAACCGGTTATCTAATCAAAGTAGTAAGGCTGAATCTACAAAACCAAATTTAACTGCACAACATTTTAATGATTATTTTATTGACAAAGTAAATGCAATTGTAAATAATGTACCGCAACCTACAAAAAACTTTAATCTGTACCTAAACAATCTGGAAAGAACTGCAACCTCATTTGCCTTTGCCCCAGTCAAAATAGAGGATGTATATGGTACAATTTGTAAAATGAAAAATAGTAATTGCATGGATATTTATGGTATTAACACTACTATTCTTAAACTTGCTGCTACATATATTTGTGAAGTGCTAACCCGCCTTATTAATTGCTGTATCTATCATGGTATTTTTCCAGTTCCTCTTAAAATTGTAAAAGTTTTGCCAATTTTCAGAAAAGGTAATAAGTTCCTGTGTGAAAACTATAGGCCTATATCTATTGTGCCAATTTTCTAAAAAAATTTCGAGAGACTTATTAATGATCAAACGATATCATATTTTGAGAAAAATAATTTGTTTTCAGGATCTCAGTTTGGATTTAGTGCGAAACATAACACATGTGAAGCAGTTCTGACATTAATTAAAGACTGCCTTGCTGTTCTTGAGAAACAGGACCTGTGTCAATTGAAAATGTTTGATTTGAGTAGAGCTTTTGACACAGTTTCACATGAAATACTGCTAAAAAAGTTAATCTATTATGGATTTCAAGGCAAGGCTATTGATTTAATTCACTCTTATCTGTGTGGTCGAACCCAAACTGTATATCTCAATCAAACTCTCTCAAACTATCTTCCAGTTCCCCATGGGGTTCCTCAGGGTTCCGTTCTTGGTCCATTGTTATTTATTATATATGTAAATGACCTCTCAACAAATGTAATTGACAACATGGCCAAATGCTATCAATTTGCTGATGACTGTGGAATATGTCTTTCGTCGAATTCCCCGTATAACATGTCTATACTTGACACTAATAAATTAGAGATAATGAAAGACTGGTGCTCTGCTAACATCTTATGTTTGAATGGTGATAAAACCCAGGACATGAAAATTAGTTTAAACCCTAGAGATAATCACAATAGTGAGTCAATTAATTTTCTAGGGATACACCCAAATTCTAATCTAAATTGGGAAAATCATATTATTAATGTGGGGGAAAAATCTCTAAGGGCATTTTTATGATTAGGAGGCTTTCCTCCAGTGTCAACAGGGATGTGCTGAGAACTGTTTACTATGCACATGTGCATAGCCACCTTCCTTACGGAACTTTAATATGGGCCAACAACTCGTCATCCATAAAATTACTACTCCTCCAAAAGAGAGCAATCCGTATTATATGTGGAGTAAACTCTAAAACACATTGTAAGCCACTGTTTGTTAAACAGAAAATTATGTCTTTGCCATCAATCTATGTCTACCAATGCCTGCTATATATCAAGAATAACATTAGTATCTTCAATGACCATACCAATGTCCACCAACATTTCACCAGAAAGAGGCTTAATCTCAGAAATGACTACTGCAAGTACAGTAAGACATTAAATAGTTTTGAAAAGACATCAGTGAAATTATATAACAGTCTACCTACTACCATTAGGACACTTCCTCCAAATTTATTTAAAATACATATTAAACACTACTTGTTGGTTAATTGTTTATATTGTGTTGAAGACTTTTATAATATCAAATATATGTAATATTTTTGTAATAATTTTATAATGTATATATTTGTATTTGAATCTTGATTATATTATGACGAGGCAATACATTTGTATAATGTCTGTGCTAATAAAATATTATTATTATTATTATTAATATATACAATGCAAACAAAATACTATGTTAATTATAAAAACATTTAGTGTAGTATAATATAAATTACATTTTGATTTCGATGCTAATGCATCCATTTCTTTCTTATAACTTACGATAAAAACTATGCTCTTGATGCGCGTCTAAACAATTCGTGAGAACACTCATTACGATATTTATTATCACAACTCAAGAAATTGCATTGTATGCTACATAATAATTATTTAAGTAAACATGTAACGCTGTCCCACATCTAAATCCAATTTGGTATACAAGACTCCATGGCGATAACAACACTATAGTTGCTCTTAATGGAATCAAATGGAATTACAAACATGCCAGATTAGTTATATAATTATTTACGATTATTCCAAACGTTTCACATTCTCGAGCCTTAAGTTATACTGGACCAATAATAACGAACACTTTTGCACTCTAGGTGAAAGTTAACTGCTTAGAAATGGGAATAATTTTGAAACGAGAAAAAAAAGTCTGCTATAACCGGGAATCGAACCTGTGTCTTCCACTTACCGGCCGGAAATTCTACCACTTAACTATAGTATCAGATCAATTTTCTTGTTTCTGAAAGCGGATGTTTTCTCAACTTTACAGCTTATGCCTGTCTGCATAGGATCTTCGGATCACTTTATTCCATCAATTTCTTGCTTAGAAATATTTGAAGACCTTTAGAGATTTATCCATAAAGGTTAATAATAACATCAGTGTAGCATGGGTAGAAGTTAACAGCGTTTCCATTGGCGAAAATTATGGTCTGAGGCATGCAACGCTTTCCTGAGATTAGAGGAGATAGATAAAACAGTCCTCAGTGATATTGTCAAACTGGTACACAGGGTGGACTAAATGAATTGGACGCCAAAGATGTAGAAGAGTTAATTCAGTCTCACAGTTGAATAGTGAGGATTGGGAATAGTTGGAATATCACTGTGCTCAAATGGATACCGGGAATACTGATACAACAGAAATTCCATTGAAAAGAAACTTGAGCGCAGCAGTTTTGATGGAAATCATTACAATGATCCAGAAGACAATTGAGCTACTTTCTGAAAATGATCTGTACTGGGAGCGTAGCTGATCAGTAAAGATAAAAGAACTTGAACGTATCTCCTTATACAGGGAATTGCTTCGTAAGAGGAAGAGTTAGGCAAATAGCTGACATTGGATTCCCTTTTCAAAAAGGGTTGGTCAAAGTCAAATTTTTCCCATCACGATTAGTCATAAATATTTTATTTTGCATTTGTAATACCTAATTCAATTTGTCATTTCAAATTGTATTCAGTCGTGGTGCATATTGGTTTTAAATAAATTTTACTGCAATACATTATATTTGTCTAAAAAATATTTAATAACGCCCTCATACATAGCTCGTAGGTAAGAAATAATGCTGTCGGTCACGCTTCTCCATATATAGCCCTCCTGTTTTTCGGAACGCAACTCCCGCACTAACTGGGGTCTGAGTGCATATACAACTTCAAATACGCTTAAAATGACTCTCGATTTTCAATACGCTTTGTGTAAGGGAGAACGAAAAGACGACAAATGTATCGAAATGGTATGCCCTAGATATAAAAATGGAATCGCTGTCTGCATAAAAAAACAAAAAAACATCGATGGAATTCCCATCAATTTCGGGTTTTGGATGCTCAATCAAGCCGAAATTGTATGACGCAAAGACGAGGGCGAAAACATTCGATCGGAAATTTAAAGGAGTGAAACAAGAAAAACGCAGATGACAAATTTCCTATAGTGGGACGCAGAGATAAGTCTCATATTATAAACTCGACTAAAAAAATGCATTGGAATGATATTCAAACCTTTAGGAGTCCCTAATAAATGAATTATAGAATAGGTCATCGATTTTCCTTGCGAACCATTCATTTCGTTCCAATCCTCCACTATTGTTTATGTTTCTCCACAATCACGTGACCCTTTGCCGTGGAACATTTCGTCTCATGATGAACCCTCCTCTTGGAAATTTTGTTCTTACCTTTCTATAACCCGCTTATGTATTCGGTTTGTCCGTCTGTCCTTTCCGCCTAAACAAAGGCAGCTACAGACTTAGTTACTTCGCGAATCGATTCGGTACCCTGTCTCGTTGAGCACGCTTTCTCGGTTTTTCCGTGTCTGTGTAATTTTTTAAATCTTCATTTACAGTCAGCTTCAGCGAGTCTCCAGCCTGTCACAACAACCCAACGAATCAACGTAACACGTAAAACCCAACCTAACAAACCCAACCAGAACAAATCGTAAATGGCGCGAAGAAAATATGCGGAGAAAGATCTAACGCCTCCAGTAGGCGCGTTCTCGAGAAGAGTGCTAAACAGAAACGCAATGGATTACACCTGTACTTCATGCGCCTACTGAAGGGTTAATATGGAACGGTTTTCCAAAATAATTTAATTTTACCAGGTTCTCGTGAATTGATATCTGCCGCATTTTTCCCGGGTTTCACCTATCTATATACAATACATTTAAATAATATTTCGCTGGTTTTTAATGTTATATTTCGCTCTCATCCACACCTTTATAATTATTTAATCACAGTATATTATTAACGAAGGCCACGAAATTAAAACATTGATAAAGACCACAGAATTGGATCGAGTTCCTAGTTCAACGATCAAATCCGATTCCTCGTCAGTTGCATCTCGGTGAAAGCCATGAGTATTATAAAAAATTTCAGTGAAAAATGTAACGAGAATTACTTTTATTTCCGCGACTTCATTAATACACTTTCACAGAATTCGCGGAGAAACAAGATGCGGGAAAAACATTATGTTTACATGCAAAAGTTTCGTTATTAAAGAATTTGGAAGGTGTAAAAGGTGGTTGGTTAGTCAAGATGATGTTTATAGGCACGTCCACAATATTATCATTAACGCCTGCATATTTCTATTACCATAATGCAATACAAACCCATTAACTTTATAGGTCAATACAATAGCAAAAAAGGGGGTTAAAAAAAGATGAATGAATGCTAGGTCGAAAGTTATGCGCATAATTTTAACATCCTCCCACATCGATAGATACGACCACGATAATCAAATACCTGAAATCAATTGTAGCAAACATATTAAGGTTAGTTCAAATTAAGGGGTGCTTCGGGAAGTAGGGGGAGGGACACTATTGGGGTCGCGCAAGCCAGTTCTTACAATTTTGGTTTGTTCAAGGAGACTTGATAAAATCATAAGTAAAATCCATTTTAAAATAATTAACACCAGATAACTGCGAATATACTACGCCAAGCTCCTCTCTGAAATAAGTTATCTTGAAATGAGTACAAATTACTCTTAATAATCGACATTCATTCGACCTTATGAAAATCGGCTATGTAAGTTCATTTTTACTCTCACCCAATAATATGTATAGTGAATCTATTGTGAGTTAATCGAAAGTTAGTTGGATGTTGTTTTTTTCGAAGAATTGTAAGGGGATTATAATGGGAAATTTAAATAAATTACTGAATTGATTACCATACTCACCGAAATGCACACTTCTCGCTGCGTGCGTGAATTTTCCTTCCTCTGCTTTCTCCGCCGTCCTCACAGCAATAGACCCCAAGCTGAGGGACTAGATATTCAGTCAGGAGGCATTTTGGGTAATGAGGGAGTTTTAGAGGGGAAGGAAATAAGAGGGAGTGGTAAAGTGGAGGGAATACATACTTGTGTTGGTATATGACAGCCGCAAACTTTATGAGAAATTTCAGGCATCATAAAACTCTTTTATCGTGAAGTGTGACGGTAAATATTTCCTCTTGGAAGACTTTGGATATTAAAAAATAGAGAAATCGGTGGTTTGAGATGATTTCACAGTTTACTCGATTACTAGAATAACTTCGTTTCAAATAGGGATATTATGTCCTTCCGATATTAAAATAAACGGCGCAATATATATAGCACAATTTTTTTAATATACGTTTGGTCGACTGTGTACGTTTATAAAAGAAAAACGCTTATAAATCAAAGTTAACTGTAATTATCGTGTATTTTAATGCCACTGGTCGATATTTAGAAAATTTTGGGGCATATGGAATAGTTAGTATTATTTGTGACATCAGACTGTACGATTCGATGGATTTAAATCAAAAACCCTATAACCATTTTTGAGTCAATCGAATTTTGTTTCAAAATATCCTAGAATAAAGTACCCTTAATTGTTGAGCAATACCGTTCATCTCCTCAGAGTGACTATTATGAATGATATTATCCACAACTATGATATTTCAATCGATTTAGCTTAATCGTTTAGGCTGTAATATGATTTTAAGTGGATCGCGGTGGAGGCCTAGGTAAGGTAGCTAAGCGTATATTGTAATGTCCCTGGACGCCATATAGTGATTTTAAGGGATATATGGCTTAGGTAGTATTATTTCTGACATCAGGATCTACAATTGGATTGATTTTGATCAAATTATCTTGAGCCATGTTTGAGTAAATAAAATATTCCTAAAACTCACCAAGAATAAACTACCCTTCAATTATGAAAAAAGGTCTGCAAAATATGATATATTGCACAAATACGAGATATCATTCGATTTTATGTACGCGTTTGGGCTTTAGAACAGCGAACAGACAGACAGACGGCATGGCGAAAACCACTTTTATGGATTCAGGGACACCTAAAACGTGTATTTACATCAATATCTCGAAGTCGAATTTTGTTCACGATTACAATACTTCCTCAATATACTACGTATATGAGAAAATAAAAAGGTTGCGAAAATCAGATGAGTGTTTCGGCTACAAAGCAGCCATCCTAGGTGGTGATGCATCCATTTTCTTCTATGACTTATTTTCCCAAGCCAAATGATCTTTCTTTTTCCATAAATGCGGCCAGAATAGAATAGAAGCTCAATTTCAATTATTCAAAAATATATTAACTCACTGAAACAATATCATTTATCAATCATTCAAAATGATTTTATGTACTTATCTGTCACGAAAAATAATTTATGCATAAAAAACAGTGAAATTTGCTACAATAATATCTACGCGAATGCGCGAAACCGCGATTGTGAAACCCGCGAATATGGAGAATTGCTGTACATTGTTTTGCTTCGCATATACATAATTTTTGAAGAGCACAAGGCGAAATCACGATACTCTTCTATTACAGTAAAGTTGATTTCTATATTATTTCTTGGTGGTATTAACATTGTCAAAGCAAAATAAATTTAGTTTTTGTTAATTCTATTTTTCGAGCAAGGAGTTAAGCCTAGTTTTTCCATGTTTACATCATAAATAATCACTCCCTATGTCTGACTAATGCCGCATCCTACACGCTTCCCACTCACAACAAACTTCGTTTACCTCAGTAGATTGCTTTTATGTACAAGAATTTTAAGTATTCCATACTATTTACATATTTATGACATATTTACTGTATCATTATGTTTTATTTGGGTTAAAAATGATACTTATGTGTCACAAAAATTCCACCAAGAACATGACCCACTTCTTTTACCATTATGTACACGAACAATAAGATTTAGTTACGCAGTGCAATTTTCAGGAATACATCTCCTACATAAAGCGAGTAATTTCCTACTTGAATATTTAGTCTAAGACCTAAACGGAGAAAAGGAGAATGTTTTTTCTCACTTTCCCATTACCATTCCGAATATTCCTCCAAGGAAGAACATTTTATCGCCGATAGCATCTACAGACCGGCACCTGCATATTCCACAATTTATGCACTAATTCCTTAGAACTAATCAATAATGGCACGCGAAAAAAATATTTAAAAGCGAAAATGCTGCCCAGGACCGAATATTGGTTATATTCATTGAATAACATATTAAAATTAATAGACGAGTCCGAGACAACTTAAATTTTAACAACATCACATTATATTCACTATATCATATTGTTCCATCCGTTTTGATGGGAAAGAATGGCCGTTTTTACAAACGACATTTTATCTATCTTCATCAGTTTTCAATTTCTTCAGATGCGCTTAGTACCAATTTTTCCTCAGTTACTTATATATTATCCATATAGTTCTCCGGGTTAATTTTCGCGGAAATTCAACAGATAATATTGATATTATTTTGTTCTCACAATTTAATAAGCTATTTCATATTTTCGAGTTAAAAAATGATTTAAGGAGATTTTTGTCTGCGATAAAACGTTTTATTTTCCATGAAACATTTTGATATATCGTTTTCCTAATTACTAAAATTCCCGTATACACCAACAAGTTTTAACGTTTTACGAGGAATGTCGCATGCTCATCCATCTAAAAGTTAAATAATTATTCCGCATAATGTTCCTTTTCTGTTTAATTCTATGCTGAGTCACATATTGAAAGCCGCACACCGTATATTACGTAGATGGCAAAATAAATCCAGTAAAACACTCTTTCATGTGAATTATAAGAATAGAACCGTTTCACTGATAGATCCACCAAACAGATCGGACAACTCACCACCGATAACAAATGAAATAAACCTTTTAAAAATAATCTTTCGCCCCTCTTATCGCTCGTTGACGCAAAACAAAAGACGGACGCGATGATGCAGCAGCCGTAGCGAGAAAAACCGCCGCCAGGGGGAAAGGAGACTGTTGGTCGAGGCGAGTCTGTACGGCGCGAGCTATAGGTGTCGTAATGACGATATTTCCCTCTCTCGCCCACTCCAATATTGCGCTCCATCCAAGTCATTCCAACCACCCTCTCCCCACCCACTCACCTCCCACTCCTCATTTCCCCATTTGGGAATATTTTTATTTATACATTCGCTACTCCCGCTCAATTTGCCCGTCTCCCTCTCCTTCCCATCGCCTAACTTTCAAATCCACATTTAACTCCCCCTTCCCCCCTCTCTCTCTCGCTCCTTACCCCCTCCATCCCTCCCCTTCAGGCTTCCCCCTTTCGCCTCATTCTCACCCCCACCCGACGCCACTCTACATAACCCTTCCCCTGGAATATCCTCCGAACCTCTCCCCCATCGCTGATGATGACGGCGGAAGTGGCAGCCACCGCCATGCGTCACATCCGGCTCCCGCACCTCCCCCTCACACCCCTCCTCCCCTCACACCCCTCCTCCTCTCACTCTCCAGACTCACCATCCCCTCTCCCCCGCTGTCTCCCTCCCGGTCCACCGTTCCACCCCCCTCGACAGCCGCCGCACACTACTTAACGCTAATGCACATTTAATTTGACAGAAATTGGCTAATTCCTATTCATTTTGCGCGACGGTGGAGAAGGAGTGACGTAGGAATTCTCGTGAAATATTCTGGCGGAAGATATCAATGCAAAAGTCATGGAGAGGCTTTTTCGCTTTTCCCTCTTCATGTCTATTTTATTCACCGTGTGCTGGGAGGTGAAAGGAGGGAGGGAGTGAGCGACGGCGGAGGAGATTGGGCGGGAGAAGGGGGAGATGGAATGGAGTAAAGGATTTTTATAGAGGGCGGGAAGAGAGAGAGATCATAATGGAAGTCCCAACTCTTTTGCCAGAGTGAGAGAGAGATGGTGACTGGCGCAGGGAAAAGTGCGACAGAAGGAGAGTCTATGTGAGAGAAAAAGAGAGAGGAGGGAGGTGGAGGGGAAAGAGAAGTGCGAAGAAGGTAGGAATAGGACAAGGAGAATGGAGATCGGATTAGTGGAGGTGAGGCTATATGTGGGCTAGAACAGTGGTGAGCAACCTACGGCCCACTGGCCGTATGCGGCCCTCGAGAGCGTTTAATGCGGCCCGCGAAGCTATGATTAAAAAGAGATTGATTGATTTTCACTTACTTACATGATACCTCAGAATCTATAGTTAACGCCCAATTTAAAGTCTAATCTGGCCCACCAAAGCATTCACAACTTGCAATGCGGCCCGCCGAATATTTCACAACTACCAATGCGGCCCACCACGTAGAAAAGGTTGCCCACAACTGGGCTAGGAGGAATCGAGGGAGTACGTTGGAGATAAGGAGGGGAAGTTGTAATTGGAGAGAGGAGGGAGGGGAAGTTAGGGAGGAGGGAGAGTTGGGAGGAGGAAGGGAAGAAGGAGGGAGTAGTAGTGGAATGGGAGTGGAATAGAAAAAATAGGATAGTAAATGGATGGGGAAGTGAATTCGGGGAAGGGAATGTGTTTTGGGGCATGAGTTGAAGTGTAAGGGACTGGGAGGAGAAAGAGAGAGAAAGAGTGTGTGTGTGTGAATTGGAAACGAAGGGAAGGGAGAGGAAGTGGTCAATGAGTGAGAGAGAGAGGAAGATAGCTGAGGGTGAGGGTGGGATATAAGGGTGAGAGGTCGCTGGACTAGAGGATGCCATCCGTCGGAAGGATATCATTTATTAGTTTGGGGCCATATTGAATAATGGATTCGTGGATAGAAAGGATGGAAATAATTTAGGTTTATTGAATTGTATAACACCTTTGAGGCCAAAAGGGATCCCATTAATTACCACACCCTAAGCACAATCATATATGGAGAGCTACATGATGATATGGGTGATTCTGCAATATTGATAGTTTCCAAGAATGAAACGGTTGATGCCTCAGCTTTCGAACGTATGATCAACTTGTTTAAGCTGAGTGGATTTTAAATGCAATATGGCTGTGGTCGTTTATTCCTCCATCGCTATATAAATTTTTCCTTTTTTTCTCGTTGCTTACACTTTGTGAATAAAGATTAAGGGATGGTGTTTTTAACGTTTCATATAAAATATTCTCAAGCTGATATTATTCTTGTTGCATTGTTTGGAACAGATAAAATATGAAAAAATTATGCTAACATGAACTTCCTTTTTTATTTTTTAAAAATATATATAGCGGTATATATTTCTCTGTAAACTATAAGAAAGGAACTGAGATGCGATACATAATAAATTAGAAACAAGTAAAGGTATAAAAATGAATTTTTATAACCAACTTTTATATGGTTAATACTTTAATATGAATAAACTTTATAATATAATTATGATAACCTTTCTGCTTGCATGGACGTAAAAATTTGAAAGTGTCTACCAGCTGTTGAGTGATGTGGGGGTCACTTTATTTAATCTTTTTACAGTTGAATGGCAGACAGAAGTAATGAACTCAGTGGCATACGTAAGAATGTTTGGTATGAAAGTAGTAAGAAGTTTGATAATATCTTTTGTTTCATTAACGGAAATACTAACTTATCCATTCATATTGCTTAAAAATCAACGAAAATATACTGCTAGTCCAGAGTAATTCAGCTTTAGATACTAGTAGGAGTGAAATTGTTGAATATTTCATATTTTAGTTACCTAACTTAAATGACAAAAATAATAAATTGTTCTTTTCCTAACATCACATCAACCATCCATATAAAACCCTGTATAAATATCGTTGGCTGAAGAATTGCTAAGCTACAACACAACACTTTAAAATGTTTCATTAACATTTGTTCAAATTAACATCCTTAACAACAGTATTACCTATTTTAAATAGTGAATAAAGACAAAAAGTTATTAAGATAAATAAAAACTCACTATCAATAACAAATAAGATTAATAAAAACTCACAATTATTAGCAGAAATATCCTTTCAAAAAACGCAGGAATGCTCGTATCAATACAAATCCACATTAAAATAAAGAGGCCTATTAAAAGATTGCAGCATAATGGCAATAGTTTGTTTAATCTCGTTGCTATGATGAACGCTTGTCTTTCTTCCCACGTGCTTTCAAATGTACATTCATCGCAGGATCTGGTGGCCGAGGTGACTAAAACATTCTTATTACGCGATGGTGAGGGGAGGTCGGTCGAACCCCGCAAGCACCCACATATGACTGGAATATAAATACACGGAAAGATATTACTTTAATAAGACTACCACAATTTAAATTCAAACTCTTTTTGTACAGTTCCTTCATTTTCTTTATAGTTATGGTCCTATAATGACCACATTTTTCACAAATTCATTAATACCTCATCATGAGTCACGAATCCGGCAACTTTATTTTTCGGTAGTATTTCTCTTACAAAATTGTGAAACTTTTGTATGCATATCATTAAATTCATTTTAATGTTGAGAGAGGAAAGACAGCTGTACTGGTTTGCCAAACATAGTATGGGAAACTTCGTCAAGAGAGTGCAAATAATTTGCTGCACGAATAAAGTGACCAAGATGAAAGATTTGCATTATCTTGCGGGTCATTCTTGAACATGTCCGAGTATTATTAAAAGCGTGAAAAATAATTTTACTAAAGATAACAACATAAAAGAACACACGAATATTTTCCTCATGAGGTCATGATCCTGATGCACTTTATTTAAACCCAAATCGTAAATTTAGTCGATATTAATCAGCAGTTTGTAAAGTTTACTTTCTTTTGGTTTACCATCTACTGTATTCGAATAATCATAGCATTTTATAACGAAATATTAAAAGAGAAATGAGTTTCAAAGCAAATTACTATCTATTTATAAGCAACTCCCCTCTAATTCCTCAAAAGACCAATCCACTTCCAAGTTTTGGAGCATTCAATTAACGGCATCACAACTATGAAACAATCAGTTCTTTACAATTTGTTATGGTACTGTTGTCATACTCTACGAATCAAGGATGAAGGGCATATACGGACAAATATTCGTGCAACGTTAATCAATCAAATTTCCTATGGCAGGCAAGGCGAGTAAGAGAAGTTGAAATCCGAGGCGCAATATAGAATAATTATGTCAAACACATTTATGAAATATGACCACAAATGGAACCTAGTCCTTATTCGTTTCCAAGTATAAGCGACACTCAAAAGCTTTAATTTATGTGTGGATGGAAACGGGAGAATGTCTGCGTTTACTGTCGTTCTAATTCATTTTTCATTTCGATATGAAACAAGAAGACGCCTGAAATAATTGCACTCGCTAGAGCCAAGAAACAAAAAATCGAAAAGGAAAACGCGCTAAAATGGATTGTCACATGTTCGGGAAGGAAACCTTTTATTTTCGCGGAAAGGATGCATCAGTGGCATGAGTACTTATGTGTATCATTTTTCCCTTTTACTGCCAAGTATAAACAAATCAAAGACGAGAGAACGAGTCTTGGACGATTATGATAATATTTAACTTAATTCATTTGAAGCTTGTTTTTTTATTTTCAATATTATTGCTTTCAGTGGCAGTTAAAAATACTAAATTACTATATTTGTTCAAAAGTGTAGCAATATTTACTAAAAATAACTTATTAACATCGTCTCTCCAAAACGGGTGGTTATAGTTGGGATGTCCGGGATATAATTTGAAATCTGGAGAAAAAGTCTGCCATGGCCGAGATTCTAACACGAGTCTTCCACATTCATGGCGTATTTTCTATTACTAAACTATCGTAGTAGTCTGTGCCTTCCGTTTCAGCGCGCGGATGATTGCTTTTTGGGTCCGGGCTAGCCAAGCTAGTATCAACCAGCCGCAACGGATGTCCTCCAAGAGATACAAGGAAGAAAACGCACGCTATCTTAATGATGGGATTGCCTTGGTTATAAATTAATGGAATAATGGCTCATAAGATCCTTACACGAATGGCATATGCTGGATTTTGGGAAATAATTTGAAATCCGGAGGAGTGTTATAAATTAAGCAAAACTCCAAACCTCGACTTGAACTAAATGAGGAAGATGTTTTATTAATTCATGACAATGATTTTTACATAGTTTTCTTTCAAGTATTATTCCAAACATTAACTCATCTTTTAGCGATTAATTCGTCGACATCGTCCGTTTTTCAGGTTTCACAGGCTCTAACTAGCATACTTGTAATTTAACATGTTTTCTGAAAGCACGGCTTAAAAAATAAATTTCAAAACGCTGCTTGTCAGTTGCTGACAATAGGAGAGAAAAGCGCGTACGAATTATTATTCTTATGCCATTCATCACGCCATCATCCATTTAGGAATATATCAGTCATTTGTTTTTAGCATCGATAGCGTTCCGCGTCTCCATTTTCTTACTTACCAACGATCCATTCCTCCATTGCGGTGACGCTTGTCCCTCCCTCCCTTATCTCCCACTCCTCTCCCCCCTCTCCGTTCTCTCCCCCCGGGAAGCACTCTCTCCGCCGCCTTTAATTGTCCTCCTCCTCCCCCACACCCCTCTCCTCCTCTCCCCTCCCCCTCTCTCCATCTCGCGGTTAGTAGAATAATAATAATGACGGAAAAGAACGAGATTCCCTCCCTCCGCCCAACCCAACCCAACCCCACCAAGCCCCTCTAACGCCACTCTCCATTCCCACAATCCCCGGCGTTTTATTCCTCTTTCCTCGCCGCATTTAATCCCACACATCACTCCTACGCGGGAACATACCGTTCAGAGACGCGAGGAGATCGTCATTTTAAGTAGGACGAACCAAGACTGCATTTCGAAATGCTCACGGCAAACGCAGCAAAAGAGGGAGAAATAAAGTTAAGGGGTGGGAAAGAGAGGAGGAGGGAGAGAGGGGTGGAGGGAGAGAGGGGAGGAGGGAGAGAGAGGAGAATGGAGAGAGGGGGGAAAGGAGAGAGGGGGTAAAGGAGAGAGGGAAGGAGGTAGATAGAATTGGTGTTTTGGAGTGGAGTTGCGATGCACGCCCTGAGACAATGGACGCCATTTCGAAGCGGTTTGTGGTTTGGTGGAACCCTCCGATCGAGGAGGGATGTTCTTGAGAATGGAATCGCGTCGCGATGGGAGCGAGGAAGTGATTGGGAGGTAAAGATATGCGGATCTCGTATCATTCGCATTTTAAGACTCGAGCCTGTAATTGCCAGTGTTGGGAATAAATCGAACGATTTCGATACATTGTTTTAGTCATTTTCTTCTCTCTGCTATTCGTTTTGTGAGAAACTGTTAAGATGCGAATAATTTCCCCTGAGCGTCGAAACTAGGTTTAGATTTATATTTTCGGTAAAATATTGCATTTATGCGATATTTTGTATTGTTCACGTACACCAGATGGTTGGTTGTTGTTTAATTCATAGAATTTTTGAGGAAAATATCATAGCGGATAAACTTGTACATGGCAGAATAGGTATGGCTATTTACCAGTCTTAATGCTTATGTTTTTTCTTGCAATATAAAGAAATTTCTAAAATTGCCGATCAGTGGCCAATAATTGTTTGTTTGATCTTTTCTAGCTAATCAACCTTTTGGATTATTATAGCCATTACTCCTTCCACACCGAACACAGTGGCCGATAATGGATGGAAAAATGTCAAAATATAAAAATAGAGCACAAAATTCTTCTTGTCCCTTTTTACCGTTCAGACTGTGTTACTCAAACTCTTATTTAAGCAAATATTTCCTACTATACAAAAAAATTGATTTCGCCTTCCTATAATTATTATAGCATTTTTCGCAATCTTATTTAATTGCAGAGATCAATAATTATTGTCATTTTGTGGCTATTGGGCGTCCCAAACGTATCCATGGGAGAGCTCACCACTGCGTGGAACGTTAAAAGAGGCAGGAATCCCTTTGTTTCTATATTCAGAGCAATGAAAGCTTCAATTCGAGCAATAGCTCGAACATTGCAATCACGGCGTCCAGAATAAAGGGATCATTATGGAAGATGTGCGCTGACGACTTAATGGAGGAAAAATGCTCAAGATGAAACTAATGGCTTCGCGGAAGAAAGATCTGTCACTGAATATCTATACAGTAGATTAAACGTGAAGTGCTTCCACGATGGACACTTTGGTGTCCGAAAGACGTTGATGGTCTCTCATACCCATGTACCTATCTGTGTACATACCCATATATAAATACATCTTCGTCCCTGCCTTCCCTGAATCAAAAATCTTTGCGAGACGAAAGCCAACACTTCCGCTTCAGGTGCCTGAGCACTTAGGACAGCGCATCAGCTCCTGAACGTGTTTTCCACATTTGAGAAGGAAATGGCCGTCAAAAAAAACAATAGCGAATCTCTGTACGTCTCTGAGAATTGACGTCCCATTGCGGAGAACCGATTAATTTGTTCCACTCAGACGCTGGAATCGCATCACATCACGTCCACGGCACCGATCTCTTCTTACGATCATAATTGCGTGCTAAATGGGAGAAATCTTCGTAACAGCGTTTGCATTTCGTGAAATCTCATTTAATATATAAATATAGGAGTTTAAAAGCAACAGCAATACCCTATATCTTTTCGTGTATATCTTAATGAGGATTTTAATTCGTATTTATTACATGTACGGTTGCGATCAGTGGCGCATCCTGAGGAGAGGGTGTGGTTTAAAACAGCCTCTTGAGCCAGTGTTTTTACGATTAAGTTCCCGTTCCATGATAAGACTTCTCCATTTACTTAAATAGCAATCAAGAATTGGTTATTTTTAATGTACAATTACATGTTTACCGCTTGAATTATGCGTGCGTCAATATTTTCTGAGAAAACTAGAGGTACGTTCCTATGTATACGCAGTGCGGGCGGAGAGGACGACTCCGTAAATCGTCTTAAGCCATCAAATCGGCTAAGTAAGTAGAACTAACAGTTTACTGGTGTAATGCGTTCCACGTACCTATATCTCCATCATTCACATTTAATTTTTTCAGTCTTCATGGGCGTCCTTGGTGATTAACTTCTTTGAAATGAATCAAAACCCTCCACCTAGCTATAATTTATTATAGATACGCCACAGGTCACGTTAGTTGCAAGAACCTTCCTTTAATGTGAAACTGTCCAGGAGTTTGACAATTTTTGTATTCCTATTTTTGAAGGTAAATAATTAATCCTTGTAGCTAATATATAAGTTTAGCAAGCCTCGCAATGTCGGAAAGATGATTACTCTGGCATTTTCATTAAAATACCATTCCATAGTTCAGGATATTCCGAGAGCCTACGTCTCTTACGAAAAAACAGGAATTTTCCAAAAAAATCTCTTACCTGTAATATTAAAATTCTGAAAGATTTATCCTTCAGCAAAGGGATTTAGAAAACCTAATCAATTGCAACCAAAGAATAGGAAAAACGGGATTGAAAACAAAAACGTGCTAAAATGGCCTGTTGGAAATTGCAGTAAAGCCAGTAATAATGTAATTTGTACGAAAAAGTTAGATTTTTCATTATGGATTCCTTTCAGCAATGTCTATGGGAAACTAACTTAATAACATATATAACATAATGATTTCAAGCATGATTACTAATTACTAATAAGAGTGCAAAATGACTAAAGTCATACAAAGATGCCATCAAGACGTTTATTTGTATAATTATTCCGGTAGAATTTAAAAACGTCCATTAGTCGTTGGGAAAAAATAGTCAAATTATCATATCCTAGAATGGTCAACTTTTGAACGTAAGTTTTAATTCAATGTCACTGATAAACCTTATATACTCAGGCATAATTTAAAGTAAAGCTTATGGTGAGCAATTCTTTGCGCAATTTTATAAAAAAATCGTTCTGCATATATACTAAGGTCTTGCAGATGGAATCAAAATTGACGTCGCTGGGGGAAAATTCGCAAAACTTGCTCGCGTATTTATAAATGCGATTATAATTCTAAAATAATATTCGCACGAATGTATCCACTAATAATCAAGTATCAGAATGAGGTCGAAATCCTGTCATTTCATTAGTATTTCGACCAATGTCCTAAGAACTGGGTCATACATCTAACATGCCTCAGAGTTTACACTTTTTACAACTGGTCCCACACATTACATGCAATTTTACATTCATACCTCGCTTATCGCCGATGCATATGACGAGAACAAAACCGGAATCCTTATATCCGATCTCCTAATAGACGAATGATACAAAATATTTTTAACCTCATATGATACTGCGTCATTCAATGATTCCCCGTCATCCTAAAACTTTATCGAAAAGTATCATGTTCCATATTCACTCAACAGGTCAGTGAATCTGCAATTGCTTTCATACGTGAAGGTTAAAAAGCTGACCGCCTTCAGTAAAACCTTTTATGAATATCCCTTCATCGATAGTGTTCCATGCCGCACGACACTAAACCAATATCGGCCCAATGACAGATGGATAACTAATTCTTAAAAGAAAAGTTATATATGTTAGATATAATTTTCTAGTCTCTGAACTCATAGTAACTTCCCTGTGTTTTATAAACGACGGAGATATGTAAAGATACTTATTCCGAGGATAACTGATAGTTTCACCGTAAAATTAAAGTCGTATTGGCCCATTCCTGGGTGCTTGCGAAGTTACTTCAGCAATGGTCATTGGTGTTCGTCCCAGGTGACTTTTCCATCGCATCCTGTTCTAAAATTACCCCGAGGTCTTCACAACTTAAAGTCAATTACTACCTCCTCCGCGCAGGTGTTTTGCTTTACCACTTGTACACTCCGATGTCTTTTATATAAATGAAACTATATTTACCCTAACGCTGTTTTGAAGATAACTAAAATTACTCCCATATCAATGTCTCTTCTCTATTCTGTGCAAGGAAGCCCACTAGATGACTTGGTGAAAGAATTTCCATTAAAAAAGTGAAGAATTTTGCTGTTTTGATTAAGCAAACTGCTTAGTTGGGTTTAAGTTTTCTTCTGTAGATATTACATTCGCTCTGCATTGAAAGTTTGCGAGACAAGAAATAAGGTCTAGGAATATCTTTGAAATTTATACTTTCCAGGAAATTCAAAAATGAATTATTGAGTCCACCAAATTCGCTAAATTTAAATAAAGGTTAAGGCAAATCCTGTAACCACACAACGGTAAAGGAAACCAGATGAGCAACTTTTGATGTTTCAAAGGCCGTTGAATTTCCACTAAGGACAGCTATCTCGTAACTAAATTGCAAATCTGCTATATGGCTGCAGGAGCAAACTTAATGTCAATTTTCCTGGCGAAAATTTGTTCCAGAAGTCTAACAATTCATTACGTATAAATTTATAGACTGTTTTTCATTTGTAAATCATTTCGTGGCAATTCGTCTATTACCTGCACTGAGCGCAACTTGGCTGCGACAAACAACAAATGTTCTTCGAATCAGTTTTTAATGGTTTCAATATAAAGCAGAACACCGATTATTCGGATGTCAATCACTATAATTTTATCGACCTTGACAAAGATATTTTTAAAATCTATACACCCTAAAATGAAACTTCATGATTCAAAGTTTCAAAAACACGAACCACCCCCTTGATGTTCTAGTTAAAGAGGCTCGTCTATGTATCCAAAATGATTTTCCAATTCAAATTTATATGTGATTTAGTATTTACTTTTCTTATAAATTTTTAATGAAGCACTAAAATGTTATTATGTATTTGTATAATCATTTGACAATAATAAGAGAATATAAATTTCACGTGATGACTCTCAAATTTCTAGTTACTTGGAAGAAATACTTTTTTGTAATTACTACCAAACAAATAAGAATTGTTTTAAGTGAATTTTCTATCGGTGACCAGGATCAGTCTGTATGCAATGAGTGATAAATGATTAATAGTTAGGCGTGTCTATATATTATAACCATTAAGTAACAACTATCTAAATCAAGTTTGCAGAATCAGAAAATGAAACAACTGCAACATAAGAAAATCGCTTATTTTTAATAAACAAAAATGTGGTATGAATAAAAGTGCTATTGCTGTCTATGTCACATAATGTATTAAATGACATCTTTAGTCCCATATTCAACTGCCGAACTACATTCTTACAAATACGGGAAAATTTTCAACATGCTGATATAAAAGTCTTCAAAGTATACTGAAGCGTCCTGAAGTTTGATTAATAACAAAATTCAATAAAAGCTCCAACGATAAAACGAGAGCCCACGAGATTAACCGCAACATAAATTTCATCGGTAAAAATTTTTGGAGAATGGCGAAGAAATCGGAAACTCTCTCCGCGCAACAAACACTGATTGGGAATCTCCAAAGTTTACACTCGTTAATCACTCCTCCGAGGAGCGAGAAAGAAGATCTCGGGGAAAATAAGCAGGACACCCGAACGGCTGGAGCGGGGAAAGCAATCCAACTCCTTTTCTCCGGCCAAGAAACATTCTCTCCGTGTTGACTCAACGGAACTTCTTGGGGGTCTTTCTTCATTCCAAGTAGGGCTCGCAAAAACCCTCCCGAGTCTCTCTCCACGCCAATGTTCCCACCTCCTTCTCCCAGTCCACCGCAGCCGCCGCCACCTCCCGATCTCCCACCCCATCCCACCTCCCCATCTCCCACCCCCTCCCACCTCCCTCTCCCGCCCCATTTCTCTTCCTTGTTATCATTCCCGCCGCCTCTCCTTAGCAGAGTCAATTTCCCTCCCCACGGAGACCTCATCGAGAGAGATGAAGATCCCATCGAGATATCAACCTCCCGCCCCGCCCCCTCCTCGCCTCTTCCAGACGCCCTCCTTATATCTCCTCCTTTTCCACACAAAACAATGCCTTTAAACAGCTACCAAGACGTGGAAGGCAGAGGAACCTTTTTCCTTTAATTACCGCGACTCCTGAGAGCCTAACCTCACACAGAAACCTTAAGAGAGATCTCATCATCTCCTCCCTCCCTCTCGCCCTCTCTCTCTCTCTCTCCTCCAAGTCTGAGAAACGTTCCCTCCTCATAAAATTCCTCTCTCTAATAGTATGTATGTATCTTTCGACGACCACAGCAGCAGGCCTCCGACGAGAGAGAGGGAGGGAGAGAGCTGGCTAAAAACCGCGCAAGGGAGCCCGAAAAGGAGCCGCAAAGGAGGGCGGCGGAGGAGTCTTTGGAGTGAGGAAAGAAAAGAAGATAAGAGATGATGAAAGGTAAGAGATACATAAAGGACGGGATGTAATGGAAGTTGGGAAGAGTCGGAGAAAGTGGAGAATGAGAGAAAGAGAGCAAGTTGTATAGAAGGGACCAAAAGGAGGATAAGAGAATGGGGCAGAGAGTAAAGAGAGTGGTTTACGGAGAGGCAGAAGCCGAGAAATGGGAAGAGAGGGAGGATGAGGAAGAACAAAGGGAGGGGAGGAAATATGCGAAAGGGGGCGAGAGGGAGAGATTAAGGGAAGTGGAGAGGGACGAAGAGAAAACGGCGAATAGAAAGGAGAGGAGATGGAAATAAAGAAGAATAGAGGGGATAATGCGAGAGAGAGAACACCACTTATCGCCACTTTCTCTTCCTTCCCTTTCTTAGACGTCACTCCTGTGAATTCATGTCACTCCAATCCCGTTCTCACCTCCTCCCTCCGCCTCTCCCATTTTTCTCTCTTCCCTTTCTCTCCCTCTCTCTCTCTCTCCTCTCTCTCTCTCTCTCCCTCTTTCCCGTATCGGCACTTATTGAGTCCCACCCGCTGTTTGCCGTAGTTCTTCTCCAGTGTTTGTAACTACTTTAATCAAAGCTCACTCGACGGGGTGTATTTTTCATCTGCCACGTTTATTAACTTCTTCATCTTTTATTCGGTAGAAAATTGGACTCGCCCAAGGAGAAAGTAAATACAACGAGAGAGGCTGATATCGCAGGCCCCGTGACTTCCATTCCATTCAGGTCCTCCTCCTCCTAGAGAGGGAGGGAGGAAGAGAGAAGGGGTAGGGGAGAGGGAGAGAGATGGCCACAAAAGAGAGAGAGAGAGGGCAAGGGAGTGTATGGAAGGAGGGAGAGAGAAGGGGAAGGAGGGAGGGGAGAGATGGCCACAAAAGAGAGAGAGCAAGGGAGTGTGGAGAGGGAGGAAGGGTTATGAGGGCGTGGAGGAAGAGAGGAGAAGGAGGAGTATAAAAGAGCTCGCTCTCTCTCGAGATAGGGGGTGGTGAAGAGGGAGTTGGTTTGGGGTGGAAAGGGGAAGGGAGAGCGATGAAGTCACTTCGCATGGCAAATGGGAAGGACAGAAGAGGGAGAGAGAGAGGCGGAGAGGGAGGGAGGAAGAAGGAGAGGGGAAAAAGGAAGGGAAAAGAAAGGGAGAGGAAGGGATGGAGTTTGGGCAGGACGGAAGGAGGAGGGAAAGTAATGGTTCTCGTGAAATGGCAAATTCCGCGTAGACTAAGAGGAGATATAAGTCTGGAGAGGGTTGATTGTGTGGGGTTGGCGAGAAATTTTTGCGGGACTACAGCAGAGGCATCTACCGGCGGAAAACCTCAATAGCTCTGCCCTTGAAGCACATCCTTAAGGATGGCGCGCTCGATCGGAAGAGAGAGAGGGGGAGTGAAATGGAATTGGAAGGGAGAAAGAGACAAACGGGAAGAGAGAAAGGGATGTGGAGAAGGAGAAGCGAGGGGCGGATAGGAAAATGGAATTGGTGTTGGGTATTTTTAGAGAGAAAGAGAGAGCAATAGCCGGAGGGCGTTTGAGGGGTCGGGAAGGCGTATGGGGTAATGGTCGAGTGGACGAACGAAAGCGTGAGACATAGGAGGCGAGGGAATGGAAGGGAGAAAGCGAAGAGAAGCGAAATTACGCCTTTCATTTTCGACTTCCATGGGATGGATAAGGGAGAGGATGGGGAGGAAGAGGGATCGGGTAGGATAGCAAAGGGGAGGTAAGCGAGGAAGGGAGAGAGGACGACAGAGATGCGGGAGAAAGGACGGATAAGCGGAAGGGAAACGGGTTTGAAGAGGGAATGGAAAGAGAATAGAGGGAGAGGAAAGAAAGGTTGAAGGAGGAAGTGAAGATGGCTGGGAATGGAACCGGGACTGGAGAAGGAGGGAGGGAGAGTGGGACGGAGGAAGAGAGGCAGGAGAGGATAGGATTGGGGGAGAGGATTCAGGAGGGGAAGGATATTGGAAGGACATGGCTGGCCAGCCCTTTAGAGCGGCTCCAACTTCCGCGTTATTAACTCTCTGGCCATTCGCGGTTGGGAGTCGCGCGGTCGGAAACGAACCGACCTCTGGCAATAATAAATCAGTGCTTTGGGGAGGTGTAGGGAGGGAGGAAGAGAGAGGGAGGAAGAGAGAGGAGGGAATAGAGAGGGAGGAAGAGAGAGGGAGAGAGAAGCAGAGAGAGAGAGGGAGGGAGGGAGAAAGGGAGGGAGAGAGAGGGAGAGAAAGGGAGAGAGAGGGTGAGAGAAGGAGAGAGGGAGAGAGAGAGGGAGGGAGGGAGAGAGAGGGTATGGGTGAGGAGGAAGGATCTTTGAGGGAGAGGTGGAGAGTATATAAAGGAGCACTTGCCTCTTTCGCGGAATCCCCAAAAACAGAAGAATAGAGGAGGGAGTGAGAAGAGGCGGGAAAGAAAAGTTTCCATCCACTTCTGAAAGAACACGATCCCATGGGGAAAAGATTCCTTCCGGTGTTTGACGGAGTCCACTGGTTTTATATATCAATGGCTGGATAGATGGAGACACATTCGCAAAACAAGAGTCGGGTCGAGATCGAGAGATAAATAAGAAGGAAAATCCTTACGAAGATATAAATCTACATTTGAGTTTTGGTGTTTATCTGCTGTAAGAAATTACTTTAATTGAAACTATAAACTTAGGATCATGAAGTTTCCGAATAAGAGTCTAAATGAAAATTGAATACAATTAGCGAAGAACCTCTTATTTATAATAAAAGATGTTATTCGTTTGTTTTTATGTATTTTCAAACTTTTCTGCAAGACAAGCTTTTCAGATACAGTAAAGATACCTCGTTCTTCTTAACCGAGTTTGTAATGTAAGACAAAACAGTAAAAATGTTACGAATTTCAGCTTGAAAAATATGTACATAGATATAACATCTGTAATTGGGATAAACTCTATCTCTCTCTCTCTGATAAACACTATTATTATTATTTAACACAAATGCACGATTTGGACCAATATTCAAATGAACGTAACATTAAATTTGAAATAAATGATAGATCTCAATTATCTGCAAATTTAAAATTTCCATATTTAAGTTAAATGATATAAATATGCAATTGGGATCATATAGTTCTTGGGCCAAGAGAGTTGAATTTTCGAGTCTCCTCCTAGGAGAGAAAAACGTTTGTTCCTGCAGGCACAGTAAACGACGCAGAAGCGCAGTAGTCCCTCAGGACCTTACGAATTTGAACATTTAGCAGTTGCATATCCTCATTAGAGTTGCTAACGCAGCAAATCACAGAGCTGTCCATCGTAAATGATGATATCAGAAAAAAGCCTCCTTCCTTTCTTCCTCGGTGATCTGTTCGACTGAAAATTTTATCGCAAGGAATGCAATGTTGACACAAAGAAAACGTCCGCATTTGTCACGTCTTCCCGTTTGAGACACTCATGAAAGATGAAACACGATTGAAGAGTCAATGGTAGATAGAGGCCGGAAAGAAGAAGAACCATCACCCTTCTTAGGACCTCACTGCATCCGCATACAAACGCTTTACACAAACAACCTATATAGACCCCAGATACAGAATCTTATGGCTATAAAAACATGTTATACTGAAGTAAGTGTTCGAGTTCAACGATTACTTGTGTTCTTGAGTCCCGAAGTTTGTTCTAATTTCGTCTTGATCAAATTTACCGTTAACTAAGAAACTCGTATACATTAATCTCCGGGGGAAATATTTGTGAGGGTTTTTCTGTATTACAAAGACAAAAGAGCGACCCATTGAATACAAATGCTTATGTTAATTTAATTACATGTGTCTCCTTTTGTGAAGAAACTACTTATATCAAGATGAACTGTGTTGCACACATTTGCAGGTCAGTGAAATTAATCCTCTTTTAATCTATGGTTGCTATGATAGGAAGAGCAGCCCGTTGACTAAATCGCAGATTAATAGAAGTGATTGATTTAAACGACTAATGTGGAAAGGATTTGCGTCGTTATGGCAACCGTCATGGAGATGAAGTTATCAATCTCAAGTTCTTGCTGTAGACTTTTTGCGCCACCGAATTTCAATATAAAGCTTCTTATCATCTAAAGCTACCCAGATTCTCCACGAAATCTAATTTCCCAAAAAATGATGTGTACGGATTATAGACTTGTAATAGACTTGGTTCTTATAATGAAAGATTGGAGAATCTAATTTTGGTCCTGTGGACGAGGAGGCAAAAGATTCAAGGTTAACTTATTGAAAGTGAAGCCTATCGATTAAAGATTACGGCAAAGTTAGATTTTGTGCCCACAAGTAGTGGACAACTTTCGGAGTGTTGAAGTTCAAAACCTCCTAAAGTAATAAAGCTAATGGAATCTCTAAAATTGTCCTTTCAAAGAACGGATATTTTTACACGTTGTATAAATTTTTAAAGCGTAGTTTATGAAATCCTTGTGGTTAAAATATTTAATTATGCGTGTTCTTCAATTCAACTGATCGAATTTCGATAGTAAACTTGAAGAGATCAAAAATATTGTTCTTTGTTGGAGCACAATGCTCCATTTTAATATGGCCTCTTAAAATACCTTAGGCAATATTATGTAGCACTTCGAATTTCGAAAATTAAAATTGATTGAAGCATGTGAGTGCATGGTAGTAATACATGTAGCATAAAAATTATCAGAAATTCTGTAAATGTTTATCATAAAGTTTATAATTCCTCTAAGGCAAATTTATTTATTATCATAAATTGTTAAACATTAAATTTTATTTTCCGTATCCTTGAAAATATCGATGTTAGTTAGGCGAATGGATATTACGATAACTTACAGAGAGAAAAACATTTTCGCATTCGGTAGAGATATGAATTTCAATATGATCCAAGTTCCCAATTTCTCAATATTATCTGAGTTCGGTAAGAGAAAACAAACAAATAAGTTTAAAGGAATACAGATTATTCATTAATTATTTGACTAAAAATTAAATTAGCAAACGTAAAGAAGAAACCAAGCTTAGCTAAATGTTAAAAAAAATTAAAATTAAGGTAAAACACGATGTTTATTACGCCATTCCTTCCTCTCTCCCAGAGAAAAGCGATTTGTCTTTGTGAGGAGTTCAATCTTGTTAATAAAGTCTTTAAGGTTATTCGAAAATAATATTGATCCTCAGATCCATAAATGATGATTAACTCGAATACAGTTCGAGAGCTCCAAAAAATTAATATGTTTAATTATAATTTGTGATGCCGTCTAGGAAACCATACCTTAAGTCGCTACGCTAAATTATTCAGTACTTCAGCACGGCAAAAAAGCGCTTGAGGGTGATAAGTATTGTCTTTGAGGTTTTCCTGCCATCTGTTATTTTTAAAGCTATTAAAGTCAATATTAAATAAATGATTAAATGGAAAGTAGTCATAATAAGTTCCGTTTGGATCATCTGGATCCGACTTAAGGTATGGTTTCTAGGCAGCATCACATTTAATAAAAAGTCTGCTTGTTCCTCGACGATGTTCTTTTAACGCTAAGATAATCAGTAGCGAGGGAATCGAATACGTTTAAACATTTGTTCTATACAAATGTAATAATGGAAGGCTAGTAATAATTAATTATCTGTATTCTTCAAAATACAATCATTTCCAAAAGTATTACAACAATTTGAGCGGCGTCGCTTTCGCGGCCGATTGAATTTTAACTTCCTATATTATACGTGAATGTTATGTCAGTCGGTGAATATGTATTCTCCTCAGCCTTCAGGGTTTAATATTGTATAAAATACGACGCATTCTTGTGTATCGACCGGAGTTAATACAGAGTATTCCGCGTCTTGCGCGATCGTTTGAACGTACTATTATAATTCGCCATTGTTATTTAACAGTAATTCTTTCAATGTGATGATAGCGTAAGAAGGCCCATGGAATTGTATTTTTAACCAAGTGAGGGGTTGTTGGGGGAGGGCTGAAGCAAACTCGCTGCGTAATTAGTTCTAATGGTAGAAGTACGAGTGGATTTACAAATATCGAATCGACGATTTGATCGGTTTTATCAAATTTCCCGGTTCGATAGTATTCGTCGCATAACGGAAATAGGGAAAGTGATAGGGCACAACACTCAAAAACAGTCGTATTAGGACGTATCCGTGATAAGCACTCTCATTTCATTTTCAACACAGTTGAGCAGTTCCCTGTTCCGTATTCAGATGTTTGTAAGTGTTGAGAACCCCAACTCACACAGATAGGATGTAGAAAACTTCATCAAAACTGCCAAAGCTTTTTTCATGAATTGTCTTTGGTTAGAGAGAATTCGGCGTTCTTTATTTTCAGAGTGCGATCAGTTGAAAGAGAAGCTAACTTTTCTTCTTCGGAGAAAGTAAAAACACGTAAGTCTTGTCACTGGTGTGAATGGATTCCTTTCCCAACCATATTTCTCTGTAGTCAAGGATGGAAGCTAACGCTCGATATTGTGCCCTAGAGTTGCTAAAGGCTCCACCACGAGAGCAACAATTTTTTTCGTATGGGTTTTTGGAATCAGAGGAAGCATTTCAAGATTACTTTCTCTAGCTCTCTTTTTCCAGATGACTATTTTCTCTGCAATTCCAGTAGCTTATCCGTAGAAGTCAGGATGTTTTCATTCCGCCCTTGCATGCTGGTGTTCCCACTATTCAGATACCTAAATATTTCTGCCAAATATGCTAATTTGGCGCACCAAAGTTCACAGCTAAGATATTCACAAAAATCACTGTTTCCCTGTTTTAAAAAATAGTAACATCTCTTCTTTAAGTTCATATTCACGAGCCAACACTCTTCCCCTTGACAGCCGTCTTATCTTTATGTATAAAACTAAACGCTAGTATTGCGAATCCATAGCATTACAAAGCTGTTTGAAGAGGCGGGTCTTTAGAGGTCTATACTTCACAAAATTAACTATTCCGACAACTTGGTCTAATAAAGACTTCAAGTCAACTCCTAATGTCTTTCCAATTAGGTGATCCCTGTGCAAAAAACAATGGATAGTTATTGTAGTTGGATCCTGTTATTTTACAAGTGAGACGAAGCCTTTGACAGATCCCAACATGGGTGAATCACCTTCGGTACAAATTCCCGCACATGACCTCCATGAAATTTCCAAACGTTCTAAATTGGAAGTCAAAAACATTGAACATATCTTGACCTCTTTTCTGCAGTACAAAAATTGACAAATTATTTCATTTTCATAAATGAAGCGAGTAAAGGCTAATAGTTGTGCTTTGCCGCTAATATTGGTCGACTCGTCAACTTGCAAAGTCTGACATTTTAGGCTTATTAGAAACATTTTCCTTTATGTTAGATGACATATCTTCTAACCTTCTTCGAATTGTATCATTAGAAAGCGAAATTTTGGCAATTTCTTGTTCTGCTTCATCACCGAGCATTGTCGTAACTATCGTACGGCACGCAGGCAAAATAAGTGACTCAGCTATAGTGTGGGGCTTCATTTTTTGAGCTATGATTTCTGGTACCTGATAAGAAGCAACTTGAAATCCATCGGACATTTTAACGTTTTTTTAAAAGTAACTCGCTTGTTTATAATGCAGTCCGTCAATCTTTTGAAAAAGTTCAAATCTTTTCCTTTTCGGTGTGCATGTTTTTTGATGAATTGTCGCTTCAATTTGCTGGGAACCATGCCTTCGTTCGATAGTTTCTCAACGCACACAACACACATTCGAACAGGACAATCTTTATCTCCACACTAAGAAAAGCCCAGACTCAAATAACTGCACATATACTTGCGAGAAACCGTAGAAATCTTACTTGGCTTGGTCCCGCTCGTACTGGGTTTTTCCGTAATATGTTCTTCATATTTTTCACCATTACGTTTTCTTGTAATAAATCTGTCCATTTTTAGGGGCGCAACTTTTACAATTTTCAGCAACGATAATTGGACGAAACCACAAGTATCACAGTTTCCTACCAACGTTGTGTGCAATTTGCCCAATCTAGAAGGACAAAAATCAATTTTCGACTATTATTAATTAATATCAAGCGATGTCAAATATTGTTGCTGAATGTACAAAGTATATTGGGTCGTGTTTATTTGATTGTTTGGCAACAGCACATTGGCTCAGCTGTCGTTACACAATGTAATCTGACGGAGGCGAATGCTTATTTTAAGTAGTAACGCTTTGGAGAGCGTAGTGTGAAGAGTGATAATTGTCAGTGAGTGAAATGGATGTTGCAGATAGAGGTATGTTTCCTAATATTTAGTCTTATTTTATAGAGTACAAGACTTTAAGCAATACATAATTTAACATAAATATTGCATAACAAGTAGGAATGTGTACGGGTTCCCCGTGGTACGTAAGTGCTTTTCGTCAAATTCGCCCTAGTGTAATAATATATTAATGTATTTGATTTGAAATCAGAAAATTATTTTTCCTTTTATTGTGGTAGCCCTGCATTTTAGATCCATTCCAAACATATTCATTTCGTTTTCACATTCTATACTCGCCCTACAAACGAAATTTCTTTTAAATCTGTTCTGCCAATACCTTCCAAATTCATAGTTACCGAAAAATTCTAACCTTGATGTTGTGGTTTAGTCGACACGGTTGAAATATAATATTTTGGTTATTTATTTATATGAAGATTATACACACCACATTTGGTTAAAATTCATAAGGTCAGTTCTCTATAAATAGGTGTAAAAGAAATATCATTTTACTTTTTACTGTGGTAGCCTTGCTCTTTAGCTCCGCTTTAAGCATCTTGATTTCATTATAATATGTTGTACGAATCTTATATGCAAAATTGAGTTGAAATCCGTCTAGCCAATTCCCTCCAAATCCATTATTACTGAAATAGTTTAATTAGAAATTGTGGCACCACTGTTAGTCTGATCCCGTCAAAATATGCCATTTTGGTTTAGTATATATGGGCTATTATAAATACTAAATGTCGTTAAAATGTATTCTGACAATTCAACACAAATACGTGTAAAAGGAGTTTTTTTATTACTTTGATTGTGGCAGCCCTGAATTATATACCTACACAAAATATATTGATTCTGTTTTTCTATGTTACACACCTCCTTCATACAAAATTTCCCTGAAATCAGTTCGGCGAATTCCTTTCAAATTCACAATTACCGAAAAGTTAAACATTGCTATTGTGGCCCCCCTGCTGAGTAATTTCGGTTCAAATAAGTCATTTTGGTCATTATTTGATGTGAATATTCTACGTACAAAATTTGTTTGAAATCGGTTCAGCCAATTCTTCCCTGATATATGCGTACAGACGGACGGACGGACATCACGAAAATAATAGTGCTTTTCAGCAATGACGAAAAGCACTAAAAACAATGCTAAAGAAATTAGGAAACTGCATGTTTAACCAGGCTTATAAAAAAGTACCACGGAATAGCTCCCTAAAACCCATGCCATTTTAATATATGAACCTTACCGTTAACAATTCTGATTGTCGTTTCTGCGCATACTTGCGCTATTTGCCAGTATTAAATTTTTGCAGCGACGCGTCGTACGGTTTCCCGAAAACAACTTTTCGACATTTGGCTACAAAGCAGTAGGAAGTTTCGAAATGACGTTCTTTTTTATTACATCCTCAGAATATTTGGCCTTCATAGTTGTCCCGATGATATCCATCAAAACATCAGAAATGCGATTAAACTGTTTTCATCAAAAATTAATCATCGCTGTACAAAAAGTTTGGACATTTAAAAAACGGATTCTCAGTGGCTCGCGAAAAAAATAAAAATTTCCGAAGAAGTTTGGTGAAGGATTGCTGATACACAATCACAGGAAATTAGTGCGCCTGGACAGAGTAGAGGTCGCCCTGTGAAGCTTTTTAGTGAGAGCAGTTGTAAAAGTAAGAGGAGAAAAGTACATCAGTTGCTGGAATCGTGAAGTCCAAAAGAACTTTCTCTCGCTACAGAAACAACCATGCGAGCTGCTGGAAAAAGGGATGCAGCAGATATTGTCAAGGAGCATCAACGCAAAGGGCAACAAAGCTCAAAAAATCAAGGTTGCCTACGTCACAACCTGTGCCGTATACTGATGAAGAGGCGTTAGCTTTTTTCTCGATGCGCATCTCACGACACATCAATATAAATTGGTGCAATCTCAAGCCAAACATCGAAATTGTGATATTTATCCACCGTATTATGTGATTCAAAAGACAAAAAAGATGTGTTACCCATCACGAGAGGCAATCTATTCTAGTGAAACGTGAGCAGAAATAAACCTGCCAACCCAACCCATTGAGCGCATCGTTAAAGTACAATACGAAGTTCTCAGTCAAGTTGTATCTGAGCACGATGTTCAGTCTATAACTTTAATATGTAAGTGGGGATGTGATGGCAGCTCAGGGCATAGTACTTTCAAGCAGATGTTTGACGAGCAAGAAGGCCACACCTTCAACGACCAAAATATATTCATAATATTCTTGTTCCTCTTTAACTCCATAGTAATGACCCTGACAGACGTATTTTGTGGCTAAATCCGAGAACATCCTCTACGAGATACTGCCGGCCAGTGAAGCTGCTTTTTTAAAATAATCATACACATTAATTCAACAAGAAACACTCGTGTTGGAACAGCAAATAAAGAAACTTTCACCTTACAAAGTGACTGCCGATGGCACAGAATTTGGTGTACATCAACGTATGCGAGGCAAAAAAAGAGAAATCAGGGAACGATTTACAGTTGAAATGGATCTATTGGTTGACAAACCAAAACCTTGTAGTGGAACTACAAATGATGTAAATAAAGCAAGAAGATTTTTTAAACATCCTCATCGAAGTGCTTCCATAACAGACCTCATATATCATATCTGGGTGATTTTAGAAACAATTGCTAGTGGGTATGAAATTCATTTAGAGGCCTTTGAATCGTACACAACCAAAACAAGGACAATGTATTTGAACCTGTATCCTTGGTTCTACATGCCTGCTACAGTACACAAAATTTTAGTACACAGTCCCTAAATTATTAAACCGGGCATTTTACCCATAGGACAGCTGTCTAAAGAGGCACGCAATAAAGATTGTAGAAGATTTAGGGAAGGGCATACCAGAAAAACATAACGAATTGCTACTAATAAAGACTTGCTATCCATGCTTTTAAGCTCTTCCAATCCAGTTATTTCTAGTGTAAGAAAACTTCCACAAAAGAAAAGCAAAAATTAATCTCCTGAAGTTTTGGACCTATTGTTGAACCCACCTTCACTTTCCAATAGTTCACATGAGGAAGCGCGTTGTACAAGTGACACTGATAGTGAATAAGATAGATTATTAAATGTTTCTTTATGTTGTTTTCAATGTTATAAATACATTTTTTGTTTCATAAAAATGCTGATAAGTAGTTCTCAAATTATTGCGTATCGACAGACTGACGGAAAGACAGACGATCATGACCTCTCCTACATGCGGTCACTTCGAGGAAAAAATGCATAATAACTCATTTAAAACACTCAGTGCATAACGCGCTACAATTTAAATGACAAAAAGCTGTTATTTATCTACATAGATTTTTGTCCGCCTTGGTTGGGCAAATTACACACTGTGCAACGGTACTACACAAAATACTTATTACAAAATTATTGCCGATTATTTGTATTTCGCGCCATGCGTTTGCGATTACAAGCGTGAACTCCCTCTACTTTTTTGTTTCGAAGTTCAGTTTAAACTTTGGCGCCCTAGAAAAGGAAATTATTGTTATATTTATAATGCAATACTTGAAAAGCTTTGAAATGTGGACTTGGAGGAGAATCCTGAAGATAAAACGGACAGATAGGATGAAAAACGATGAAGTGCTACGAAGAGTAGGAGAGAAGCGAATGATTATCCAGACTATTAGAAAGAGGAAGGCAAACTGGGTTGGACATTGCCTGAGGAGAGAGAGTATGATTAAAGACGTGTTAGAAGGAAAACTAGACGGAAAAAGGGAAAGAGGTAGGAAAATGTTTCAGCTGATAGACGATTTGAAAGGGAAAGAGAGTTAACAAGATATGAAGAGGAAAATAGGAGTATATAGGAGTATATGGAGAACCAGGTTTAACCATAAATAATCATGGGCCTGTCTACTGACAGACTACCTATGATGATGATAATTTATAAGGCACATTATTAGCAGTTTTCGAAGGAAACAAACGTGATAATTCTCGACTTAATTATTTTGTAACTCAGTTTGAACTTCACCGCCAACACCGCCGCTATTTTGGATGATGAAACTAGTTTAAAATTTAAAGAAATCATTTTGGAATATAAGGTTTTCATTTGCTATTATCTTTGTAATTTGAACTTAATTTAAGGAAATGTTATTTTGTTTTGTTAGGTTTTCATTTTTTATTACGAACCTTTTCATATAAATCTAAGAATTGCTATCATCTTGTGATGTAAGAATTTCTGCCGCGTATTTAGAACGATAACTAAAAGAAAATGTTGCTACTTCAATGCTTCGTTTTCATTTTTGTGACATATGTATTTTGAACAATTAAAAGAAATGTTATCACTTTCATACGCTAGGTTTTGATTTTCCGTTACGCATTTTGAACATAATTAATAAAAGAAATGTTACCACATCTTAATGTTAGTGCTTTTTGCGACTTGGAAATATTTGTTGCAGAACCCAAGAAAATTTCCGTGCATCACGTACTCAGCATTCCATTTCCATTTAAATTTCCTTGGGATGAACAAAAGTACATAAAAAATCGAAATTCGCATGCGAAAATGTGCCCGAGGTAAACTGCACAATTGCCGAAAGAAGTTATCGCATTGAAATGATGGAGTTTAATTGGCTATTACGCGTTTTGAAAGTAATTAATGGAATGTTTTCACTTTATGATGCTAGGTTTTAATTTTCTATTACGTTTTTTTTAATTTCTGTTAAACTAAATTATTTATGATAAAAAAGTGAATTTGTTTAGGTTGGCTGGTAACCTCTCTCTCGTAATAACATGGCGTCTTATGGGAAAATAGGACTTGCACGTCGCGAATTTGCATTTCGCGTCAATTTTCCGGAACCAATTATTCGCGAAGTTCAAAAATATGGTGTATAAGCTACCCACGAAGCTAGGCTAATACTGATGTCATAAAGGAATGCGCCAGATTCGCGGACAGCCGGAAGGTCACCGCAGAGACGTCGAGAGCAGCGAAAATCAATCAGTTGCCTATGACTCATGCACACGGCATTCGGTTACTATGACAACGCTGGCAACGTTGTAGCCAGGCTTACTGTTTACGCGCCTTCATAAGCAGTGATACTTTTGGACTCGATTCAACTAGTCTTAATACTGTTAGTTTCTTTGCTAAATCTGTGTATATAATCGGTGGAAGACGCGCAGATTTGCAATCTTCTCTTCAAAGTCTCGCGGCACACCGGGTGAAAACCAGTGGTGTACATAATGCAAAATTTTCGATTTTTAATTAGTAATAATCCCTGTTTTAAAAAAGTGTAATCCTTTTAACGAAATGAATTTTTTTAAATTTCCATTATTTAGATACATGAGAAACTAGTATAGAATGACATCATCATATTATCGCAGGCTACATTCGACTTAAATTTTAGAAAGTATTTTTGCTTCAAATAAGAAATATGAGCATAACTGACACTAGTGAGTAAACTGAATATTCGTACATCAAATCCATTTTTTTTAATTGAGAAGACGTGTACCTTTTAATGTAGTTTAGTTCGAGATCATACATCCTGATATAAAAAATTAAAACCTTTCCTTCCAAAACCATTACTTCCACAAGAATCTTGTAGCTGTCTGAACTTTTGTTTATTTATCGCAGGAATATCCCACTTAAATTACTTTTAATTATCGATTTTCAAATAGGATATACCGGTAGTTACTCGAGCGTTCACTATAAACCGCTCCGCCAGCGTCCTTTCAAATAGTTTTTCCTCCTCACTCAATTTATTCACGATATCACGATATCCGATTTCAAAGGAAACAAAAAAAACGAAACCGTGGGTTTATCGAGCGGCTATATGATGAAAACTCGGATAAGGAGCCGCCATCCGCCGCAAATTGCACGAAAAAGGCGCTTCGATCACACGAGGGGTGCACACCCAAAACCCCACAAGCGAATCGACTCCCGCCCCCCAGCAAACTCAGTTTGGGAATTAAGGCGGGAGAAGAGGCACAGCGAGGCGGGGGGGCAGAATGGGGGCGCGGGGTGCTAGATGGGGGCGGGATAAGAGGAGGAGAGAGGGCGCTCATCCGAGGGCGTCTTATATGCAACAGTGGCAGACTCTTGCGGAGGGGAAGGTAACAACGCCACGAGGAGGCTCGGCAGGGATTTCTGCGTGAAAAGAGATGAGAATGGGAAGAGGAGAAGGTAAAGGAGAGAATAAAAAGGGAGAAGGTAACAGATAGGGAGGTGGAGTGGAGGGTGGTTTGTGGCGCGAGAAAAGTTTCCGTTTTCTGCAGAGTATCCGCCTTCATCTCGCCACACACACACACTTTCCTCTTTTCTCTTTCCCCCCCCCTCCTCGACAGAAAGGCGTTTACCTTCCGCCGACCCTCAGCTACCTTCCCACAATGCAATACTTTCGAATACCAACCCTGCTTCTCCTTCTCTCTCTATCCCTCCAGGCTCGTCTTCCACCTCATACGTTGATATTCCATCGCAATTAAATAATACCCCCTCCCCTCCCCCGCATTCTCAACCCCGTTAATCAATTTTCTATTTTCTTTGCACGACTGTTTGCAGGACCTCTATTTCTTTGGGTGTCGTTGATTGGATTTCGTTAATTATATTTGGATTCTGTCTCTCAATTAACTTTCGTTGCTCGATCCAGTTTATCTAGCAAATATTGTCGCATAATTATCAAAACTTTCCAAGAAAACTGGGAAGAGTTTTGTTTCTGGAGGCAATGTCAATCGCACCGAAACAATAACAATTATGTCGTCTTTATAGTGCAAGAAACTGGTAGGGAAGAGAAAATGGATTAGAAAGGACAAATAAAAGATGGCCTAAGAAAAGTGGCGGAGAAGGTAAGGACGTAAGAAGAGAGTGTGAAAAGAAGAGAAAGCAGAAGGAAGCTGTGCGTATTAGTCTCAAACCAACCCAAATAAAGAATTTTTCCATCCATAAACATTATTTCCTAATGGTATTTTTATTCCTCTTCCTTGTTCTCATCCTCCAATTTAAATAATTTCACCCTCCTTGCGCTATCTCGTCACACGCCTTTCTCCTCACCTTTCCCAAATACCTCTCTCTCCTTCATATATCAACGTTCTCCCTCATCCCCTTCTCTCTTCCACTATCCATTCTCTCGATGGCAAATCCTTCGTCTTTCTCTCTCTCTCTCTCTTTCTACCGCACTCCAAGTATTCCTCAGCCACCGAGCAAGAGGGTTATATAGTACGAGTCGGATGATGATGAGCGAAAGGCATGATGGGAGTGAGAAAGTGAAGAGCAAAGGATGAATACCTTCTGAGTGATTGAGGATGGCACTGTTTCAGCCGCTGTAAGAGGAAGTTAACTTTTGAGAAGGTATGTGGCGATAAAGATATATATGTATTCGGAAGTCTGGACAATTGAAGTAAGCTATATGCGATCATTTGACTTCGGCAAGAGATAGAAACATTAAGAAGGAATCGCAAATCCAGAAAAAAATTATACTTATCTATATATTTTATCATCATAAGCGTTACTTGTATCTAAAACTTTAAGATCCATCAAATGATGAAACTTCCTGAATTAGTTAAACGGAAGTACTTACTTCCCTGTTTCCCTGATAAAATAGGTACTGTATTAATGAAATGATCGTAGAAAAATGGACGTAGGGACTGGAAAGGGCAAAGCACATCTTCTGCTTTGTAAAGTATTGGTTTTACTCCTTTTCACGAAAATATCAGCTCCAACACTTTTGACGACCGATTTATACGTCGATTTTTCCTCTATCTCTCATATTAAGGGATTTTGGATGAATGTATATATTAATGCGAGACAAGGCGACTTCTTAAAAATGCTAAATTTTATAAAAATATGATATTAAAACGTTAAATTCGAGATATGTAGATTCAAAGGCGAAAAAAGACGATACGAATAAGAAACTATTGTCATTTTTCTTTAATGCAGTCCTAGTCCGGAGACCGAAGATTAAAAATGTAAATTTTAATAAGTAAAAGAAAATAAGCTTGCAGGTAGAAATATAGATTTTTCCATGTTATCTTATGGGGAATGGAAATCATTCTCAGGAATCATACCCGTGTCGTTTTGGTAATTGTTTTTCTTAAATGGCTTTTACTTTAAGAATTAAACACTCTCACCAAATGTCAATCTTCTAGCTACACGGAAAGTTTGTTAAAAATAGCATTACAGTTCCGCTTTCCCACCCACCGACGACAATGACGACGACGACAAAGTCATTTTTATATATTAGACTAGCAGATGTGCCCGGCTTCGCTAGGGATATTAAAGAGGCAAAGTATTTATTTTTTTGAAGGTTAAAATAACATAACTAAAAAAGAAGTCCGAGAACGAAATAAAACAGATACCGGAAGCTGTCTGAAAATAATCTAAAATAATAATATATCATCATACTTTACCTTTCGTTTATAATAATTCCTTGTAAACAATTTTGTTGTTTTTCCTCCAGGTGCTAGGATGGTTAAGTTACGTGGGCTAAAAACTAAAATAAAAATCTAATCTGGTTATATTCCTCAACTTTGGCACAAATGTAACACTCAAAAGGACTGGTTTTTTATAAAAAATCAATATTTTCTGCCTGCAATACACACGGGTGAACCATACAATCAAACTTATCTGCAATTAATTAAGTTGCAATTTATTACGTTTGACGTTGCTACAACAATAATTTCAATATTTCATAAAAAGTACGAGGCGATTAACTTAATTCTTTCGTCTATTTGAAGGTTTAATAGATGCTAATTCAATCGGAGGCAACAATGAGGTAACACCCGGAAAGAGTACGAAAAAGCGATAAAATTTCGAAAAGAAATGCGTATTTCTGACAAATTCCTCAGTATAACATCTAAACATCGCAAGAATAAGATATTTTATAGTTTTAGCCGTCGAATAAGGCAAAAATGGAGAAAATTGGTCGATATTTTTGTCATGTGGCAGAAACCATTTGGTAATTCAATGAATTCGATGAATTAGGCTCGGCTTGAATTTCACCATTACTAATTTGAAGCGGTTGTTTAGCAAATCGCTCTGCTTGGACCACATTTTGTAGAAACACTCTCATGTTTGTTTGAAGTTATAATACTATCACTGCAGTCCATAACGTTGATTGTTCTCTTATCTTTTCTAATATTAAATGTATGAGAAATGTTTTTCCTGTACCACCTGGCTCGTCTACAAAATATACACCTCCAGATTTGTGTTGAATTTTTCCAGGATCTCAATATATACTATTTTCTGATCTTAAGTCAAAAGTGATTATCTCTCTGCCATGCAAGTCCTAAGGTTTGAAATGTTGTAGTTGTAGTTTCCCTAATTAATAATCAGAATGCATTGTGTTATTAAAGTCTCTATTTGGAGCTGGTAAACCAAAATATTCCATATTTTTTCCTGCCATCTTTTGTATATTTTCACCTAACATTAGCAATGTTTGGTTGAACACTTCTTCCGTGCAATCTATTTCTTATTCTGGATTATTTCTTGTTTGAAGCAAAATATCTTTCGTCATACTTTTTTATGTGTTCCATAGCTCTATTGGATTAGATAAATTGCAATAAAATATTAAAATGGCGAACAGCATCCTGATTTTTGGTGATTACTGTGACATTTCAGCATCCTTCATTGCCTCGTCCCTATGATTGTCATCTACTAAAAGGCCACGTTTCTGACATGCTTCACGATATGATTCAGAAATTACACCATCAACAGTTTTCAAATCATTAGAAGATGTTGACCTTCTAATTTTGTGTAACAGCATTCTCATATAATAGCATTCAAAATTATTCCCAAGATTACAGCTTATGCTTGTCTGCATAGGATCTTCGGATCGCTTTATTCCATCAATTTCAGCATTCAAAGTTGTTAGGATGAACGGTGTTCACTCTTCCTAGGCCGTAAGATCCTTTTATTACTGGGAACCCTGAAACTAGTGTACCTTGTTTTCTGCAGTTGAACTTTTTATTACTTTCATCCCATGCGTAGTACTTGAGAATTTCACTGAACAGAAGCGTTTTCGCAAAGTCATCTCGTTGGCATAGGTCGAAAAAAGCTGTTAACGTAGTTTCAGGTGGCTCTGCTATTCCACGGAGTAAGTTGTGCTCTGTAAAGTATACTCTTTGACCATTTTCTAAGTAAACGCTTAAATGCATTACTGTTGGAAACCGTTCATGAATTGTAAAATCCAAAATTCGTCAAATCGTTTCATTAGTGTTTATGTATCTTCCTATATACTTCTATTTCATCTCTTATATCTTGATTATTATTATTTAGAAGCTCAAAAATTGCTTAATCAATGCCTTTATTAACGTATTTGCATATATGCTTAATGGATTTCACCGATCCACAGTATTCTACGTTAATGTGCGCCTGAAACATTCTCATCAATATAGGAGAATATGGAACAATCCATTCATTTCCACACCCATTCAATAATGTTGTAAACCCTCCGTTTTGAGGGCTTCGGCGTATATAAGATGGATATGAGCCATTCCCCGATTGTGTCTCATCGAGGAAAGGTTTCGGAAATTTCTTTGGACATTTTCCATCTATCATGCAAGATGAATTAAATTTAAAGCACCACAGGGACCATACACCATGTGTTTTCAACGTACTCATATAATTTTTGATCTTCTTTAGAATTTGGTAATTCTGCGCTTATAATTTTGTCGATATCGTCTGGTCGCATCGTTTTTTCAAAACAAGTAAGTAAGTGAACGTGCTGTTGGCCTCTTTTTTGCCACTCAACAGAATATAGCCAGCTTTTAACTTTTCCCAAGAGATCACCTTTCACAATAACATTCAAAAACATTTTCAATTTTTGTCTACAGACTCGCAATAATGTCGTGCCTACCATATGCTGCTTGTGCTGGACATAAATTTTCTGTTACCTCTTTACATTTTGCATGGAATATATACGTTATGATCAAAGAAGGTCTGCCATGATGTCTAACGTAGTTTATTGCATCTGGCGTATATTCAAGCATGTATCTCGGTCCTCCAGTAAATGAAGATGGTAGTATAATCAAATGCCCATGGTTGTTCGGATTAACATCGCTCAATAGTGCATCTCTTAGATTAATATATTCTGCTGCTCTTAATTTTGATTGGTTATTGCGAATATATATCAACCGTTCAGTTTCGATTCTGGCGAACATATCTACCATAAATTTGTGAAACAACTGTCGGCATTTGAATATGTGGTTTTCTGTAGCTCTTACCATTAATCTATATGCGTAAAAATCCATCGCAGATACGTTCTTGTTTGTTCGTAATTTCGTTCAAGGATTAACTTGTTTGAGATTGATACAGTTGCCATCTTCTCCTCTGGAGAAATTTATAAGATACGGTAAAGCGTCGTATGATACGTTTCCATTATTCTCATAAGGCTATTACTTCGTTTTTGTAGTAAAATATGACGACTCTCAAAATCATTGCCATCAATTACAGCTGCAATTTCATTTGTTAACGGAGCGTTGAATCTTCTAGGATGCACTCCACGTGGCACTCTATCTGATTTTATGACCCATTTCATCTCGTCGTTAAGCATTCGTTGCAATGCTGTTTTGAATGTTTGTACGTATAAATTACAAGAATGAAACATTTCTTGTAGGGCTCTTACTATCGATGCGTTTGTTCCAGAATTATGTCTACATCTTTCATCAACTTGTGAATTTTCATCGCCAATAAAGTACATTTGAAGAAACTTATGATTCTGGTAACAATGAGATTATACTATGATAGATTTGTCCTTGCACTCGAAAAGTTGATTGAAAACTATAATTCGGAACCGGATGAGTAGACCCAAAAGAAGTAATTTGAAAACACAAATTTTATTTCCTTATATTTTTTACAAAATCTTTTGATTGTGTAGAAACATTTTACATCAAACTAAATAATGGCTCAGGCACATCTTCAAGATCAGCTAAAACTATTTTTCCGTTGAAACAACACATGCCCTCCGCTTCTGTATTAAATTTGTTGGCTTTACAAAACCTGAATATTTTTGTAAGACCTCCGATATTAATCAATTCAAGACCTTCGTAATCAATCGCAGGATCATAAATATAGACATTATTTCTCAATGAAATCCAGTTGGTTAATCTATTTCGTGCAGTGCGTATGTGTTGTTGTTGAAGGCGATTAAGAGAATTTTCATCGGTTACATTCAATCGATAATTCCTTTGCCTTTCCCTATCTTTAGCGATTCGCGATTCCCTTTGTTCAGTTGTCTCATTTAATCGGGCGTTTCTTTTACTTTCACGGTTGTACAGCAGACGACGTTCTCTTGATTCTTTATTGATTCTTTCACAAAAATTCGTCTTATTTTTTACGGCAACTGTCAGTAAGGAGCAGAAATCATTATAGTTTAATTTAAAACTTTTCATTAAAAATATGCGCAAGAAAGAGGAATATATGCAAAAACATTATGAATGAAGAGAAAAAAAAAACAGAAAATGGTGCTATGCGATATCACTCACCGTATTTATTTCTCAGTGAAATCCAGTTGAATAATCTATTTTGTATGTCTCCATTCGTATGTCAGGCGTTTCTTTGCATGGAGGATCAAATCCTTCTTCGAGGTTGCTATAATAAATATTATAAACAAATTATTGCAAATTGAATTTCGCTCGATGAATTTAAATTTTTATTTCGATTATGAACATAATTAAATACGAATGAAAAATATATTAACGTGAATTAAAATACAAAAGAAAATATCCTAAATAAAATCCATTGAATAAAGATTAAGTGAACGAATTAAGCGAACATTCAACGCATAATAAAGGGTAAGATATCCAAGTCCAACAATCAAGTTCCCATAGCAGCCTTTAATTCATTAACGGATTTATTCCACTACATTCGCGATAATACAAATTTTTCAAACTTTAGGTAATAGGAAACAAAAATAGATGAAAAAATCTGATGTGGCCACCACATTACTTTCTCCATATGTGTAATATTTCTAAAAATTCCGAAAAGGTTACATAATAAATATTTTAAGAAACTGTGACAAAATTTTCGACTTTACAAAGAAAAGAAATAAACTCAAACCATAGCCTTCTATTATTGGACATAGCCACAAAGCTCCAACAATTAACAAAAGAAAAAGGAGCGTTATCAAGACATAACTAAGCGTCAATTGTTAACAATAGTCGTCGGTAGGTGGCGTGGTGGTGGCAGCTAAAAATATAAGATATCTCTTAAACAATGCATTATATGGAAAAATGCTTCAAATAAAGTTGTTGAACATTATATTTTCTACAATCTTTATTCCAATATATTTTTACGTTTATCAAATATTAAAGTAAATATTTCAAAATAACGTATAAGTGGCAAGAGTAAACACTCACTTCCGGTTTACAGATTTTTACCAAAAACTAATTAGTTCTTGTGGCTTTTATAAAAATGTTAAATATAAAATTTTGCGTTGAGCTGATTAATAGCTTTTGAGTTAGTGCACCCACAAAAATCTACCACACACACACACAGACATCATCGAGAAAATAGTCAAAACGTGTTCAGGGGACCTCAAAACGTATTTTCGTTGAAATCTAGAAGTCGATTTTTTCATGAATACAATACTTTCCCCTATACTACGTATGTGGAGAAAGTAAAAATAAGAACCTTTAATCCTTCTTGCATAAATCAGTCATAAATCTAGTCCGGTTGGCGTAGAATGAAATTTATGTATTTTAATATCAAATTGAAAAATGTGCTGCATCCGACTTAGGATGAAACTAAGGCCTATACTTGTGGGTTGTCGGCAGACAAACTTTCCTCTTTAATTATAAGATTACTTCTAGCCAATCTGCTTGGCGTATGGCAGGGGATGAATACCTTTCCAGACAAATATATTTTCTGCCTTTTTAGCTAATTGTGTTAGATAATGGGATATCATCTCCTTTATTAATCCTGCGATCCGCCATACTGAGTGTATTCAAAGGGTTGACGATGCGTCATAATATCGAATACATTATAAAACTCTTGCGCATATTGTCCATAGCAATCTGTATAAATGATGAGCTAAGAAATTATGTTCGTCGCATTCGCATTGTTTATCCTAAACTTGGCAGTGTAACTTCAAAATTTCGTAGAAATTTGGTAAATTTGTAAACAGATGCGAAACATGATTATAATCCCAGTAAATCGTAAGAAACTAGCAGTTGCTCATCGATAAATCGACTGATTGGTTAGATTAAATATTACCTTGGTAGTTAGCCTTCTGTCACATTAACGTGAAGGTCAGTTTATTTCCTTCTATTAATGTCTGCTAGGAGTGCCACGTTATTTCCTACAGCGTCTAATGTCCGCTAGCAGTGTCACCTTAACATCAACCACTACAACTACGTCGAGCAGAGCTTAGCCGGTCACAGAAAACCTCAATATCTCGCCAACGTTTAGACCTATTTCAATTTTATAATTTTTCTGCAAATCTGCAGATCGAGACGTTTAATTTGAAGCATCACACGTTAAGGTGGTTGTTATCTTCGCTTTAAAAATCTCATTTTTTACGCTATGAATATATATAATATATATTACACGAAACCTGCAACATTGCAAAATCACCTTAAAGACGAAAATTTTTCACTTAAAAATAAGTCAGATTTTCGCGTTAAAAACTGATTTGTGGACCGATTCGATGCGTATTAAAAAATCGACGGCAAGAAAATGAAATTCCGTTTTTTAAGGCGTTCGTTGCTCTAAGTTTTGACTTACTACGATGATTTTAGGTAATCTATATATGCAAATTAACATTAACGTGCTACACTCATCCCCGTAATAATCAAATGGAAAAAATAAACATTCCTGTAATCTAACCCAGGACTTCAATGTGAACGGGGAGCGGATTAATATTTAAAAGTAGTGCTGCCGTGTGATTTATTGCCCGCCAGTACTCGCGCGAATTTTTGTAAAGTCAGTACTCGCGCGGGGTGTTACTGACACCCCAAAGATTTTTTGTTATAAACGAATATCACTATTATTCAATTAGTTCTTTATTTTGTTCTATTTATAATCATTTATAAGTGAATTTCGAGAAGTTTCAAATTATTTTTCATTGATTATTAATAATATTATTATTAATCTATCCTCAAAAGAAAAAGTCTTAAGGTACACTTTCATGAATATTTTCGGATGTCAATCCATGAGTCAGTTGACGGTATTTAGGAAAATATTATATCGTCAGTTAAATTAAAGAAATCGGAAATCCCGCAATAGAACACAAATAATAATTGTACACGAGAGGAAACCATGTTTTTCGCTTCTTGACCTTCAAAAAATTTTTTTGCTTTACTTTTTCAATTTGCATATTCGTGCAATTCACTATAATACTTATAATAGTTTTGTCAAATATCAGTCGGAAATGGTCTACTGGAAGCTTCAAGACAAAAATCAAACACTGAAATAATAAAAATCTACAAACCTTGTAGGATCAGAGTCAGTAAAGGACCTGTTGAGATGAGATCTCCAATTATGGGAAATAACACATACGATGACGATCAGTGAGGAAGCTACTGACAGACAATCTCAAATTATGTGAAATAACTAAAGTTCTATAGATAGTAACAATCATTTCAGAATAAAATATGAAAAAAGACCGCACAAATAAAAAGGCACTGATTACCGTAACGTACAGCGAAGCAATCTCTTAGAAAAAACGTCCAAACTCAAAGGATTACCATAAAAAATACTGAATGCTTTTAGCAGAATAGGTTCCAAAAATTCCAGCTACTGAAAAGGTCATAAAAGATAAGGCGGAAGGAACTCTACCATAAACCATAGCCTGGGGTGTCCAAAGCACCCCGCGCGAGTGTTGCCGAGTTAATTGTTAACATAAATCAGAGGAATAAAATTTATAAATTTAAATTTAATGAATATAAAGTATACGTGCACGTAAAAATGACGCGGAGTGATTTGGTTCACTGGCACGGTACACATTAAATAAAAATCTGATGTGACTAACACATGACTTTCTCCATACCTGTAATATTTCTAAAAATTTCAGATTACATGATAATAAATATTTTAAGGCATTGAGAGAAAAATTTAGACTACAAACAAGAGAAATAAACTCATACCATAGCCTTCAGATATTGTATATGGCCACGAAGCTCCAAAAATCAACAAAATAAAAAGGAGCGTTACTAAGGCGTAACTAAGTAAGGGTCGAGAGTTAAAATATTTTTAATATCTGCTTTTATACTTGATCAATGTAAAAATTATCGGAATAAAGGTTATAGGAAATTTCATTGTTAAAGAGATATTTTTAAAACTATATTTTTTAACTGCCACCACATCACCTGGAGGCAACTTTTGTAAATATCGTACTTTACGCTTCGTTACATCTTAGTAAGGCTTCTTTTATTTTCTTAATGTGTGACTGTCAGATATCGGGAATGACCGAAAATTTTATGAAGTTGTATTATATGGCTATTGTTATAGGCAAACAAACTTTTTTCGTTAAATATTTAACATATATTTATAAAAAAAGCAATTTAAATGGACGAGTTAATGCCGAACCCGATCACATCCGATTGGTAGCCGAAGTTTGCCGAGTGTTTAGTGACGTCAGTGCATGCCACAAGCATGTTAGCCGATGCTAGCTGTGCTAGAAGCCATTGTGACGATATAGAAGTAGAAACTTGAAAGACATAATTCTGTTGTTTTCCTCTATTCGCCCTCATAGAAGAAATATTGGTAGAAGTACTGCACCTTCCTGCATTTATTTCCCTTTGTGTTTTGCAAAATGGCACTGAAGGGTTTTGTGTAGCCAGATCTGATAATTTGATTCGTACATGCATTTGCGGTACGTTGGAAGTCGTAGGGAGCAATATTCAGATGTTGAAATGCGTGGAGTGGAGGCGGATAGGTTTGTATTAATTTAATTGATAAAACAAGTTCGATGCAGCGCTTTTATTTTCAGTTATTGTAATAGTACTATTATTTTGACTGAAACACAGGAAACATGTAAAAGATAGATTGACGTCTTAAAACAGCGTTCCTATATTAAATGAATAAAACAACTCTAGTTTTAACTAATATTATAGAATATTTATTTATGTATTGTTTCCCATGCTGTCCTAGTATCTAGTAAGTAAAATATAGTTAGATAAGTATACAAAAGGTAATGGACGAGATCGAGACTTCGTGGAATAACATGAATAATGGTAGATAGTATTTTTTATTTGTATAAGACTTTTGCAAATTTCCAAAAAATATATTAAGTAAAACACGACCGGTTTCGGCAAATAATCACAATCATCTGCCTTTACAGAATCATCAGTTCAAATATTGACAAATATTATACAAAATTAATGTAAATAAACTTAGTTTCAGTGTGTCTTGTCTATAGGAAATGTGGTGAAATTTGTTATTTTAAGTGTCTATCTGCCTTAGTTATTACCTATACTTGTGAAAAGAAAACTAGAAGTGTTTGTCATAACTGCATGTCTCTTTTGTGTATGTCGCGATTTTCATCGTTGCTTTTATGGCTTTTTTCTCCCTTTGAGGTCAATGAGGATAGACTATGTTAGTAATGCTGTGGGATTTGTTAAACTGAAGCGAGAAGGAAAAATTTGTATTGTTAAAGGCAAGATTTGCCCTGAACACAGAATAAGATAAAGAGGTTATGAAATGAGTGTAGTTGTAGATGAAGAAGAAGATTTAGTCACGTCTGTGGAGTGTCATGACTGCCCTTATTTAGCAAAACATGGTCCTTCAAAATACTATGCTGTCGTGGATATTATGGGAACAAATTTATTAAAATATTTTAAGTACAGAACTAAATTAATATGTAACATTTGTGAAAGTATTTGTTTAAAAATTTGGTACTTAAATATATGCACTGCAACAGTAATTATTTGCTTAATCAACTCATAGCCCAACGGTTTCCGTAAGTTGGATCTTACGTATTTAGAATAGATATATTACATTATGGAGGTTTTGTTAAAATATATATGCTAATCTTTGAAACATAAAAATATAATTTACTCTTTCGACGTTCTCCAGAAATATATGCATCATGTCATTGTAATGCTGACATAAGTTATAAACTGAAATACGAATCAATAAAATTACGTACATACATATATAACTAGTACTTAGTTTAAAATGATCTTCGCAGACAAATGCAGTAGTACGTTCCGATATATCAGATGCGTATCTCCTCATGGCTTTCAACCGCAATATTCTCCGCTTCTTATTTCTTCCCAAGGAGCTCGGTAGCGTGAAGAACAATTTTCTCGGGGTTTTAATCTTTGTATTTAAGCACTGAGGTATCAGACAATACTTATAACCCTTCTTAAGTTCCATATTCTCCATTTTAGCTACGATATCAGGAAAAGAAACAAAACGATGCATCAAAACCGCGTGCTTTCAGTACTGTCGTACGTTATATTTATTTAAAACTTAGTGCTACAAGTTGGCGATCTGCCAGGTGGTAACATAAAGGAACCTCGTAGGTCTCTCACACTTCCAACAACGAAATCTAAAGACAAGCAATAACACAGCAATAAAAATATCTATAGTAATGACATAACAAAAATATTACTCATAAGAAATATCACTGCAAACAAGAAAATTAAAAAGTTTCAAAAAGGAAGGAGAAATAATAAAAAAATCACAAAAGAATCACAAAATCACAGAAAAATCACAAAACAGCTTTACATCTATTCCTAAAAACATTTACACTCTTAGGGAAGGGCTCAAATAGCTCAGCAGGCAACGAATTCCAGTCAACAATAGTTTTGTTTAAATATGAATATTTTTTTATAATTCTTTTTGGTTTTCTACACTTAAAATTGTAATTGTGAACATTTTTCCCTTTAAAAGATGGTTCTTCCACCCCCGTGTGTAACTCACTCCATGCTGCCTCCATATTTATTACATTAAAAAAGCCACAGAGTCTACTCCGTTTCCTTCTCCTTTGCAAGCTCTCCCAGCCCAGTATTTCTAGCATCTCCATCACGCTATCCGTTCTCCTGTGTCTACCCAATACATATCTGGCCGCCTTTCTTTGAACCTTATCCAGCTTCCTGATATGCCCTTCTTCGTGCGGATCCCATACCAAGGAGGCATATCCCAATATCGGCCGAACTAGAGATTTGTATGCTTTTTCCTTTGTAGCTGGACTGCTTCCTTTGAGATTCCTCATAACCCAGTGCAGCATTTTGAAAGCTTTCCTTTTTATGAAATCGACATTTAATCCCCATCCTAGATCCTTTGATAAACAGACACCTAATTATTTACAATGATCACTTTTTGGTATAGGATTTCCCCAAAAACTATACTCTCTATTTGACACTAATTTCCTATTAGTGAATGCCATGTACATACTTTTACTTATAGTGATGTACATTCCGTTGGTATTGGTCCAATCTGAAAGTTTGTCGATATCATTTTGGAGGGTATCACGGTCGCTTTCACTCTCGATCCGCCTATAAATTATGCAATCATCCGCAAAAATTCTTATCTCGGAGCTCATTTTGTCTGGAAGATCGTTGACGTAAATTAAGAAGAGCAGCGGCCCTAAGACGCTACCTTGTGGAACCCCCGATATGACACTCGTCTCATCTGAATACCTGTTACATATTTTCACTCTTTGAGTTCTTCCAGTAAGAAAATTCGCAACCCACTTCAGTACCCTTACGCCGATTGGTAATTGCTTCATCTTCAACTGCAGGAGATCGTGTGGCACTCTGTCAATTGCTGTCGAGAAATCGACGATTATAGCATCAACTTCTTTCCCTTCGTCTAATGAGTCAGCAATGTCTTGACACAAACCCACTAATTGGGTTTCACAAGAATACCCTTTCCTGAATCCATGCTGGGTTTTAAATAGCCACTTATCCCTTACCCACCAATCCCGTATGTAGTCTGATATTACCTTCTCCATTAGTTTACAAACCACAGACGTTAAGCTAACCGGCCTATAGTTCTTTACTACCGTCTTTTCACCTTTCTTAAAAATGGGTATAATATGTGCCATTTTCCAGTCTTTAGGTAAGGCACGATTATTCACCGTTATATTGAATAGGTGAGTTATGTAGGGAGACATGGAAGTAGCACCCAGTTTCAGTATGTAGTTGCAATAAAATCCGATCTCACTGATTTATTTGCCCTCAACTTCCTAATTTTTAAAAAAATGTCTGTATCCGTGACTCTAATGGGTATTATCTCTGATGTATTTTCGCATATCATACAGTTTAAGGAGTCATTTATCAGCTCTCGAGTATTTAAGTTATCCATACTATTTTCTTGTTTTCTATATACGCTTGTAAACCATTCATTAAAAGCATTAGCTTTACTGTAATCGTCGATGACTAACACCCCTTCACTATCTTTAACTGACGCTATATCCATCCTGTTATCTTTCCTTCTCCTAATAAATATGTAAAATTTGTTTCCGTTAGCCTTAGAAATGACATCAAGAAGAAATTTTTCCTTCGCCTTCTTCTTTTCCCTATTTAAATGGCAAACCAATTTCCTATAACTCTGAAACAACGCCCTACTCGAATTTCTTGTTCCATGTGCTCTCCTTACTTTTTTCTTTAGTTTCCTGGTTGTATGATTGTAATATTCAGAATCCGTATTTTCTTTAAGAATCTTATTTGGGACAAAAGTGCCTGGCTGTCGAAGGGTAAGGACGTGCCTTTCACTTCCTCCTGCGAGAGCTTCTGACCTGCGGGTGACCGGCGCTTTAATAGCAGTAGCTGTAGAGTAGCTGTAGCAGCTGTCCTTCCGTAGCTGTATCGTTGTGTAGCAGTAGAAGTAGAGTCGAAGTAACCTTACTGATAAGTAGAAATAACATCTATTTATATTGTTTATTGTAGTATCTCTTAATCCCAATATCGTTATTTTTCAGTAGTATTTTTCTAGCACTTGCTTTTAAAAAAAAAACTCATATTCAAGTAGTAATTGTTTCTGTAAGAACTCTACGCTGTTTTTGTACTAACTTAACTTGTTTTAACTTGATTATCGCTGTTGGTGTACTAATTTAAATTTTTTTAACGTTTGCTTGTGTTTCTATCTTGCCTGTTCGCTAACGTTGTTTGTGCGGTGAGTCAGCGCTTCCCTTTCACTTTTTACCTGCGTTCCTCTCTAGCGTAGACCTTAAGTCTACGAATTAGTTAGTCTCTTAGTATAACCTTAGCTTGAAGTTTAATTTAATTCGTAGCTAGTACAGATTAATGTTTAGGATGGCTTCACCTAGGATTCCCGTTTCCTCCTTTCTATGCGAGGGAATGAGGTCTCGAATCACGGAGCTGGTAAGAGAGGTTACGGACCTCCGTCGGAGGGTGGCAAGAGCGGAGTCGGCCCTTGTTCGTGTTGGGAGAACGCATCCATCCCCGAGAACTCACCGCGCCATGATGGCGACTCGGGTGCGCTCGAGTGCGAAAGTCTGTGGTGTGATCGAGGGTGTTTGTGGGACCTCTTCGGGGGCTGGGGTCGCTCCAATCCTGAAACCCAACGATTGGAGAGTGGTCTCCAACCGGGGGGATCGTGGGGTGGTCCTGCGAAGGCTGGGAGCTGGGAATGCCTCGGCAGACCCTCTTCCAGTTTGCAATCGGTTCGCGGCGTTGTCGGAGGACGACACTTCGGCCGATGCTCTCGCATCCGCTCCCGTCTCTTTGGCGGAGGCTGGATCTATGGGAAGTCGGGGTGGGAAGGGAGGGCTCCTAGTAATAGGTAGTTCTAATGTCCGGCGTGTTATGGCTCCCTTGCTAACTCGGGCCCGCCGGGAGGGAGTGGCTGAGCGGGTGTTCTCCAGGTGTATACCAGGAGGAACGGTCCCCCAAGTGACGAGGGCGGTACGGGAGTCGGTGGAGTCAACGGGTTGCTCTAGGCTGCGGATGGTGGTCCATGTTGGGACTAATGACGCCTCGAAGCGCGGGTCCGAGGAGATTCTAAGTTCTTTTGAGGACTTGGTCGCCGAGGTCACTCGTGTCCGAGAGGAGTCGGGTTCTGATGTGCGGCTCACCATTTGTAGTATTGTCCCCCGGATTGACTGTGGTTCGGAGGTTTGGAGCCGCGTGGCGGGGCGAAACCAAAGGCTATGGAATTTCTGTGTGGGCATGGGAGTCGACTTCGTTGATCTCCGGCCGGTTCTCGGATCGTGTAGGGTACCCCTAAACGGATCTGGAGTCCATTACACGACCGAGGCTTCACAGAGTGTAGCGTGTAGGATCTTCGACCATGGTAGGTCTTTTTTAGATTAGAGAGTAGGGTAGGGTATAGGCGTAATAGGATATTTCATAGGGGCATCAAGTGTAATACAGTTTCTGGTCGCGAAGTGAGAGAGTCCACCTGCAAAAGCCGTAATAGAGCAGTTAATGCTTCGGGCGATAACGAGAAATTAAATATTATAGTTTTAAACTGCCGCAGCATTTGTAGGAAGTCTGCCGAACTCGAACACGTAATTCGCACGTTGCATGCGGATGTAGTTATAGGTACGGAAAGTTGGCTCACTGAAGATATCGCTAGCCAAGAAATTTTTCCGAAAAGCTATAGAGTATACAGAAAAGACCATGCCAATAGAATAGGTGGCGGAGTATTTTTGGCAATAAGTGAAAAGTACGATAGTTGTCAGATCCCTATTATCGATGAAACGACCGAGAGCGTGTGGTGTCGCCTAGGTAAGGATAATTCGAAAAAGATATATTTATGCTCATTTTACAGACCACCTAATGCCAAAGTTGATTATATTTTAAGTTTAGAGAGGCAATTAGCCGAGCTTAGATCTATTATGAACGACGGTTATGTGATAATTGGAGGCGATTTTAACTTACCGTCAATCGATTGGGAAAACCTATGTTTCGTTACGGGAGGTAAAGAACGTGAATCGTGTGAAGCCTTAATTGACACGTTTCATGAATATTCCTTAATCCAGATGGTACGAAAAGCCACGCGTTCGGGCAATGTTCTCGACTTGCTTGCTTCTAACATCCCGCATAGGATAACTAAGGTATCCACAGAGGAGGGACTTAGCGATCATCGAGCTGTGTATGCGGAGTGCGAATTAAAGCTGAAAAGACATCCTAAGCCCCTTCGGAATGTATACGCCTTCGCCAAGGCCGACTTTAAAAGTTTCAGCTTACATCTCAAAAGTACCTTTGTCAGTTAACGTGAAAAGACAGAACGATTAGGTATGGAGCCATCATGGTAATTATTTAAGGATATACTAGGAAAAGGTATCAATAGATTTATCCCCAGCAAGTTAAAATCTGATAAGAAAGAACCTCTTTGGTTTAATAAGGAAGTCAGGATTGCCTTAAGACGGCAGAGGCGTAGCCACGCAAAATTGAAAAACATACCTACCACCGCTTCCGATGAGTATCGCACAGCTATAGTCCATGAGTATAACAGTGCCCGCGTATTAGCGAGAAAAACCATGCGTAACGCATTTAACACCTTCCGGAATGAGGTATTAAATACAAAATTGAAGGAGGATCCAAAAGCGTTCTGGTCCTATGTAAGAGGAGTCAAGGGAGGGGGTCCTTCAATACCCTCTCTGCGATGTGATTCCGGATACATCATTCACGATGGGGAAGATAAAGCTAATCTACTAAACGTTTACTTCGCGAAGGCGTTCACGGCAGGTAGAGATAGACTTGAAGATAATCTTATTCCTTGACGGTGGATGGCAGGGGGTGCCACACACCAAGTTCCTTACTAATTATTAGTCACTTATCTATTGTGGTCACGTATTGTCCTAGGGAAAAATGACTCCTTATACCTCTCCGTCCTACTATCTATTTCGCGAATCTTGTCCTCGTTATCCCTCCGTCCGATATACGTTGGTTGCCGAATAATATCCTTCATTTCATTTACGAATATCTCCGACCTATATTTATCTAGAAGTTTAAGTCTCGCCTGTAATCTACGATCTTTCAACGATGGCCAACTCAACTCTTCAATGAGTATCGTAACGCTCTGTTTTTTATCGTAATTCTTTTTCACGAATCTAGCTGCTCGCCGCTGTATTTTTTCTATATCCTTTATGAGTCCCCTCTGATATGGATCCCAAACCGCTGCTGCGTATTCCATTTGAGGTCTAACCAAGGATAAATAACAGGATTCTCTCACCTTTTCCGTGCTTTTCCTGACTATCCTACGCACAAAAGCCAACTTCTTATTTGCCGCACCTATCACTCGTCTTATGTGGGTGTCCCAAGACAGGTCACGATTCAAGGTTACCCCGAGGTATTTCACGGATTCCGAAACAGGAATGCTCTCACCATCTATCGAGTAGGTAAACACGGACGATGGGCTTCTAGATTTCCAAAAGTTTAGAACGTTACTTCTTTTCTGATTGATTTCTAGCTGCCATTCCTTGCACCAAACAGATAATGCATCCAGATCATCCTGAAGCTGACGATGGTCGCTAGGACCACTAATTTCTCTATAGACTACGGCGTCATCCGCAAAAAGCCTGATATTACTTTTTACAACTGAGCTGATATCGTTTATATAAAGCAAGAAAAGCATAGGTCCGATCACACTACCCTGCGGCACTCCAGAGACTACATCTGCGAACCCAGTTAATGACTTTAACATTAACGCCAAGATTTCCCAATTTTAATAACAACTTACGGTGGGGAACCTTGTCAAAAGCTTTTCTAAAATCAAGGAACACTGCATCGACCTGCTTACTATTTTCGCCGCATGATAAAACATCATTCACAAACAGGCCGAGTTGGGTGTCACAGGATCTACCTTTTCTGAAGCCATGTTGACAGCTGACTAAGAGCGATCTACTCTCGAGATAACGCATTGTATTGCTAACAATAATGTGCTCCAAAATCTTACATGATAATGATGTTAGAGAAATCGGCCTATAATTTTCGGGGTTTTCTTTGTCACCTCCCTTGTGAATGGGTGTGACGTGTGCTAGTCTCCAATCATCAGGAACCTCACAGAGAGTAAGAGATTTCTCGAAAACTATCCGAAGGAAGGGAGCTATTTCTTCTGCTAGTTCTTTTAATACACGCGCGGGAATTCCTTCTGGTCCTGGGTTTTTTTGGGCTTTATCGCACCCAGTTGCTTCGCTATTCCTGCCTCAGGGTTTTTAATATTATCCATCCGAGTACATCCATTAGGAATAAGATTATCTTCAAGTCTATCTCCACCTGCCGTGAACGCCTTCGCGAAGTAAACGTTTAGTAGATTAGCTTTATCCTCCCCATCGTGAATGGTGTATCCGGAACCACATCGTAGGGAGGATATTAAAGGACCCCCTCCCTTGACTTATCTTACATAGGACCAGAACGCTTTTGGATCCTCCTTCAATTTTGTATTTAATACCTCATTCCGGAAGGTGTTAAATGCGTTACGCATGGTTTTTCTCGCTAATACGCGGGCACTGTTATACTCATGGACTATAGCTGTGCGATACTCATCGGAAGCGGTGGTAGGTATGTTTTTCAATTTTGCGTGGCTACGCCTCTGCCGTCTTAAGGCAATCCTGACTTCCTTATTAAACCAAAGAGGTTCTTTCTTATCAGATTTTAACTTGCTGGGGATAAATCTATTGATACCTTTTCCTAGTATATCCTTAAATAATTACCATGATGGCTCCATACCTAATCGTTCTGTCTTTTCACGTTAACTGACAAAGGTACTTTTGAGATGTAAGCTGAAACTTTTAAAGTCGGCCTTGGCGAAGGCGTATACATTCCGAAGGGGCTTAGGATGTCTTTTGAGCTTTAATTCGCACTCCGCATACACAGCTCGATGGTCGCTAAGTAACACGGATGCAGTTCCTCTGGAATGGCACCACTTGTGCACAAGCGAACAAGATCCTTTTCTTTGCTTCAATAACGAGCAATGGATGAGAGTAAGCCTTTGAAACCTGGAAAGGTTCTTTACGATGCCTTCCTCTCCCTTGCACAGAAATCTTCTTGTACTCTCCACTGTTGTCGTACCTGTACAATATTGTTTCAGGTTTTTCTTTTTCGTACCAAAGGCATTTGATAGCAAGCCACCTAACTTTTTCTCCATTTACATCTATGTTTCTGTTACGAATCAGAGTAGAACTTAGAGCTTGCAAATAATAGAAATCGCTGTACCTCAGCTCTTAAACCTGATAAGGGTCTTTGGCCTGGTTGTTTCCTCATTTTGATCCAGCTTTTTTTAATATCTCTGTCCAGTCATTCATGATGTACACAGGGGTGTTTCTCTTTGCATTTTCAATTGCGGAGTGCATTTAATCACATTCCATAAATGAATACCCTGATTCAAGGATTTTTTGTTCAATTACTTTGACGTGTGTCGCCGATACTGCATACAGGATAACAACTGCTACATGCTGATTTCGGTTTTGTCCACTGCATGTGTCGGAGAAAAATGAAAATTCTGTTACAGTTTCAGGAACCTTCTGTACGTCTCCCAACAAAATCGTCCCGACCTCAGAACTTCTTCTTTTCCCATTCAATCCATTCCAGCTATTAATTCCAATATATGTAAGTATTAAATAAATGATGAAAAGGAAAGTAGGCATTATACCTACAAGTATTTTACAACATACCTCGCTTGCTTCTCGTTAAATTCTCATCTGAGCAACAAATATTGAACATTGTGAAATCTCAAAGAACGCATTTGGAAACTGTGTACACCGACATGTAGTACATCCTTCAAATCTTGTTTGATACTGTGAAAGCTTAGTCTTATTACAAGATATCACCTGCTGCATCATATATAATTATTAATAATGACAAAACTTTCCGAATGTCATAAATTAACTTGTAATAAATTAAAAGCTGACCCCGCTGTAGATTAGACACTTCGATGGACTCGGGCAATGTTCTTTTGAAGAGGAAGGTTATTCGCGACCGAGGGCAATCGATCTCTCGCTCTTAATTGATCCTCTGATTGGAATCCACGACGGCAAAACATTCGAAAAGTCTTTCGAACGGACGCAGCGGCCGTGATTTTTTGTGGATCCTCCCGACCCAGCCGACGCCGATCCGGCAATTTGCGACGGAGGAGACATTAAGCGTGAAAGAGGAGTCACTCACTCGGCCACAATTTGATGATAGAGAGAGCGAGGGCGAGTGGGAACGGGTTAAAAAAAAGTGGTTAGCGATGGAGGAGGAAGAGAGTCAATGGCAAAGTGTCTTTGTTCGGAGCCACGAGGCGGAGATAGTCCTTTTCTTCGCGCGCACGACGGGACAATAAATTCGCGTGATTAGCAGTCAAAGAAAGGGAAAGAGGAGGAGGAGATGAGGGAAAGTGATAAGAGAAGGGAAAGCGAGAGAGAGGGGGGGGGAAGGATAGGCGAAAAAACAGAATTTCAGGAAAAGGAGGGATCGGGAGGGAAGAAGGGGGTGAGTTAGGAAAGAAGTTTAAGGAAGGAGTCTCTCGCGGAACGGAGGGGGAGAAGACGATATTTAAAAAAAAGAGGAGATGATTGATGAGTCCTTTCTTCTCTTCTGCCCGATGGAAAAGCGTTTTTTGCGATCCGCGGCACAAAAGACGATCCGGTGACGCTCTCGCGCCCTCTATGCCACTTGAACCACATTGAAAAAGAGATGAGGGAGTGTAAGAGCGACGCCCAGGATGAAGGGAGAGAGGGAGGGAAAGAGAGAGGGGGGGAGAGAGAGGGAGGGAGAGGGAGAGAGAGGGAGGGAGGAAGGGAGAGAAGTAGGGATGAAGGGAGGGAGGGAGAAAGGAAGGGAGACAGGGAGGGAGAAAAAAGGGAGACAGGGAAGGAGGGAGAGAGAGGGAGGAAGGGAGAGAGAGAGAGGGAGAGAGAGAGAAAAAGAGAGGCAGAGAGAGTGAAGGAGGGGAAAAGCGGGAGGAAGGTAGAGAGGGAGAGAGAGGGAGGAAGGGAGAGAGGGAGTGATGAAGGGAGGAAGGGAGAGAGGGAGAAAGGAAAGGAGACGGAGGGAGAAATGGAGGGAGAGACAGAGGAAGAGAGAGAAAGGGAGGACAGAGGGAGAAAGGAAGAGATGGAAGAAGGGAGAGAGGGCGGGAGGAAGGGAGGGAGATATAAGAGGGGTGATAGAGAAGGTAGGGGAGGGAGGGAGAAATGAGTAAGGATTAGCCCGAGAGGCACATCGAGGCTAACTATGTCGCCGGAAGATGAGAAAAGAGGCTGCAATTAACCCCGTGAGATGAAGAGAGGAAGATAGTGAGCGATTATGGAGAGATAGGGGGAGGCAGGGGGGGGAGGGATAGAGGGGGGGAGGAGGAGAAAAGGCGGCTTTGGTTTAAGTGCCAATCGAGGGAGTGGGGATATCTCATTTGAGTGGGAAGAAGGAGTGTATTCGGTGGAAAAAGAAGGGAGTGGGAGGTTCACGATTGGCTCGTAAATCAACGCCGCCACATTAAAAGAATCAGATTGCCCAGCCGCGGGAGTTCCTCGCGAAAACGATGAATTCTGTTCTAATGCACTCGTTAATCCGGCAGCGACCCTAAATACGGTTAAAACTCTGATTTCGGCAAGCGCCGTCGAGTTGACCTGGTTTTTGCGCAGTTTTTGCTGTTTCTGGAGTCGGGAGCACGAATTTCAGTCGTCTGCTCCCGAGGCGCGTCTCGTTTCCTTTTACTGATTTATTCCCATTACTCACACTCATTCATATCACTGTAAAATCCTTAAAATAAGAACGACTGATTTTTGTTTATGCGCAGTAGCCTTGATTTTATATTCGGGGATTTATAATCTTAGCACTTTCACAAATGCAAAGACTACGAGGTCGTCGCATGACTTTCTGATACTTTGAATTATCCGGCCGTGATTTCCCACTTCGGCTACAACGAGCGATAATTACCTCTTTCACATATAACGGTGTAGTTTCTCAAGCATGATTTAATCTTTAAGTAGGTACATACCTGTAAATTCTCTACCTTGCGCCTCATACGAGTCAAAATGGTGAATTTAAGCTCGTCTAGAATACCTATAGAAATAATATATGAAAACTTCGTGCAGGCGATATTCTCTCCGCGGATATTTTTTATTGTTTTCAATGAATAAAAAGTTTTATTCCGGGTTTAACTTTTTTCTTCATCTTTTTATGCAATACTAGTGTGATTTCCAGTCAAAAATGACAGGTGGGCATCAATGAAGCCTTAAATTAAAATTTAAAGAACTCGACATGTATACCTTAGCTGAGCATTAATTCAAACCAGCAACGTAAATAAACAAACCCGTGGCTCATGGTCGAAATTCAATGAATCTAACAAAATAAATGGTAATTATATCGTTATTATAATATTTTGATCATTAAACATTGATTAAATTTGCTTGCATAATTTGTTTTGGAGACCTAAACTCAGCAAAAATAACATCAGCAACTTATTTGTTGCTATTACGATGAATATTGTATATTGGACTCTCAAATACGACAGCAACGCAAGTTGCCATGTTTGTTAAAATTTATCATTGATCAAAATGCAAAAATCGCCATTTTTTCTAATCCTAAACTAAGTTTTGGTCTAAGTAGTAACGGATTCATATTCTTTTTGGAATAAAAATAAACTTCCTTCTATTGTCAGTGCATAAGTTAAAGTTTCTAGCTCGTATATCAATGTTAATCAATTTTAAAATGCAGATTTATAATGTGACACTCTTGCTCCAATGATAACACTGAATAACAAAAGAAAACGTTTTTTGTTGCATGATAAGAAGACAGTGATTCCTGTAGAATTTTTCGTACTGATTTCAAATGTTTACCAAATTTTTCTATCACCCAGGGTTTTTAAGTAAGATGTATGTCATTCAAATTAAAGGTATTTTTATTATGTGTCAAAAAAATTTAGTATATATTTACTAACCTAAAATGTGGTTGATGAATATTGTCTGCTGAACTTTGCTTGAAGAACATCCCTTTTAAGTGTCCAGAAGTAGTCAGCCAACATTTTTGGGCTCCATTTTCCCTGGTAGCGGTTTTCCATACCAATGATGTCCTGATGAAAGTGTTCTCCATGTTCGTCGCTCACAGCCCCGAGGTTTTCCGGAAAAAAAGTTCAAATGGAAGTCCAAAAAGTTTATTTTTAGAGACATATTACACCCCATTGCTCTGTAGGCCACAAGAAACTCACAAGTTGCCTGTAGTTTTCTGTTTCCCAGAAAGTTGGTGACTACTTTTTTGAAAGATGCCCATGCAGCTGCTTCAGTTTCATTCAGTTGGCTTTCAAACAAAGCAACCTTCATCAGTTTCCTTATTTGAGGACCCACAAATATTCCTTCTTTGGTTTTTGCCTCATTAATTCACGGAAATTTATTTTTCAAAAAGAGAAATCCACGTCCATTACGATCCATCGCTTTTACAAAAATTTTCATCAAGCCTAGTTTAATGTGCAATGGCGGTAAATAGATTTTTTCAGAACTAATCAGTGGCTGACTAACTACATTTTTCTTTCCTGGAGTGAGTGTTTCTCTTTTTTGCCATTGCTTTTTGATGTAGTGGTTTTGTCTGTCTCTGCTATCCCATTCACACAAGAAGCAACAGAATTTGGTGTATCCAAGCTGTAACCCAAGTAACAGAGTAATCACTTTTAGATCTCCACAGACATGCCAAGAATACCTTTCATACTTGATACTGGTTAGCAGAAGTTTCATGTTTTCATACGATTCCAGCATGGGCTAGTGGAACAGATGGGTACTTGTTTCCATTGTGAAGCAGGACTGCTTTTAAACTCACCTTTGAGGAATCTATGAACAAACGCCACTCCTGAGGACTGTGCTGCTGCCCCAAGGCCTCCAGTAGAGAATCATTGCAATAAACTAGATCTCCCTCTTAGATGTTGACGTTTACGGAAAAACCATATTTTAGCGCCCTGATCAAGAAGATTCCATCCTTTTAATCTTGAAGCTAAAAGTTCTGCTTGACTTTTAGATAAATTAAGATCACGAACCAAATCATGGAGTTCAGACTGAGTTATCAAGTGAGGGTTCGAAGAAGTCAGGCTTTCCATAAATGCTGGGTCATTCTGTATTTCATCTCCTGAGTCACTCCGAGTTTCGATATCACCATCATCTTCTTCATCTAAGGTCCATGTTTCTGGTGGCTTAGGTACAGGACCGTGGGACACAGGTCTGATAGCTGATGGAAGATTTGGATATTTTACAGTATGTTTAGACTTAGATGTAATTCCAGATATGTTAGTCAAGCAAAAATAGCAATCTGATGAATGGTCCTAAGGTTCTCTCCAATCCATGGAAACTGCAAATGGCATGTGACGGGATCCTTTAAGCCAGCCAGTCAGTACTGTTACACATGAAGCACAACAGATGTGAGGGGCCCAGGATTTGTCCTGATCACCTACTTTGCATCCAAAATAAAGGTCATATGATTTACTAACTAGAGGAGTAATATTTCGCCTCTGTGCCTTAAAAGTTAACTCACCACAAATATAGCAAAAATTGTTTGGGTGACTTTTACAATTTAGAGGCATATTTCCCTTAAAAAACACACACTACACACTAAAAATATTCACCACTAAGCTAGAACTCACAGACACTAGGCATGATTCACAAATGAAAGCTGACACTCAACTGAGAGCAAAGAGAAGATACTGAATCAGACATTGTGAAAGTGTCAGTATATTTACATTAGTACCTGCCTATTCAAGGTGATGACTCATAGATTTTGGACTTTGAGTCACAAACAGTCGTACGGGTCAATTTAAAATACAGAATTACATGATCCCAATGAGAATCCGCTTAAACATATGTGTGGTCCAATGCAATAGTATTTCACAGAGCCTGTTATCATTTGCAAATTTAATGAAACCAAGTTTATAATAATTATTTAACAATCATCATTTTTATATCTAATAATAAAGCTAGTATTGAAAAACAAAAGAACATGGTATATTAGTAAATATAGAAATGAAAAGGGTCTATAGTAATTTGTTGGTCCAGCATCACTTATGTTCTCTTCACTTTCTGCTTCCTCATTCCAAAGTAAGTTATACAGGCTGTTGTACATTCAGTTTGAGATATATATCTTAAAACTCTTTCTTATGGTCGTTACCAGACCTGGGCAAACCGTGCTCTTTTCATAATTTTTGTGGCTCTCATGCTCTTATTGTTTGGCTATTAAATTGATTTAAATTTAAAAAAGCAAGCAAAATCCAAAATCATATATTAAAAAGCAACCAAAATGAAGAACAAACAAGAATAATAGCAATGAAAAAGAATAAACGAAAAAAGAGCCAAACAGTGGATCAATGGCAAAACGATTATTATTATATATTCTAAGACATTAACTAAAAACGCCTCCCAATGTTTCCACGTCTCTTAACTCTCCTAAATACCACCATAATCCCCTCTACTTCGTATACCCGCTTTCAAACGAAATGGAAAATTTTCTCTATACGATAAATTTTTCAAATTTTTCACAAGCCCATTTTACATTGATGCGAGTTCCGTTCCTGAATTAGAATTAATAGATTTTCAATACAATAATGAGTTGCAGAACACTTTATCAGCAATGGAGGATAAAATTGAGTTGTATAACGAATTCATAACAGCTGAAAAATACCCATTTTGAGGGGAGCATGCTTCAAAGATTGTAAGTCTTTTAGGAAGTAAATAACGATGTGAATCTTTTTTTAAATTAAAATTTGCAAAAGGTAAAACCAGACCTTCGATAACTGATGCAAATTTTTTAAAATTAATTAAGAATTGCGACGTCCAAAATTGATACCAACCTGGAATATATCATCAGAAGTATGGCAAACGAAATTTCTCTTTATAAAATCTATTTTATCTTTTTACTTTCTTCATATACGAAGTATAGAGAAAGTATTGTTTTCATGAAAAAATCGAACTCGAGATTTCAACGGAAATACATGTTTTAAGGTTCCCCGAACACGTTCTGACTAGTTTCGCGATGATGTCTGTGTGTCTCTCAGTCTGTGTGATAGATTTTTGTGGGCGCTCTAACTCAAAGACTATTAAACAGATCAACGCAAAATTATATATTTAACATTTTTATAACAGTTAGAAAATCTCATTAGTTTTTGGTAAAAATCGGTTGACCGGAAGAGGGTGTTTACTCTTGTCACATCCGTTATTTTGAAATATTTGCGTTAATATTTGGTAAATGTAAAAATGTACTGGAATAAGGGTTGTAGAAAATTTTATTTTCTACAACCTTTGTTTGATACATTTTTCCATATAATGCATTGTTTAAGAGATATCTTATATTTTTAGCTGCCACCTACAGAAGACTATTGTTAACAATTGACGCTTAGTTACGTCTTAGTAACGCTCCTTTTTCTTTTCTTAATTGTCATCCTGAAGTAAATATTGACAACGATCTCAGAGCTAACAACATATAATTTGCCATATAAATATGGAGAAAGTCATGTGTTGCCCACATCAGTTTATTTTATATTTTATTTCTGTGGCTCTTTAACAAATATTTTTTTCTTCAAGTAGCTCATCACCTGGTTTGGGTTGCCCGACCCTGAGTCTTTACCATCAAGAATCTATTGGGAAGCAGTGAACAATGATTCCCATTTCAATCTCCTGATTGGCACTGGTTGATGATCTTGTAGTTATCCTTCTGGAGGACTGCATTAAAAGGGAAGTTCACGATAACATTAAATACGGTATCATCGTTTTGTCCTGGTACCATAGGTAAGAGTTTTGTTTTTTTAATAATCTTCATTTCTGGCTGACTATTGATATCATTCTTGGATAAAGTCTACTTTCTAAAGGGCTAAAAAAAATATTGCCAACAACTGCATGGTGTCACCTGACCTAACTGTTCACTCTAGTGGTTGAATTCCTTAAACAAATATCCTGGAAATATGGAATTAATGTTTTATATTGACATAATTACTCTGCCTTGCTTCAACTTAGGTTAATTTTTATTCAATATTCTGTCATTTTCATTTTGGATATATAGTAATACCCCGTTTAACGCTGCCCCGTACAACGCTGATTCGTTATAACGCTCTTTGTTCTCGGACTAATGTTTACCTTCTCAGTACGTTTTTGTGAGCGCTCTAACTCAAGAACTAATAATCGGATCATCGCCAAATTTCATATTTAACATTTAAATTATAGGGACAAGAGCTGATTATTTATTGTTTCAAATCGGTATAACGGAAGGGGAGGTTTTTGTCATTTTTCTAATGTTCTCAAATATATCTTATAATCATAATGTAAATATCTGTTATTACAAAAGCTTTAGAGAATATTATTCTATACTACTTTTGCTTGAAACAATTTTTAGTTTACATATCTCACAAAATTGGACACCTATTGATGGTAATGGGCGCTGATTATAAGGGGAGGATGTGTGGAATGTTATAGTGTGAGAAAATGACAAAAAAGCTGCGACGGTTATTATAGTGAAGGATTTCTGGTATGTAGAAGATCTGCTACATTGTGCATTTAAGGATTGATTATTTACAGTACCGTTTTAGAGTATCGGAGAGAATAGCGGCTATACTAATATTTTGAAAATAGGTAATAAATTACAACTTTAAGAACGCATATCCATAAGTGCTATACTAAAATGACCCCGCATAACGCTGATTCAGTTAGCGCTCTCGTTTTCAGGAACGCATCCCCAGCGTTAAACGGGGTATGACTAAACTCAGGCTTAAGAATCCGGGTCTGCTGCGTGGAAAGTATACCACGTATTACAACATTTATCCTAAATACCAAACACGGCATTAAAGATATTCGATTAAATACATAAAAACCAGCGGTTCAGCGACGCGAAGTATTGGGGATAAAGGGAAGGTGGGAAGAGGGCATATATAGGAAGAAGACGAGGCGATTGAGGAGGAGGATGGGGAGGGGGCGGAGTGCGGGAGGAGGCGAGGGGAATAAATGAAGGCAGGGAATTGGGGAGGGAGGGGGAAGAGTGGGACGTCGGGGGATCAAATAGCAAAGAAAGAGAGAAGAAGGATGGGAGGGATGAGTGGCAGGGGATGGATGGGTGAGGATGCGGGAGAGTGTACGGGGGAGGCGAACCTCCCTTTGATCTTTGGCAGCACAGGGAATAATGCCGCAGGAAATGAACCCATTCAAGACGCCTAGTTATTTTCGGAATTTTATTGAGCAAAGTTGCAATTGTCCCTCCCTCCCGCTCGCCTCTTGCTGCTCCTCCGACCACACATCCTATCTCCACTCGCACCAATTGCCACCACCCTTCTCCTCTCGCTCCTTCCAACCCCTTCCAACCCCTTTCAATCCCTCCAGCCCGATCTTCTCCGATCCTCGCTCCCTTGTATCCATTCATTTATAACCCTGACCAGTCACTCGTATTCCGATGAGCAAGACAGTTTGTAAAACAAATATTCCATTCCGCGAGCTCCTTCACTAGAGAAAGGGCAAACCTTGTGTAAATCCCCTCTTAAACGAAATTAAACGCTTAATGATGACGTCGAGAACTTCATAATCGAAGTGGAGCGCTCCAGACGAATTATTCCATAGAAAAGCTAATTTTTCAATACAATACATTTAACTCGTAAATAATTGCGAAGTTCTTTATCTTTCGATATCCGATTAAACGGATCGAAGCATTTCAAACATCAGGGATACTAAAAAAAGTAAGAATTTCTTTATTTCAACCAATTGTCTTCATTTTTGCTTCTACGGGAAACTAATTAACTTGTGTGTTTAGATCTACTTTTCTTTTTGCACAATAACTTTTGAATAAAATACTTTTGCCTATTCTGAGAGAAAAATGAGGAAAGAAGAATGAGGTTTTTGTACTACATTGATTTTAACACCTCACATATTTTCACACTGCGGCCGAATCTTGCACTCAACATTTCCAGTTGGCAAAACTGCGCCACGTATACTCTCTATAAATTTAGGGCTACTAAATTGTTCAAAGATTTTTCAATTGTAGACCCTTCGCTTCACAGACTCCAAACCAAGTCTCTGATACGACAGCATTATATCCGTAGTAGCTCTTAACAAAATTTGCTGCAATTAAGCAGATGCATTTCAAGGTATCTAGCATATAACACTTCCTCGAAGAAGTCCAGGTACACAGAACAGCATTAAATGATGAGACACATTACAACACGCTATTTTCTTCAAACTCGACACTCTACGCGCAGCTTATTATTCTGTCAGCAAATCTTTAAAAATTATTCGCCGATATTTTAATATTTCTGTGCAAATGTTCGCATTATCAACGGTACAGCTTTTTCCGAGAGAGAGATGAAACTTCTATATCGATTTCTATTGCTAATATTTGTAAATCGATGATGACCAACATTAGCCTACTGACATATTGTGAAATTCTATTATAAGATCAAAAAAGCCAAATATTTTTACTAATTACTAAAAATTTGCAAAATTGAAAGAATCCTGCCCATCTTTAGACTATATTTTCCACGTTACCGCTTAAGACTTTTTTCTATTACCAACCTACAATTAATAATACCTGTGGTACCCGCGAAATCTTTTGCGAGGTCAGTCAGAAATCTGAATGTTTAAAAGTAATAATAGCCGATTTCTCCTTCTAAAATTAGAAACTGATATTTTGAATGTCGTTCGTTTTTACAATTTATATGTGCAATTTTAATTGTCTCTCTCATACGAAAAAGGTCATATTCCAGTATTGAAATAAATAAAGATTTTTTTTTTTTGGTCAATCGCTAAAAATGCCCACAGCCCACACGCAGTTTACTGAATAATAATAATTTTTAATTATTAAAGTTGCAGTCTATTAAGTTTGACATTACTACAAATATAATTTCGATGCTTCATAAACAGCGCGAAGTGGATATTTGAAGGCTTAACAGACGCTAATTCAATCGGAGGTAACAATGCGGGTCGCCCTGGCAACACCCGGAAAGAGTACGAAAAAGCCATAAAATTTCGAAAAGAAATTCGTTTTTCTGAGATATTATTCAGTGTAACATCAAAACATTGCAAGAATAAGATATTTCATAGTTTTAGATGTCGAATAAAGTAAAAAGGGAGAAATTCTGTCTATATTTACGTTTTTAATGAATGAAAGAAATAAACCTTGCATCTTGAAAAATCGAAACTCTTGTGTAAACATATGGAAAATATAATCGTCTCCCGGAGTCGAATCTGGGACACTTACGTAAACGAAAATAGTTTTCCCGGGGTCTCTGTTCAAGAGATAAAAGGGGAGACGGACGAACGGACGGATAGACGGACAGACAGACGGATGGACAGACGGACAGACATTGAGTAATTATATATAAAGATAACAATAACGCAACGATAATTTACATGCGAGAGGTGATCAAAAAGTAGGGTCCCAATGCTATACACACTTTACAAGATATCAAACAAATGAAATCACAGTGTTGTTATACATTATTAGTGCTACTTTTCGACATAGTCTCCTAGAGCGTTCATGCATTAGCACGAGCTTGAAAATCCCTGCATGGTAAAAGTCTGGTTCTTGATTTGTCAACCACTCACGAACGGCATTCTGCACTGTTTCGTCATCTGAAAACCGTCGTCCTCCAAGGTGCTTCTTAAGCGGCCCAAACAGATGGAATTCTGATGGCGCTAGATCAGGGCTGTATGGGATATGTTCCAGAATGTCCCATTCAAATGATTGCAGGAGATCCTGGATCTGACGTGCTGTGTGTGGTGTGGCAGTCATGTTGATAAATCACACCTCGGGAGAGGATTCCAGGCCTCTTACTCCGAATGGCCTGTCTTAGTCGTCGTAATGTGGCGCAATAGCCAGTTTACATTGCCTCATAACCAGTGCTGCCACAAAGGGAAATTAAATTTCCCTAAATACATACAACGTTATACCATAGGGAACGTTACCTTTTGATCACCCCTCGTATTACAGCTACCGAGAAAACGTCTTGATTAGTTTTATGAGAGTGAACGTAGTGAAGGTAAGACAGGAGCACAGCAATGGTGAGCCAAATGGTAAATGAGGAATTTTCTGTATTCTTTGGAAGTTCCAAAACGTGAGTCAGAGCTGATTTTTGGCATGTGAGAGCATTTGGTATATTTATATTAAACATCAAATTGGTACAATCCGGAACGACTATTTGGGCATAAAACTTCTACCTCCAATACCCAGGACATGTGCTCATTGCCGTGGACCTAAATACACCGCCTCCTTGATTTCATAATTATAATTATTAAAAAAATCTGATGTGGCCGCCACATGACTTTCTCCATACCTGTAATACTTCTAAAAATTCCAAATAGGTTACATAATAATAAATATTTTAAGAAACTGCGAGAAAAAATTTAAAGACTTTACAAAGAACAGAAATAAACTCAAGCAATAGCCTTCTGATATTAGATATAGCCAGAAAGCTCCAACAATTAAGAAAAGAAAAAGGAGCGTTACTAAGGCGTAACTAAACGTAAATTGTTAACAATAGTCTGTAGGTGGCGTGGTGTTGGCAGCTAAAAATATAACATATCTTTTAAACAATGCATTATATGGGAAAATGTTTCAAACAACGGTTGTAGAAAAGTAAATTTTCTATAACTTTTATTCTAGTACATGTTTACATTTATCAAATATTAAAGCAAATATTTCAAAATAACGAATAAGTGACAAGAGTAAACACCCACTTCCGGTTCACAGATTTTTACCAAAAACTAATCAGTTCTTGTGGCTTTTATAAAAATGTTAATTATAAAATTTCGCGTTGACCGAATTAATAGTTTTTGAGTTATAGCACCCACAAAAATCTACCACATACACACACAGACATCGAGAAAATGGTAAAAACGTGTTCAGGGGACCTCAAAACGTGTATTCCCGTTGAAATCTCGAAGTCGATTTTTTTCATGAAGAAAGTAAAAAGGAGCGTTACTGATATGTAACTAACTAGCTGATGTCTTGGGTATGTTCAAATAAAATGAAAATAAATGTTAAGAAAAGCAAGCATATTCTATTCTCTATGAAAAGGGAAAAGAGTAATTTTCCTTACTATATGGGAGGGATACAAATACCGAAGGTTGATAATATAAAATATCTTGGAATACATATTACGAAAGATTTAGCATGGGGTCTTCAGGTAGAATGTATAGTTTCAAAGGGTTTCAAGGCACTTAACTTTGTTATGAGAAATTTAAAACATAGCAGTAGGAAAGCTAAAGAATTAGCATACAAAACAATAGTAAGGCCTATATTGGAATATTCTTCAGGAGTCTGGGATCCTCATGACAGAATACATATTAATAAATTGGAAAAGGTTCAGCGAAAGGCAGCCAGGTTTGTTATGGGTCGTTTTGGAAGAGAGGATAGTGTAACAGATATGTTAAAGGAGCTTGGGTGGGAAACTTTAGAAAATAGGAGGAAAGTGAAAAGGTTAGTTTGTTTCTATCGAATGTATACCGGTAAACCGGCCTGGAAAGAACTAAAACTTAAGATTAAAACCCCGACATTTAAAGGTAAAAATGATCACTCGTGTAAAGTTCGTACAAACGTTCGAAGAAATGATGTTGGTAAATATTCATTTTTCAATAGAACCGCATTGGACTGGAGTGAATTACCTAAAGAACTTCTTATGCCCTTTCCTCAAACCGAGAAAGCATTTAAAATTAAAATTGTTAAAAACTTTAGTATTTAATATTTAATATGAGTATTTGTAGGTTAGTATTTTATTTATTTCTTTATAGGACTTGCGTCACCAAGCGGTGTTAATTATTGTAAATAAACATAGTAGGGTTATAATTTAATCACAATACTCCAAATAACTATCTAATGTCAAATTATGGTTGATTTTTTTTTCATGAAGATTATTTACTTATTCTAAATTTTTGTAGTTGTATGGACAAATAACAAATGAAGCATGTTGTAGTTTGTAGCTATGCTGTTGTGACGAGAGTTCCTATGACTTGAAGTCAAGAAGTTGTATATAGTGTGTAGGAACCACTATCAAAAAAGGTTATATTTTTGTATTAAGTATATTCAATTGTTATGTAATTTGGGCATTATGTATTGAGTGATACCTAAGCTGTTGTGACGGGAGTTCCTGTGACTTGAAGTTAAGAAGTTGTATAGTGTATAGGAAATGGTATCAAAAAGGTTATATTTTTGTATTAAGTAAACCCAATTTTTATTATGTAATTTGGGTATTATGCATTGAGTTGTGATGGGGACCCGCTGCCACCGGGACCTGCTCCCAATTGTAGCGTTTATGTGAATAATAATAATAATTGTAAGTAAGCGTTAAGTGATTAAAATAGTCGTCGATGGGTGGTGTGCTGGTGGCAGCTAAAAATACAGTTTTTAAAAATATCTCTTAATTAATCTTATAAATATTTTAGTGTGTATGTGTGTACGCATGTTCTTTATACGTTTTTACACCTTTGAAGCTATCGAATTAAAAAGTTTCATGGGCCATCCTATGGACCAAAGGAAGAACTTGGTCTAGGTTTGCAGGCCGTGGAGTCTGTTTTACCCCAAGGGGTTAAAAAAATCCTATTTCCATAAGAATTCATGGGAAATGGTGTGGAGAACCCCCAAAATGCCATGCAGCCCTTCAACTATGTGGATATAAATATACTTAAATATTAACTTACGATCACAGGAAATATCTTATTTTACTCACAAAAGACTGAATATTTTAATTCTGTTCATGTCTTGTCGTATTACATGCTAAATCACTGGAAACGCTTTCTTAAGCGAAAAATTTATCGGTTTAGATGACCATTTTCCAGGCGGCAACAAGGCTACATTTCTTAATTGTTGTCCTCTTCAAAGGGAGCCATGTAAAGATTAATGCAAGGAAAATCCACGCCGTAACGCGCCGTTGAAAAAACATAGCCAACGCCAAGATAAAAGGTACAAATGGATTCATGCCTAAATATAGTCTATGAATACTTCTATAGTGAGTAAAATGATTTTAAAGGAATATTAGAACATTGTTATCTTTTACCAATAACATCGAAAGATTTATCGCAACATAAATAGATACATCCACTTACATTTGTTGTTTATTGTTTACGTTTTGGCTAATAGTATTGACATAGTCCACATAATTTTATTGCTGCTTTAAAGCCTTCGGTGCATCTATCAATGTGAATATTATGTAAGACGTAATGTGTAATTATATTAACGGTAAAACTACTCAATAAAATAGGCAATAAAAATCGTTTGCTACTTAAAAGAAAACTTTCCCGAGCGCTCACAGACATCATCGAGAAAATGGTCAATACGTGTTCAAGGGACGTCAAAATGTATATTTCCGTTGAAATATCGAAATCGAGTTTTTTCAAGAAAACAATTCTTTCCCTTATACTACGTATGGAGAAAGTAATAATATTTTTATTAGTGTACCAAACAATAAACATACCACATTTAATATTATATGTACGCGACTCAATCCAAAAGCAATATTTAAAAAAAATGCTAATTTGCAGGTATCGGTGGTTAGTGTGTCTGGCTAATGCTAAGGCCGCGGGTTCGAATTCTACCCAGGTCATGGTTTTACATGTTCTTCTTTGTTAGCTTTGCTAAACTCATTGTAAAAGGCTGTCAGTAGCTGTTTATAGTATAAAATTAATACGTAAATAAATAAAAATATCTACTCGCGAATTGCCTTCCCTTCGGATCTGTGCCCGGGGCGAAAGCCCTATTCTCCTCTCTCGTGCTTCGGCTCTGCCTGCGCTAAATCACTATCCTGAGATTTATGCTTTGAATGTTTATTAACGAAAGCTCCTGCCATGATGCGAATGATGTAACGTTGATATAGTGACAACGCAGTCGGACGAATCTCATTGGCAAAGAGATCATCAGCCCATCCTGTGACTTGACAGATAAATCCGATTCTGCCACATCTATTTTATCTTACAACTATTCTACTGTTAAAAAAATTCAAAGAAAAGTATAATTAAGAGGAGCCAGAAAAATGTTGATTTCGTGTCCATATATTTCGTCAGAAAATGTACTTTATATTATTTGCAATAGCATTCAAAGTTTTGTACGCGCTAAATAGTTGTTTTAGCTTAGAAAGGGTTTAATCAGAGTATCTTTCCTTTCTTCTCATAGACTTTTAAGTTTCGAAGAAATTACCGATCGAAAAACGATAAATGCATTTTATGCAAACTTTAGAGTTACATTAATTTATCTCACATTCTAACGCTTTGAGACATTTATCATCTCTTTACTGTTCTAAAGAATCAGATTCTCTCTCTCATCATCCTCCCCTCTCAACTTTCTCTCCCTCCCTCTGCCCTACCTCTCACTCCACTCATATTCCCTCTCTCCTTAATGCCATCCCTTCGCAGTCTCCGACACTTCTCAACGACCCAGCAGCCGGGGCCAGGATAGCGCAACCCCTCATCAACCAGTCCTGCCAACCCCTCAAATACTTCCCGCATCAAAATTCTCCAATATCAAACCCTCTCTACCCCTTCCCCACTCTCTTCTGCCTTCTACCCTCCTAACCCTCTCTTTATCCCTACCACCCCTTCCGTTTTCCCCTCCCCCTCTAGTTCCATTTCCCCCACTCTCCCTTTATCTCTCTCTCTCCCCCTCCCTCCCTTTCTCTGTCGTCTTCCTTTCCACAGTCCCCCTTCCGGCGCACGTTCCGAGCAATTTGCCCGACCCAAAAGTGCCTTTCATATGCACTATTGACAACACTTTAGATCAAATTAGGCGTATTCTCAGCCATTAAGCTTGTCTATCGACATATAAAAGGAGAGAGAGAGAGGAAGAAGTTCCCTTAGCCCCACCTCTCTCGGAAAGAGTCGGAGGGAGGGAAGTGGGAGGGAGGAAAGTGAGAGGGAGGAAAGTGGGTGGGAGGGAAATGAGAGGGAGGGAAATGGGAGGGAGGAAAGTGGGAGGGAGGGAAGTGGAAGGGAGGGAAGTGGGAGGGAGGGCGGTTGGAGGAAAAGCGACGGATGAGTGAGAGGTAGAAGAGGAATAGTGTGGAGTGAGAGAGAGAAGAGAGATAGATAGATAGATGTAGATAGCTACGCGTCTTTATTTGGGCGAGATTGAGACTAAACAGTCTCCTCTTCCATCTAACCCATTGTAAATTACAGGCAGGAAGAAAGTGAAAAATAATAAAAATAATATAAAAGATTACATAAAATAAAGTACTACATAAATACAATGACAAGTTAGCATTTTAGGAAACGAAAAGGGATGGAGATTTCTTTGTGGGAAAAAACAAGTAATAATTAAAGGACTATTCCCTAGGAAAACCCCCACTGCAGGAAAACACCCACACAAGAAGGGAGCATGAAAAACCTGCGAAACCTACTGATATTAATATTTATGGATTGAGAGGATTATGAAAGATACATACTTAAAATGAAATACTCGTAAACACAGTTATAAATAAAAAATGCATAATAGAGAGAGAGAGAGAGAGAGAGAAGAGAGAAAGAGAGAGAGAGAAGAGAGAGAAAAAGAGAGAGAGAAGAGCGAGTGAAGTGGTAAGGTAGGGAGAAGCCGCTCATTGTGAAAAGTAGTTCAGGGGTGTGAGGGAAGGGGTGTGAAGGAGGGAGAGTGAGGGAGGGGGAGTGAGGGAGGGAGGGGGAGTAAAGGAGGGAGGGGGAGTGAAGGAGGGAGGGGGAGTGAAGGAGGGAGGGGGAGTGAAGGAGGGGGGGAGTGAAGGAGGGAGGGGGAATGAGGGAGTGGGAGTGAGGGAGAGGGAGTGAGGGAGGGAGGGGGAGTGAGGGAGGGAGGGGGAATGAGAGAGGGAGGGAGAGTGAGGGAGGTAGGGAGGGGGAATGTGGGAGGGGTTGGGGATGTGGGAGGGCGGGGGAATGTGGGAGGGAGGGGGAGAGATGTAGGGAGGGGGAGTGGGGGAGTAAGGGAGGGAGGGGGTGAGGGAGGGAGGGGGTGAAGGAGGGTGACTGAGAGAGGAAGTAAAAATGATTTCGTGACGGGGCAGATGGCGAAGAAGAAGATAATGTACAAAGAAGAGAGAGAGAGGTTGAGGAGGGGGAGGGGCAAGGAGGGGGACCGATCCGCAGCGACAGAAGTGTGCGATAAGTGAGGATCTCCTCTCTCCCCTCTCTCTCCCCCAATCCCTCTCTCTCTCTTTCTCTTATCTTTCAGAACGGGGGCGGTGAATCATAATTATAATGCAGGATCTTTATCGAATTCTTCGCTCGCTTGTGAAAGGCGAGGACTTGAAATCTTAAATTCGATAAAAAGAGAGAAAAGGGCCGTTTTATTAGTGCGTGGTTATTTTTACGGTCACTGATACATATGCTAGATCAGTGGTTGCCAAACCGGGTGCCGCGCCACGCTAGAGCGCAGCAGCTGATTTTCACGGGTGCCGTGAAAGATGTTGAGTAAATAAATCAAGCATTTGGATATTTTGATAGGTAATTACGGCAATATTTTTTCTCTGGTAAATTGGTTATGGCTTAGTACCAAGAAATGGATGCGACCACAGCTTGTTGTGCCTATATTAAAAAATATAATAACCTGGTTTCAAAGCTGTTGGTGCCACGAAATTGTTTGTCTTTTAATCGGTGCCGCGCCTGCAAAAAGTCTGGCATTCACTGCGCTAGATTAAAACTTTTACAGGAAAGTAATCAATTTTTCCCGTCTTCATATTTGCAGAAAGAAATTTCCTATTTAAACAGCAGTAAATGATTTTAGAAATTTCAATCTCAATCCATCTGTCGATATTCTGACTAAACGCTAATGGAATTAGTAAATTAAGACTTTAAAAGTATTTGTAAGCAGCAGACTATTATAAATTTGGGACCCCACGTAACTACGTATGAGGGATAGATAAGAATCTGAGTTAGATGAAAGGATTGACTTTCCAGTTTAAAGTCTTGAAATAAGAATAAATTATTAATAGCGTAATTATTAATTTTTGATTCATTAATTAATTTGACAAAAATTTCACACAAATTTAATATTTTAAGATCAAAAGCAAAAATAGTTTCCAAAAATAAATACCTATATTATGTAAATTTAGAACGGGTTTCAAACTGTGTTCTGCACAGCACTAGATTTCCGCTAAAACTTGATAAGATCCCGTGAGAGACTGATACTGGTTCTCGAAGCACCAAATTTTGACCAAGAGTCCGGAAAAATTAATATAAGGGTTCCGTGAGTTCAGAAAGTTGGAGCTCTTGGCATTAGTAGAATCTGAGAGACCTTCAGTTGGATTTCCTCATCATAAGCCTTGGGAGTGTTACGGTCACGCATAATTATTACTCAGCAGCAGAACGGTTCGCCCTAAAAGAACTTCTAAATAACGAAGACCTAAGCAATTTTGCCATTGGACAAGGGAAAAGTCCTGTTATTACCTCTAATGAACCCGAGCGTAAGGTCACGGAGCTCTTGGAAGAAACCACTTTCCGATGAATCGAAAAAACCCAATTGAGAAAAAAGAGCGACCGACAAAAATTCGCATTTCGGTATACTATCAAAGAAGATTACTACCGTCAGCCTCAAGACCACGACGATTACACAGATTGCTCAATACCCACAAGGAGGGAACGCCGTCTAGCCCAATGGTCAGCATCATAGGCACCTCGATCCACAAGTTGGATCAACACCTCACAACTTAATAGGCAAAAAACCGTCATCATTTCACAGAAATCTTTCATAATAAAATCATCGACAGGACCTGCTTGCTCGCAATTTTCGACCTAGTCTTACTTTTCCCCATTTCCCGATTGAGCAATCTCTTGAGTTACTAAGCAGACTCACTAAACAAGGGATATGCGTGAACTACCCGGATCTCGTTAATTCTTCCTGAATAGGTCTTACTTGCAGAAAAGGCAGTGCTGTGAGCAACCTGAGGTGCTTCCATGGGCTCCCATCTTTCTCCGGGTCTAACAAAGTTATATACGGAGGAATTCGGAATGCTCTGGAGACCAGCGCTGTGGTTGATGTATGTGGACGGCGCGTTCTTCATCTGGCCACATGAGAAGGGTAAGCTCGGTGATTTCTTAGCGCCCGTCAACAGTAATCTCTTGGCTCCTCAATTTACGATGGAGGTGGAGGAGAACGGATGACTTCACTTTCTTCATGTTTTAATATCTAGGAGATCAGATGTATCTCTGGGTTTACCGAAGAAAGACCCATTAGGACCGCTAACTAGCGCACCATCGAACTAGAACTGCTTCTCTCATTAAGACACTTCCACCGAGCCAAGACTCTTCGACGAAACACGCATGGCCGCAGAGGAAATTCGCGTACTCGTAGCGCTTGCAAAGAATAGCCAACGCAAGAAAAACATTGAACGGGCATCAAAGGGATCAAGAGATACTCGGGTGTATAATATTTAGCTCCACTATGCGAATTGAGGAAGGACGGGCTATGCGAAAATAGCTCGACCATTTTGTTAACGAATTGTTACGGAGGGAGTAATAATCAGTTCGATGCCATTTTTATTGGTTTCAGGTAGACTTCTAGTAACGTACGTCATCAAAAATTAATAGCGAAACTAGAAAATATGGCATTAATCCTCAATTTGTAACTTGAGTGGGAGACTTCCTCTTAAATAGAGAACAAATAGTATTTATCGATGGTGAGCGCTCATACCCCATTGAAGTTTCGTCTGGCGTTATACAGAGATGTGTTTTAGGATATCTGACCGCCTACCGTACATCATGAATCCACCATTTCATTGACTGCAGAGTCCAGGATCATCTGCGGGACATTGAAGAACAAACAATCAGCCTGCAATCGCGAAACGCGCCTTTTCAGCGCTCGAACATAACATCCCCCTAGAATACGTCAGAATCATCGCCAAAGACTCATTACTTCCCAAGAATAATCTGAGAAGCGATTTAAATAAACAATAGGCTGTTAAATTTCAACAGAATAAGCAGATACACGAGGGCACGACTCTTAAGTCTGTTGAGGGGCACGACGATTAACGAACAGCGGAAAGTGAAAGGACATGGAGTGACAACGGAATGGCCAACGACAACGTCCGGCGAAAGCTTTAGCAATCAAAATTAGGAAGCCAGACGACACTCCGACAACTTCAGTGTTGTTGTCTTTAAAGCAACCGATGTGGCGAAAGGATTAAGAAAATCAACAACCTGTTTCAGGATTCAAGCTGCTCAAAGCCCTCTTTGCTTTATTCTGACTAGAAGTGACCTCTTTTGTGAATTACTTCCCTTTCAACATAGCCGGCCGTTTTTCGCAAAATATCCTCCCAGCCGCACTTACGACGATATTCACTTCGTGTTAATGCCATTATTTCCTTTCAAATATTTTTACTCACTCATATAGCTTTGGCGATCACAGATATTTAATTTCTGCCTCTCAAAAATTTTGAGTTATCTTCTTCTTCCAATTTAATGATTGCTAACCTTATGCCATGACCTAACTTAACTATTTCCTCCTCTAGCCTTGTTCATTTTGTTCATTCATCTCATACACATCTTAAACTGTGCCATTTTATACGTTAAGTTAAAGTTTATTCAATTTTTTTATGCCTTCCATAATTTTTAACGGTTTTTCAACGTTGTCCAATTTTATAAAACTGGCAACAAAACTTTTGCAACAACAAATCTGTTTTAAATATGGAGTAAAATCGCAACTGTGTAAATTTTTGCATATATGTTTGTTTCTTGTGTCGTTTAACATTCAAACTTTATAATTATCTATTCAGCGAGTGTGTAATATAAAACCGGTGATGAGGAGTTTCTGAACATTCGTTTTATCACAATTTCTTTTGAGATTCCACTCCTAATTGAAACGATAAGAATTTTGTCTCTTTAATCTGAGAGAACGACTTCCCTTTTATGATGATGCGTCGTCAATCATACCTTCATCATTTGCCTCCTTACTCTTCAACTATAATGTTTCTTTTCTTGACAAGATGCCTTTTAAAAAGTTTATCTCTTCCTTTATATCGTTCTCTTTGTTGGTGGAGAGACTTATCTACTGCAGATATCGTCGAAATACATATAATTTCAAATGCTGTTTCTCATTTTGTTCGATTTATACTGAGCTTTGGGAAGGGTCAGAGATGCAGAGTGACAGGATAGAGTTGGAAAATATATGAGGGAAATGGACGGAACAAGAGAGGAGAGAGAGAGAGAGAAGCGCAAAGGAGGAACAGAAAGGGAAGGGGAGGGGGAGGAGAGAGGAAAGGGAATTGGAGTGAGGGGAAGGGGGTCGAGAGCGATTAATCTGCGGAGGGGAAGTGTGTTATTAAAAATGGGAAGAACGGGAGACAATGGGTCTGCTTTCGATGAATGGGCCGAAAACGCCGGATCTGAGGTGGAATAGAATGGACTTTATTGGAAGAGATTTCGTCTGAAAAGGCTAATCTTGCGTTGAACTCGAGAGATGGAAATTAGGGGAATCAAATAAGCATCCTTCAGAATTTGGAAAGATAAAAAAATAATAAAATGGAACGTTCGAAATTGAAATGTACGTTTAATTTTTTCCTTGGTTTACAACGATGTTCATCAAAAGGAGAAGAAGGATATAGAGAGAGAATAAAGATATTTGAGTCTGATTCGAAAATCCCTTAATTGCAGCTTTTCAATGCGGCTGCTCCTTTAGACGCTGATAGCGAGAAATTCGTAATTATCACGAGTTGACTCAATCTTCGCATTCTTATCTGCATGGATAACAAGTGCCTTAGAAAGGTAATGACGAACTCGGTTCATGATAAACACGAGTTGATTTAATCAGCGCACTCTTATCTATGTAGATAATAATGGCTCTAGAAATAAGACCATCGTTTAATTACGCCGGCGCGTATTAAAAAGGACAAACGTGGAGAAAACAATATGTTAAGACGCATTTATAACAAAAGTTCAATAAATTAAGAAAATTGGGCCGTAGCAATATTGCAAAATTGGGTTGATTTAGAAACAGATAGCTATTTTAAATTTATAACAAAAAATTGCTAAGTTGATGAGAGCTTAATGAGAATGCATATTGTTAAAAGTTTCACGTATTCGTTTTAACGTAAAATATGTCATATTCGATATGCTAGTTACCACCATCAGTAAATAGAATAATTAATATATACAAGCAATGTACCTGTCTTAAGCTGATCATATGAGGTAAATCCAGCTGAAGTATATTTTCCACTAGATAAACAAATAATAAAAAATATATGTCATTAACTTGAAAGATTTTTAAGAGATTCCATCGAAATTTTTTATACAATCTTGAAAACCTTTGCAGAGTGTTATGAAGTCGCAAAATGGCAAATCAAAAGCCACGGTGGTATAACGATGTGTCCCACTGCAGTAGCCATCGTCTGAGCTCCTCTTGGATGCTCTGACCAGATGGGCAGTGCCGCCCTCGCAGGTGCCTTTACAAATGTGGTAGAAAGTGGAAGTCTGAGGGTGTCGATTGGGGACTATAGAGAGTGTAGTGAATAGTCTCCCAGTGCCAATTGTTCAAGCGGGCCACTGTGGTTTTAGCAGTGTGCGGGTGGGCATTGTCTTTCAACAGCAGTACTCCTACACACACTGCGAAAACGGTATTTCCACATTAGAAAAGGCATCTGCGAGGGCAAAGCTTCCCATCTGATCAGCCATCCAAGAGAAGATCAGGCAATGGCTACTGCAGCAGGACACATTGTTCTACCGCCATGGCTACTACGCGAAGAGCCTGTGCAAGCATGGAGACTATGTCGAAAAATAACCAATGGATGTGCATTAGGGTGGTCCTAATATATGCAGCATGAAATTTTTTTGAAAAATTTCCATCTCACCCATTAAATTGGTTCCTTTTAGTATAGAAATAAAGTATGCAAAATTTCAGCTAGGTTGGATACAAGTAACTCGTGCCCCAAAGCACTTGCTTTTGGGAATTTTTCACATTTTACTCTAAAATGACATGAAGATTGATTTAAAAGAAGTCTTTATTTTAATTTGTTTCTCAAAAATGTATTTTTTCAGTCTTACAACGTTTTATAGAAATCATATTTTACAAAACAATACATTTATTTTCACAATTTCTGTGATAATGTTTCCCTTTTACAATTTGGAAATCGACGTCGGTAATAATTCACCACCTGTAACAGGAATTGTTTCTGGTCTTCGTTTTTCGTAATAATACTATTATAATCTTCCATTAATTTAACTCCTCTTTCTGCTGTGTCATTTACAACTCTCAAACTTTTCACTATTTGCTGTCCTTTTTGGTAGTCTATATTGGCTTCCCAAGTTGATGGTTCCAGGTGTATAAACTCAAAAGAAATACAAAAGCGCTCAAAAAATTTTTTTGTTCCATCTGAAATGAAATCTTCAATTTCTTTCCTCATAGTACTAACCACATCCTTTTGATCTACAACGAGGCGCTTATTAATTTCAGAAAGGTTTTTTTGACATTTGAAAGCATGTGCCATTTTTGACATAAAATCTACTGAAATCCTTGCATCAAAAAATGAGTGTCGCTGCTTCTGGCGTCAGGTACCATAAATAGCCACAAAACTTTTTCAGTGCTGCAGAGATATTGCAGGATCAATTCTTTCATATGCATATAGACCTTTTAAAAACCTTAGGTCTTGGTTAGATGCTTCGGCAGCAATAGGGGCACAAAACCATGCTTTAATATACATGAGCACGAGAAAAATGCAGACATCACAGAGTGCTTTTTCCTCTTGTGCACGTAAGGGAAACTCGCCACGAAAAAGGAAAATTTTAAAGCAGTAAATGGCTTTAGCCCACCATCTAGCATGATGTATAGCTCCTGGAACACGAAAAGATATTCCACGGGGGGGCGCACCGCCGAGAAAGATTACCGCTAATTCCAAGAGCTCTCTGTAATCCTCTCTACTTTGGCTTTCGTGTAAACGAACCATTGCTAATAAATTAATTTCTCCGGCTACATCTTTTAGTACCGTTTGAGCATACGCATTTTGTATCCCGGGTTTGTAGTTTGTAATGTTAAATCCAGTCCAGACTTGCTGAAAACGTTTGAAAAGTGGCACACTTGGACTCAATATGGGCGCGAGCTTTTCCTCAAAAACATTCTTTAAAATAATTTCATAAATGTGATGTCTACAAGGTAAATACAAAAGGTCCCTTCCTAGTAACTGTTCCAGTAATACACAACCGCCACTCAATCAGCCTGTATTTGCTGATGTTGTATCACAACAAAGAGCTTGTACTGAGTCTGTGAGGCCCCATTCATGGAGTAACTGATACACAGCTGTGGCCTGATCTTCTCCTGCTCCAGCAGATCGTTTGGGGACCCCTAGGAGATGCTCAATACCCTTACCAGGTACAACTATGGGTAGCCTGTCAAATGTATTTTTTCCAGTCAAACCAGGAAGCATCTTTCCATCCCAATGTACGACAACTGTATCCTATTGAGGCACTTTAAATAGAACCCGAATTTGAGCAGCACGTTCTGCACGCAGACGCTCACGACTGCGACGAATAGATGAACGGTTGATTATTAAATCATCTACCTTTTTGCCCAATGCTTCAGCAGTTACTATCAGAATATAGACTGCATCTCTGTCACTTAATTTGCATCTTTCGAGTGCCGCGGCAACTTTGGGAGTGATGAATTCAAAGTTAGCTCTTTTGACGGAATACGATGGGCCTGGTAAATCTTCGACCACCCGTAAATTTGAAGATTCTTCCTCACCATCACCCATTTTGCCTTCGCTTTCATTGTCACTACCAATCGAACATTGCAGTTGAACAGTTTCCTCTGAAATAAAATATAAATATTACACATTGTAAAAGGTATTCAATCATGAATTGAACGAAAAAGCAGTTTAATTTTCTTTTAGAGACTTACTTATTTGTTGGAGTTCTTCATCAGCACATTTTTGCCTAGCCAAATTTCTTTCCAGTCGCCTCTCAATTCTCTTCTCCATTTGTGATGAATGGTAATCAATCCCACCCATAGATCCTGGCCGGCCTTTTTGCCTTTGAGAAAGCAAAAATTGTTCCTTGTAGATATACGAGCTTTTTGTCAAAATATCAGTGTCCCCTGCACTGCTAAACTGGCACTTTCATGCAAAATTAATTTGGCTTCTCGCATATTATAGAAAAGTACTCTTAAGACCTTTGTTGGATGGCAATTTACAACCAATAATTTGATTTGAAGTACTTCATATTAAATATATTTTCTCATGAAGTTTATGCCATAATACCTATTTAAAGTTCATACACAAAACAGTTACGTTGGATAATACAAACTCTACAAGGCATGGAACGTGTGCTGACAAGTGGCAGTAGAAATTCACTCTGAGAGCCTGCACTAAATAATGCCATATCATCCGAAATTTGAGATAATTCTTCATACTATACATTGTAAACTTTGAACGAAATACTATATATGGCCATGAATGACACCTGGAAACACAACAAGGTATTTGTGTTTATGAAAGTGTATACAATTGACAGACTATGAGATTCAAATTTTGTGAGTCCAAGTAAGAAAGATATAGGTTATAGGGTATTAAGGATTAATAAATATTCATGGGCCTTGTGGCACGGGTTCCCGTTATCCGATCGGTCTCAAATTTCCCATGCCTTATTTTTTTACTGGAAGTAACCAATTATGGGGGTGAGACTAAAAAAATCCCATTTCAATAAATAAGAACCATATGTGCATATATCAACCACCTGTGCATTCGGATGTAATCCGCTTGCACTTGCAATTAAAAATCAGGGAACCTCACTTTTTGACATCCCTTCGTATTTAGCAGCTCTAATTCTTTTTTTCTGCCCAACTTTCAATGTACTGTCTCTACGAAACCTTCTGCGCTTACTAGAGAGGCTTATCGTCATTGAACCAGTTAGTGCTCATTTCAAAGCATCGAGCGGGGCTGAACTGTAAAAATGATTTCCCTATTATTCAATTACACTCCATTTATTTAATTTTCCTCTCATTTTCATGTTGAGCCACTGAGAGGTCCGAGGTCGTAGTAATGTAAAAACCTCTAAATATAATTCGTCACAGCTGAGCCACTTGTAGGCGAGAGAAGAATTCTGTTATCCGCAAAAGCAAGAAGGTCTAACAAGGAAGAAAAGTGAGGTATTTCACTAAAAACATTAAAGAAACAAAGCTTTTGGGAAATAAAATCTCTCGACTTCAATGTCTACTTTGAGGTCAATCACAATAATAGACCATGTCTTTTCAAATTCAATATTTCGCTCAGTGGTCATCAATCGTGCCGTCGGGAGTACCAAGGTGCTATGCTCGTGGAAAGGTTTTTTAGGATCCTGTGAGGATTTTAAAATAACCTCAAAAATTGAGTTTTTTAAAGAGCATTGTGCACCCTGATTTTCTCACAAGGATTTTATCATTCATGTACACAGCAGACATAATTGTTTAGTTCAAGGAATATTTTATTTTCTTTCACTCCACCATATTCACATAAAAGCAACAATTTGGCTCCGGTCGAGCATTAAAAATATCTCCCAATCGTACTTCACCTAAAAAACGTTAGTTTAGTTGTTACCTCTCATTTACTACCCAGCAGAAGTCACGTGATTTTTTTAAATATGGCAGGTTTTTCTCACAGATTCTAAGTTTTACTTATGGCTTAATAAAGCATAGTAATAAGGTAATTTAGAAAAACTATATAGCAAGTGTATAAATCTTTTTGCATTTTTTTTAAATTGTGTATAGCTTCCGACGGCATCCATGTACTGCTAGACGTTCACAGTTGCAAGATTTAAAAAAGAAATAATATCGTGATCCTTTCGCTCCCTCGACTCTCGGTGCAGCTTCACTCCTATCATAGAAATCTCCTTCAATGGGGTAAAAATAAGGCAATTCAGCTATGGACACCACTCTTCATACAATCATGAAACGCGGCTGCTGAATGCTGACATTCATAATCCCTCGCCACTCGCGGTCCTGACTATACACGGTTGATCATTTGTACCTGGTTTTGCCAACGACGGTGTCCAGTCTTGTGTATCTGCTGTTCTCGGTGCGGCCGTCTCTAGTTGTCTAATTTTACTAATATTAAAATTTATGTGAGTGAAGAAGGTACGTACTAACTAATCCTTACTAGAAGGGGAGACATGGGGAAGAGGAGTTTTAGTTCCCGATGAGAACACGAGCTAGTCGGGATGTGGAGGTTGGAGGAATTTTATGAAAAAGTTTTTTGAAGCGGCGTCAGCACGGTCTGTTTTGCCATCTGCCGTTACATGACTAATGTACAGCACTTATTTGTACTTTGAACGTATTTTCTTTTGGATTCTTGTATAATAAACATGTTTTTAATTAGCATACTTATTTTTAACATTAAACTGTATAATATAATACTTTATGTATATCTCTCAGGGATCACTCCCTTTAACCCCCAATTTACTAATATAAAACACCAGATGTTTCTTTCTGTGTTTTTTAATCTCTCTGTATAACGGTGATGACATAAGTTATGACGTCACAAAAACTTTCCCATGATGGGAAGAAGAGAGGGCGAAGAATAGAAGGGAGAGAGGAATGGAGAATGGGAATGAGGAAGAGAGGGAAAATAGGAGGGAGAGAAGGAGGGAGAGAGGGAGAATAGGAGGGAGAGAGGTAGAATTGGAGAGAAGGAGTAGGGGAGGAAGAATGATAAAAAAGGGAGAAAGAATAGGAAGTATCATAACTTTAATACTTAGTCTGCACATATCCGTCATATTTGATTGGCAATTATGCTAGTTTCCCATAAGAAGTGACCTTCGTCAACAGCAGATTGTCAGGAACGTCACGGTTGGCGAGGGCACTGTATATTTTAAAGGGTTACATAACCTTGGGCTGTAAGGACATATTAAAGAGGAAGAAAAGTGCCCTAGAGGAGTTTATCTCTAGATTTCATTCCAACAACAGACACACAGATCGTCACCGAGTGTCGTAGCAGGGAAAATTCTTTCCGATTCTCGCTCCCTTCGCGAAATCGGATTTCTGGCTTGATCCAAAATTTTCTACTCCTGCAAAGTGTGCCTATTGTGGCGAACTCCAGGAGAAAATGGAAATCGGGAGAAATAGTGGCGAAAACCATTCCGACAGAAGCGCCACTCTCCGGATGCCTCGAATGCTAAGAGGGTTATGTTTCTCGCCGTGCGCACGGCAATCCTTCAAAACTCTCTTGTTGCGACGCCGAGGCGGAAATCTGTATTAATTCCACGCAATGGCGAAAGCACGAGTCCCTCTGATGCCTTCTAACACGCCCAAATACACCCGCCTTGCACTCGCGATCTCATCAAAATCGATTTTGGCAGCACTTCGAAATTTGATCGATGCTCCCTTTACATAGTACTGAAATGTTAATATTAATTACTCGCATACCTATCCATATATTGCCATTATCATTGCTTAATTAAAATCCATAAACCGGTAATAAGTGATAAGGAAATTTAATTGCGCCGGTTTAGCAGTCTAATTTGTATGTGTGAAAGGCAAAATTTATGAGACCAAAAATAATCACCAGTGATCGTCTTTCTAACTGCTTAAACGATGGTGATGTGGATTAGTGTGGGTTTATTTATGTATACACTCGTGTAGCAGACTTGCGGCGCACCGCCTTTTTAAGGCAATTGAAATAAAGCTCTTGGAGTTAATATCCATCAAAAGAAAAAGAACGGATTTCCGTCATGGAAGAAACACTCTAAATCTTTTCTTTTTAATCAGAATCATTCCGATTACCTATCTCGACTTGAATTTCCCGCGACAATAGGGAAGAAGAGTGACGAGAAAGAAACAGAAGAAACTTATATTCGTAGTTAAATTGAAAAGAAAATATCGGTCAGTGGTCCATTATGGGTCCAGAAAATTCCACTTGGCTCAGTGTATTCCAAACTGTGGGGCGCGCCCCTTTCCCCTGGTGAAGGGGCTGCACAGGATTTGATATATATCCACTTTCAGTTTAACCATCCTAATTGAGAGATCTTCAATATGCAGTTGTCAAATTCTAACCCTCAAGTGGTTAAGAGGTATCGCTTGAGTCCATGTGTTTCTGAAGGTGGTTAAGTTAATTGCAATTTTAGGTCCAGTAGGTATTGTTTATGAACTGTGATGAACATGATATAGAAGGAAGGCGCAAATACAGTTTTCTTAGGTGGGGAGGGTGCCGCTTTGTTTTGTTTGGAAATCACTTATTTAAATGATACGGAATATCGTTCAAATTGGAATAAGCAAAAGAGTAAAAGAGCGAGAAGAAAAAATCCTTTAAGTTGCAAAATAAAATATTAACTCTCAAGTTGTCCATATTATGTATTTTACTATGACTGCGTCTGCATAACTGTAATATGAAAGACAATTTCATAAAACGGACATTCCTGAAATATTCTGATGCAATATTAAAATTCCATAAATATGTATTTCATTGAATTACAAAAATCTCATCTCCTGTAAAGAGCGGAATGATAAAAACATCTTGTCACCAGTAAAGTGATTATTTTTGAAGATGTAAAATATTTTAGAAAACACATTTTCCTGAAAATGTGAATTAAAAGAATTTTTTATTTATCCTATTATCTTTTTAAAATATAATGCGTGAGTAAAAACCAAACCATGGTTTGAATATAATAAACAATGCGTTGTGGATTTTTTGTATTGAAATAAACCGAGAAAAGCAAAAATTACTCTTGACTAAAAGCCTAGCAGAATCATGCTATTTGTAAGTGGGAATACTATTTTTTGTGAATTTAATGAGGCTTTTGAATTGAAGAATCATAGTTTTTCAATGAATTCAAATTCGCAGAAGCACGCTAAAAATCCTTTCTAAACAAATCTCGAATTAACTTCGTATGCCGTACATATTCGGCAGTATTTCTATGAATTACTCTAATATAATATTTTTTGGAACACTTGAGATAAATGACGCGAAATAAAATCACCGACAGATTTTGATTTAAATATAAATTAAACCTCGTTTAAATCGAAAATTTGTCAGAATCGTTCGCTCTGGTTTGAACAAGACTCCAATTTCAATGCCGAGGGATTGATTAAGCCAGGAAATTTCCCGTGATGCGATAATTATCATGCCTTAAACACTCATTAAATCCTGTCAAAACAGCGAACTCTTTCGAAGAGCAAGTTGACGTCTCAAAACAATACCTGACAAAAACCACCTCTACTTTGCCAGACATTTTTTATTTATTTATCATTTTTTACATTCAATTATTTCCATCGAAACCATACCTTATTAGCGGTACACAAAAGGTCCTTTCCAACCTCTCTCTCTCTCTCTCCCCGGGAATAAAAATATGCCTCATTCGCCCACCCCTCTCTCTCTCTCCCTCTCTCTCTCTCTCTTCTTCCTCCACCTTCCTAACGTCCCACGATCCAAGGAATAAAGGAGATTCGGTTACAGGGAGTGGTGGGGGTTATGCCACAGTGCATCATCCTGTCGTCCTCCTCTCCATTGTGAGCACGTCCGCAGCAGGCGTTGCAGCGCCCCTCGCCGCGGGAGTGGTGGCGCCGCAAAGTTCACAAAACGCCCCCTTTTGGGCCATGTTTCAAGCCAATTACATGGCGACTCAGGGGGGCCGTACTGGTCCTGATTGGTCCCATGGCCCAGACTAAGGCGATACCCGACTCCCATTCCATCCTCACTTCCATCACCCGAAGATGAAAGGAAGAGCGAATGGCTGCTTGGGACTCTGGTGTCGTTTCTCTGTCCGACACAGGAATTATTTCGGTAATAGCGTAGTGTCCAGCTATAAAATCTTCCAAAACTAATAATGTACGTGATATTCGCGTTCGAGATCGACCTTGTCAACGGGCGCTGTCAACATCTTCTCGGATTAAGGGAATCTGGAGAGCGAAGAAAGCCGCGGATATAAATTATCGAACGATATACCGAAAAAAAATATACGAGATTCATAGGTTCATTACTAAGGCATATCTTAGTAAAAGTTGTGCCACCGCAATCCGAGCTATTTTTTTAAAATTGCGTCCGATTAAGAATTAAACAGGTAGTAACGTTACTCTTGCGCTGTAAATGATGAAGAATGCATTTTCTTCAAACAACTGCTATGTACTTCCTTATTTGTCAAACTAAGAAGTAAGTTGGCCTGATAAATTACAGTTACTGTAATTATTATTTAAAAATTTTCCTTGCTAAATTTATTTTGAATGAAAATATATTACTATGGAGAAACTTAATATTATGATGTTCTATATGAATAATCTTGGAAAATGTATAATATGCTTTACTCATTTGAAAGAGGTTGATAGAATTCCTCTGGCAGATTCTAATTAGATGACTGAAAAGCTTATGGGTGTGTTCTTTATTTATATATATATATATATATATATATATATATATATACATATATATGTATATATATATATATATATGTGTGTGTGTGGAAATGTTGTCTCCAGAGTGTTCTATTTTAAATATCTTTTCCACAGACTAAGTTATTGTGAGCGCACTCTCCAATAACAACTCATTTCATATGAACTTATGAGGTGATTCGAACGCCTGCAAGAACATTCCATGATTCAATAATAAAATATCACTCTACCAAACAATCGAATAAAATCATTTCTAATCAGTCTAGTGTTATGATCAAAAGTTATTTCATACAAAGGGTTTACCAAACTTTGTCATCTGATCCCTAGAGTTACACAAAGAGTGACTTGGGTGGTCACAAAAATCGATTTCAAAACGGCGGATCGACTAAACGAGTTTCAAAATGTTGTGATTTCTTAGATATCGATTTTCGCGTTTCCTTTGAATAACAAACAAACAAAACGGTTTTAATCCTGTGTGTGCAAATGAAAACTCACTTGCTATTTTAAGATGTTGGTAGTGGACCTGTAATTTTGAAGATTTCAGTCACCTATCTTTGGAAATACTTTAAAATTTACTCTATCTATATTTTGTTTGCTTTTATATAACTTTTCACTCTGATTACTCGTCACCTAAGGTTTGAACCGACCAAAAAAGTTCTCATCCGTAATTTTTTATAAAGGGTTTTCCTGGTTTTCCTTATTATTCAATTTCGATAAAACAGTATGAACTATGCGCCAATTACCTAATAAACTCGATTTATGCTCTCCTTTTTTGGTCATTCGTTCGAAAACGAAATGGACCGCTTCTCATCGTTTCATAGTTCGTCCGAAAACAGGCGCCCGCCCTCTCCTTTCTCTCCCCCTACCCCCTCCACTCCCCCCCCCCCCACACCCACTCCACCCTCTTTTCCCAAATGATTAACCAGACAGCGCTGCAGAGGGCCCCTCAATCGCGAGGAATAGAGGTAGCTTTCGATTCGAAGGAGGCAAAGGGGAGGCTGAAAACACAGAGAGAGAGAGAGGAAACTCTCCACCCACACTCTCACCTACCGCGCTCCTATCGAAACTGCCCCGGCCGCTGCATAATGGCTGGATGAGGCTCTATATAAACGCCGCATAAGCCTGACGGTTAATTACGCGGTGGTCGTACCCTTCCTCCTCCTCTACCCCCCTCTCTCTCTCTCGCCCTTTGAAACCTCCGCATACTCCCTTAGCCCCCCAAGAGTCTCTCCTCCCCCCTCCCTCCTCCTCCAGTCGACCCCTTATTCCCCCCTCATATCACCCCCTCCCACATCCACACCCCAATCTCCACCCCGGCTCAAACGTCGGCCTAATAAATTAGTCTCTACGGAGCTGGGAGGAACAATTTCCTGTGATTATTGCTCTCGGCTCAGGTGCCTCTGACAGGTAGCCTCCCCACCAGCTTCAAACGCCCACCGCCCTTCCCCAGGCGCCTCCTCCCTCTCTGCGATGCAGCCTCCCTCTCCCGATCCTAACCTTCCCGTCTCCCTCTCTCCGTACTCTCTGTTGCTCCCTCCGCCTCCCACACTCTCCCACCTCCACCTCCCACCCAACCTCCCACGCGCCGAAAACTTCAGCGCCACGCAGATTGGCAATGAAAGGGGCAGAGGGTGGTCTCCGTGTCTTTCCTCCACCCCTTCTGCTCCGTTCCCTCTCCATCCACGGGCCTCCTTTTATTCTCCAACCTCCCTCTCCCTCGCGGAACTCTTCTACGTCACGAGCACGCCCACGCTTCAAACGACAGGGATTTTTCTCTGGCGCAGAATACAAATCGATTTTGTCTCGTCTCCCTGTGCTGTAACAGTGTTAATCCTTGATGGTGCAATCGGTTAGTCGTTCCAATCTGAGAGGGAGAAGACAATTAGTGTTTTACTTGTGGGTTTTTCCTCCGAAATTCTTTTTACCCAACCGCCAGAGGGACATTAAAAATGCGAGGATTCGGTAGCGTTTTGTGAAGGATTTCCGACCAGCATCATGCATACTTTTTATTCTGAGGGAGAATGAATTGGCAAAAAGATACGCCGTCCCTTGGCAGGAGAACACTGGTATGCATAGTGCGATCGTAATACGCACTTTTTATTAGCAAAAATCATTTCTAAATTTTAAAGGTCTTTTCTATTCATGCGTCAACTATTTTGAAACTCGGAATTCGTAATTAAGACCACCTCAATAAATTATAAGAATTTCGTTTTCTGTTTGCGTTTTCTTGATATTTGGTTCCATTAATTTGAATAGGTATTCTTTTAAATTTACTTTTGCTAGTTCAGTTTGAAACAAATTCTCCCAATGGCAGATGGGGGTGTTATTTTAATAATTAAATTGAATATTTTCAAAATTCTTTTTCCTCGGCTAAATCGTCCACATCCACTATTATTATTCATTTTATTGATTTTTTATATTAAAGCTAATGGAAAGCAGGATGTCTCCGGAAACCGAGTTTTATTGTTTTTGGAAGATCTTTTCCAGGATTAAATAATTTTTGTTTGATCTGTATCTCCGTTGTTTGATTTATTTGACAAAAATACTTATTCATAACTTTAATTAGCAACATTGCCATCATTAGTGATCGTCACACGCACTTATATTTGATTTTATAAGATTAAATGTGCGAGGTCAGAATTAATTAATTGATATCTGAATAAACACGGGAATTACTATTTCGGACTGTTTTTACATACAACAGGAAAAATATACATATACAGGAACCACATGTCGATTTTACGAGAAATACGGCTAGTGGTACACAAGGACAATATGATTAACACGTAATATTAATCACTATTTCAGGAGAGACACCTGAACGAATTAGATCGCCCGTAGCTGCTTATTTAAAAAGCAACATTTTCACACCAAAAACATTGAGTGCGCCATTTTTTTTCAAGGTATGTTAGTTAAAATAGGTGGGATATAATCTCGGAGCGAGAATTTCTTTCGAAAGATGGAGGAATATTCGTTGGAGGGATTTAAATTCCCGTTCCATTCCGGCCTCGCAGAGTAAATATAAAAAAAACATAATCGACAGTTGAAAACTACACGAAGAATTAAATGCTAATGTTTTCTTTACTCCATAAAATAGAATGCTAAGAACAAAATTCTATATTACTTTGGAAAATCTGTGTAATGCTCCCCTTTGGATCGAAATTTAAAAATATCTGTATTGAAATTCCAGATCCAGATGCTGAATGTGTTGTAGATTGTAGATGATTTGATTTAAGAAATGAAATTTGTTTAACCTACTTTGCAAAATGACTCCATATTCCAGATTGATCCAACTATATAAAGAAAGTACCATCTTTTGACACGAATAAACGTTATGAATAAACCTAAATGATATTACGAGGGCGGACGATTTTGAAAAAAATTAATGACGTTAATATACAGGCTAACATGTATATAGACTTGTTTATCATATTTGTTTCTATGGAGCCATTTTTAATTGACCAGATGAAACCGACAGGGGAGGATTTAAAAAATATATAATCACTATTTTTACGAGATAGCGAAGCACCATAATGAGCCGTATGCTCAGCGGTTTCTCCCTCCCTCTCTCTCCATACCATTTATTGGAGATTGATTTACTGGCCATATATCGCTCGTTCAAAAGCCGCCACAAGGAGGGTTTCTCTCTCTATCTCTCTCTCTCTCTTTCTCCCTCAAGCCATTGGAAGCCTTTTGCTGAAAAGCCTTCTCTCATTAAAGCGACTGCGTTTTACAACGGCTCCGCTCGCTACTCTTTTGTCTTTCTCGTGCTTAAAACCGTTGATAAAATTCCCTCCATTTTCCTCCTCTCGTCTCTTATTGCCGTTTGATCTCCATTGACCAAAGTACCCCTCCTGTTTAGAGCTCCAATTCCAGCACTCGTTTCCATGCTAATTCCCTCTGACCATGCGTGCGTCGTTGGGTTACGCGGCAGCTATTTGTGCCTTCAAAGGACAGAAAGAGGGAGAAAAAAAGCAACAAGAAAATCGCTACACAAATAAAAGTTTTTTTCCTAGCGCCTCCCACTTTCTCCTCCTCCTCCATCCTCCTCGCCCGTCCACTTTAAACTTTCGTCTGATCTCCTCTCTCTCTCTCTCTCTGTTGGCGCTTTCTGGCAAATGGAGGCTCATATCGCATAGGATTTAATGGCGTCCTTATGCGGCTCTAGGGTTTTCCTCTGCAGCAAAGAGACGAAAGAAGAGTTGCACTTGTTTCAGTCGTGTGTCGCCGTGTTTTTCAGATTTGCTCCGTTTGATGCGAAAAACGCTTTTCTTAGCGTCGCCGTGGTTTTTTGAAGGAATGGCTGATCGCCCGCAGATTTCGTTTGACAAAACAAGTGGCGGCCTCAGAAATCTTCGAGAGATTAAAAGCAATACGTGTGGCCTCGCCAGCCAATTTCGCGGCATAACTTTTACTTTGCAGCAGAGAGGATTCGGGAAGGGGAAGGAGCCGCGTTGGTCCAGATAGTTAATTTTTCAGGAAGCATAGAATTACGTAAGTCATTACGTCCAGTTTAAAAGTTAAATTAATCACGCGTTCCAATTTATTCCACCATTCACTGATTCACCGGCCTTGGTAGAGGGGTAGTTAGCGTGTCTGGCTCCCAATGCTAGGGTCACGGGTTCGTAATCCTGCCGAGCGCATGGTTGTATGTGTTCGTCTTTGTTAACGTTATTACGCTCATTGTAAAAGGCCGTTAACGGCTGTTTATGAACTAATGTAAAATTAATAAAAAAAGCAGAACGCAGCTGAACAAATGTGACAACAGTGAATTATTGTAATTTGTTTTGCCCATTTGGTCATCTTTATCAGCAAAGAGAACAGAGGACTCTAGAATTTGAGATGATTTCAGTATATTATTCTAAATAATAAGTTAACAGATCTTTGCAATAGAGCATTGCCCAATTCACGAAGTGGACATTTACATCCATTCGACGCAGTTTTACAGGCTTCCTCTAAATCCACTTAACGATGGAAGTACGATAATTTCTAAAAATGAATTTCATTAAAGTAGTGAAGGTATCTTTGCAGCTTGAGACGTTAAGCAGTCCCATTTTGTCAATCCCACCTCCATTTTAAATCCTAATTTCATTGTTAAAGTGCCCACTGTGCTATATGATAAACACCCAGATCCTTTCATGCGATCGAGACCTCCTGGCAAACCTGTAAACCAATGATTTTTGTGTCGCCGAGAAAGTTATGTGAATCATCAGAATTTCTTTCGCGTGCCACCAGTTTGCTCCTTCTCGAAGAAACTTCCTATTTTATGCAGAAAATACAACGTAACGGTTGCCAAGCAAAATCGCACCGGTGTCACTTTGGGCCCGCGTGCCACGTATTTGCCATCCCCTCTGTAAGCGATCCTAAAGCATTTGTTTCGTCCACCTTTTCATCGTAAGTTCCTTCAATTTCGATTAAGCCAGGTTTTTCTCGAATATTTCTGAAAAAGCGACCGTCACGATGATGCTGGTTGCAGACGCACACGGCCAGCGCCTCGGTCGCGCGGTACAACGTTTCCCTCCTCGTCCACGACAATTACTCGTCGAGCAGTGCGTCGCACGTCACGCCACCTGACGGACAACCCGTTAAAGTCTCCGAACGAGATATCGCGGGAGAGAGAAACAGAGCGGATCGAAATCCGGCCTCAATATCCTCGAGCCGACCTCCTTATTGGCCTTTCATATTTCACCTGCGTGGGAACGGAATCGACGGCGAGTGCACCGACGCCTCCCCCCCTCCTTCTCCCCCCGAGGTCCGCGTAATCTCATTACTGTTCGGAAAAGACGCCCCGCGAAGGCGATTAAAGAAGGAAAACAGGAGTGGAGGGATAGAGGCCGCGAAACGCGCTGCAATTTTCTCGTCCGGTTATACGTACACGTTTTCATCACGTCCCTCGCCCGATGCGCGGCAACCTTTCCTTCCTCCCCTCCCCCCCTTTCTCATCCTCCCCTCCCCTCCTTCCCCTTCTGTTTACCCGAGACGCCGTGCACCAATTTGTCTATTCCGGGACTTCATTGGGAGCTTTCGGAGTGATTTACTACCCGGCATCATAGTGTTTGCCTTTGAGGGCTCATAGCTATCATTTCGTGTTTTCTCTCTCGGGGGTGGAGAGAGGCGGTGGGGTGGGGAGAGAGGGGAGGTCGGGAGGGGAGGGAGAGAGAGGGGATGAGGAACCGAAGAGGGCGGAGGAAGGGGAGTCCACGGTTCCCGAGGGAAGAAGGGGGTGGGAGAGAAAGGGGGAGAAAGGAGGAGTGGGGGAGAAAGCAAGCGAGAGCGCCGGCCGCCTTTATTAAGCGGCATATATCTTCCATAAGGGAAGAGGGAGAGAGAGAAGCAGATTCATCAGGCGCGGCAACGCGGTTTGCAGAGTGGCTGCTTCCCGGCGATGTGATATTAATTTCGTTTACCGGGATATTGCTGCTTATACCGAAGAACTCTTTTATCACGGCTCATTATATTCACATCCCATGCGTCTACGGTAACCATGGAGTAGTAATATCACATTCGTGTTAACGCGCTAATAATCAAGGAGACCCGCGCCGAAAGACGGAACGGAGCGCCGCGACACGGGAGCTTTCGGAACGGAGGAAATTGAATGTTTAGCGGGACGATTTTGATTGTTTTGAAAAATTACGGTTTTGCGTCGTTATTATTTCGACCTTTTCTTTACTTGAAATCTCGGGGGAAAATGATTTGCGCGACGCCCGTTATTTAGTTCTGGCGCGCTTGTCGACTTAGCTGTTTAGGCGGAAGAGCGGCTCTTGTTGACGCATGATTTATTAATAAAGAGTAAGCAATCCATCATTCTAATCCGAGACATCATCAACGTGTTCCTCTTAACACCAGCAGTCGAGGAGATAACCAACGTTTCGGAAAGGGGGTCACAACTCGCGGGATATGAGGGTCGAAAAAATACACAATAATATCTTCATTAAGATGAAATCTATAAAAGGTTAACTGACGCCAATTTCGTGAAAGAAAGACATTCTCGAAAGAGTTAACTTTGGATTTATCACCATTAACTACATGTTCTTTTAATGTATGTTTTTTCTTAGAAATACAACTTTCTGTTTACGGTCCTATCGTTGTACAAGCTTGCTGCGCATATTCCAAAACTTCTCGTACATGATATACATTCCGTAGGTACGGTAGAATACAGAAACCAATTCTGTTAATCGAGTCGGAATTTCGTATTTGTTTGTAAGCCTCACTGCCGCCCTAAACATCAAATCTCACTCATCGCTCAAAATGTGGTAATTACTTCTAAAATGTTAACTCGTCAGAAGTTTTACGACACAAATCTCCCACGATTTCTCAACTCACTTTTAAACAGTTTATTCTCGGCAATTAAAGTGTCTCTTGTCCTATTTGTCTGATTGAGTCTTTCCACGAGGCCCTTAGGAAACGGAACTCTAAGCTGTCTTAGGTTATCTTTCGCTTGTAGGTAACTCATAGAAAGTGAATATCTCCGATCGACAGATTGCGAACTTATTGCTGCGGATGTTGAAGTCCTCTCATCAACAGCTCACAATATATTTTACGCCTAAATGGCGTTAACAGGAAAACTGAAGAAATGGCAGTCGCGTCCGGTTCGACAAAAATTTTATTTTTCGTGAAGCGTGACGATTCTAAAATTCGATGATCCACAAATCAATTGTTCCGTGTTTTCCAATTTCTAGCATTTTTGCCAATGCAGTAGTTTTTTGGTAGGACACAAAAAACACTTATGATAATGCAAGGACATAATACCACAATCTGTAGTTGGAATATGGATCCAAAGTGAAATTAACTCAAGGCTAATAAAGTGAAAGACCTCTCGGTAATAGATAAGCAAATATAAAAAGATTCTTTATTAAATTAAATATAATTGGCAATGAAATACCTATTAAATTCTACTGAGGATTTCAAAAATGGCCACATCTGCAGTGGCGCCCAGAAAAGGGGTTTTTGCAGTGGATGCGCGTACCCCTAAGGAGTATACGAAAATATTAAAGATAATAATTTTTCTCATTTCAATCTTCATGCTTATGATGTTATAACCGCGAATAACGTTATAAATTGTTTTACGTAAGTTTTAACGACGAAGAGGTTTGGGAATGGAAACACAATTTCGATATTTTTGCGTATCTCTTCAAAGAAGCGCACTTAGAAATTGAGAGGTCACTGGGCCGGTATAAAATGTAAATATTGTAATATTGTTATTGTATCTAACAATAATAAAAGGTTACATCTGTCCCTTTGTCCCTTGGTCCCTTTGTGGCTCCCTCTGTCACGCTATAAAAATGCGAATAACTCGATAATGGAACGAGATACATTTTTATATTTGGCAGGAATGATCGATTCACATATTGTAAGATGATGACGAAAAGAAATCTCGAAAAAAGTCCTAGGTTCGACTCCGAGGTAAGCATTTCTATTTCCCGTATGATAACACGTAAAAATCGACTTTTTGACTTGTAGGCTTTTATTCTTTTTGAGATCTAAATTAGAAATAATTCACCTATGATCTTCGGATCTAGCCCGTTTTAAATAAAAAACTATGATGTTTTTATTCTGTTCATCTTTTCCAGCCTACAGTTCGAAATTTCTCATGTTCAACATTTAATTCACATATTTTGGGGAAATCTTGGCATTTAATTGGGATGTTGCCTTGCCAACCAATTACATCGTTAAACCTCGAAATCCTATTGTTATTTCAATCCTTATGCGTGCTTTGAATGCTCTTAAAATTAGTACGACAGAGAGAGGAGGAGAAAGAAATTTTTTTCATAGCAACCAATGTAAACAACATTCGTTACGTTATTTACGAGAAGGAATACGATACATTTGAATGTAGAATATTAATCATTCGCATATTAAAATTAGGTACTTAGAATCATCGCAGGAGTTCGAGACTTGAAGAAACGAACGCCTAAGAGAACGAAAGTTTGTTTTCTTGCCATCCAAATAAAGTCAAGACATATTTATTTGTTCATTTTTTATTTCACAAAAAACTTTCCTGTTGAATTTCAACGGGCATCACCCTAGTTACTATAATAATTGGTTTAAACGTAATAGCCCTATTATAAACAAATTTCATTAAAATAGTTGAGAGATACTATTCAACGTATTTTTATCGATGAGAAAATGAATTCTTACAGTGATTAAAATATCAGTCTTAGTAACGGCAGTCCACCCCTGAATCAGGCTGTCCAAAAGAAACTGATTTGCGACTCTCCATCCCACGATTTAAATGCTCGACATGCGGTCAAACACCAGGAAGTGATGACATTCCTCGACGGATAAAACACTGTTCCAATTGAGAGGATAAAAACGAGCGTTCTCTTGCGACATCGTCCGCACGGAACAGGATTCTCGATCTTCCGGAGTAGCTGCTGGTGCAACCACCACGACCCGTGTAGCGCCCCCGCCGCCCCCTCCCCTTATCGCCTCTTCCTTTGATTAATACCCTCCCCACTCCACCTTCCCTCTTCTCCGTCCTCCGCATTACCTCCACCCCCTCTCGCGCCATTCTCGCCCCATTCTCGCCCCATTCTCGCCCCATTATCGCCCGCCCCTCCACCCTCGCTCGCCCTGTTTGCTCTGAGTAGCCGCTGCGATGGATGATGGCGCGGTGGGAAATCAAGAGTCCCCTCACTCGCTTCAATCTCTTTCTCTCGACAACGCAGTGCGGCTGCGGTCTATGCGAATTAATGCAGGTCCGACTGTGTAATGGGTTTGTTAAAAAAAGAAGTGCGGATGGAGAGGGGAAGGGAGGAGGAGGTTTGGAGAGGATCCATTAGAACAGAGCTCCACGATTGCAACGCCGAGGACTGCGGTGCGATCAAATATTGAAGTCTTCCTCTCTCTCTCTTCCAATCCCGCTTAATGGTCATTTGCGAAAAGTGACGCGAGAGAAGCGTGGGAGGAGGGAAGGAGGGGGTGGCAGGCGATGGAATGGGGTTGAGGCGGAGTCGTCACGAAAAGCGTTTTGTGGCAGATAAAGATAAATAAACCGACTCGCACTCGGCGGACGGTTTGTTCCATTAGTTTCGTGAAAAGGAGAGTGCGTGTTATAGAGATTAACGCTTCGACTAAATTTCCATTATTTTTTCGGGTTAAGCGGCTCCAGACATTTCTCCCGGATGTGATTTGGATGGAATTTCGCTCTTCCTCTCGCTCGCTCCGCCCTCGAAAGACGCAAAAAAGCGTTTCTTCTTCTTTCGTCACGCGCGCGATAGTGGCCGATCGTTTGGGAGAAGATGAATTAGGCGGTTTCGTGAATTTAAGAGATTTTATTCGGGTCGTCGTAGTAAAGTAAATGCAAATAAGAAAAACGGAAACGCCTCGAATAGGTTTCGGTGAGACGGAGCTACGCGGCATCGCGACAGTTGCGGTCAACGACATCTGCGGTCAAGAGATGCAAATAAACAAAATATACTGAAAAGTGGGAGGGGGTGCCACTGACATTTGCGGTCAGATGTGCCATACATTGATAAATTGCTTGTTTAAAATCCGAAGTTTTTTCATTGTCATAACTATTTACAAATTCAGAAGTTTTACTATAATTGGGTTGGGTTGGGTTGGGTTCCTGAAATTCCTAATGCACTGTAATATTGTAATAATGTGTGCACTCTTTTTAAATCGCAATTAATAGCTAACTTTAAGAAAAATTTGCAACAGTCTCGCCGAAAGCTGGTATAACAGTTAAGCAGCATTGCCCATGGCTAGAGCAATGATGGGTGACCACTAAATATGCGCGCGTGGACAACATCGCGACAACACCGACTTCATGAAAACAATGACCGCATTTGTCATCGCCTCAAAAACAATAAATACCTTAGAAACCACCTTTCAAAACAGTTGACCGCATATGTCATAGATTTTCCCTTGACCGCAAATGTCGCTGACCGCATCTGTCGCATATTCAGCTACGTACCCGACTTATTTCATAATTCCCAGCAGCATGACGAGATCCGATGAGCGAGCAATGCGAATGCGAAAAATCTGTTCATCGAGGGATTCGGCACGCCAAAGAGAAACGAAAAGTGCCCTCTTCATAACAGAGAGGACAAAAAAGTATCGCCAAGAGTTCTAAAACTTTCGATTGTTCCGTGAGATCTACGAAAATCGTCGAGAATAGCGTTCAAATATGTTAATGGAATGACAGAGGATGTTTCCTAATATGTTAGTGATTTACAATTGTTTTTGTATAAAATTTCCGAGTTAAATGAATTGATTTTCGGATGAATTTTAATTTTTATCCTAGGGAAATTTCTCAATTTCACATATTTCAATATCCATAAATTTTAAAATGACACGAAAGACATAACTACTCAATTCTGCACATTTACGATAGAAACATTTACGTTAGAAGCATCCTTGCTCCAAAGCTTGTTAGATTTAACATTCTTTCAAATTCAAATTCAAAAACACTTTTATTGTCCATTTTAAGTCATATACAAAAAACAATACAATTGTTACATATGTACGGTTCGATTTCTATTTTAACAATGTCCTTACTACCCGTGGGTATTATGCAGCTTTTCTGGTTGTGCTTAAAGTCATTATTATATAATATCTGCTATATTTTCATTAGGGGAAAAACTTTTAAGTGTGAGAAAACCCTATTTTCTTAATAGTTTTTCTATATAATTTAGGCATAACAAATTTTAATATCAATATAATTTTAGTTATTTACATATTTACAGGTCATTCAAAGCTAGTGAGGTGAGGCCTCTGTTATATTGCTTTTATTTCTATTTCTTCTTCTTTCGTTGAGTCGTTCTGTCTTCGTTCTCCTTGTCAGCTTCGCCGGTCGTGCATCGTTGTGTTTCCTTCTGTTCTTATCTTCGTTCTTTCGGCATTCCTCTCCGTCTTCGGTCCACCTCGTCGCCTTCGGTCCTCTTTGCCGCTCTCCAGTCGTCTCTGGAGCAGTGGTTCCTCCTTATCTCCATTCCGGCAGCTGTCGCCGGGCTGTAACATTCTTTCGTTTAACAATACATTTTTATTCTCTATACATTGTATTTACTCGCATGATTACCCAACTTTTACGCAGGATTTGTTTTGCATTAACACAGGGGTGCGGCGAATACGCGGTTTTTCCTTTATGGTAAGAAATAAGTCTTTTTAGAATGAAGTATACCAGCAATGAAATTTAAAACATTTACAGGTATTTTGTCCCGGCACAAACTGGCATATAAGAACACTATTTTAATTTATCGAGATTTGAAAATATCTACTTTCAAGACAGTCATACAGCATAAACAATGATAACCATCGTGCCAAAGTAAAGGAGGGGAAAACTGTTAAAGAGGGGTTTAAATTCCCTTTCCACATGGTAGGGGCGAGGTTATCGTTTCTAAACTTTTCTCGAATTTAATAAATATTCGACATTTAGACGTAATTACATCCAAAAGAAACATCTTGTCAAACGAAAGGTGAGAAAATTAGAGGGTGCAAAAAATAATATTTTATTTTCTCCTCATAATTCGTGTGGAGAAATTACGCGAGTAAATACGGTGAAATCATTTTCCCTCACTTTATAATTCCTTCTGCTTCTTAAGCATAAAATACTTCAAAAATATTTTAATTCGATAATTTGTTATCTATCATATAAAATTTCTTTCCTCCAATCTATTCTGTCACAATGTAAAATTCTAAGTATTATCTTTAATTGCACTATTATGAATATTTACGTGGGTGGACTGGATAAACAAACCTACCGGACCTAGACACCTGCCCCACGCCAAGTCTGTCGCCGTTAGTTAACCAGGCTACCGACCCTATGCCAATTCGTTGAAAACTGTGATAAGTACTAGGAATAATGATATTGAATGTATTATAGCTTTTCTGGGAAGAAATATTAAAATTTTGGAATACATTTAATTTGAAAAATATTCAACTGTCACATAGAAACTTCTCGGTAATATACAAATTTTTCTATATGTTGGGATTCAATTTGACGTTAAAAACATATATATCGCTTCAGTAAATATACGCATCTTTAATTGGAACGCTTTATCATTAAGTGCAATGGTTAAAATATGACTAACTAGCATATTAATCGGTGATGTAGGACGATTTTTTAAAAACCTTGCTAGATCCAAATAGAAATCTCAACAGAAAATATGGAAGATTTAATGAAGCCTAGACAAAATAAATTTATAATAAATTGAAGTAAAACTTCCGGCATTAAATAGTAATTTGCATGCAAAATAAAATAAATTTATTGCTATAATAAATAGGCTAGAATTCATACGCAACATTCCATAATTTTCTTTTCTATTTATCTATAAATTCTTATACTCTATCAGGTCAGGTTGTTAGAATTCGTTCGCAGAAACTTAATGTCGAAATATTTTAACAGTAATTGAAAACATCGTTAACTTACTGTGTTACGGCCAAAGATAAATCTAAGTTTTTGAATACTTCACCTTCTTTCATTCCTTAAATATAAAACTTTTATTAAGGACATTTATTAGATCTAAGGTACACAAACTACTACTCATAGGTCACACGTGGCCTCCGAAAATATTTTACTACAAACTGATCCATAAATTTAACAGAAATCAATTATTATTTCTAAATTAAAATTATAGGGTTTTTAACGCTACATATTGATTAGGCTTTTAACTTACATGGTCTCACAGATCCGTGAGACTAACTTATTCTTGGTCGCTCAATGATGCAAAGATAATCAACGAAAATAAGTAGTTAAAAAGTTACTTACACATACAAATAGCTAGAATCATATATATACGAAATTCACGGTGAACACATGACCATTCACAGCCTGTTCGCCAATATCCGTTGCTTTAAAACGTTTGAATAAGTTAAAAGAAATATAAATAACAGAGGGGACTACGGCGAGTGAGACTATGACCTGAAATTCCCTCACGTAACCCACTCTTCTTTCAGAGCTACTGATGATGAGAGCTTGGCTCTCGAAATACGTATTTAGCGCTTGGTTCTTCTCGCTAAATCCTTTGTTTGTTTACGGTCGGAGTCGACTCTTCAGGTCAAAGTTAAAAGAAGGAAATATACCGGCAAAATTTCTTATTCATCTCTACGATCCGTGGAGGTTTTTCGCCGTCCAAAAGAGTGAAGTTGCTTCAAAGACATTATAGAAATGAGCATTCAGGAACCAGGGCAACGATGGCGATGTATATTATAAAGTTGTCAAGTGAAGTCGGCAGGTGTCATTACGAGCGGGAACGTGAGGTCGGGGGGATACGGCGAGGTTTATTTGTAAAACAGTGACCGATGCGCCCGAGCTGTCCCAGCACGGTGTTTCACACGACACGAGTTCAAGGGTGAATGCATCGGAGTGCAAGGGGGAGTCACTATATTGGAGCAAACAAGATAGAATTTGACGACGCCAACAGGCTGGCCTTTGTGTTCCCTCTCCGCCACCCCCGCCCTCCTCCCTCAACCCACCCAAATACCGCAGGATCTCTTTCCACCCGTTGTTTGCGAAGAGAGAGAGAGGGGGGAGGGGTTATAGGCAAGGTGTGAGGGATGGGTGAGGACGGAAAGAGGGAAGGGAGAGAGAGAGAGAAGAAAAAAATGACGGACATGCGAGGACGGATGGAGAAATTGGCGAAAGAGGACAATAAAGTGCGACGTGATGAATCACGGAAAAGCTGGTAGAACTGGAAGGAATGGAAGTGAGGAAGAGTTTTGTAATGAAAAAGATACTTGCCATTGGTAAGAGGCCGTCCATTTAGTACGGACACACGGAGGGGGAGGAGGGGTTTGAAGTTTACGTATACTCCGCGTATGGAGGGGGGAGGGGGGGGGAGTAAGACCAAGTGATACGTACGCACGTAAAATTAAATAAACTATATAGAGATACAATGTTGTCAAGTTTTCAGCCTGTAAGTGTTTGAAACTGACACACCAAATTCTGTTCTTTTATATTAAACTTCATAGAACACTGTAGTATAAATGCAGAGTTCTATGAACTTTAATATTATTATAAACAATAATTGTGTAATAGTACAAATAAATAATACAAATAAATAGTCTTCATAATTGAATTACGAAAAATGATTTCTTTCGATGAACTTCTGCAGTTCGGGGAGGTACTATGCACTAACGGGGGAAGGGGGATAGAAAAAGTACACCATGCAACAAGGGGGAGGGGGAATCGAAAATGGCTGATTTTTTGCGTACCTGCGTATTAAATGGACGGCCCCTAAACAGCTTAGTGATGGGGACAGAAAGAGAAACGAAGAGGCCTACGGAGGGAGAGAAAGTGAGGACGTACTGAAAGAAAGAGAAGACGTAAAGAGAGGAGAGGGAGGCGGTTGCGATGGGTTGGCGAGGCGGGAGGGCGTGGTGGAATGAGAGGGCGCGCCGCTCGGCGTGGGGGAGAGATGTTTTCCATCAAAATGGGTAGTTGGGTTTCGGGTGAGGTAAATCAAATAGCGACCGTGGATCTGGGGTACATCGGCGGTTACTAATGCCTCCATTTCCGTTCGAAAATGTAAAACTGCTATCCGGTTCTGTTTGCATCGCGGGCGGGCGGCGGAGTTTATTGAGCCACTTATGAGCGGCGTGATAGCAGTCGCGAGGTTTCGAAATGTAATGTGTTACGCCTCCCGACCCATCCTCCAAATGAAACGTGCATCCACCCCGAGCCAAAATCTAATGCAAAGTGAGCAAGGATGATATTTGCGCGCGAGTAATGGTTTAGGGTTTAAATATTTGTCAACTATGGGAGGGGGGATTGAGCATGTAACGGTAAAAAGGCTGACTAGATTTGAGGTGATTATAAGTGGTGAAAAAATAATAAGTTGCAATACATTCATTTTATTAGAGTGAAATTCATAGTCTCAGTAAGCATTTGACAAGTTTAAAATACAAACTCCAAGCGCTCCTCCGATAAAAGACGAAGCGTAAAAGCAAAATCTTGCTTTTCGGATATTTATTTTACGAAATTCCCGTCACTAAAAGCGTTTTTAAATTAACCATTCAATACTATTTATTTTTATTTTTTATTGCGCCAATAAACACGGATATTAATTTCTCTGATAGCAAATGTATTCATTCGATATTACGCTTTCACGGCGATGTTTTAAATCAGGGGTTCCCAGCATTTTTAATGTGGCGATCATCAAGTTCTATCTCAGAATATAAAGCGAGCACCGATATATTTGTAAAAATATGAATAATCATAAATAAAGTGAAACCAACCTCAAAGTTATTCTTAATGTCCTTGATTACGTTTAAAACGAGAGCAGCCGAACAAATTAAACTACTGGCGATAATAGACGTGATTTTAAGTACTTATCGTAGAGGAGCACAGTCAGGCTACCAAAGAGCACAAAGGTTAAGAGTCCCTGCTTAAAAAGTATCGAAGGAAAGTTCCCTATGATTCACTGAGAAATAAAAAAAATAACTCGCATCTTATTTCGACACATTGACACTAGAAATTATTAAATTTTATCATTTTAGCATTTAAAATCAGTAAACCAATTTAGAATAATCGAGATTCAAAGCTATCAGAATTAGAAAAAAAAACATAAGCAAAATATTGTTTAAATTTTTAAAATATTTTTAATCGACTTCCGAAGAAGGCGATTGTTAAAGTCAACATATTTGATTAGATGTAAAATTAGAAATTAAAAATTTCGCGTAAGATATAGTCAAAGTAGAAGAAAAATATCTGCTCGAGTAAACTGAAAAACTATAGTTCTCCAATAGTCATAAAAAGGGTGGGAAAACAAGATGCACATTTCAACTGCTACCGATAGTGCCGGCACCGGGTTTCCCACCTCCCTTCTGTGGGTGTTTCCGGCGTGGAAGGCGACGGAATGAATGAATGAATCAGCCATAAGGTGAGCTCGATAATTCTTTCTTGAACCGCCTCCTGGGTAGACGATTGATCAGGCAGCTTACAAATAGACATGCTAAAGACGAGAACAAGTTTGGAAAGTTCAGAGACTGCCTTTTGGTGACATGTAGTAGACCTATTAAACTACACATACGTATAACCGTCTTTAATTTTAGATATTCAAAATGTCCCCAAGACAAAGGTGAGCCAACTGCATTGGAAAATGTCGAGGTCCGTATAAAAGACTCAGTGGCGTAACGATCAGAAGGACCCACGTTAAATATAATTGGTAGCCCCTCTCCCCCTCACCCAACAAATATATATGTTCGATTAAAACTTAAGTCCATCGCTAAACCTATCAAGTTGCTCTTATTAATCAATTATCAGGAATATGTTGCATAGGTTAGACTTTTTAAAGTACTCCGTCCCAAAATAATGATTTACTAGAAAGTCATTAGGATAAAAAATAGAAATCGCTAATAAAATCTTAATTTCTTCGATATTCGGAAAAATTTGAGACTCCCTTGAGCCCATCCGGACCCTGGGTCCGTAGCATTTGGCCACCCACCGCATCCTATTGTTACGCCACTGCTTGAAAAGCTAATGGAAATTTCGTTGTCTTTTATTCGTAAAATTGATGTAATTACAAGGCTTCTAGTGTTGCAACGAGATCAGAAATATTCTGTAATTGTACTAACATAATACTAGTGTATTGCCCGTCATATGGCGGGTGTCAGTTATTATATGGTTGAAAAATCCTTCGTAAGACTGGTAATCTTACTGAAACCATACATCTAAGTAATCGCAACTCATTATTATGGATAATCATAAAATTAGTTTATTTTTATGGTGTAATTGCCTGTTGAAATCCAACGGGGAACTTAGAAATTAATAATAACAGATGTAATTATTGAGTAAGAGCTGGTATAAAATTTTCCAAAATAGAGATTCGGGAGAATTTCTTTCTCATTCTTGTTTTCTCCAATGATGAGCCCCTTGTCGAAATTAAATTATAATAATAAATAAATAATTATATTCCCTCACTCCCTCTCGCCGTCCCTCTCTCCTTCTCCCTACCTCTGACTAGCTCTCTCTCTCTCTCTCTCCCTCTGACTCTCTCTCTCTCCCTCCCTCCCTCTTTCTGACTCCCTCCCTTCCTCTCTCTCTCTCCCTCCCTCCCTCTCTCTGCCTCTCTTTTACCCCACCTTCTCCCTCTCTCATTCCCTCTTGTCACAATCCATAGCTCTCCCCCTTTTTCTCCGTCTCCTTCTTTATCTCTTTCCTCCCGTCCTTTTCTAATTCTATACCTCCCTTACTCTCTGTGTACCTTCCATTCTATATCCCTTTCTTCCTATCTCTCTCCCCACATCCCCCTCTCTCTATATCTATATACGGTTTTGCACTCCAAATTCACCCTTTTGCAAAACAATTTCACCCTTTTGCAAATCAATTTCACCCTTTTGCAAATCAATTTCACCTTTTTGCAAATCAATGTACAGATCAAGTTTTTCCACAATAATATTTTCAGTATTATGTTGTAATATAAATAAAATCCAATTGAAGTTAAAAATAAACATTTTATTGCATGTTTGTAATAATAAACATAAAATACTTATTTAACATTTACTATTTACTTCTGCTTCATTTATAACGGTTCTCCAGCCGCTGTTTGTGGCAATTTCATATACATAGTCATAATATAATTATGACAATCTGTAGGAGTAATAGTTTCAACAGAATGATTAATAACATCCACTGAATGTTCATTTCTTGAAGGATCAGCCAAAATATTTCTTGCACAGAATTTAATTTTTGAAAAAACTTCTTCAATGGGGTTCAGCATTGGGGAGTATTGTGGTAAAAATAGTAAAGTGTGATTTGTCTGGCCAACAAGATCACGCACTTCCTGGGTTTTGTGGATGCTTACATTGTCCAAAACAAGCCAAACTTTCTCCAGATTATCTTCTTGCAATTTCTGCAGTAATCTCTGAAGAAATTGGCAAAAAATATTGTAATTAACCGTAGAATGTGCAATTACTTCATGCCACACTATTCCTTGGATGGTCATTGCGGCAATTAGGGTAACATTTCTTCCCCTAACCGTTGGCACGGTCACACGAACTGATGTATTAATTTTCGATCGCGCCTTCGTTCGCCGAAGATGACAATTAAATCCCGATTCATCTATGAATATTATTTTTTGTCTTTCTTCGGGAGCGTTTCGTGAAAAATTTAAGGCATATACCTTGCGCATCTCAATTGTTCGTTCAGAATTTCTACGATCAACTTCAAATGATGCACACTTTAATGTGATTCGTAACTGCTTCAACCCATTCCTAATGGAACTCAAGCTTAATTCCACATGTTCAGATTCAAAGATTTTGTCACGAATTCCCTTTAAAGTTATGGAGGCATTTTCTTGAATTATTTGATCAATTTTGTTTAACAGCGGCGCATTTATTTTGATATTTCTTTTACCACCACGTTTTTTTCTATTAATACACCACCATTCTTTTTATACTGATTTATAATTGACTTTGCCGTGTTTTTATTAATCCCAGATATTTCAGCTGATTCACTCACCGTTCTACCATCTTCATAACATTTTATAAAGACATTTTTTTTATCTTGACTGATACGATCGTATGCAGGTGGACGATTATGTCGAACAACAAGTCTTCTTGATTTGGATCTAGATGTTTCTGACAATGTGATTTGCGTTATTTGGCGCGAACAAGTGGGCACAGGACTTCCAGAACTTGATTCAGAAGATGATGTTGTAGTCATTTTTGGGGTCTGAAATAAATATTCTAGATTAACATAAAAACGTCCTAATGGATTAAAATATGTAGAATGTTTACTAAAACGTTATAAAAGTCGGTATTCGCTTTTGGATCCATTAAGAACAGAATTAAAATTTTCGTGGATAATATATTATAAATGCAGAAAAGTTATTAGTTCAAAATATTCATCTCGTTACCCAACAGAAACAGTTCTTTACATGAATGAGGTTAATGACGCTTGACGAAGACGAACGTTATCCTGTTTCAATTCACAATATCTCTCTATGCGAGCTAGACCAGAACTGACGCTGCAACTGCTCCTTAATTATACATTGTCATTACGCCACACTAAATTAATAATTAAATGATTAATACTTCATTTTCAGAGAGCAAAGACTCAATTAATGAAATTTAGGTTACATTGTAATTGTGCAGCATAACCATGACAATGAAATATTACTTTCCAAACCCTATACATTATCGGATTACGATATATTAGGTAGTCGAGTTAAGCAGTGAGTCGAAGTATTATGTAGCTAATGCTACCAATAATACTTACAATTAGACGACTCCACGTGGCTAGGAGTTGGGTAGGTATCCTTAGGTTACTGAGCTAAGTCTATAGGGTCCCAAGGATAAGACGCTGGTCTGTAGTGTTCTTTGATTAGGCGTAGGCTAAAACTCTCAATTGGAGTACACTGGCAATATATCCGTATCCTTTCGTTATGTTTTGGTGCTGTAGAAGTTTTCTCACACTCTAATGATGGATGTGGCTTCAATCTTTGATGATGGTATTGTTTTTCGAGCTTTTGCTTTTTTTACAAAATCATTAAAGCTCTTTTATTTATTTATATGTAGCTAATAAAAATCACTAATGAACAGAGATCTGTCTGTAGTACATACAGCTGTGACGTAATTTGCATAAATTTGATTCAATAATTTAAAATAAATAATGCTTGATTTGTAAATGAAAACTAATTAAGTTGAAAAGTTACAAAACATATTTAAAGGAATCAATAGCAGCATACAACATAACAATGAAAACTATCTTGTAGAAAAAATCTGCAAAAGGGTGAAATTGATTTGCAAAAAGGGTGAAATTGATTTGCAAAAGGGTGAAATTGATTTGCAAAAGGGTGAAATTGATTTGCAAAAGGGTGAATTTGGAGTGCAAAACCTAGTCGTTTAGATAAGCAAAAGACTCCATAGTAAATCCCAGTCCCATTAGGATTACGTATTTTCGCGAAATATCCTACGATAATTTAAGGCAATTTATGCACTCGTATATATTACACGTATGCGGGTTGAGACAACAATTGATTCTCGAAGTTTAACAATGACGTGGTCGGCAATGCAGCATCCAGTTTAAAAACAGATATTTTCCGAAAATATTTGATTTAAATGTTTAATATGAGAGATTTTGAACGGTAGGCGGAAAAAGACGAATAGAATAAGAAACTTCATTAATTTTCCTAAATCATAGTTCAAATTTCAAGACCGTACGTCAATTCTTTCTATAAATTTTTTTTATTTTCAGAAAAGTACCTTCCGTGTTTATTTTTTTTAAAGCTTACAGCAAAAAGTTTTGGTGGGCGCAAAAATTTACTCTGCCTATGGGCGCCCAATGTCCCGGGCAACACCGGGTAATCTTTGCTAGTATAGTATAGAGGAGTTGCAAGAAGTGAACGCATATAGGGGAGGTCGTTTCGGTACGTCCGTCCGTCCGCATGTTTAAACTCTGGAACCGCTGAACGTACTTCGATGAAATTTGGTATTTGGGAGTTTGCTAAAGTTTTTTGAGCGATTCCAATTTTGGTTAAAATCGACAATAATTAAGACCACTTTACATGAAGACCTACATGTATTTTACAACGTACTTCGCAAGAATCTCGTTAAATACTCATCAGAGAGAAAAATATTGAGAACAAAAGTTAAATAAAATAATAAAATACGCATTTTTGTCAAATAATTTTTCTCGTAGAACGTATGGTTAACGATAAATTTAAGAAAAGGAAATTTACGTATTTATACGATTTTTGACCTTTGTTCATCCCAAAAAAATATTAAAAATTTTACAACTCTGGAACCGCTGGACATATTTTAATGAAATTTGGTATTGGGAAGTTTAACTAAATTTTGTTTGCTGATTCAAATTTTGGTTAAAATCGGACTACAATAACGACCACTTCACATGAAGACATTATTTTACGTCTCTTCTTCAACTCGGCAACCGCTGGACGTATTTTGATGAAATTTGGTATTGGGAAGTTTTACTAAACTTTGTCGACCGATTCCAATTTTGGTTGAAATCGGACGACAATTACGACCACTTTACGTGAAAAACTACAAGTAGCTTACAATTTACGTTTCAACTCAGGAACCGCAGGACGTATTTTGACGAAATTTGGTATTGGGGAATTTGAATAAAATTGGTCGATCTCAAAGAACGCATTTGGACATGGAGTGCACCTTTCCACACTTGTGACGTTACACTTACATCTCTTAATAGGAAATCCGTTTAGAAAGCAAGAGATACGTGTCTCGGTTAGAGAATTGCCATGTCAATCCTTCGCAATGACGGTGGTTATTTCTTTCTACTTTTTCAATCGAAAGAGTGAAACGACTCGATCGGAGTCCCACCTTCTACATCCACCTATTAATGGAATGCCATACATGTAGTAACGGCGTCTGCAGCATACGGGGACCGTGACGTGGAAATCTACCGCCCCAGAGCAAAAGGAAAAATGCCGCCCCGGGTCATCATCTGCACGTGCAGAGCGGAGGGCGCAGGGCTATGATGCTGCCCTTAAAAACTTCTCCTGAAGGGCTCCTCTCTCAAATTCAACTCGCGCCACGGCCCTGGAGACTTTTGCCAAATTCCATTTCAATCGTTTGTGAAAGGGATATAATTTTTCGTTGTACCAGCGACTAAGGGCAAAGACCACTTGTTTCTCCTGCTAACGGCGACATTCCTTAGACCTGTTTTTACGGGAACTTTCGACCGATATGCCGAGGGTCAATTTCCGGGAAAAGAAGTGTCTTAAAAGCCGGAAAATGCGGTAGTAACTTTATTGTTATTGTTTAATTAAATAGCTAAAATTGTTAATTTATATAATAGAATAATCATAAGCCAATGGGATAATAACATAATTTTTACTTCATTGATAACCACTCGACATTTAATTATTCATTTCGTAGTTTAGGTTTGAGTGTGGCTGAAAGAGATCAGCGACTGGAGCCCCTTTACGCATGCCTCTGCCTCGGAATTTCTATAAACATAAAAAAACGGCAGTGATGGAAATAAAATAATAGCCAAAACTTCAACTCCATTGGCTGCAAATGCAGGATCAAGAGATACCCTACTTTAAATCCTGCACCAGGGTAAAAAATCTACTCTACAGCAGGCATGTCAAACTAGAAGAGGAGCCCGGCCCGCATTAAAGCGATGGATGTTAGAGAAGGGCCGCATTTAGGCGTTGGTTGTTAGAGAAGGGCCCGAGTTGTTTAATAAGGGCCAGAGCTGCAACGATAGACTTTAGTCAGATGCTTGGACGCCTGTGTTGCAATTAAAACAATGATTTAGAAAATGTGTTCTATTGTAATTCGGTAAGTATGAATACAATATCTTCTCCTTTTCGCTAAAATAAAGCATTTATATGAAATCCCACACTATTCACTTGAGACAAAAATTAGCTATCGGACCGCATTCAAGTACTGAAAGGGCCGCAGGCCGCCAGTTTGACGTGCCTGCCCTAAAGTTCCATGTATAACACGCACTCATGCATTAACGTGCAGCATTGTCGAAGAAGCGATTCTATTGTTTTTAAAATTATTACGCATGCTTACTTTTAAATACGACCATGAATCAATTAAAAAAATATTTTATCATCTCTTGAAAAAGCATTGACGATGGCCACAGCGGTTCTTCGTCCGATGAAAGCGAAAATATGCCAATTAAAAAATTTACTGGATTCGTTTGTTAATGTTCTTAATGAACTTGATTTAAATTGTGAGACTGACTCGGAGGAATTTGATGTGTAATTTTCTTTTGCTAATAAAATATTTTTATGAATTCTTTTTAGATAACTCACACTAAGAAACTCTGTGGAAGTACATGAAAAAACATTGTATAACGTGCGCAGGACTGACGAGGGGGGGAGGGGCAGTGGGGGTCGCTGCTCTGGGGACCAAGAACCCTCATAGTGCTCGGATCCGAGGCTTGGATACTACCATCCTAAAGTCGCTTTATTAGAAAATTCACTATCTACAAATAATTATTATGAATTTTAAGAAAAATTCGTTTTATTACGTAAAAATTGTAAGTAAAATATGTACTTATAGTGATTATTTATGCATTAACATTGCTATTCGATGTCGGGATGGCATTTTGCTAGATAGTACTCATACTGAATATGTGAAAGATAAATACAATTTATTACTTCATGTATTTTGCTGACAAAGTCATCGCTACGCCGCGTAAGCTTTGATATCCAAAAGCGTAAAATGTAATACCAACAGCTGACCCGCTGTGAAAGTGTCAGAGAATACCCGTAATCACGCTCTGGTTGTGCTGTAGCTTACGGTGACCATACGACCCGTTTTTAACGGGATCGTCCCGTTTTTACTTTCTCCATATACGTAGTATGTATAGGGGAAAGTATTGTATTCATGAAAAAAATCTACTTCCATATTTCACCGGAAATAAACGTTTTGAGGCCCCCTGAACACGTTTTGATAATTTTTTCGATGATGTCTGTGTGTGCGTGATAACTTTTTGTGGGTGCTCTAACTCAAAAACTATTAATCCGGTCAACGCGAAATTTTATATTTAACATTTTTATAAAAGCCACAAGAACTGATTAGTTTTTGGTAAAAATCTGTCAACCGGAAGTGGGTGTTTACTCTTGCCATTTATCCGTTATTTTGACACATTTACTTTAATATTTGATAAATATAAACATATACTGGAATAAAAGTTGTAGAAAATTTACTTTTCTACAACCTTTGTTGGAAACATTTTCCCCATATAATGCATTGTTTAAGAGTTATCTTAAAAATGATATTTTTAACTGCCACCTAACAAGTTGTTTAGTTACGTCTTAGTAAGGCTCCTTTTTCTTTTTTTAATTGTTGGAGCTTTCTGGCTATATCCAATATCAGAAGGCTATTGCTTGAGTTAATTTCTGTTCTAAAATTTTCTCGCGGTTTCTTAAAATATTTATTATTATGTAACCTATTGTATATTAGCTCAGTTGACCACTTGTCACTGTCAAGATCAGGTCACCCCTGAAGATGCCCACATCGTGGGTGAAATGCATTGGGTTTGTTAATCCTTTTTTTGGCTATAAGAGTTTTACTATATTTATTATGTAACCTATTTTGAAATCTCAGAAATATTACAGGTATGGAGAGTAATGTGGTGGCCACATCAGATTTTTACTTTCTCCATATACGAAGTATAGAGAAAGTATTGTTTTCATGAAAAAATCGAATTCGAGATTTCAACGGAAATGCATGTTTTAAGGTCCCCTGAACACGTTTTGACTATTTTCTCGATGATGTCTGTGTCTGTATGTGATAGATTTTTGTGGGCGCTCTAACTCAAAAACTATTAATCAGGTCAACGCAAATTTTTATATTTAACATTTTTATAAAAGTTAAATGATCTGATTAGTTTTTGGTAAAAATCGGTCGACCGAAAGTAGGTGTTTACTCTTGTCACATCCGTTATTTTGAAATATAAATATAATAAATATAATAACTAAGAATGACGACTGTATAACTAAAACGTTTATATTATAAATAAATCATCTTTTAATAAATCAATAATACTACATTAACTTAAAAATTTCCAGTCAAGACATGAAAAAGTTGAATGCTTAAAACTTTTCACCTAATTGGTTAAGTTGGGTAGACTTGCAGAATGAAATAGTTAATAAATAGTTAAATAAATTTCAGCAATTTTTATTAAGATTGCACATCAATATCTTCTATAGATTTTCCGGTGCTGAATGTTATATATAAAGCGCGAATGCACGCCGGAAAATTAGCGATTGGTGTACATTCTCTTCTACTCCAACGATCTTTGTATGTAAAATATTATACGCAAAATAGATATTTACAAATTTCATGTTTTTCATAAATCCACAAAAGAATTCAGAAAAATCTAGCGAAAACTTCTCAAGTTATGATTATTTTAGTATTTTCGAACGTTTTTGCAACGCAATCGTGAAAATTTAAAAACCTCATCCGTCCGTACGGGTGGGATTTAATAAATCTCCTCCGGGCTTGAGGGGTTAATCGTAGAAGCGCAGTTTTGCATGCAAGGGATGAAACTTTGGATGCAGAGGTTGAAAATATAAAAAGCCTAATTGAGGAACTCAAACATATGCGACAGAGTTGGGATGAAATTTTAACTGAAAGCAAGCAGTTTGCTGAAAACATAGATACATCTACTGCATTCAAAGATAAAAGGCATAGAGGGAGAAAGAGGCTTGCCAGTGAAACAGAAAGTCATAGAATCCAGTCTTGAAGATTGCTTCAAGTGTCAAGTTTTATATACTCTTCTGGAATGTATAATGGGAAATATGGCAATACGATATGAAACAGCTAATGAGTTAGCTAATACGTTTGGTATAATATGGAAATATCAATATTTGAATGAAGAAACTGTGCATCAACAAGTTTCAGAATTTTGTAATAATTATAGTATTGGAATTAATTGAAGAAATTGAGCCTTTAAAGCAGTCAAGCTCCATTTAATACATATGCTGCATTATTATTGTTGTGGTTTAAATAAAAATATTTACTATTATAATCTTGTCTTATTTATGGAATTATTTCTGCCTTAAATTGATACATTTTACTAAACATTTTTTGCAAGAATGTTGAAATTAGATGCAATAAGAAAATGTCGCTCCATTCATTACTTTTTGGTATTTTGACACTTATTTAAATTAACAAAATGTCTATAACAGCATTAGTTTTCCTACCTGTGGCACACATGCTGTGCCAAGATTTATTATGAGATTAATGGTGTTAGAGAAAAATTTTTGTTACTATATATATGTGTGTGTGTCTAACAGCATAAATACCAGAATGCACAACAGAACAGAGCGACAACATTCAATTTACATTTAATTTTGTTTTTGAAAGAAAAATATTCACTATTGTGGTAAGAGAATATAAGGTTTACGTTAGTTGTCAAGACCTAGAGAGAGAGAATTAAGATCGTACAGTGGGGCACAGCAAGTTGTTTGTCCAGGGGCCTGGATTGGCTCTCGGTGCCCCTGAACGTGTGTGTAAAGCTGCGTCCAGACATGAGCACGCACAGCTACAAACAGGACGAGCTGGAATGAGCAATCGTTGCTCGTCGTGCTCCAGTATGGATGAGTAGAATTTGCCTAACGGTTCGCCGGGTCGCTCAATCGCACTCAGCTTATCCACTCATTGGCTGCATCAAGATGTCAGCAGTTGCTGGAGCCGCGGCTTTTATTGTTGTATTCTTTGATAAAGGATGAGGAAAGAAAGAGGAATAAAATAGAAGTGTGTTGGTGGATGACAGAAATATATAGACATAGAAACAAATACAGTGGTCCTAATTTGTTAAGTGACATTGTTTGAAGAAAGTACTGGACAGTTTAGGACCATTACTCAAATGGCAGCAAGTGATTTTGAGCTGCTAATTGATTTGATCAGGACTAAAGTCCAAAAAAGTGACACAAACTGGAGTAGAGCTATTCCTGTGAAAGAGGCTTGCTGTAACTTAACGTTTCCTGGCTACTGGAGATTCTTATTCAAATTTACAGTATCTCTTCAAAATTTCAAAGCAGCTGATCTTCACAATAGTTCCTGAAGTTTGTCAGGCCCTGATTGAAGTTTTGTATTTTATTTGTAACCTCATTCCATGTATCCTGTTTTTTTGTTTTTGAGTAATAGTAAGGGTGCTTAGGGTCCCACAATACCCTCTGCTCCTCATATGCTCCAATAAGCATCAGGCACCCTTCGTTATTTCATTCCATGCTCGCTCACACTCAGACAAATCAAAATACCGTCCACACTGAGTGGTTCACGCACACACAGACTTACTTTGAGTAAGTGCCCGAGACCAACAGCCTTCAGCTTGAATTTATCCGTGCACACACAGTTCGGTGAATAGTCACAAACCATTTGGTAAACTGTCTACACATGAGCATTCGGGGTTGTTTGTCGGTGCGCATGCTCATGGCTGGACGTGGCTTTATACATGAGGCTATGGTAGTCATCCCATTTTATCCAATGTTTAAATAATATTTAAATGCTGTAATATTTCAGGAGTCATATTAAAATATTGTATATAATATTCTATATAATTTATATTTTTTAATTAGTTTCATTTATGTACATATTTATTAATATAATTATTTATTATTTTAATTCTTGACTTGACCACAAAAGTCTTACCAAAAAACCTATCTCGAACTAGTGTATCTAATTTTCTTTTCCTGATTTGAAGGTATCACAAAACATATGGTTAATTGAATATTTTCTAATGTCCCTTATTTAAAAACAATCATATCAAAGCATCAAATATAATTCAGTTCCTATTATTACATAAAAATATGATTAAAGACTGTTCATAACAGCTAATGATAATCTATTCCAAAAATAATGATTTATCATTCAAACTAAATATTAATAAAAATACTTAAAGCGGATCATCAGTTATTCCAACACTTCTTAGATGATGAATTATCATCTTAACTAGTAATATTCAACAGAATCTCTTCCTCTTTATCTTTGGAAAGCTTAGAGCATTATTCTTCATATATTCTACATTATTCTTGGCTATATAAATATCCCCTCCCCAAGCACTGCATAATATTACAGAGGTGGGAGGATTTGTGTACTCTTATGAACCAAAGAGCTATGCCGGCAGGAGATAATTCTCCTGGTAAGACCATCCAAGCCAGAAAGGTCTAAGAGGAAGAGTTAGACTAAGAAGCAGTCTTTGAGGTTTTACAACTCCATGTGCAAGGGCAGCAGCTTGCACAGTAACTCTGTTGGTGGTGATCATGTGGATCTGAACAGCTTCCAATGGGTAATCACTTATGTGAGACTGCGATGAGGAAAGCAAGGGGAAACTACCTCATTATATTTCCTATGATAGGGCTGAAAAGCTGCAAATACCTTTATGGATCTCTCTGGGATAAAATATTCCGGAGGTAAAATAGTCCCCCAATCAGATCTCCAGGTGGGGACTACCCTAGGGGATGCACAGAGGAAATGTAACATTAATAAGAAGAACATAAGTAGTGAGGAATTAAGAATAGGCACATGGAATGTTAGGTCTATGAATTCAGGGGGGAAACTAGAGAACTTAAAAAGGGAAATGAGAAGGAATAATGTATATAGTAGGTCTTAGTGAAGTTCGGTGGGAAGGAGAAGGCGAGATAAATTCAGACGAATTTAAGATTATTTACTCGGGAGGAGAGAAAAAGAAAAGGGGAGTGGGGATTATAATGATAAAAGAGATAGCTGAAAGAATTAGCAAGGTGGTGACAGTTAATGATAGATTAATAGCCGTAATACTTCAGATGGAGCCGGTGGAAATGCTTATAATTCAAGTGTATATGCCAACAACTAATGCTGGTGATGACGAAGTAGATAAAATGTATGAACAGAGTTTGGAGATATTCGAGGAGGAAGAAAAAGGAGGGATCACCACCATAGTAATGGGAGACTGGAACAGTGTAGTTGGAGAGGGACAGGAAGATAACGTAGTGGGAAAATATGGACTAGGGAAGAGAAATGAAAGAGGGGAGAAACTTGTGGAATTCTGCCATAGAAATAGATTGATTGTACCTAATACACGGTTTAAGCACCACCAGCGAAGACTTGACACACGGAGAAGCACAGGAGACCAGAGATGATACCAGATAGATTACATACTAGTCAATGAAAGATTTAGAAATGGCATTAAAAATGTGAAAACACTACCAGGGGCAGATATTGATTCTGACCATAATCTTTGGTGGCAAATACACAATGTAGACTGAAGAGAATTAAGAGAAACATAAGAGTTAACAAGAAATGGAACTTAGAGGAACTCTTTAAGAACAAGGAGGCTATCATGACTGAGCTGGAGGAAAGGTTGGGGGAGAGAGGTGAAGAAAATAGGAACAATGTAGATGAGGAGTGGAGATACATCCATAGCAACATTAAAGATGTTATGGAAAAAAGGTAGGAAAGGTAACAGGTGAAAGAAACAAAAAACCCTGGATCACAGCAGACATGCTGCAAAAAATGGGAGGAGAAAGTGGAAGAACAAAAAGGCCAAAGAAAGCACAAGGAGTTAAATAATGCTTTAAGAAGAGAAACAGATAAAGCCCGAGACCAGTGGATAAATAAGAAATGAGAAGAAATTGTCGAGTGTGAAAGAATTTGTAGAACAGACCTCATGTATAGCAAAGCAAGAAAAAGGCAAGAAAGATAGGATGCAGAAAGTGAAATGGACAGAGAGGAAGAGAAACGAAGAAGTATTAAAAATGGTGAGAGAAGAAAGGATGCTAATAAAAACAATCAGGAAAAGAAAAGCAAATTGGATAGGGCACATATTGAGAAGGCAAAATTAGTGGAAGAAGAGGAAGAGAGAGAAAAAGAATAGGAATATTTGAGAATTTACAGCAGCAATACAGTACTTATAGAGGTATAAAAGAGGCATCCATGGGGAGAGAGAGATGGAGGGCAGCGATTCGACTAAAACCTGTCTTTGGACAGCAGCATGATGATGATATAAATATCATAGTTTTAACTTATGCAGAATGGCAGATGATTATCAATAACAGGCCTATTGCAAGTTAGTTTGGAAAAGAGACGGTCCACTATGATTGAATAATAATAATCAAATTCTGCAACATGAAATCATGCCTGAAAAAACAATTAACTTCTCCTCCGACTGTTCTTAGCCAAACCATATTCTTGCCACAAAATAAACATGCTAGCAAATTTTAAATTCTGCAAACACACAAAATTCTAATTTTTTTGAAAAATATAATATTACAAAATGCCAAGCAACTGATTAATATCACATATTCTACAAGGAAATTTTCTCAAGTAATAACAAAAATTACTTTGTAATCATTGGCATAGCAATATCTCCAAGGTTAAAATACATAAAAATTAAATATTTATCTGGTAATGCACAAGATTCACAATATTGAAAATACAATCTACTCATCAGTTTAGGTTCCATTTTAGCAAATTACACAATGCACTGCTTATAATCTGCCATCTGGTACAATCTTGAATACTAGCCTGTTATCACTCACAAACTTTATTTCACGATTTTGTTTTAATAGTACCTTTTACCACTAGATGCTGGCTTACAATCTTTTATTTTTGTACTATTGTTGTGAAACAATGAAATATGACAAACATACATTATAAAACGTTAGTACATCCATTTATTAATGGAAAGAAGTCACATCTGGTTAGGGTTCAGGTTGGGTTGGGTTGGAAGGGGTTAAGCTGGTTGGAAGGGGCTAAGTTGGTTGGAAGGGGTTAAGTTGGTGGGTCGGGGGAGTAATTAGTCTCCTTTTCAGGGGTCATGCGAACGATCACCTAAAAATGCATAGAAACTGTAGTACCTTACTTTATCACTGGAAGCAGGCTTACAAATAAAAGAAGGTACTATAGTTTACATGCATTTTTAGGAAGTCGCACAAACGATCCCCAGAAAAGGAGACCAATCCATCCCAACCTGAAAAAATAAGCAATAAAAATAATTTAATTGTTTTTTTGATATTATGCTGCATTTGCTTGGTAAAAATCATAAAATGAAAATTGGGGGTGATAACAAGATAGTACCTAATCTTGCTTTAAATTGTACACATCCAATTATAAACATTTAACATACTTTTTACATTTGGCAAGTTGCATTTTGTGCTTTGATTATAACTAAGTATAATTTCCTGAGTGTGTATGTATAGTTGTATGCTTCATGACTCTTTTCATCAAATACTTGTAAGCTCATTTTGATTTTTTCTAAAAATAAAGCCCATGAAAATGTTTACCTGTATATACTCTACTCCAACAACATTGAAAATTTCAAATGGTTTCAAACATAAGGAATATTACATAATAACTGTATAATATTATCTTATCACAATACTAAATGCCTTTCTAATATTTCATGATTAAAATAACATAATAATACATTAAAAATATAATATAACACAATACCTTGAGATCATAAGGCAATGTATTCTTTGGGTTCACTATTTCTCTAATTGCTTTCCAGAAACAAATACGGGAAAAATAAAAAATAATTGTAAACAATATGTCCTCTCTTTAAGGAGGAATTGGACAAATTGATTTAAATAATTTAAGGATTGCAATTTGAAATATCCCCTTGGCCATGAACTAGAAAGGCATTGTCATGTTATGCAACTAATAAATCAACTTTAAAGTTTTAAAGATCACAGCTTAAAACCCCCTCCAGTCCATGACTTGTAAAAGGCATTGTCATATCAATCAACAACAATCTGTGGAGCAGTGTTATTCAGCCTGTGTGTCTCACAACAGTGGAAGACAAATAGATCCCAGCTATCCCACAAATATGTAAATTTTCTTTTATAAACTAACAATAAAAAGTCATAGATGCCAGAATAAACTATTTTAATAGAAGTCAAAGATGATTTTCCTTTGTTTTTTATATCTGTCAGCTGTTTGGGCAACAAATGCTCACATTAATAAAACTTATTTGTTTTGCCGTTACTTTGTGGAGTTGCATAATTAAAATGAAAGAGCTGTCCTGATCCTTTCAACCTAGCTTATTATATTTCATGAATTAGTACTCAATTGCAACCCATACTTCGAAAAACACTGCTCCAGAGGATGCTATTTTAAACCTGACCTATAAAAAGGGGAATATGTAGTGGTGCTATAAAACCGCTACCTAGGAATACTGTGACTCCATGTCAGTTATTGTACTTCTTCATTGATACGCGTATTTTTCCAGTTAATAACTGCATAATTAAATTATTCATACAAAACACCACTGGGTAATACTAGATGACTTTGTCATTAGTCACTCATTTTTGTTAATAATAAAAAAAAACAAAAATGAAAGACACAGTAATGTGAATGAATGTGAAGTAGAGAATGGAAATAAGTGAAATGGAGAATTATTAAATAAATCACAATAACCTGAATAATCCTTTTTGGCAGTGTAACAATTTCTCTCCCTTATAAACAGGAATGGAAATGGGTCTTCATAGGTTTTGAGAATTAGACATGTAATCCAAAAAAATATACAGCCATAAACATCAGCAATTATTTTAGTGTTCAGGAAGTAGAGTAGTGCTCTACCCCCATCTGCTAACTCACTTCCATTCCTGCTATTAAACAATTCAAACTGAAGAAACCTTTCTTATTATGATTCTTGTGTATCTTGTACTTTCGTTCTTCTTTCCCAAGCAAGTTGAATGGCCCATATGCTGAGAGGTCTCATATATCCAATGGCACGGTAATATCTGTCTTTGTAGAGTGCTTCAGGCGTTTCAAAGCCCATGCCAATTTGCTCATAGACAGTCCGATAAATTCCCTCAGCAGTTTTGAAAGCCTCGTCTCTCATACCCTATAATAAAGATTTAAAATTTTAGAAAATTATGCCATTCTCAGATAAATAATGTACAATCTTTACCGCTGAAATGTTTTAATTCTCTCTTCTCTAGAGTTAAATTACTGCCTTTTAGATTTGAGAAACAAAAAAAATGTAATCAATCGGAAACTGAAGAATATTTTCAAGCTCACTGAAACAAGTTCCTACAAAAAAATTAACACTGCATATCTAAAAGACGTTTCTTGCATGCTTGGCTTACTTCATGGAGCATAAGTGCAGCCAGTCCATAGATAACTCCAACCCACGCCTCCTCGCTCTGAACTGTGCAAATATCAATCTGGCCATCTGGAGTCATTCCATTAACAGCCCCCATGTTACCATTGGCAAATTTTAAAACATTGTTGTTGTAAATAGTTTCCAATGCACTTTTCACATGGTCAGGGGGGAAAACCTAGAAATTGAGATAAAACTGAGCATTAATGGAAATAATAATAATAATAATAGATGCCTGATTGGTACACATTTTGTAGTTAATACGATAATTTCATGTTAGATCTGCATCTAACAATAAGAAGTACATGCATCAAGTTCTATGATGAATAAGCATCATTTTACTTAGCTATTATAGTGTGTTAAATTGCCATTTTTCTTCTCATGAAATAAGGCAAGAGTACATAAATACTAGCCTTAAAAATCTTTTCTGAAAATTGTCTTAAAATGTGGGGGCTTCTTCTCAGCCAGCAAATACAGCATATGTCAGCACCTTAACTAGTAATAATTATATTTATCATACAAAAACAAAAATCTTGCCTAATGTAGGATGTTAACCTATGAGTAGTAGTTTCGGGAAGCAAAATTGCTCTTTATTGCAACAGAAAGAAAACTATATATTTTCATAATAATGATAATTATAAATATGTCAAGGTTATTCCAATAATTATTTGAAAATAAATGACAGCAGTAAATATTAGTTATGCCAATATACTAACAAAAGTAGAATACTCCTTTAGCCAAAACAATTAGAGGGCTGCAAACCCAATGCATTTCGCCCACAAGGTGGGCATCGTCAGGGGTAGAACCTGTTTCACCAGTGACTGGAAGCCAACTGCCAGGTTGAAACGGAAAGTATTAAGAAGACGACCGAGAAACAAGCGAAACGCGGAAAGAAAAAACAGGTTCTACCCCAGACGATGCCCACCTTGTGGGCGAAATGCATTGGGTTTGCAGCCCTCTAGTTGTTTTGGCTAAAGGAGTATTCTACTTTTGTTAGTTTTGGCCAAAGTTATTGAGCTACTATCAATTATGCCAATATACTAATAAATTAGCAAGGCATAGTGCGTAAGTATCCCGAGGTTGGAAAAAATAATAAACATTGAACAAATTATGAAATAATGCTTTATTAGTTATACGCGGTTTATGTTGAGGATGCATTTATGAAAAGTGCAACACAAATCGAATTGACGTAAACTGAAGGAGTTTTTCCATAAGAACCAATGGTACGAGAGAGGATGCATGCAGGAGTTTAGGACAGTTCAGCACTGCCTCTCAATGTTAGCACAAGATAGTTGACAAACTGAGTCTGGGTTCTGATGGGAAAAAATGCAGGTAATGGATCCAATGGAAACAGTATTACATAGCCATGTGGACAATAATTCCCCATATGAGTAAACAGTAGTGCTGCATCTCAGGATCACCCGCAATAGGATCACAATATTGCTGTGTTTCTAATAAGAGTTTTGGGAGTGGTCACTTGGCTGCACAAGAGGATTCTCCTCGCACAGGCTTTGTTTTGTTATCAGGAAACGTGTGTTATTTGCAGAGAATTATTAATCAGTGAAGTAGAAAAATTGCCTATTCTTTAGGATAATAGTGTTTAAGAATATAGAGAATGAATTAATCAAGTGAATTAAAATTATCAATATTGATACTGTGCTGATATTTTTAGTTTTTCTAATCTTTATATATAATTACTCAATGTCTGTCCGTCCCCCCTTTTATCTCTTGAACAGTTTGTCATAGAGAAATGCTGTAAACGCCATTTTGTTTCTGCCAACTAGGAGACCCCAGGAAAAACAATTTTCGCTTATGGAAGAGTCCCAGATTCGAGTCCGAGAGATGATTATATATTTTCCATATTTACACAGGAGTTTCGATTTTTCAAGGTGCAAGGTTTATTTCTTTCATTCATTAAAATACGTAAATATGGACCAAATTTCTCTGTTTTTGCTTTATTTGATGGCTAAGCCTATAAAATATCTTATTCTTGCAATGTTTTGATGTTACATGGAATAATTTCTCATAAACACGCATTTCTTTTAGAAATTTTATGGCTTTTTCGTACTCTTTCCAGGTGTTGCCAAGGTGACCTGCATTAAATAATTTTCCAAAGTTTTTAGAAAATTATAATATGCAATCAGATTCAGCATAAAATTTACTATGATAGAACGTCATTATATCACTTAAATAATAAATTTACCATAATGACATCAAATTATAGAAGTAGAAGCTAGTATTCGGACATCATGTGACTCCACGGTCAGCTCCGATGGGAAAATCACTCATGTGCCTGAGTGTTCCATACATTTTACATTCGAATTTACCAATTTTTTCTGATCACTAGGTTCCCTTGTTATAAAACCTTTCAAAGCCAACATATTAAGCAATCACCTAAAGATCATCGGCTTGAGTTTGGAGTGACACAATATACCATATTTACTCACATTATTGCCTCACTTATCTTTACAGAAACGAACTGTCTAAGATTTATTCAGTTGGAGAGATACAGGCCATTATGATGAAAATCAACTTGATTATTACTTTATGAAAGGTGTTAACTCATATTACATTTAAATTTCATCAAATTAACCTTAACAAAGCTCTAGCCTACCATCTACCAACCACAAAAATGGAATCATATGTCTTAATCCAGTCATTTTTAAAATAACCCTCTCATCCTAAATTAGGTAAATGCATCATTTAAATTCAAACGGATACCCTAGTAGAATAGGAATAGTCCTATTACACCACCTTTATGAAGTTCGCGAATAATTGGTTCCAGAAAACTGCCGTGAAATGCAAATTCGCAAAGTGCAAGTCCTATTTTCCCATAAGATGCAATGTTATTATGGGAGTGTGGTTCCCAGTCAACCTAAAAAAATTCACTTTTTATCATAAATAATGAATAACAGAAAATAAAAGAAATCATTACAGAAACGTAACAGCAAATGAAAACCTAGCATCATAAAGCGAAAAAAATTCTTTTAATTATCTTCAAAATGTGTAATAGCAAATGAAAACCTGGCATTAAAAAGCAATTACACTACTTTTGGCAATTATACAATTTATTTCCAGCGCATTTTCACATGCAATTTTTGATCTTCTTTTGTTCATTCCAAGGACATTCTTTAATTTAAACTGATGAATTACTGAAATGAAATGTTGAGTACGTGATGCACAGATGTATTCTTGGGTTCTGCAACCAACATTTCTAAGGCGCAAAAAACACAAGCATTAAAAAGTGGTAACATTTCTTTTATTCATTATGTTCGAAATGCGTAACAGAAAATCAAAATCTAGCATAAGAAAGTGATAACGTTTCTTTTAATTGTTCAAGATACGACACAAAAAATAATAATGAAGCATTAAAGTGGTAACATTCTTTTAGTAATCACGTTCAATATATTTGGCAGAAAATCTTACGTTGCATGATGATAGGAATTCTGAGATTCACATTAAAAATTCGTAATAAAACCTAACAAAATAAAATTTCCCTAAATTACGTTCAAAATCAAAACCTTACATTCCATTTCTTTAAATTTTAAACTCAAGTTTCACATCGAAAATAGCAGCATTGGCGGTGAAGTTCAAACTGAGCTACAAAATAATAAAGTTGACAGTTATCATGTTTGTTTACTTCGAATACTGCTAATTATAAGCATTATAAATATAATATAATAATAATGTCCTTTTCTAGGGTGCCGAAGTTTAAAGTGAACTTCGAAACAAAAAGTACAGGGAGTTCACGCTTGTTGGCATCACAAACACATGATGCGAAATTCAAATAATCAGCGCGAAACAGAAGTAATGGTCATAAAAAATTTTGTCGCGAAGTGCAAATTTGTGAACCACAAGCATGCAAAGTTCAAAAAGGTGATGTATTTGATTTGGCCACAAAGACAGAAGTCCATAAGTGGTAAATTACTTTTGAGATCCTCCATGGAATGAATGGACCACTTATTCTTTAAAATTATCTTAGCAGTGCAAAGGGAATCAATTTTTCTGGCAAAGTATAGAATATAGATGGGTAACTTTAAAAATATACATTTTAGGAATACACATTGGCAGAACTGAAAATTCTGAGTCACCAATGCTTATTTATCAATGCACAATTTGGTTTTTCTTTGAATATGAAAGTTTCATATAGATTAAGAACATTTATACTATGTAATGCAGAATTATTTTGAGTGATTATGTAAAAGCTGCAAAAACATACTTCTTTTGAGATTCCACAAGCCTTCAGGTACCATTGTCCGCAAAGTTGATCTGACATGATTGTTTTTGAATGGGATGAATTAGATGAGTCAAAATTGTAATATTTTCCTACAAAAAACAAATACCATTGTATTACAACTAAAAATCATTGCAACAATTGACAATTCAAATGAGATTCAAAGATGAAAAGCTAAGCTCAGCTTATGACTTGTATCAAGTGATATAGTTAACTCCTATACCTTAGAAATACAATATTAGAACCATGTCAAATAAATTTTCTGTAATTTCTTTCTGGAAATTTTACTGCAGATTTGAAGTAATGACTTTTTACTTAGGACTAGGGATGGGACGATCAGTTCTTCAGTTCCTCGGCTCTGCCAGTTCTCTCAAGAACCGAAATAACCAGAACTGACTGTTTATAATCCGGTTCTTCGGTTCTGATCCTCATTTTAATAAAAAAAATGATTGCGACTCGGAAGTAGATGCATATATCGATACATATATCGATGATGGAAGTTGTGCGTTTACTACAACATAAAAATGTATTTTTATGCTATATTTGTTAACAGTTTCATACGGGATGAGCAAGTCTGAATTTCCTTTAGTTCATGAGGTAAAAGAGCTTTGTAACGCGTACAAAAATCAGGATGATGAATCAGTTCAAAGAATGATAGATCCGCAAAAATATCTATCAAAACAATTGAATGATGGGTTCCCAACTTCCAGCATTCAATACTTGGTTTGCGGCTGCGTGGTTTTATAATGTAAAAATTCAAGCAATATCTCGAGTCAAATCCGTCAGTTTGAAGTGTTACTATAACTTATTAACAAAAATAAGTTATATTTTCTTGTGTAGTAATTTTGAATAGATACCCTGGAGATAATTTTTAAATTTAATCGATATATTGTGAACTCGAACAATAAAGCCATGTCGGACGTTTGGAACAACTTCAGAATTGACAGTACAAACGACAAATACGCTATTTCCCATGGTGTACCAAAAAGCACCTCACCTAAAAAAAGTTAGGAAAGTGTAGTGTATCACAAATAGGCATGTTTCGTGCAATGGAGTATTTGAAGATATACGATATAATTTGACCGAACACACACCATAAAACAGCAAAACACCACTACCCGATTATATCTCTGTCTATTAAAAATTTCTTCACCCCCCTTAGTTGGTGCATCAATAAACATATTACGTAATTTTAATGACTAAATACTGCAAAATGATACATCAGAAATGCCAGGAAAATGTTCAATTTTTATTTACCGATTTATTTTCTAATCAGTTTTAATTAACCAAACAATCAAAAATTATTTAAAACATACCTCACTTGAGTTCAGTAATAATATTGACGCTTACGTTATTTTCTTTGCCATAGATTTCCTTCTGTTTACAAAATCTGTCATGCTCGCATAAGGAATTAAATGTATTTTGTAATAATAGCAGATCTTATTTACTTCAGTAACCAATAAGATTGTTTACATTAACAGCAATTAAGTAGCTATGCATGAATTTTTCTAAGTTCAAAGCGAATTATGACTTTCTTGTTCGATTTTCTTGATAACAGCTACTCCTACGATAATAATAGGAAAGGAAATACTCTACGTTACTAGTTTTACAAGTTTATTTGGAAAATATTTTGATATGACCAAATATTTACGAGATATAATGGAAAGTTCATTTTTTGTCACCAGTAAAGTGGTACCCCAGATTGGCTTACGCGATTTATTTTTGTGATTTTCTTATTGTCTTATGTTAGACTGTAAGTCCTTAATATCAAATTTCATAGATAACTGTTCGTAGAAGATGAGAACGAACATGCGGACGGACGGATGGACAAACCGAAACTAATAGGTGCTTATGCTGGAAGCAGAATGTGCCTAAAGACCGAGATCAGATTAATACAAGTATGGAAAGGTGTACTCCATGTTGGAGTGTACAGGGTTTCCAAATGCGTTCTTTGAGATCGACAAATTTTAGTAAAATTCCCCAATACCAAATTTTATCAAATATGTCCTGCAGTCCCCGAGTTGAAACAGGTACATCATAAGCTACACGTAGTTCTTCATGTAAAGTGGTCGTAATTATCGTCCAACTTCAACCAAAATTGGAATCAGTCGACAAATTTGAATAAAACATCCCAATACCAAATTTTATCAAAATATGTCAGCGGTTCCCGAGTTGCAAAACAGGCACATTGTAAAATACAGGTAGGCCTTCATGTAAAGTGGTCATTATTGTCGTCCGAATTTAACCAAAATTGGAATCGGTCAACAAATTTTAGTAAAACTCCCTAATAACAAATTTCATTAAAATATGTCAATTGGTTCCCGAGTTGTAAAATTTTTAATTAATATTTCTGGAATGAACAAAAGAACATCGAAAATAGTATAATTACATAAATACGGTAATTTCTTTTTCTTTAAATTTATCGTAAATCTTACATTTTACGAGAAAAATGATTTGACAAAAATACGTATTTAATTATTTTATTACCTTTTGTTCTTAATATTTTTCTCTCAGTTGAGTATTTAATGAGACTTGTGAAGTACGTTGTGAAATACATGTAGGTCTTCATGTAAAGTGGTCTTAATTATTGTATTAACCAAAATTGGAATCCATCGACAAATTTTAGTAAAACTTCCAAATACCAAATTTCATCGGTTGAGGAGATTAAACATGTGGACAGACGGATGGAAATGACCTCTCCTATATATATTCACTTCGCACAAAAAACGCATAATAACCAGAACCAAGAACCGGAACCAGGATCAGATTAATATAACCATAACCAAGAACTGGAACCGGGAAAAAGTGGAACCATCCCATCCCTACTTAGGACTAATTTTTTTAACTTAAAACAATGTTCAGCTAGTGATCTATCCTTTCATTATAATAAGCCTCTTTCATACCAAAAAGATTGTCTTCGCAGATATTTAAAGTTTTAAAATATGGTGTGCTACAAACAACAGAATAAACTTATATACATCAAAGCTAATGAGAAACATTTAAAAAATAATAAAGTCATTCAGAAATAAGGTGTAATCAAAGATACTATTCAAATTAGATAAGAAAGAAAGTTTAAAGACAGATGAAGATTGAGACGGATACAAACATGGAAAATCTATTACTCTAATGTCTGATGCTGATTTCATTTAGAATGAAAAACGACCAGATGGACTCCAAAAAAATTTTTAACACAATCCTTTGGAAAAATATTTTCCAATGAGGAAGGCAGACAACATAAAAAAATTCAGGAAAACTCGTAGAGAAGAGGAAAAGCAGAGAGAAAATGACAAATATGACACAAACGAGATCATTGTGCATTATTGAACTCTAAATCTAATACTTGATATATTACAATACTGCTGTAAAATCAAAATATTGAGGAAAAATGATGAATAATACTACTTAACCCATCAGTGTGTTCAACTGTTTCCGAGGTGGCTTCAGTAAAAGTGTAACTAACCGTCTGCTTGACAGGTTTGCAAAGAGGTGTGCCATTATCGATACAATGGTTTGTTTATAAATGGTAAAGTCGTTTTTTTCAATGACAGAAAATGGGATGCAAATGGGTTAACAATCAAGAATCTTAACAAAAAAATCTGATGTGGCCACCACATGACTTTCTCCATACCTGTAATATTTCTAAAAATTCCAAATAGGTTACATAGTAATAAACATTTTAAGAAACTGCAAGAAAACTTGAGACTTAACAAAGAACAGAAATAAACTCAAACCATAGCCTTCTGATATTGGATATAGCCAGAAAGCTCCAACAATTAAAAAAATAAAAAGGAACGTTACTAAGACGTAACTAAGTGTCAATTGTTAACAATAGTCATTGGTAGGTGGCATGGTGGTGGCAGCTAAAAATATAAGATATCTCTTAAACAATGCATTATATGGAAAAATGTTTCAAACAAAGGTTGTAGAAAATTAAAATTCCTACAACTTTTATTCCAGTACATTTTTACATTTATCAAATATTAAAGCAAATATTTTAAAATAAGAGATGTGACAAGAGTAAACACTCACTTCCGGTTGACCGATTTTTTACTGAAAACTAATCAGTTCTTGTTACTTTTATAAACAAGTTAAATATAAAATTTCGCATTGACCTGATTAATAGTTTTTGAGTTGGAGCACCCACAAAAAAGCTGTCACACACACACTCAGCCAATCGAGAAAATGGTCAAAATGTGTTCAGAGGACCTTAAAACATGTAATTCTGCTGAAATCTCAAAATTGATTTTTTCATAAAAACGATACTTTCCCCTATACTACGTATGGAGAAAGTAAAAATAAAGATTTTTATTAGCTATCCCATTTATTCATCCCAAGAATGCAGGTTATTTTGGTGATTATCTAAAACTGAATCAGAAAAAATTGTGCAAAATACTACTTTTAAATATAAAATTGTATAATTGGCCAACTTGACAGGAATCAACAAGAAAGTCAGATGAAACCAGATAAATAAGATTGACAACATATCACAATAGAAAAGGGAACATGCAAAGGTGAGTTCGTACTTATTTTGCACAAGCAATACCACATCTTGCTTCTATATTTGGCAATTAAAAACATTAATTTTTACTTTACCATTCCACAATTTTTTTTCAAATGCATCTTTGGCCTTTTCCAGTGTGGATGAGTACTTTTCCCTTTCATCAGGTTCCTTCGTCAACTCAGCCATTTCAACCATGCATTGCAAGGCAACCAACCATAGACTACCACAATAAGCACTGAAATAAGATAATTATAAAATTCTTCAGTTTCATCATGTACAAATTTATACAAAATTTAAGCAAACACTCTTTATGCTAGTTCAAAATAAACAGTATTGCCATATTTATCCCAACATCTACTAACTATACACTAAATTTTAATCTTACATGGGTCAATCGGAAAGTAAGGTTACAAGGCTTATTACTCAGTAGGTATAAATGCAGGAAGTACACTAGTTGTAGCACTGTATATTTACGTATCTGTTAGGCAACATTGTTGAGCCAACATACATGCATGCATAGGAATTTAACTTTAGCATTTCAAAATGGCAACTAGACTAGAAACTTGATCAAGGAGGTCCAAGCAGAGATTCGATTTTTGTGGGTGAAGAAAGTTTCACCAGCCAAAATTTATTGACAGCTAGTCGAGGTGTACGGGGAAACTGTGATGTTGGCTGAACGGTGTCAAAAGTTCACAACTGGCATGACTCAATACTGACAATGCTCACAGTGGGCAGCCAAGCGGAAATCAATTGAAGAACTGATTCAGGGAGACAGACAAATTATATTGTGGTAGATTGCATCGGAGCTTGACATGGCATTGTCCAACAGGTCATCCATAACATCTTAGGTGTGGTGGATTCCACAGGCATGCTGGCCAGTCTCACACCGCTTCAACATTATGCAGAAGAGGGAAACAAGTTTCTTCACCATACTGTTACAGTGGACGAGATATGGATCAACCACATAATGCCAATAACCAAGTGCTTGTCCATATATGGAAGCACATGTCATTGCCCACAACCAAGAAGTTTAAAATGACACCTTCCGCTGGGAAAGTGATTACTCCAGTCTTTTAGCATGTAGCTGGTATGCTTTTGGTGGACTTTCTGGACCATGGATAAACGAATAATAATGAATATTGTGAAATACTGAAATGCTTATGAGATGCAATTAGGAGGAAATGCTCTGATCCTTGTAGTCAGGGCGTCATTTTCCTCCATGACAATGCCCAGCCACATAATATAAGGAACACGGAATTGGTGGCGCAGTTCGGGTGGGACATGCTCAAGCATCCGCCATATGGTCCATGCCTTGCCCCAGCCACATTCAGCATGCTGTATAGCAAGGCCGTCGGCCATCTGTTCGTTTTCCTCACAATGTCGTAAGTGCTGCAGAGTTGGTCGACAGTGTCAACACATGATTTTGTAGCGTTGTAAAATATAATAATGTCTGGCTTTCTTTTGTCTCCTGTAAAAGAATCTATACTCACGTCATGCATTCTCAAAATAAGCAATATGTTTTTATTCTTTTTGGGGACGTATGAAACTAGGGTGCAGTTATCCTGGAAGCCAGACATACTAAATCCTACCTCTAGAGATCTCGTTTCTATGAAACATTCAGGAATCTCCCTTTTATGTTTCCTAATATGTAGTTCCAATGAGTGAGTTTATTTTTCACTAAATCATTCGAGTGCTACATTTGTGAACCAGTTATCGGTTATGATATTCCGTCCTGTCCTTGAAATTATGGAGCTGAGAGGTTTGACATCGCTGGGTGTATTGCTTATTTCAAATGGGCCTTCAGGCAGTTTATGAGCGTATATTTCAAGATTAGCAGTATAGCACATTCGAGCATCCACCAGAGCAAATATTTTTATGCTGTACTTATTTGGTTTGTTTGGTCACTGAATTCTTCCCCCTCTGAATTCTCTTCACTTCCTTCGTCAAGCCACTGATGCAATAACTGCACATCATTATCAACAGTGAGGTCTAAAACTCTTCGTTTATCCATTAAAAAATATCTAGTAATTCAATTATAGCATAAGTGCACGAAAAATAAAAATTACAACAACAAACAATGAGTAAAATAATTTCCCTATTAGTGACAGGAAAGGTCGCATGGCGTCTGAGATGTGCCAGAAGAGTGAAGCTAAAAGTTATACTCTTCTTACAAGTGAACAAAAGAGACTGAGCCTGATCTATTGGCATTATCTACAAGAGCTTATATTCTTTAAAGGTAGATAGCGTTTCTATGACCTTGGACTATAGTCCAAGGTCATAGAAACTGCTTACACTAATGAATTAAAAGTTCAATGGCGTCTCACAGATGCCGCACAACCTGTGAAGGGTTAAGATATATTTTAAAATATTTTAACTAGAGATGTAAAAACTGTTCGAAATTTCGAACACAAAAAGATGTGGTATTTAAAAAAATATGACTACATGATTGTTAAAAAGTTATTTCACAAGATTTATTAAGTTACAACTATTGAAGTTGCATTCGAATTGAATCCTTCATCATTGGTTGATTTAGTTATAAAAATATTTTTATAATAAAAAATGCCGAGTATAATTTTTATTTTCTTCTTTTCCTGCTTCAACCTCTAGTTTAACATCTCTTTTATGGAATATGTATTAATCTGTAAATTTTATCACTTCTTTTATTTATTTCATTAGTAACAAAATATAAAAATTTTGAAAGAAAAAAAGGCTTTTAAAGTATAATTAATAAAATTTAAACCTGCGATCTTCCTCATATTGCAGAAATAGATTTTTTTAACTCTTTGATCCATCTGTCATAATTTTTCAATTCTAGGTTTTGTATTCTTTGTTATGAATCAATAAAAATTAAGAATAATTAATATTGAGTTAAAAAAGGCATTTCAAGTACTTTTATTCTACCTATCAAAATCATTAAATATATCTTTAAACATAAGACTCGAACTCGACTTGAAACTCGAATTTTTCAACTATGTTCGAGTCAAACTAGACTTGAGCTGAAAATTTGATGTTCGCACATCCCTAATTTTAACAATGCAGTTTTTGTGATCCTTCACACAGAGAAGATGCCTGCACATCAGTTCTGCACACCCAAAAGGAAGCCGGGCCAAGAAAATCTCCTCTGCCATTTTCATCAGCAAACTCACTTTCACAATTAAAATGCCAATTTCACTAATTCAATTCAATTCAATTGTACTTGACCTTTAAAATGTTGGCTGGATTTCTTTTTTAAAGTGAAAAGATATCCAATAACCACACTCCATAGAGAAAATACATCAAAATGGAAGCAACTTAGGACCCACGGTAACTACATTAAAACTAGCATATGGACTAAAAATTTAGCTGATATGAATTCTAGCATTAATAAATATCAAACCCTTACCTAGCTCCACTCATTACCCAGGAGTCATATGTTTGATCTGGAAATCCTCCATTTTCGATCAGGCCATCTCCATCTGAATCCAAACAAGTCAGTGCTTTCTCCATGACTACCTTGGCTACGGGCCATAGTGCCTGCAGTTGCTCGAAGTCTGCAGTTTTCCTTTCCCCTATTGCATAATCTCTGTATGTCTGAAGAACAAACTTTGAGCAGAGGTCCCTCCACTCAGAAACATCATGAATAGGGTAAGCATTGGCAGACACAAAAGGCTCATTTTCTGAAAGTAAATAAAGAACACATTGCTTTATTTAATTTCAAATAGAGAGCAAAATTAAACCAACTTCAAAGAAAGTAACATCTTAATATATGAAGAATAGCTCAAATAAAATAACAAATAAGCTTCAAAAAGCCAAATTGAAGTTAATGTTAAGTTATTGGCAACATTTGGGCATTTTCGAATGCATCCACTGCCCAAGAGGGATATTGGAAAACCATGCTAATGTGAACTGTATGCCATGCATGGCGACCTTGGTTCCACATAGTTCAACCTTGTTAGTGCAACTCTATGCTCAGGAATCCCGCGCATGGCAGGAGTTACCTGCAGTTTTTTATCAGCTGAAAGAACCTTCAGCATAGCTTACTGGAACTGGAATAGTTAAAAACAGCTGCAGAGCAATCAATAGAGAGAGGAAAATGTTGTATTTGTGTAGAGAAAATTCAATAACTTGAAGTATTCATTTCACCAACTTTGCTGTTCGGTAAAACTTTCTTCAGTAAAAGTATTTCTGCTTGTAGCTCATCAAAACTATCTCCCTTGCAGTCATCTAGTATAGTCTGGCATGCTAATTTTAATTCACTTTCTTCGAAGTAATTCTTTATAATAGCAAATTATGCATAATGTACATATAGTACTGCACCAAGGAAGTTTATCACCTGCAGAAAGACTTAAAAACAATATTCCCGAACTTGAACCTTTTAACTGCATTATTAGTATATATCTGAACAAACATTCTGAACTTTGACTGTGGTGTTCAGATTTATCCAACATCATTATTTTTTAAAATTCCCATTGCTGTGAGATTCTGGAAAACCCTAACAGCCATAAAACACTAGTTTATATCCTCTCTCAATCCTTTTAATTTGCTGTGTAGATTGACAAGTCTGGGAGCATCCCTCTAATTTTAATTATGAAGTTCTATGGGTGATAAATATGAAACAATTATTTTATTTTTATAACAAATACTCATAATAATACAACAAACACAAAAGTGAAAATCCAAAACTGTTATTTTTTAATTTATAACAAATTATCAGCTTGCCACCAACTTGATGGCATCCCTTCATTTTAATAAACAGGACAATCATCTCGTCTATCCTTCCCTTACTACACCTCTGTGTATATGCTTCAAGTTTTCAGATGTGTTGAACCACTTAGTTTATGCACCACTTTTGCCAAAAAATACAAATCATTTTCTCCCTTGTCATGGTTGATTAGACAGGCATCAAAATTTGACCAAAACCAGGAAAATTTCATCACAACAGATTAATTAGCTGAACACAAAATAACTTGCAGAAACAAATTGTTTACAACTAAAACCAATCATAAAACTACTTGTGATGAATGAAATTAAAGGAATCTCACCTGGATCCCCTAAATCATGTGGGACAGTGTTTTTCTCTTTCCTATGTCCAACTTTGCCATTATATAAAAATTTACAGCTAGTGTTATCCTCTTTAAGTATTGCATCAGATATTTCACGTTGAATAACCAACTGCAGTTTTGGCCACAGCATGGACAAGGCAAAGGAGGCATAGAAGTGCACATCGTATGTGTTGTACATGCGATACTCATGGCCCTCAAGATAACCAAATCGTCCATACTCTATCCTGTACAATCCAAGGAAAGCATAGTTTAAAATTTTTAACATATGAAAAACACCATAATTAATTAAGTTATCCACATATGTTTATTGCATTAACCTATTTGCATCCATAAGAATATAGTAAAACCTCGATTTTCCAAACCTCATTTATTTGACTTTCTATTTAACTGACCCAAACATAGATGAGCATATGTCAGTTGCATCCACTGAAAGCCAGTTCAAGCAAGAGATTGTTTGACAGATGATTCATGTGGAAGATCATTACTGTTAATTATTTAACCGAGTAAAATAAAATTATGATTAAATATTCATTAAATGCCTTTAATCAATAAATAAAACAAATTTCATAGTGCATAAGTTTTTTAAATCTAGACGAAAATCTCCTGGAATTAACTTCTTCTGAGGTGGCAATCCTACTGCCAGTTGATTCATTCGTTAGACCTCTGATGATTTAATTTTAATATTTTTGTTAATAATATTTTACTATATTATTTTACATTTTAAATTTCATTGTAAAACGGCCTGAGCTGACATGAAATACTTATATAAATACATAATGTTCCTTAGTAAGCATTGTTTCCAACATTTACAAATTATTCGACTTTTTGGTTTATTTGATGGTCCTTCCCCCCAGGTAATCTAGGTTTTACTGTGCTAGTATATATCTGCTCCTAGACCAGTCACACTTACTTGTATGTTACTTGCATGAGTTCCATGAATGATGTGAAGGAATAATGAAAAAATATTCACTCATTGGATGTTCTTGGCTTAAATTTTAATGGTAGTCAATAGGATGCATGTTCAATTACAACAACTTTCCTCATACCTATAAGATGCTATCGCTCTTAAACATTTCAATTCAAAGTTATTTGTAGAGTGATAAATCATCAACAAACAAATAAATAATGAATTTTTCTTTGCTGTGAATGTTATAAAGAGAGAGAAATACCTTTTATTTTAATCAATGCTAAAACCTATACATATATAATTGAGTGACAAATGAATGTTTTATAAAATCTTTCATGAAACACTGAAACTTAGCTAGAATGTTGATGGTTTAGTGTAACAGCCAGGGATAGGATGCAAATGCTTTAACACAGGGATGTGCTACCTTTTTACTTGGCAGGCCGCTTTTGTAGATGTGCTTTGGCATGGCATAAGCTGAAACTTTTCCACAGGGGGCAAAGGGATAGGCAAGCTCCCACAGTCGGCTTTGGTGGGCTTAATATTTTAGTGGTTGTTTCAAGCATATTGCAGGGGGGCCCCACCTACTTGCCTGACCTCAGAAACCTCATCTCTCCTATCCCTGCACGCTTCTAGCATCTTTGTTTATCCTTATTTTCCGAAAAACTTACGGGGAAGAGGTAGAGATCTATGATAAAGCAGTATACATGAAGTAATCCGAGAACCTGGAATAAAGAAGGTCTAGTGATGTAAGAATAAGATGATTTCTCTATTTGTATCATCTACGATTTTATTTCACATTGACTATTAAATAAGTAAAAAGAAGTTACCTGTTTGGGAGAAAATGTATATTTTGTTTGCGAGAAATGGAGAACAAAAACACGATGCCTTTGTCATGTGCACGCACGAACTTTCCACTTAAACACACAATATGGGTAAAGGTTTCAAATTAAACGAAATGTTTGCGAGTCACCGGACCAGATCATGACTTTGAATTTCATTAGACGTATTTCGAATAATCCATACTAAAAAGTATACAAAATCCTATGATGTTGGTCAGGAACTGCTCTTAGCTTCGAATTATCCAGGATTGAAATAACGAGGTTTTACTGTAATGAATTCTTTCCAGCAAATCTTCCTCATAATGAATGTCTATAAAATACAAGAATAATAAAAAAAATTTAATTCATAATTTTAATATTGTGGGCGAATTTTACACAATTTTCTTATAAAATACCTTGGATCGCAGGAGGAAAGATTCTCACAGTTGTCCATGATAAACCAAACAGATCCCCCATCTGACACAAAATAAAGCTCATTGAAGATTGCACTCTTATACCAGTCAGGAAGATCTCTGTAAGAGTCAAAAATATTAAAAAGGTTGGTAAAACAGCATAATGCTAAAATAAAGTACATTAGGATTGATCAAAACAACACCATATAACTTGTATAAATGTTTCTAGGCTTTCTTGCTCATTTACAAAGCATTTATTATGATAATCTTACAAAATAATGACTGAAAATAAAGATAAAATAAAAAGAAAAAATATACAAACTTGTCACTTAAAATGGGTTGCTGCCACTTTTCAATTTCTTCATCCCATCTCTTAAAATTGGAGAGTGCATAATGAGATAAAGTAGCACCAGCTCCCTCTGTTCCAAAATACTTGGTGTAATACCTGTAAAATAAATATGCTGATAGTGGAGATACTCGGCTATTTCATTTTTTCACCAAAACAAAGCTTGTTAAATTTATTTATTTACAAAAGATATGGTAGTTAATATATTGTTATTTTTTTAAATTAATGGCATGATTATTCAAAATAAAGGCTTAACTCATTTTAGTTCATTTTCCACACTTTTTGTACTACTGGAAACTAACATAAGTTTCCTATGTAAACTGTTATTCCCTAAGTTATTTCCTGATTTTCCTTCAAATCCTATTCCAGAGCCAGCTCTGAATGACAATATTATTGATCAGTCCCCAATTCAATCATTTTAGGATAAAATATTTTTCCAAATCACAAAAATCTCTGAAGAATGGATTTAATATCACAGATAAAATCTCTCCTGGTAGAGATAAATGAACCTAAATGTGTGTTATGTGTATTTATATTTAAATATCTAATTATTTAAATTATAACAATCGAGTACCTGGTATAAGTGAACCCTTTTCCAGAAAAGTGAACTTTGGGCATATCCCACACCAATGAAAATTCAGCTTCTGCTTCACAATCTGGAGAAATACACTGACAAGTCACACAAACAGCACAGGCCATCTCATTATCTAGATAAAAAAGGAGAACTCGAATAAAAATGGCAAACAAACATGTAAGTAACCACTGTGATTAAAATTGTATGCTAACTTTTATTTTGTGGTCCATCTCCTTCACTTAATTGGCCATCTTCTTGCAAGTCCTCCCAGATTTCCTTTCCACTTCCGTTTGGATCAAAATTCAGACACCTACTTACACCCACATTACTCTATGTGAAAAAATTCACCTTCTTTAAGAAAGGATAAAGTTTGAAAGAGGGAGTTATGAATAAACATACTAAAATAGAATCATTTTAGTAATAAGGATGGAACAATTGGTTTTACAGCAATGCTGAAACAACTACAACTCCAAACAAATTATAGTTTATTTAGCCTCAAATATCTGTATCAATCATATTACAATCTGAATGAACTCAATGGCACCAAATTCATTATTTTCCCATAGATGCTGCAAATGATAAGCCATCTCAAAAAAATACGTATCCATGTATGACTCTAAATAGAGTTGCATTACTGAAATATATGGAAAATATTTAACAAAAGAGCAAAATAAAAACATTACCTTTTTTTTAGCACTAACTCCATAAGTGCAAGGCATGCCAGACAAATTCTGATGAATTAAAACTCCTGATATGTCTACTCCATCAGCCTCCATTTCAAAAAATTCACTCTTACAGTCATCTTGAGAAAGCATGGAAAAGTATAATTAAGACATTACTTATCAATGCAAAATATTTATTATTGCACAAAATGTGAAAAATGTTCATTATAAGCAATTTAATGATATTTTATTCATTAATCCATATTTTTCCATTACTGCATTCTATACTTTTGGCATAACTGAATGTTTAAATAATCCCATATGTATATATACAATCCTCTGCAAAGTTAGCTGATGATGCTGTAACAGGCAAAACCAGTAGATAAAATTCTTGTTCAGTGGAAATTACAATAATTGTTTTATTTCTATTAAACCATAATCAATTTATTAGGTGAAAAGTTATTGATCTAATGACCTATCAGCACATCCAAATCATTTATTTATTCGCTAAAGATATTTCTTCACTGCATCTTAAAAATCATCTGTGGCACCCCAGTGTTCCATGGCAACCAGTTCGGAAACCACTGATATAGGCAATAATGTGATGGGTAGGAAATTTAAATTTCTACAGCCTTTGTTTGATACATTTTTCCATATAATGCATTAAGAGACATCTTATATTTTTAGCTGCCACCACCACGCCACCTACCGAAGACTATTGTTAACAATTGACGGTTAGTTATGTCTTAGTAACGCTCCTTTTTCTTTTCTTAATTGTCAACCAGAAGTAAATATTGACAACCATCCCAGAGCTAACAACATGTATTTGCCATATAAATATGGAGAAAGTCATGTGTTGCCCACATCAGTTTATTTCATTTTAATCTCCACTTTATTATGAAATTCTGGCGAAGGCTTTGGCAGTGTTTGGTTACTGGATACATGGCTTTCGGTGATCCACTGAGTCTGATGACTTGTGATGATAACAGTTTCGTTTCCATTCCAGGAAACATCTTCAGGGAAAGCCATGTATCCAGTCCTTTTATTATGTTTAATTTATTGTATTATTATTTATTTATTATGTCATTATTTATTTATTATATTATTATTTATTTACTTCATTAAAATCGATGCACAAGAGCGTATTGGTAGCTATTTCAATGTGAATTGTAAATCTTGCTAGGGAACATCCCAATTGGTCACTAGCAATCCTACAGGAACGAGGATCGCAGCTGTTGAAATGCAAAGAACAATTATCACAGTACAGTAAAGATATAGCGAAAGGAGGAATGTGCTTGGACAAACATAATATCATTTAAAACTGTACATACGACACTTTACAAAGCAAGGAAAAGGAAGGACCAAGTTACATCCATAACACTCCAACATTGGGCATGTGTACACGTTTTAGGATGATAACTGTCGTAAAAACAAGAAAAGCCTATGAAAGCACTCCACCAAGAACATCTAATAAAACTACTGTTTGCAGATGCATTTTCTTTGCTGTAGTACATCTGGAAAGCAAACCTGGCGAACTTTTTGGAAAAAACTCCTGATTTCTGCAAGTTTCGATGCGTACCACGCATACTGTAACATGTCTTTGAAACAAGGTGAGCACATGAATGGGAATTTCATCCTCCCTGGAACTAATTTCATGTTTCTCTTGCAATAAGTACATGCAGTTTTGTAGTTCTCCAATGAATAGTTTCACTAGATGATAAATTGTAGTCTCCTGATGAATAGTTTCACTTGACAATAAAAATGCATGTCTTAGGACTGGCAAAGTGTTGTGCATTTTGACGGAATAATTTGTGCTGGCATGTGGGCATGCTGTCTTTGTCCGTGAAAAGTTCATCATACATCGCTGTATTGGTTTGTCCACCCCAGGAATCCAGTAACAGCAAAAACGCTTGTCAGAGACGCAAGGCTTCACAACTATTTTTTTTTAATTTGAATCAATTCTGTCGTCATTTGACCAGATTTGGAGCACATAACTACAATGTTTACGAACTTCGCCTCCAACTGTCTCATGGTTCTGATCACTCGAAGCCCAAACATACCTCCAGGTTCTTGCATACAAAGAAACACTTTGGGTAGCAAATTTCCTCTGGTGGTGATTGCATACTGTGCCAGGTATGAATGGATGATTTTGTTCCATCTCTGATATATCTCCGGACAGCCTTTTCCCCCTTGATGAGTCAAGGTTCGCTTCACGTCAACTCTGTACTCACCAGTTTGGTCTGTATTAATGACGTGGTCTAGGTCATAGTTGGGAACTATGCGCAATATTTGTTTTTGGAAAATCTCGGCAGCTTTTCAGGTTTCTTCCCAAGACATTTCATCTTTTTGAGAAACGTAGTTTGTAACTTTTTGCTGTCAAATTCAGAATTCTTTCTTGAATTTTATTAGCCATGCTCGAAATGAAGTGAAGGTGAACTCTGGCGATGTATGTTGATAGGCTGCAGCTAACACTGAATGTTGGAGTGTTATGAATGTAACTTGGTCCTTCCTTTTCCTTGCTTTGTAAAATGTACAGTTTTTAATGATGTTATGTTTGTCCAAGCACATTCCTCCTTTTGCTATGTCTTTACTCTACTGTGATTATTGTTCTTTGTGTTTCAACAGCTGCTATCCTCATTCCTGTAGGATTGCTAGTGACCATTTGGGATGCTCCCTAGCAAGATTTACAATTCACATTGAAATAGCTACCAATACGCTCTTGTGCATCAATTTTAATGAAGTAAATAAATAATAATATAATAAAGTTAATAAATAAATAATAATACAATAAATTAAAAATAATAAAGTGGAGATTAAAACGAAAAAAAAAATAGGTATGACGTGGGATTTGAACCCAGGACAAAATATTCCGAGGCCAGAATGGTAACCACCCAGCCAAGCCACCTGCTCGACATTGTCGACCTATTATTGCACTTTATCCAGCCACAGTTAATCCTGCGAAAAGAAAAAAGATTCTGCTGAAACTAAGGCCCATTCAATCAAAAACTGATATACGAGTCTTCTTATTTTAAGTAATCTAACATCCAAAAAATGTTCATCGAAATCGAGGACCCAAGGTACGTAGTCTCCCCTTTTGAGTCAAATCATCCTGTTTCATTATTAGATTTTTTTCAAGCAGTTATTGCAGACTCTAATTACACTCGCTCCCTTCCTTCCAAGCTAACGTGACCAACTCAAAGTAGGAACATTGTCAATGGATGAGTGAGGAAAGAGATGTAAATTGTACACATGCAAAACTCAATCATAATTCCAACCCATACTGTCACTCTTGTATTTTCTAAATATAAAAGAGAAAGAAATTTCTTATCAAGAACTTGAATATCAAAATTTATAAATATTTTTTAAATTGAATTTTAAACCCATTATTTCTGCCTTTCACAAGTTTTAAATGCACTGAAATAGCCAAATTATTAATAAAATTAATTTTCTGTCCCCCTCTAACAAGTTTCCTCCTTAATGAGTACAAAGTATATGAAGAATTTGTTCGGGAGAATTTTTATTCTGCCACTGTTTTCCCCTTTAATGGAGTTCTGCCCTTGAGAAATTTCAATGTAATAGCAGGAACATAACTAGTAGAGGACCTAAATGGTCCCTGGCCAACCTTTATAAGTCTTCAGCCCCCCTTGGCCTCCCTGCTGAATTCTATATTTTAAAATATGAATTAATAAAGAACTTGATGCTTTTGTTCTTAATAAAAATTAAATTTGTGTGGCTAGTGCAGTAAAAATTAGTTAAAACATTTGTTTTTATATTTTTATTGTATATTTTTTTAAAGTTTGGCCTGCCTCTACAAATATTGTGACAGTCTTGCTTCTCCTCCCCTCACCCCTCTCACAGTTAAGAGGCTAGTTATGTCCCCATATAAAACAGTTAGATTTAGAGAATTTATAGCACACACAATTTAGCATAAAAATGTTAATATCCTTTTAAGTGCAACATTCCATAGATTCTGGATAGCAGTTTACTAGAAAAGTGCTAGCAAAAAAGAGATTTATAGTCAGAATATCATCTCAAAAAAATCTTTACCAAATTTTACCCACCTAATTTCTCCTTGCCGCCAGTCCCATTCTTGAAAGTAAAAGTAATACTAATGTTTTTTGTTTCATTACTGTTATTTTCAATGGTCCACACAAAAACTGCAGCAGGAAGGGATGTGTCCTGAATAAAATTAACAATTATGACAAACACAAGGTGATCAAAAACATGTAAAGAGAAAAAAAAATACAATGCAATCTAAAATTAAATTTTGATAAAGATTGTTGTTCATAAAGAGAAGACAAAACTTTCAAGATGCAAGTTTTCGATGCTGATCAATTTCTCCATCATCTAATTTTGTAGCACATAAATATGATGAGATAATAGCAAATACATGCCTTATAATTGTGAGGTATGATTGGAGAAATTTGACGGCATATTAAACGAATATTTTGCTCAACGATATCATAAACTGCCCATGAACGAGGATACAATCCACAGTAATGTGCATTTTTTCCTGGAAAATCCCAAGTCCATGCAGACAGCTTATCCTTGGGCTTACTGAAATGAAAATTTCAATTGACATACCGATACTTGTGACAAAATTTTTCTCAATCAATAATGACCACTACATGCCTTTTTGGTGAGAGAACCTGCTGGTAAATAGTTTTTCCAGCGCTGTCTTGAATTGTCACAATAAACTGATTCACATCGATAATGTCGTAACTATATATTCCAGGGAGCATTTGATAACGACAAAATTCTCCCTTGAAACCCCTACCTATGGTACCTGATCCAATACCGCCGATGGGTACGCCTATTGGAGATATAAAATATTCTTTCATTAACTACTTAGCATTATACACTATAAGATACGATAAAAATGAATCAAAGAATTTATTTTACGCAGTTAAGACAAATATTCTTTTTATTGTTGTACTGAACAGTACTTGATTTAATTCAACAAATCACCAACTTTAACGAAACTGTTCTACATAAATATCTTGACCACAGCGAAAGTGATCCACAATTGGTTAAGTACCTATTTTAGTTTTATATTGACCGGAGAGAATGTCTATGATTCAAAGCCTAGAGATACAATCTTTCTTAATGGATTTCTTTTACGCATGAAGAGAACATTATAAGACAAACAGATGTGAAAAATGATTTTTTTTAAACACAGATAAGGCAGATGGACTTGAACAGGTAATTCAACTCACCATATATTTGTTTACCGGTGGGCATATTCATATAATCCATTAGTGGTTGACGACCATCTCTCACAATTTTTAGGTAGTAGGAGAAGTATCTAAAAGTCAGTATTAACGAGTTCAAATCATGCGTATCTGTATATGTGATAGTTTATATTTAAAATATACATAGCTCATCTTCTCATAAAGCATATAGCTAAAACATACGTACCGAACACCGAGAGGTAACAATTTTGCAATTTGCCGAAGGCGAGGCCGAGAATTCTGAGTTCTTCTTTCTGGAAAAACATGATCTAGCTTTACTTTCCATCCATACACTGGAATTTTATCACACATTGTGTGGCAATTTATCAACAACACAGTTCAAAATTATCGTCTGCCCACAACCATATATAATTACGATATCTTTCAATGTGTGAAGTTGTATACGATATCTCGTTGATCCGATATATCGATAGTCCGAGTGACCAACAACTGATGGTATTTTCGCTTCACATCACGACATCACAGACATGGCAGGGCGCCGGTGTAGGGTGATGTCATGCGTAAGATGACGATTCCGATAACAACATCGAAGAAGAATGGTCCAGTGATGAAGAATTTCTTGGCTTTTAAAATGAATAAATACTGAATTCATTCTTTTCATATCTAATTAATTTATGTTTATAGAATTAGATAATAAACTTTTACTATTATCTATCTTACTTTTCTTAAAAATCACCAATAAAAATATGAGGATATCCGGGCAGTAATTACTGTGCCGAAATTGTGGAAATATGGGGTCAAATAAAAATAGGAAGATTATATACCCTCGTATAACACGCATCCTAATTTTTAACTCAAATATTTCGATAAAAAAGTGCGCATTATACGCGGGTATTTACGGTAATTGTGAGAACGGAAGTTGTTAACAGGTAATGAAGTTTTGTGAAATTATCACTAGATTAACGTCGAATTAATGTAATTAGTTTGTTCAGAATTATCTTATTGTGAGCGAATATCAATGCGGAATTGACTTAGTCATTGGCGAGGCGTGATTATTGAAATAGGGGAAGCTGTTTTACATCGACACGCAAAAAAGCAAAATATGTATAATGTTATAAAATGTACAAGTACCTCACTTTTTGTAGTGTAGTTCTACTCTCTGGTTTCTTCTTGCGTAGATGTCAGTCATGTTGTTAAACGTTGGCACCCGCCTTAATTTAAGCAACAAATCTTTATCAATGCTTAAAAGACTGAACTCAATATGGGTCTTTCTGTATTGATTCAGCTGCTTGAGTGACACGATATGATTTTGAGACAGTTTGTGTCTCTTTTGCGCCTTGGAAAAATTGTTTAAATCTTCCAAACCAACCACGTCATAGAGTTTTTCATGAAAGTGGCGCATAAAAGACTTAGATTTGGTGTTCAAGTCTGTTAGTATTTGTTTTGGTCTGCCGCTTTCGATTATTTGCAATTTATTATTATAAGAAAATGCACTGAACGATTTATTTAGTACCTTTTTAATGTAACAGTTGCATTCCTACCAAAGAATCTCATTCCCAGTAGTCCCACATGAAGCAACAACATCAGCGGGAGCCCCTGAATGCATGGTGGAATCTGCCGGCGTTAAGCTTCCCTACCTCTCTATGAATGCATCGATAATAATAAAACAAACCCATTTCTAAACTTCACACTCCTCCAGAAACACGCTATATTATTCAGTAAAAGCAAACGAAGTAACAATACCAATAAATGGATTATAATAAGGCTATATACTTTGCCCTCCGTATTCCCTCGCGCACAACCCATCTGAAGGACTTGTTTCATATTCCCAATTTTCGTCTATCTAGTTCAAAGCGCGCTCTCTTCAGCCAGATTCCAACAGCATACAATAACCTGCTGCATCGTAACACAGGTGTTGACATATTTTCAGGTAATTACTTCAAAAAACAGTTAGCAGAACTTTTATTCTCTTAATGTCAAGCTATGTACCATATTGATGTTGTTATTTTATTACTTACTATATTATATTGTATATTATTGTATTATATTTGTTTACTGTTTCCAATGTAATTGGGCCATTGTGCTGTTTTTGGGACAAATGAATAAATAAATATGCACGAAGTAACACTTGAGGCAAAGCGGTCAATCCATAAGAACACGAACGCATAAGATTCTGTGAAGCATGCTGGAATAGAAAATGCATATTGGGAGATTGTTGTTGATTTCATAATGTTTGCGTCTTTTGCAGTTTGGGAAAAGATTTTATTAAATCATTCCTGAATGGAGGAAAACCAGTTAAAATACTTTTTTTGAGATAATTCTTGGTCAAGCAAATTGTTCCTTTGAGGAGGAACCAAAACACTTAAAGCAACTTAAGGCACATTCTCACCATTCAATTTTAGTTGATCAACAGTGATGTCATAGGTTGAAACAGTTGAATGCAGAAAGTTGAAAGTACAGTCAAACACCGATTTAGCGACACCATTTGCTCACTTCTGACATTGGCGCTAAATCAAGGTACTTCAAGATTTTATTTGGCACCCTAGTGGATATAAAGTATGCAATGAAAGGGTTTAACCCTTATCCACTAAGTTTAAATACCACCCATAAGGCTTATCTACTGGATTTATTTTATAATATTTCAGTATTTTGGGTTTGTATTTCTAATTATTCGCATACCTTATGAGCCATTGATAAAAAATTTCAAATAATAAGCATTTTATAGTAAAAATATTAAAGAATTATATTATTTTGTTGTCTGGAGGAAATAAGGAATATGAAAACGTATTGGTGCACAATAATGATATAAAACAAAGAAAATGCAGATAGAAACATTTGGGGATTATCTGGATACACAGGGAATAAAGGTTAATAGTACTTGAGAGCAGTGGCGGCTCGTGTATAGGCACTGCGGAACTGCAGCACCCCCTATTTCCACTTCATATTATCGATAACATTTAATATAATGAGTCCTTTTTTCTTTAATTCTTTCTTTATTTTTGTAGTACAATATATATTCCTTAAGGTTAATGTCAGTACTTCAGTAGCCATCCCCCAGTTTATGAAAAAGATACAAAAATCTTTGTATGGAACTGTACGCTTCACAGTGCCAGCGACGTGGTGTTTGACTGTTGTGCGCATGCGCACATAGGAGGGGGGGTGGGGAGGAAGGCGGGACTGCCAGGTAGAGAGAGCACTGTTGCTCTCGCAGTGCCGGCTCTGGCGTGATGGTGGAAGGAAGTTTTTTTTTACTCAGCGTGTGTTGTGCTTAAAAACCGTGTACCATATTCTTGAATGTAATAAAGAGTAGAAGAGTGTAGAATTAGATTATTATTCTGCTTCCAGCTATTCTATTTGATTCATTTTTTTTCGGTTGTTTTATTTAACAGAAAACTTTAACCATGGCCTTGCATCCCCAAGAAATAAGTTCTGTGACTGTAAGTGAACTTCAACAGCTTAAGTTTTCACAGCTATCTCTCCATGAGAAAGTTACAGTCAAGAAAAGAGGTCGTTCAACACCTGATATTCTAATATCTCAGCCAGGCAAAAGCAACAACAAGAAATATATTCGTGGCTTTAATTCTGAATGGTACCAACGGAAAAGTTGGCTTTGCGGCTGTGAAGTAAAAAATGCACTGTTTTGCTTCCCGTGTTTGCTGTTTGGAGGTGATGTACCGTGGACAAAAGATGGTTTTAGAAATATAAACAAAATGAAAGAAAAAACTGAAAAGCATGAGAAGTCAAAGAAGCACGTTGATAATGTTGTTTCACTGTCACTTTTAGGAACCGTAAGTATTAAGGAGAAACTTAGTTAGGCATACAGACTTTCAATCAATGAGCATAATATATAAGTTAAAAAGAACCGTGAAATTTTGTCCAAAATAATAGACTGCATTTACTTTTGTGGAAACTATGAAACTCCCTTACGTGGACATGATGAAAAAGACGATTCAGTAAATCCAGGGGTATTTAGAGGATTAGTAAATTTTGCATCTAAATTAGATTCAGATTTGAAGAATCACTTAGAAACCAGTGCAGTCTTCAAGGTGTTTCTAAGACCATTCAGAATGAGATACTTGACTGCCTGCTACAAATATACCATGAGGAGATAAGGACGGAAATTAGAAAAGCTTCCTTTGTAGCTGTCATGGCTGATGACACAACAAATGTTTCGGAACACACTCAAATGGTCCTTGTTCTACGGTACGTATTGAATGAAGAAATATTTGAGCGTTTTGGGGATTCTTTATTCCAGAAAATCAAACTGCAGATGGCATATCAAAACTATTTTAGAACAATTGGACATAATCCTTCAAGGAAATGGACAAAAACTGATAGCTCAGACATTTGATGGTGCAAATGTCATGAAAGGCAAAAAAGCAGGAGTTCAAGCAAAAATAAAAGCAGTTTATAGTAATGCACATTTCATTCACTGTTATGCACATCAACTTAATTTAATAATGAGAAATGCAGCAAGTACTACACGAAACGCAAGAATATTTTTCTCTTACATTCTGGCTATTCCAACATTCTTCTCAAGATCACCACAACGTGTGTCCATTCTCAAGAAACATATGGACGTCAGCATTCCACATCCATCCTCTACAAGGTGGAATTTCAACATACGGACCATAAACAGAGTTCATGAAAATTTGCAACCTTTAAAAAACTGCCTTACTGAAATTCAGTCAACATCAAATGCAGATCAAACCATTGCAGAAGCAACAGGAATTTTAAAATACCTGAATGATGATAATTTCAAGTTTTGGTTAGAGCTTTTTCATCAGATTATGCCTCATGTTGAAATAATTTACAACCAATTGCAATCTCGAGAAATTAGTGTGTTTAAAGTTAATGAATATATAACAAATTTCAAAACTGCTATTTTAGAATTGAGAAACTCAAAGTACTGTGAGAATCCTTCAAAGACACTCATGGCAGAAGCTAAGGAAGTGTGTGACTATATATGTGTTGATATAATGGACAGATATTCTTCCACTAAACACTTAGTAGCTGCTAAATTGTTCAACAAGAAATGCTTCACTAGATTTAAGAATGAACATCCCACTAAAGATATAGTACTGACCACTGAAGCTTATCCCATGATTGACAAAGAAAAGCTTGAAACTGAACTAAAAGTATTCTATTGTAGGACTGATATTCATGAATATTGCAAATTAATTGAGCTGCTGAAATTTATCTTGGAAAATAATCTAGATGATGTTTTTAGTGAAATTACGAAACTGATAAAAATCCTCTTGACAATTCCCATGACTACATCAGAGGCAGAGCGCTGCTTTTCAACATTGAAAAGAATAAAAACTTTTTTAAGAAGCACTATGAATTCGGAAAGACTAAATGCGCTTGCAGTACTTTCAATGGAGAAAAATTTCCTCAATTGTCATCCAGAGATCAAGAAGAAAATTATTGAACTTTTTGCGCAAATTAAAGCAAGAAGAATGGATTTCATTTTTAAATGAATAGATCAAGCTTGAACTGTAACAATTTAAGTTAAAGTAAGTAAAAAATGTTTGGTTTTTTTTGTTAAGATTTTATCAAGTTCCTGAATAAATTTTCTTTTTATACATGTTTTTTTCCTTTTACACAATTTTAAAACAAAGGCTAAAAATTTTCTGGAGCAGCACCCCCACTAATTTTAGCTACGAGCCGCCACTGCTTGAGAGAAAGAAAATTTGCTTCAAGTACTGTATTTGCACATTATATTGAAAAAAGAGAGGATGTTACAATGCAGTTAGGAATATAATTCAAACACTTCTGGGCAAAATATTTTTCTAATTTTGTCTGAATTTTCTTTTTGTCATTCATTTTACAAAGGGAAATGTTCAAGGCAACAACATGCTTCATTAAGTCTTTGTTGTCCGCGTTCATTTCAAGATATCAACAAATTTGGTGAAGACATATCTCAGCCTCCTTAGCAGTCACTGTTTCACAAACTGTTGTTTCATCATCTTCACTTTCCCTGTCAAATGAAGGCACATTCCTTTATGTTAATTCCACAAATTTCCTTGGTTGTCATTTCTTCAAAAGCAGGTTGTTCTTTATCAACTGAGAGAAATTGTTCTGAAGACAAAGGTGCACTTGCAATTGGAAGATTCTTCCATGGCAATCCGCAACTTCTGGATATTTATTTATTTCTTAATACAGCGAGGTTGAGGCCATATGGCCCCTACTTCCACCTAACCATTATGATACACAATATGATAAATTTAAATGTACAGAATTCAATACAAATCAATATAGAGAAATGAAAATCATTTCAAGGTATTCATAAATAAAAAAAATATAAGAAGAGTACAGCACAAATATACACAAAGTAAAATAATAAAAATCATCATCACTGCCCTGTTTGCTGATGGATATAGTGATGTGCTGATAGTTAAATGAAGGATAGAAGGAAAAATACCAAGGAAAGTATTACATTTTTATGAGGACCTAATGCTGGCTAAGTATTTAGCACAATGATTCTTAAATTGTTTAATACCATTGACAGAGTAAAAGTGAAAGGGGAGAGAGTTCCAAAGATTGCAGGCAGTAACGGTGAAGGATTTATTATAGAAACTGCTACGATGAGTGGGAATAAGTAGTTTGGATGATCCTCGGGTATTCAGGCAGTGGCCAGAATTAAGGGGTTTGAAGTTGTAGCTTAGGTATTTAGGCGAGGAAGAGGTGAGGATACTTCTTAGTTGTGTTAGGATATGCATCTTCCTACGTTCTTCCAAGAACAGCCAGCCCAATTCTTTGAATGCGTTTGTTATATGGCAACTTTTGCTCATATTAAAAATGTATCATCTAGCACAAGAGTTATGAGTCCTCTGGAGCTTTTGTAACAAATCTTGTTTTAGATCTAGAAAAACGGAATCACAATAATCGAAATGAGGAATTACAAGCGAATTTATAAGTAAAATTTTTAGTTTTACTGGAAGAATGTTTTTAAGTAGCCTAAGTGAATAAAGTGAGTAGTTGATTTTTCGGCAAATTTCGTTTACATGTTTAGACCAGCAGAGTGTATCATTCATAATAACACCAAGGTTTTTTACTGACTTGGAAAACGGTACAGGAGTGGAGTTAATTAATACTGGGTCTATATTTGACTTTTGTAATTTGCCGAGTAATTTAGGATAGCAGAAAATTATTGATTGAGATTTTAAGGGGTTTAACATTAAGCCATTACAAGCACTCCAGGCCATGAGCGATCTTATATCCCTATTCATGCAATCAATTCTGTTATTGATATGAGATATTTGAGTTCCTATGTATATTTGCAGATCGTCAGTATAAAGGTGGTACTGGCAGTGATGAATTGAGTTAGAGATATCGTTTATATATAAGGCGAAGAATAAGGGTCCTAATGTAGATCCTTGGGGACAACCACGGGAGACATTTTTCCACGATGAACTTTTATCAGAGATTGATACCATTTGGTAGCGATTCTGAAAATAAGATTTTATCCATATCAAAGAGCTAAGGGAAAAATTCATTTTAGCAAGTTTGGCAAGTAATATTCCGCTGTCAATGGAGTCAAACGCTTTAGAGAAGTCCAATAGTGTGAGAATTGTAGCTTTTTTGTTATCGAAATTCGCCCGAATATCATCTGTGACTTTGATCAATGCAGTAGCAGTGCTGTGGCCAGTACGAAATCCAGATTGATAGGGGTTGAGGAGCTCACATTCATTTAGATATTGATGTATTTGTTTATGCGCTAGTTTTTCAATAATTTTGGATAGCGTTGGCAGGATGCTTATAGGGCGAAAGTCCTGTGGAGTTGTTGGATTAGCCTTTTTAGGGATAGGTTGCAGTAGAGCACGTTTCCAGGAACTGGGAAAGTAACAGCTAGAGAAGGAGCAATTAATTATATGTGTAATGATCGGTGCCAAGATATGAATCAAATTATGGAGCATAGATCCAGTGATGAGATCATAGCCTTTTGTTTTCGAATTAAGTTTAGAAATTATCTTCTTTACATCGGATATGGAGACAGAAGCAAAACTGAAGGATTGTGAATAGTTTATGATTGAGGAAAAAATGTCAGAGATAGTTAAATTTCTTTGATTTACTGAAAATATTTTAGGTGGTGATGAGAAGGCATAATTTAATGCATCAAGAGAGACAGAAGGTAGTTCAGAGTCACTTTTCTTATTCCCGATTCCGAATACTTTCAGTTTTCGCCATAGTGATGCATTGTCGGACCGAGGAGAAATTATTGAGTACGAGAATTTGATTTTGGCATTTCTAACTGCCTGCTTTACTGAGTTCCTCAGTTTTCTATACTCTTCAAGTTGGAGCGTAGAATTTGTGCGTTTGAATTTACGAAAAGCGGAATCACGATTTGACATTAATCTTTTTATATCATCCGTAATCCAAGGAGAATTTTTTCTAGTAATACGAATTGTTTTTTGTGGAGCATGGCGATCAAATAGATTGAGGAGGAAAGCATTAAAATTATTCACCTTGTCATCTACGTCATTTATATTAATAATACTTTCCCAAGGGACTAAGAGAGCATCATCTGTCAATTTGTTTATGTCTATGTTTTTAAAATCTCTAAAAGTAATAAATTTTGGTTGTTCCTTTGGTACTTTGAAAGAGCAGGATGCATAAATGAGATCATGTGCAGATATCCCCGGGACTGAGATCTGACCGTATTTGAGTATTTTGTCAGGTTTGGTCGTTATTATTAAATCAAGTAGAGTAGAAGAGGTTAGGGTGCGGTGTGTAGGATTAAGCGGGAGAATACTAAGTCCTAGCGGGTGTAATATATTAAGGAGTGTTTTAGTGTGAAAATTATTCGGGTTCAGGAGATCAGAATTAAAATCGCCCATAAGGATGACATTATCGAAATCTACTCTAAGTTCCGTGAGGGGAATTTCAATATCCGATAGATTAGAAATTTGAGGGGGTTTGTACATAACTCCAAATAATAATTTCTGACAATTGAGAGTTATTTCCAGGAAGAGAAATTCAGGTCTGCGAGTATAAAGGCTGTCACTTTTAAGGAGCAATTTACAACATAGCTCTTCGCGAATATAGATACCCACCCCACCCCCTCTCTTTCTAGTGCGGTCATTACGAAAAAGCTTATATCCGGGAATATGTACAAGGGAAGAAGGAAGAGAAGGTTTCAGCCAAGTTTCAGATACCGCGATCGCATGGACACCCTTCTCAGGTAGAATAGAGCGAAGCTCTTCAATGTGAGGGATAAGGATCTGGCTGTTAACATGGATAGCTTGAAAATTACGGGGAAATGGGGAAAGTGAATTACTAAGAAGTAGCCTTGTCTACTCAGGAATGTGAGGGGAGGGGAAAGATAAGGGAGCGTGAGGGCAGTTCCTGGAAGGACAAGCGTTCTGCGAATTTTCAGGTAGCCGGAAAGAATCATAGCAAGCTTCGAATGAGTTACTTTTGAGGATATGAAGAAAGAATTTAGGGAAAGATTCAGACATAGTATTCACACAAGAAGAAAGAAGAAAATATCAGAAGAAAGAGTAGAATATCAGCACAACCACTTACCTCCAACGTTATAAATAAATTTCAGCAGATATGATTTTCTTCTTCTTCTAGCTTATCTAATTGAACTTTTTCAGTATTCCAGTGTGTGCCCAACAGTTGCTTATTGTTCGTGGTGAAATTTCACCCCATGACAGTTTGATAATGTACAATGCAGCTTTCAAGGATAACTCAAGTGAACAATTACACTACCCAACACACATTTTGTAGAAGTTATAACAATAACTAATTCTTATTGTGTTTCATGTGTGGATTTCAAAAATGAGTTTGAAAATTGCCTATCACATATAGATTTTTTATAAAGTGCCTTTAATTAAAAAAATGACAATAACAGATTACAGGGGTAACATTTCATACCTGAGATCACATTAACAAAAAGTGAAGCATATCACTTTTTGGCAATGTGCCACTAACTAGTTCTGAACAGACCATCGCTGTCCAACGTAGTTAAGGGGGGAAGGGGGGGCTGAAGTGAACACATGATCATTTTGGTCAAAAAATGTTTTTCTGATTTTTACTTAAAACATGTAGAACATCATAATGAGTATCCACGAATTTTTATTAACCTAGAACAATTGTATCTGTGCAAAAAAATAAGCTTTCTAGCATGTATAGTTTAGAAAATCAGATCTTCACTTCCCAGGCATCTTGTTTGTGGTAGAGGTTCCAGCACACCTGATCAGCTCCTTCCCACTGCTTCGGCCGCTCACTTGATGTTATTGTTGCAGTGAACAAGTAGTAACCTGATTTCAGTTGTGTGTCGCAACAAATATGGACAAGCGAAAGCATCGTGGCTGCATAAATTCTGCAGATAAATTTTGCTATGTGTGTGGCGAGTTTATGACAAAATGTCAACAAAGACCTATTTCAAGAAAGGTAAGAAGCGCTTGGATCCGTGAATTTTTAAATCATAGGAAGCAGATGGTTGTTATAGATGGGAAATCTTCGAACTTAGTGGAGGTTGTCTCTGGCGTTCCACAGGGTAGTGTAATTGGTCCGTTATTATTTCTAATTTATATAAACGATATCAGCTCAGTAGTCAGAAGTAAAATTAGGCTTTTCGCGGACGACACCGTCATCTATAGAGAAATAAGCAATCTGGAAGACCACCAGTATCTCCAAAATGACCTAGAAGCTATTTCTGCATGGTGTAAGGAATGGCAGTTAGAGATAAACCAAAAGAAAAGCTGCGTCATCAACTTCTGGAGAACCAAGAGTATCTCGTTGAATAATAATTATTCGTTGGACGGAGTAGAGATTCTAGTTTCAGACTCGATTAAATACCTCGGAGTCACGATCCATCGTGATCTCTCGTGGGACACCCACATTCGCCGATTGATAGGTGCCGCTAACAAAAAGTTGGCCTTTATAGGGGGAATAGTTCGAAATTGCTCCGAAAAAGTGAAAGAATTATGTTATTTATCCTTGGTTCGACCGCAGGTCGAATATGCTTCAGCTGTGTGGGATCCCTACGAAAAGGGACTCACTAACGAGATAGAAAAGGTTCAGCGCAGGGCAGCTAGATTTGTAAAGAGGAATTACGATAGTAAACAAAGCGTAACATCATTAATAGAAAATCTGAAATGGACATCGTTAGAGGAACGTAGGCTGCAGGCTAGAATGAAACTACTGGAAAAATTTATGTCGGAGGGACTAGCGAATGAGGTAGTAGGACTTATCAGAAGCCCGACGTATCTCGGAAGGCAGGACAGTGAGGATAAGATTCGCGAGATCGGCTGTAGAACGGAGCGATATAGAGGATCGTTTTTCCCTAGGACGATAAGAGACCATAATAGAAAAAGATAACGTAGGAAAACTATGGACCCTTGGTGCACTGCACCCCCTGCCATCCACCAAAAAGGTGACTTGCAGGGTATAATGTAGATGTAGATGTAGATGTACAGTAAAAGGCGCAGCCTCTTGGAAGATTCACACCCTAGGAATGCTCACCTTGTAAGGCCCCATGGGGTCTGACCCCAACCAGGGAGTGTCCTTTTTCTGTTAACCTTTTGTTTACGGTTCTCATCTGGTAACAAAAAGTTGAGTTAGGTACGGAAGTACCATTCCACGACCTGACCAACCCCAATAACTCTTGTGGACCAAGGGTCATTTTCAGTGTTAATTTATATTTCTCTTTTGTAAGTAGAGGCTGCATCGAGGGCAGGTCCTCAGACAGCCAGAGAGAGGCCCGGACCGCTTCCATATTTGTAGGCTCCTCACCCCTTTACTTCCCCCCTCCCATATGATTCACCTATGACCTATGCTAGGAAACAGACGAACTGTTGAAGAGATGATTGACAATGGCCAATTTTTGAACCCCCCGAACTTTGGGCCTGGGCCAAATGGCGCAAAAAGGTTTTTAGCGGGAAGAAGCAGGTAGAAGGGAGTTGATTATCATAGGGAAATAATAAGTGCAGTTACAATTAGATATGCCAAATAAAAATTCAGCTCGTTACAATAAAGTAATCTCTTTAATGTTGTATATGCATGAATGCAAGATTACGTAAAGAAAAAACGTTTCAAATGATGAAAACTACAAATAGTTTTATAATTCGTGCTTGTTAAAAGACTTGAACGCAGCAGACAGTGTGGGGAAAATGAATTATACTTATTGCCTTATTAAGTGAAAGTAGCTGTACCAGTGCGAATAATTCGCACGTAGAAAAATAAAATATTTAGTACACAAATATTTATTTACATTTTCTGACATTTTTAATTATTTCTTGCAATCATAATGTTTTTAGCATCTTAATAAGCAATAAAAATTTTACTTTTAATAAAAAGAGGAGATTTATATCAATGCCGGTTCGTATGCATTCGAAAGCTGCCTTTTTTAAAAAGATCCAGTCGATATGCGGAAAAATGAATTATACATGTTGCCTTATTTAGTGAAATACTAAAGCTGTAAGTTACATAAAGCAGGTAAATGCAATCTATTAATTTAGAGAAGGAAATCATCCAGAAACATTGTTTAAAGCAACCAAACATTGGACTGGATGCACATAAATTTAACCTCAATAATATCCTATAAATCCTCCTTTAAACATAAGACTTGTTATTTGTTATTTATGGAAATTAAATCAGGTGGTTGAAGTTTTCTTTCTATTTGGCCTTAGTCTGTTACTCATTTATCCTCTGATTCTCGCCCATTAAATGTCTCGATCCCAATTTCCCCCCGCAAACCGAATTTCTAACCCTTTTCTCATCATCTACGGAAGATACATAAAACTTAATCCTTTTTAGTTAGAAATTTTGTCAAAATCCTATTCTTCGGCAAACGCTGGCTGGCCACCATGTTTGCCAGCATATTTTCTGCAGAAATGATCCGACAATGTTGATTTTTCCCCATTATATTTCTCTGATACATTTCGGTGACCATTATCACCAGCGAATGATTTGATTCCTCCTGGAAGGACATTGTTCGCGCATCTGATGTGGTTCGATGACAGGTTAGACAGTGAAAAATCAGCTTTCATTTTATACTATTCGTGCATTAGTTCATTTTTCAATTATTTGTTGATTTAAATGTATTTTGAGTTATTATTAAGAATTAATCCTTGTTATAGATGTCATTGTTTACTGATCACAAAATTGAGGTTCAACGAGCCATAATCAAACCGTCAGAGCAAAAAAGTATTAAGTATATTCATATATGTATTAATTTCTCAATTATTTGTTAAATTTTTAATAATCCCGTGAATTTCATAAGAAAATGTAATATTTGAATTTATAAATCGTTTTAAGACTAGTTAAAATGGGACGATGTAAACAAAACTGACAAAATTTTAATATTTAAAAAAATTAAAAAAATTTACCCTTAAAATGAAACCTGTCATTTTTTAAGATACTGCATTAATTAAAGTTTATAATCGGCTAATTGAAAGAAAATACGGGAATCGTATGTTTTGTGGCAACAAAACTAAACCATATCAAAAAAGGTTAAAATTTGTTGGGTAGTGTTATTTCTGATGCTCTCTATTATCTTATATGCTTGAATTCGCCTATAGTATGCCTTTAAGCTCTTAAAAAATTCAGCATCAAGAGGCTGTAGGAAGCCAGTGCAATTGGGCGGTAGGAACTCGACTCACATTAATATAATCGAAGGTTTTATGACAAGGTGCGTTGTCTAGAAACAAAAGCATATTATGGTTCTTAATTTTCATCTTTTTGTTGAAAATTTGTATTCACTCATAAAATTCAGTCCATCCATGCTTTACCATTACTATTACTTTACTATTTAATTCACATAAAGTGATGGTTTGAAATTCCTCGAAGCACCAAGGCTTTGCTGCCCTTCCAATCACAGTAACAATCCTTTTGTCACTCCCATCAGCATTTATACAGAATCCAAGGGTGATCCTGGCTTTAATTTTTTACATCCTTTCACAGACCCACTTGAGGTGGTTTTTTCTGGCTGCACTCTATAAATAAAAGAGTGATCTCGTCCATGTTATAAACATTTCTAAGATTATGTTTTTAAAATCTCAAAAATTCTTTTTCAACCACTTTCGATTGCTTCCTTGCCAACCCCAGCTGTTTTTGCTGTCTCTATTGTTGGATCAGTTCATGGCGCTGCTTAAAACAATGCAACCATTCACTGCTGTAAACAAAGTCTGTGATGCCCATCTGATCTCCCATTAATTTTGGCTGCTCCCTAATTACTTCATCAATTACTGTCTATATCTTTTTCAAGGATATGGGACCAGGGGTGGATCCAGAACCTTCCCAAGGAGGGGGCGATCGCCCCAATTACCCCTCCCCCGTCTTGATTCCTCCTCTGCCGACAACCATGCAGTTTGAAAATCCCTACCCCCATCAGAATCTTTCTTTCCCTTGTCATACAGACTTAATCTTCAGTGTAGAAACAATGGATGATGCGCGGAATGAATGTAAGAATGCACCTAGAGGAGGGCAATGGGGTCCTCCAAGGGGAGGGCCATCGCCCCTCCCTTGGATCCGCCACTGCATGGGACACATGCTGGAGAGGGATGGCTAATGGAACAGAACTTCCAAACAACCGGTGGCAGTTATATGTAGAAGCTCCTTTTCTAATCACTATCGAAATACTTTTTTCCCCCTTGACATCCAAAGGGTTGAAAGAGTCCTCATCGAGAAAAATTTATCCTTTCGGCTTGTGGAGGAAGACGGTAAATAATATCTAACGGTAGACAAAAGAGCACCTTTAGCATAGTAAATGGAGTAACCGACTGGACGCCCTCAAGGATTATCGGAATAGGGGTAGCACAACCTAAAGCAGACTATCATTTTCCTTCCTGCATCTTTAAAAATCAAAAAAGAAGTTTTCAAGGCAAATATCATATGATAGTCTGCTTTAGGTTTCCAAAGGATTCTTAGAATATCTAACTTGTCATCGCCAGACACTGGGTTCTTTTTTAAAAGAGCTAGATCATCTTGATCAATATTAAAGGAATTAGAAGAGGCTGCCTCTGTTTCATTGAGATGTATTTCGCTATTTTTTGCACTTGGTCCATTATTACTAGTACCGCAAGGCTTGTCTTCCACCTCTTCAGAGTCAGTCTCGGTCTTCGGTTTTTTTCCGAAAAAGTGTAACAAATTGCGCACATTTTTTGTTTTTCTGCCATTTCTGTAATGGGTAAAATTAAACTTTGTGGCCGACGGAGCGTAAGTCCCGGAGCACTCCCTGCAGAAGCTCCGTCGGCGTCAAAACGTTCCTGAACCCCATGGGCAAACCCAGATAACGATAACACCCCCCCTCGCCAAAGCGTTCATCGCACTCCCCTGAACGTCGAACACCGTCTGCTGGGTGCCGCGCACTCCGCAACCAGGACCGTAGCGTAGATGCAGGCTGGCGCACTTCGTTGGCTTGAAGTGCAGGCCGCTCCACGCAGCTGCTCTGCTCGCGATGAAGAGCAGCTGCCGCAGCATGCCCTCGCCCCGCGACACCAGGACGAGATCATCCGCGTAGGCGAGGACGCAAAAGGACTGCGTACCCGCCCTGTAGGCGGCCACCGCCCTCTTCGACCTAATCGCCCTTATCATCGGCTCGATGGCGAGATTGAAGAGGATCGGAGAGAGCGGGCAACCCTGACGGACACCGCGCACCACCGGGATGGGGGGAGTAAAGCCGCGTATAGTCCTCGCGCGGGTCACTCCCCCGTCCAGAAGATCCCTGATCACCGAAACCATCACCTCTGGAAGACCGAGGATCTTCAGTGTCTCGATGATCTGGTGGTGCGGCAACGATGTAAAGGCGTCCGTCAGGTCCAGCCATACAACCGCGATCTCCTTGCCGTTCCGGTTCGCGTCCTTCTCCAGCACGAAGGTGTGTTCAGCAGCCCTCCGTTGACGCGACGAACCCTTTCTGGATCGGGAAGGAGATGCGTCACCCCGACGCTGCCCACTTGGCGACTCTATCGGCGAGGCATCCAGTGTAGAGTTTGGCCAGCGTCGGCAGAAGAGAAAGTTGTCTCCAGTTGGCGAGGTCCGCTGGATCCCCCCTTATGGAGTAGCACCGTCCGCGACTCCTTTCACGAGGGGGACCCTTCCCGTTGAATACCTCCACCATGATGCGGACCTCTGGATCCACTCTCTTCCAGGTCCTGTATAGGACCCCGTCCGGTCCAGGCGCTGTCGACTTAGTCCGCCCCAAACGGCCGAGGACTTCGGCCGGCGTGAAGGGGCGGATTAACAGGCGCTCCTCATCTGGCGTGGACGGGATCGCGAAGTCCGGGATGAAGGAAGGGGTCTTCACCATGTGTGAGGCGGCCCCGCGGGAGAAAACCGGGCGATGATTTCCTCCTCTGTCGCGGGGCAGGTGACCTTTTCCTCTCACCTCACCACTTCCTCGAAGGCCCTCTTCTTCTCCAGTAGGTACCGGAACTGTAGGCGGCGGGCATTCCTCGCCGCCTCGTCCTGGGTGGCCGGCCCAGCCAGGACGGTCCGGCCCTGTCCCGGTCGCGCGGCATAGTCGCAGGGGGTATGATTCCCCACCCCCTGCGCCACTGTTGTCATGTCCTTTATTAATGCGTCGAACTGGGAGTGATCATCATCGTCGATCACTCCCAGTTCGATAAGCCAACTCCCTACGATGGCCGCGGCGTCGTGGACAGGTGAGGGAGGGGAGGGTTGTATCGGGGGACGAGCTGTCGTCTCCCGACGGCGGCGCGATCTTTCTAGTTCCTGCGCCACCGTCATCTGGGATGAGTTAGGAAGCTGAAATTTTCAAATTACTTACAGAGTAGTAAATTTGCATAAATAAACATTTCAATTTTACCACATATGATATGCGGCGGCCGTTAAAAATTATTTAATTTTAAACAATTACAAAAATATTATTTTACTTCTAGGAGTGCTACAACTTTAAAATTTGGCTAAAATGTGTAGCATTAGAACCTTATAATGAAGAAAGTGTAAAATTTTTAAAATTGCGACATTTGGAGATTGTTTTAAACTATTATTCTTACATGTGGGAAAAACGAAAATCGCTGCAGAAATGAAATCTGTAGAATTAAAAGACTATTTGTAATGTTGAAATTTCTGTCTGAAAAATGAATGTTCTTTTAATGTGAGATGAAATGCTTGCAGTATGCAAGCACCAACTACTAGTATGTTATATCCTCCTCCTCCTCTGTAAGGAACGTCTATATAGAATGATACTAGTAGTTGGTGCTTGCATACTGCAAGCATTTCATCTCAAGATAAAAAAATATTCATTATTCATATTTCATCATTACACATATATTTTTAATTCTAAAGATTTCACCTCCGCAGCGATTTCCGTTTTTCCCACATGTAAAAATAATAGTTTAATGCTCAAAGATTCTCTTCAGCCAGTGCCAAACCATTTTTCAATCTCCTCGACTACTGCAATAATAGAGCACTGTAACCTAGATGGTAGAAATAAAATTAACATTCAAATTTCGACACATAAATTCCCATTCTTGGCCAACAACACTATGATCGCGCCAGTATCCGTAATAAATAGGAGGGTATGTCCAAACACGTTAGTTTCCCTCGAGTAAGTTCCTCTCACCCGGTCCACCTAGGGCCTAGGCAATCACAACTTCTAATACGGCCCAAGCGCATCGACGAATGCGCCCCATCACGTAAAAAGATTGCACGAATCAAGACCATAAAATATTATTTTTGGCTCTTGCAGGGAATTATTCGGAAAGCAGATTAATAGATGTATTATAAAAATATATAGAAGCAACTATGTTTTAGTTTATACTAAATTCCTTTTGCATAATTATCAATGACCGAACGAGTATTGTCTATACAGACAGAAAAATGCCAATAATATAAAACAGCGAAAGGATAGCTCAGGGCAGAAGGGGACAATTCTTCAAGGAGAAATTTTAATTTCTGGCTATTAGCAACGTTAAGGTTTACCTACTTGTCACGAACTTTGCGTTGATTTCATAACTCGAAATAATATATAGAGCATACAAATATATAATTTATGGTACTTGATATATTAACTATTCGCCAGTATTTTTTACAATTTTCTCCATGAAACCATTTCCCCCGTAATATTGCAATAACTATTTTATTGAAATACTGACTCAAAACTTTTTCATACAATTGCAATATCAAAACAAGGATTTTCCCGCCAAAACTTTAACATTATTGAATTATGATATGTTAAAATCAGTTGAAATTAAAAATAATTTGCTTCATTGTATGTTTAACGAAATCGAAAATTAGGGAAATATGAAAATTTTTTGCAATGATTTTAAAACATGCGGTTTTACAATAGTCGGAGCACCTCACACGGTGATAGTAACGCCAGTCGTTCAGTTCGCCCTAGGGGTCCTACCAAGGGCGGATCTAGAAACCTCCCAAGGGGGGGTTGGGCGATTAAGTAATATTTTCCTCGTAAATAGGAAAGTTTTCAAATCTCCCTATATTCGTCAAAATTATATTCAGGACTTTTTAAAGAGATTATCACAAGAAATAATAGTATAGTATATTTTCTATCATAAACCCTATTTTAGGTGAAATATATTTTGAAAACCACGCATACATTGACCTCCCTTATAATAATCCATATTTTGCGAAATTCATGTATAAAGCTTGTTTCGCATAATGTAAATAAGAAAAAAAATATTTAAATCGGGTATCTGTGACATTTTATTAACTTTGTATAGCACTTCTTAACATTTTATTTTAAAAATCACAATAAAAATCAAGTTGTCGATTGCCAGAATTAGCAAAACGATCTAAAATCTCTTCCGGGTCAAGATGAATATCTTGATGTATATGGAGTAACGCCAAACCCACAAGTCTTTCTTCACTCATTCTGTTCCGCAAAGAAGTAATAATCACTCTTGAAGTGATAGTATTTCGAATACTTGTAGAACTGCTGATGTAATGCTAAATTGTGGGACACGATAAAACGCAAAACCTGATTGTCTGTACCGACTATATACTTCTGCGACACTTGCAACTTATAGCACTTCTCCGGCAAACTATCACACACGCGCTAGCGAATCACTGAATGATCTTAAAACGCTCGTAAGCTCTTGAAAACAATGACGGGAAAACCCAAGATAGAGAAAGGTCCTTTGTAAAGGATTTTGGGAGATGGAAGAGCTCAGAAGTGGGGAAGCACCCTAAGCAAACGGGGGGGGGGGGGTAAATTCCAAAATGTGTATTTAGAAATATCATTGTAGTTCTTTTGGGTAAACCCAAGAAGAGACATCTAAAAAGCTTCTCAAATTATAGCCATTCGTAAGAACAAAACGAACCGACACCAGTGAATGAGGGTGGAAGGAGAACCAAGGCAAAAACCGATGGCTTTGTTTCATCCTTTTACCGGCACCTAGCCGATAGCGTAGGTCGTTGACATGGCCATCGCCCCTACTCGCGGTTCGAAAGAGAGAGGATTCATATGATATTATCTTTACTGCACCCGGTGCGAGGGCTCTCCAAAAGGCTAGGCGACCGGAGTGCGCACATTGAGCGCATTCGAAGGTTAGGTTCCTTCCCCTCCACTCGCCATTCGTTGAAAATCCTGGGAATGCCATTCTCCTCCCCACCACCCCAATTAGCAAGTTTCAGCACCGCCCAGGGTGACACTATCTCCAACAGGCCCTTTTTGCTAGAACAATACGTCGACATAAGACATAAAGACAAGAAGCATGGGAAATTTCGAAGAAGAATCTATTCAATAGCCTAAGCCTACTGAAAAAACCATCCCACCACCTGGCAGCCTGCTTTTTCTCTTGTCCCAGAGAGTACCTAAGGGGGGGGGGGGCGATCCCCCCCTCCCCCCTTGGATCCGCGCATGGGTCCTACCAGTTAACATCGGAGGGCAAGTGTGTGCTGCTCATGGAGTTAAGGTAAGCGCATAATTTTCTTGCATTTATTTTCGGTGAGGGTTTAAACCTAGCCAAGTCTAATATAGTTTTTTTTAGCCTTTCACGGAATGTTTAAACAATGCGAATGAATGAATTTCATCGCAACGGGAGAGTAATTTCGACCACTTTGTTGAGTACACGAATCGTCGTAGTTAACGCTAAGTACTGAAAGTTTTGGTCCTCATATTGAATAAAATTTAAGTTTTACTGCACATACATGTTTCCTGTCGCGACGTTTACGTTAAATAACTGTTGCGAGTTACCTATATGCTTTTCTTGCGGCGATGATTTTCCTTCGAATCTACGCAATAGCACTTTTCATATAATTTCGGCCTTTTTCGTAATTTGGTTTTAAATTTATTAAGCGTGTAATAGTGGCGTTTGGAATCGTTTAATGCTATAATTTCTCCATAAATATTGGAATTGGCCTCTTTGTACGTTCCTAAAGATAATTTATGAAAAATTAATATTCGTAATTTTTTGACGTTTTAATTGAAAACTGCTTACTACATGCTTGTATTCTTTATTATCCCCTTCGGTCAGTCAGAAATAATATGGTAAACCATTTATAAAAATGTGTTCCTTATTTTATAGCCCAACGGCCATAATTTAAAAGCAATTCGTGCGGAAAATCAGAAAAGCATTGGCTAACATTAGCTTCACATAAAATTGAAAAATACGACCACGGCTTGTATAATATTGAAGGAACTTTTCTTTTGCCATCGTGAACTAGCCCCAGTGTCCGACAACCCCGAGGGAGTTGCCCATAACGGGTGTTGAAATTGTGGAGATCCCGGTCATTTCTTTCGCCGGTGTGGAAAACCTAAGGCGAAGTTTTGCCACCGGTGTGGAAAAATGGAGAAGGTTGCACAAGGTTGTAGTTGCTCGGGAAACGCCGTGGAGTCGTTCAAACATTATATTATTGGCCAGGTATGAGAAAGGATGTTAGAAGTTTCGTGCGCCGTTGTCGTGTCTGTCAACGATTCAAAACGGAACAATCCCGGCCCGCGGGTTTAATGGAACCACCCAAAATGACGACTCCATGGACAGTTATGGCGTCGGATATAATAGGCCCCCTTCCGCGGTCCTTAAGTGGCAACCGCTATGTATTGGTATTTCTGGATGTGTGTACTCGGTGGCCCATAGCAATCCCTCTACGAGCAGTTAAGGCGAAAACGTAGCCCAGTGTTTCCGCACGCACGTAATAAACCAGTGGGGCTGTCCGGAGGTAATGCTATCGGACAATGGGCCACAGTATGTGAGTAGGCTTTTAGGAAGCGTTTGCAAATTGTATGGGGTTAAGTTAGGTCACACGGCTCCATACTTTCCGCAAGCAAACCCCTGTGAGAGAACGAACCGTACGTTAAAAACCATGCTTTCCATTTATTGTGAGAACGCGCAGCGAACGTGGGATGAAAATCTGTCGGATTTGATGCTCGCTTTGCATACGGCAGAGTCGGAAACCACTGGGTCCACTCCGGCCGCACTTAATCTCGGAAGGGAGCTTAGAAAACCCGCGGATTTGTATAGGGCAACGAATTTGGGAAATAATTTAGAGTTTGAGCCTAAGAATTATGTGACCAGATTGCAAGTTGCTCTTGCGAAAATGTACAAAAGAGCGAAGGAGGCCCAAACGCGAGCCTCGGCACGTCAGGCCCGATACTATAACCTGCGCCGCCGAGAGCTTACTCTTCCAGAAAATACATTAGTATGGCTCAGAAATCACCCGCAGTCAAGCGCGGGGGAATTTACCGCTGCTAAGTTGGAGCCTAAGTACGTGGGCCCTTTTATTGTGGAGAAGAAGATTGGAAGGTCGCTTTACCGTTTGCGCACGGCGACACGGAGCAAGGTCTGTGGAGAGTGGCACATAAGGTAACGCGAATCTCCTCTTGTAGCGCTTAGTTTGCGATCACGGATCTCGCGTTATATAGCGACGCGCGTTACAATGGGAGGTTTAGAGGTATCGCTATCGGAAAATCATACCTCGGCGCCTGTGTGAGAGGCTAGGATTTTCGACCAATGAAAATCTTGGAAACATTTGAATGAGCCTAAGCGAAGTTTGTTTACTTTAGTAAAGGAAGAGAGAAAGCGCGGAATATTGGAAATTCGGAATATTGGAAAATTGAAAAATGGAAGAGAAGAAATTCGCCCGGTAAGTAACATTACTTATATTTTTTAACTGTTAAAGGAATATGTCATTTTGTAATTACGGAATCAATAAATATGCATCATAAATGATGTTCGTGGATTGCGAAAGTTTGTCTCTTGAATATAAAATGTCGGTACGAAACGGGAGTATGTGACGTAAATCTATTAGTTTATCTGTTTTCAAACAATTTTTACCTAATTAAAGATTTCGTACTAATAGTTGTAATATGTTCTAAAATTTGTTTTCATTCAAGTTACACCGGCGGAATATGATAAAAAAACATTCGCTATTAAAATTTAAGCATTTATTGTTAACATTTCTATTTTATATCTCCCAATATTTGAAACAGTAAGTTAATAGTATTGTTTATTTAATTCTGAGGGTTGATTTAGTTTTAATTCATTAATTATTATTCACTACAACTAATAGGAGTCGCAGCGCCAAAATTTCAATGGTGCAAAAAGAATATTTAGCAGAATACATGATGCTAAATCAAGATTTTGCAAGAGGGAAACTATGTGGGCCCAATGGGAAGGTAGCTTTGACGCGAATGTGGGAGAAATTTGCCGAGGAGGCAAACAAAATCGGGCCTCCCAAAGACGTTGGTCATTGGCAAAAGGTATGGTGTATCATTAATTAATCATCATCAAATTTATCATATATGATATTAAATGTAAAAGATAATTTTTGCTATCATATAGGCTTGGACTGACACAAAAAGCCGTGTAAGGGCGAAGGTGGGGACCATCAAAGCTGCACGGCTTAGGACAGGGAATACTGTCACTGTCCCTGTTCTCTCTGCCTGGGAAGAGAAGGTTCTGGGAGTAATGGGCAAAGAATCTACTCAGGGAGTGTGCCACAATGACACACTTCCAGAAGATCATGTACGTACCTGTTTAGTTATATTTTTTCTTGATTACTGTTCAGTAATCATTTGTATCAAATGTCAGCATTACATTTCCACTGTCTCAAATGAAGCATTTAAGGCACTTTCACAATCGTTCTCTCTGCCTGGGAAGAGAAGGTTCTGGGAGTAATGGGCAAAGAATCTACTCAGGGAGTGTGCCACAATGACACACTTCCAGAAGATCATGTACGTACCTGTTTAGTTATATTTTTTCTTGATTACTGTTCAGTAATCATTTGTATCAAATGTCAGCATTACATTTCCACTGTCTCAAATGAAGCATTTAAGGCACTTTCACAATCAAGAGCTCAAATATCAGTCCATAACATTCTTCATTCAGTTATATATATATATGTGTGTGTGTACAACAGTTGAGTACTGGCGGTTTTTTTAGCTGCCCGTGTAAAGTCTAATTTTTATTATTTTAAAATTTAGATTAATAATTCCTAATAGTGAAATGCTCAGCAATTACTGCCCTCCTCACACGTTGGCCTTCAGCAAGGCGAGCTCGGCCTTCAAGGGGTTCTTCTGTGTTCATCACATTGAAGGCTGGATCTTCATCCCCTATTTCATCCACCTCCGCTAGGCGATACTTGAGCCGCATATTGTGTAGCACGGCACAAGCTGTTACAATTTGCCCTGCTCTCCTAGGCTCATAGAGAAGTACCCTTTGGCGGGAAAGGCATCTCCACGTAGCCTTCAGCACACCAAAAACCCTTTCTATCACTGACCATGCCTTTGAGTGAGCCAGCGTGTACCTGTACTCAGGTGTTCTTGGCTCTGCATGTGGTAGTGGCGTCAGAATCCATGGCTCAATGGGATAACCAGAATCACCTTTATAAATAAAGTAAAGGTCTCAACATGACTAACAGTTTCATAGTCATTAATAAATGTCTAACGTTCACCCAAAAATTATTTCAAGTACAAAACTAGGGACTCTTCATTTGTTCACCTAATTATATATTACTTTTTAATGAATGTACTCAGTTACTTCAACAAACACCCTAGCATATACATATACCATCAATTTCCAACCTTATATATATAACATTTTTAGTGCACATCTTTTTTGTGAAAGCAGTGATCATGGAGAGCTTATCCAAAATACCCAAATTGAAAATTCCATAGAAAATGGATCAATTAAGGTAGAATGCATGGTATAAAAGTATGAACCTATAACCTTTCCCTTAAGGCCTCACTCCTCCCACCATGGATATAGTAAATTAAGCAGCAATAAATGACAACCACTAAATAGGTAGGTTTATTAAATTTTAGAATTCTGAGGGGTGGTGACAGTAATAGAAGGAATAAATTTATAGTCCTTTAAAGGTGTTGCAACTGCCTACCCAGAAGCCAGGTTAACCTCTCTCCCCTGCCATGCCACAGCTCCATTATAGCCCTTGCTGGACTTTGCAGCCATATTCCAGCATCATGCCGTGACCCCGGGAATTTGGCACGTGTGCTTTTATTGGGGAGGGGGGGTTATGCAACCCGCGCTACAAAATTCACGTGTTAATTTGAACGTACGATTGCATTTTTATCGGCGTGTGAAAGTTTCAAGAGAGCATAGCGCAGCAGCGCTCTTCTTAATTGGTCTAATGCAATTAATCTTAGAATAATTTTGAATACTTTAATTTACTAACTGATATGATTTTAACTATACAATCCATAATTATGGACAACACAAGGGTTCCCCGTCAAATAGACTTGAGCTATGCATCACGCGCGCCGTTTATGTGAGAATGGTTAACGCTTCGTTGTGAGAAGATACTAGAGTGAGGTACGAATTATCTGTATTTTGTTACGATTTTTAAATATGTACAACAATATAATACGCACAGAAATCTGAAAAAGTAGTCACTTGGGAAAATATTATTTTCCCGATTGAATCAAAGAAAGGCTTAAAAAACTCATTTTACTTACTTATTTATACACCAGTTCCAATCTCCTGTTTTGCCTTAGGAATTTTGTTAGCACATCATCATAAAATGAAGGCCTTTTCTTCATTTCCGCCAGCAATGTCTTTTCAATGGCGAGTGAACTTAGGCCGCATAACCTTTCCTGCGTTTGTGTTCCTCTATAACACGTATGTATTCTCTTCGTAGCCGAAAAAGAACGCTCGACTGTAGCAGTAGAACTCGGAATCGTCATGATAAGTTCCGCTAATTTATAAATCTCCTTGAATGCAACCTGAAGCTGATTTTCTTGCATGAATTTTAATAGGTGATGCACTGGTTTCCTCGCAAATTCATCAGAAGAAAAGAGCACTTTTAGTTCATTTTTTAGGCGAACGTAGTCAAAAACCGGTCCGTAGAAATCCTTTAATTTTTTTAGATTACCATCAGGAAAAGTTTTCGCATACTGATCATATCTTTCGCTACAAAGGAGTTGAAAAAACTCAAGTTTCGAAAGTGAAGAGTATCTTTCTTCCATCTCCAGGCACATGCAGTCGACTATTCTCTGGTATAATCGAAGGCACGCGCTCTTCTCCTCTTCTATAGATCCTTTTCGTCTTTTAGGCTTCGACGACTCAACCGTATGCTTTTCCTTTGCAGAAACCCAAATATCATCAAATCCTTGTCATTCCTAAGCTGTTTCATAGTATCATGCACTTTTTTACAACAGTACAATTTGTCATAAGATGATGTTTGCAATATATTATTCAAAACATCAGTATAGCCAAACAGAACAGAAAAAATTTCTAGCAAAAAAATTGTTTGAAAATCTTGCAAGAAATACAAAAAACCACGAGCTTTGATTACAGCATCCACGTCCCAATCCCCAGAATTCTCCACAATGTGTTCAAAAAATGCAATAAGTTGACTTCTGTGGCGTTTTACTGTGTTTGATAAACGGGAAGTAAAATTCCATCTGGTTGGTGCGACGGAGGGTAATTTTTTAGCAACAACATCTTGCAAAGCATTTACTCTTTTCTATGATTTATAAAAATATGCTGCCAATCCACTGATAGTTTGGAAAAACAATCTACATTCCTTGATATTCAAGAGGCTTTGCTTCAGAACTAAGTTCAAAACGTGAGCGTAGCAATGCGTAAATATTGCTAAAGGATAGGCCTCGATAACTTTACTCTGCAACCCATTAATATGTCCACTCATTACACAGGCACCATCATAAGTTTGGCCGACCAACTTGTCCTTAATATTAAATTCCTCAACTCTGTTTACAACTTGTTTAAAAAGACCTCTAGACGTTCTATCATCACTTACGTCTGTAAATCCGATAAACCTTTCGTGTGTTTGCCCATTATGGACAAAACGGAAAACAGTTGATAGCTGCGATTTCGACATGACATCAGAAGTTTCATCCAGAAGAATGGCCACAAATGTAGCGGAAGAAATTTCTTTCTTTATAGCATCTTTAACCACATCAGATACAGCGTTAATGATATCATTTTGTACTGTGGGAGAAGTTCCTCGAAATACAGTCGATGCCTTTAAATGACTGTCTAAAAGAGGATCATATTCACGGAGCACATTTAAAAATTCTATATAATTCCTTCGGTTGGCTGAACCTTCAGACTCATCATGACCTCTCAAAGGAAGCTTTTGCTTAGCCAAATTACATACAGCATCAATTAATCTTTTTTAAACGTCTCTATTTTTCTTTACTTGTTCATTATGACGACTAATTTCAATTTTTCATTGTCTGTCAATGCGAGTGTCAATTCTTTGTTTTCCAAACATCTTAAGATTTAAAAATGACTGAACATGTGGCTGGGAGCGCTCATGTTTTTGCATTGCTGCAGCCTAATGATTAAGATCGGAATACCCGTGCTTATTCCAAACACCTTTCTCTTTGGAGAATAATAAACAAGGCCAACAAAAAAGTCTTGACAGCACTTCACCTCCAGTTAACCATTCTACTGAATCGTATTGTGAAACAGAGAAATGTCTCATGTACTCAGTTTTTGAAAAAACATTCATTTTTCAGACAGACCTTACATCATTACAAATAGTCTTTTAATTCTAAAGATTTCACCTCCGCAGCGATTTTCGTTTTTCCCACATGTAAATATAATAGTTTAAAACAATCCCCAAATATTGCAAATTTAAAAATTTTACATTATCTTCATTATATATACATTTCAGCCAAATTTTAAAGTTGTAGCACTTCTAGAAGTAAAATAATATTTTTCTAATTGTTTAAATTTAAATAATTTTTAACGGCCGCCGCAATTCATATATGGTAAAATTGAAATGCTTTTTTGTGCTAGTTCACTGCTTTGTACATAACTTGAAAATTTCAGCTCCATAGCTCATCCCGTAATGTCTAAACAGTTATCTATTTGTTTAAATTTTAAGAATTTTTAACTACCAAACAAATTTAAATATCAAAATTTGTATAATCCCTATTTTGTTTTTTTAAGAATTCTACTTAAAAAAAATTCAACTCCGTAGCACATGCGGAAATACATAAACTTTGAAAATTTGTTTAAACAATTGCGAATTTTTATCGGCCGCACTGTTGCACATTTTCATGATTTTCGTTTTTTCCAGTCGATTTTGCACAAAATCCTAACTAAGAAAAAAATTTCGAATCTCCAGCACATCTGGAAGTGCCTAAACATTAGTATCCTCCTGTTATCATTATATATCGACGACTCTTACAGAGGAGGAGGATATAACATACTAGTAGTTGGTGCTTGCATACTGCAAGCATTTCATCTCACCTTGAAAAACATTCATTTTTCAGACAGACATTTCATCATTACAAATATTCTTTTAATTCTAAAAGTTTCACCTCCGCAGCGATTTCCGTTTTTCCCACATGTAAAAATAATAGTTTAAAACAATCCCCAAATATTGCAATTTTAAAATTTTACACTGTCTCTATTATGGGGTACTAATGCTACACATTTTAGCCAAATTTTAAAATTGTAGCACTTCTAGAAGTAAAATAATATTTTTGTAATTGTTTAAATTTAAATAAATTTTAACGGCCGCCGCATTCAATAAATGGTAAAATTGAAATGTTTATTTATGCAAACTTACTAATCTGTAAATAATTTGAAAATTTCAGCTTCTTAGCTTATCCCGTAGTACATAAACAGCTATCTATTTGTTTAAACTTTAAGAATTGTTAACTACCAAAAAAATTAAAATATCAAAATTTGTATAATCCATATTTCGTTTTTTTAAGAATTCTATTAATAAAAAAATTTCAACTCTGTAGCACATGCGGAAATACATAAACCTTGAAAATTTGTTTAAACAATTGCGAATTTTTAGCGGCGGCATTGTTGCACTTTTTCAAGATTTTCGTTTTTCTAGTCGGTTTTGCACAAAATCCTACCTAAGAAAAAAATTTCGAATCTCCAGCTTATCTGGAAGTACCTAAACATTAGTATCCTCCTATATCCTCCTCCTCTGTAAGAGTCGTCGATATATAATGATAGGAGGATACTAATGTCCAGCCCAAACTACTATAGTTGGAGAGCTGAAAGTTTCAGTTTTTGTAGATATGATGGAGAAACCTACAGATAAAATGAGACTTCTTACCTAAGTGACATGAGATCGACTCCAGAAATTCCGAAAGTTGCGTTTTTTCCCATAAGAAAAGCATTGCGCCATTTTTGTAAATTAATTATGGGCACTTGCCGGTAAGATAGAAAGATGAAATTTTCAGTGTTTCTAGATGGCCGCAATACCTATTAGGAATTTTTGTCACTTTTACTTACAGTGTCTTGGGTTCGACGCCCGAGACCCCGGAATACCTCCCATAAGTTAGCATGGGAAAAGGTTTTTCCAGTGTGTAGACCAATCTAATAGGTTAAGGAAGCTGAAATTTTGCAGGTTTATAGAACATTTGTCATAACCAGATGTAAGAATAATAGTTTAAACAATCCCCAAATGTTGCCATTTTAAAAATTTTACACTTTCTTCGTTATAAGGTTCTAATGCTACACATTTTAGCCAAATTTTAAAGTTGAAGCACTCCTAGAAGTAAAATAATATTTTTGTAATTGTTTAAAATTAAATAATTTTTAACGGCCGCTGCATATCGTATGTGGTAAAATTGAAATGTTTATTTATGCAAATTTACTGCTCTGTAAATAATTTGAAAATTTCAGCTTCCTAGCTCATCCCGTAGTACCTAAACAGTTATCCAATTGTTTAAATTTTAAGAATTTTTAACTGCCAAACAAATTAATATATAAAAATTTGTATAATCCCTATTTCGTTTATTTAAGAATTCTACTTACAAAAAAAATTTCAACCCCGTAGCACATGCGCAAATACATAAACCATGACAATTTGTTTAAACAATTGCGAATTTTTATCGGCCGCACTGTTGCACTTTTTCAAGATTTTCGTTTTTTCTAGTTGGTTTTGCACAAAATCCTACCTAAGAAAAAAATTTTGAATCTCCAGCTTATCTGGAAGTGCCTAAACATTAGTATCCTACTGTTATATGTTATATATCATTATATATCGAAGACTCTTACAGAGGAGGATATAACATACTAGTAGTTGGTTCTTGCATACGGCAAGCATTTCATCTCAACATAAAAAAACATTCATTATTCATCTTTCATCATTACACATATATTTTTAATTCTAAATTTTCGTTTTTCTCACATGTAAAAATAATAGTTTAAAACAATCCCCAAATGTTGTAATTTTAAAATTTTTACACTTTCTCCATTATGGGGTACAAATGCTACACATTTTAGCCAAATTTTAAAGTTGTAGCATTTCTTTAAGTAAAATAATATTTTACTAATTGTTTAAAATTAAATAATTTTTAACGGCCGCGGAAATTCATATATGGTAAAATTGAAATGTTTATTTATGCAAATTCACTACTCTGTAAATAATTTGAAAATTTCAGCTTCCTAACTCATCCCGTAGTACCTAAACAGTTATATATTTGTTTAAACTTTAAGAATTTTTAACTGCCAAACAAAATAATATATAAAAATTTGTATAATCCCTATTTCGTTTATTTAAGAATTCTACTTACAAAAAAAATTTCAACTCCGTAGCACATGCGGAAATACATAAACCATGAAAATTTGTTTAAACAATTGCGAATTTTTATCGGCCGCATTGTTGAAAAAAATTTCGAATCTCCAGCACATCTGGAAGTGCCTAAACATTAGTATCCTCCTGTTATATGTATGTTATATCCTCCTCCTCTGTAAGAGTCTTCGATATATAATGATATATAACATATAACAGTAGGATACTAATGTTTAGGCACTTCCAGATAAGCTGGAGATTCAAAATTTTTTTCTTAGGTAGGATTTTGTGCAAAACCAACTAGAAAAAACGAAAATCTTGAAAAAGTGCAACAGTGCGGCCGATAAAAATTCGCAATTGTTTAAACAAATTGTCATGGTTTATGTATTTGCGCATGTGCTACGGGGTTGAAATTTTTTTTGTAAGTAGAATTCTTAAATAAACGAAATAGGGATTATACAAATTTTTATATATTAATTTGTTTGGCAGTTAAAAATTCTTAAAATTTAAACAATTGGATAACTGTTTAGGTACTACGGGATGAGCTAGGAAGCTGAAATTTTCAAATTATTTACAGAGCAGTAAATTTGCATAAATAAACATTTCAATTTTACCACATACGATATGCAGCGGCCGTTAAAAATTATTTAATTTTAAACAATTACAAAAATATTATTTTACTTCTAGGAGTGCTTCAACTTTAAAATTTGGCTAAAATGTGTAGCATTAGAACCTTATAACGAAGAAAGTGTAAAATTTTTAAAATGGCAACATTTGGGGATTGTTTAAACTATTATTCTTACATCTGGTTATGACAAATGTTCTATAAACCTGCAAAATTTCAGCTTCCTTAACCTATTAGATTGGTCTACACACTGGAAAAACCTTTTCCCATGCTAACTTATGGGAGGTATTCCGGGGTCTCGGGCGTCGAACCCAAGACACTGTAAGTAAAAGTGACAAAAATTCCTAATAGGTATTGCGGCCATCTAGAAACACTGAAAATTTCATCTTTCTATCTTACCGGCAAGTGCCCATAATTAATTTACAAAAATGGCGCAATGCTTTTCTTATGGGAAAAAACGCAACTTTCGGAATTTCTGGAGTCGATCTCATGTCACTTAGGTAAGAAGTCTCATTTTATCTGTAGGTTTCTCCATCATATCTACAAAAACTGAAACTTTCAGCTCTCCAACTATAGTAGTTTGGGCTGGACATTAGTATCCTCCTATCATTATATATCGACGACTCTTACAGAGGAGGAGGATATAGGAGGATACTAATGTTTAGGTACTTCCAGATAAGCTGGAGATTCGAAATTTTTTTCTTAGGTAGGATTTTGTGCAAAACCGACTAGAAAAACGAAAATCTTGAAAAAGTGCAACAATGCCGCCGCTAAAAATTCGCAATTGTTTAAACAAATTTTCAAGGTTTATGTATTTCCGCATGTGCTACAGAGTTGAAATTTTTTTATTAATAGAATTCTTAAAAAAACGAAATATGGATTATACAAATTTTGATATTTTAATTTTTTTGGTAGTTAACAATTCTTAAAGTTTAAACAAATAGATAGCTGTTTATGTACTACGGGATAAGCTAAGAAGCTGAAATTTTCAAATTATTTACAGATTAGTAAGTTTGCATAAATAAACATTTCAATTTTACCATTTATTGAATGCGGCGGCCGTTAAAATTTATTTAAATTTAAACAATTACAAAAATATTATTTTACTTCTAGAAGTGCTACAATTTTAAAATTTGGCTAAAATGTGTAGCATTAGTACCCCATAATAGAGACAGTGTAAAATTTTAAAATTGCAATATTTGGGGATTGTTTTAAACTATTATTTTTACATGGAGGAGGAGGATATAGGAGGATACTAATGTTTAGGCACTTCCAGATAAGCTGGAGATTCGAAATTTTTTTCTTAGCTAGGATTTTGTGCAAAACCGACTAGAAAAAACGGAGATCTTGAAAAAGTGCAACAATGCGGCCGCTAAAAATTCGCAATTGTTTAAACAAATTTTCATGGTTTATGTATTTCCGAATGTGCCACGGAGTTGAAATTTTTTTAATAAGTAGAATTCTTAAAAAAACGAAATTGGGATTATTCAAATTTTGATATTTTAATTTGTTTGGCAGTTAAAAATTCTTAAAGTTTAAACAAATAGATAACGGTTTTGGTCCTACGGTATGAGTTAGGAAGCTGAAATTTTCAAGTTATTTACAGAATAGTGCATTTGCACAAATAAGCATTGTAATCTCTCCATAAATATATTGCGGCGGCCGTTAAAAATGTTTAAATTTTAAACAATTAGAAAAATATTATTTCACTTCTAGAAGTGCTACAACTTTAAAATTTTTGCATAAATGTGTAGCATTAGTACCCCATAATGGAGAAAGTATAAAATTCTTAAAATTGCAAAGTTTGGGGATTTTTAATCTATTATTTTTGCATAAAGAAAGAACGAAAATCGCTGCGGAGGTGAAATCTTTAAAATTAAAAAAATCTTTGTAATGTTGATATATATATATATATATATATATATATATATATATATATATATATATATCGGCTAAACCGATTTCAATCAAATTTGGTACATAGAATACTCACATAAATCAATGACCAAAATGGCATGTTCGGACTGAATCCACTAAGCATGGATGTCACAATTGCAAAGTTAAACATTTCGTTCTTTCCTTATGGAAAAATATTGGAGTAAAACATTACCTAAAATTTGTAATTTTAATAATATTATACTTTTTCCATTTTGGGGTACTAATGTCACACCTTTGTGCCAAATTTTAAAATTATATTACATTTAGAAGCAGTGGCGGCTCGTAGCTAAAATTAGTGAGGGTGCTGCTCCAGAAAATTTTTAGCCTTTGTTTTAAAATTGTGTAAAAGGAAAAAAACATGTATAAAAAGAAAATTTATTCAGGAACTTGATAAAATCTTAACAAAAAAAAAACAAACATTTTTTACTTACTTTAACTTAAATTGTTACAGTTCAAGCTTGATCTATTCATTTAAAAATGAAATCCATAAAAGAACCGAAAAAATGAATCAAATAGAATAGCTGGAAGCAGAATAATAATCTAATTCTACACTCTTCTACACTTTATCACATTCAAGAATATGGTACACGGTTTTTAAGCACAACACACGCTGAGTAAAAAAAAACTTCCTTCCACCATCACGCCAGAGCCGGCACTGGCAGTCCCGCCTTCCTCCCCACCCCCCCCTCCTATGTGCGCATGCGCACAACAGTCAAACACCACGTCGCTGGCACTGTGAAGCGTACAGTTCCATACAAAGATTTTTGTATCTTTTTCATAAACTGGGGGATGGCTACTGAAGTACTGACATTAACCTTAAGGAATATATATTGTACTACAAAAATAAAGAAAGAATTAAAGAAAAAAGGACTCATTATATTAAATGTTATCGATAATATGAAGTGGAAATAGGGGGTGCTGCAGTTCCGCAGTGCCTATACACGAGCCGCCACTGTTTAGAAGTGAAACAATATTTATCTGTTTAAATTTTAAATATTGTAAACGGCTGCAATAACAACTCCATGGAGATATACAAATATTTATTTGTGTATTTACACTAAGCTCTAAATAACTTTAAAATTTCAGCTCCATAGTTCGCCTTGTTGTACCTAAACATTTATATATATGTTTCAAATTTTAAGAATTTTTAACAGCAAAACAAATTAAAATATTAAAACATCTATACAACTTTTTTTTACAAATTCTACCTTTAAGAATAATTTCAGCTCTGTAGCACATTTGGAAATATATAATTCTTGAAAATTTGTTTAAACAATAGCGAATTTTTAGCGACCGCATTGTTGAATAATTTCAAGATTTTTTCTATATAGAATTTGCTGCAAAATGTTTGTAAAACTCGCAGCTACGACTTATAGTTTCCTTGATAAAAATTAATAAACTTTAATATACAAATGTGCTAAAAACAACCCCTAAAAATTAATAATTTTCAAATTTTCGATTTTTCTAATAGGTCTTGAGCAAAATCCTTTTATCGCGCAAATTTTCAGCTCCATATTCCTTTTAGATTGGTCTACATATTATAATTCCTTTTCCCCATGTTAACTTATGGCAGATTTTTCTTTAATATTTCCTGTTTTTGGATTTTGACGTCGTTATAAGTTTATGCCGTAGTGTTAAATCAATTGCATTAAATACAATCCACTGATTCTCTTTAGAAGCACTAAATTAAAGCTATTATTATATACAGTTCATCAACCCCATAACGGAAAGGAGTAATGTTCTTTTATTTAATAAAATATATCGTGTTTTAAAATTATGACATCATCATATGTATTTGTCTTTGGTTGAAATCAATGGGGCAATAAGAATTTCCATATTAAAAAGCATTAAAGCGATGCCATTATAATACAGATTGCCAATTCCCATTGAAAAGCATTGTCCTGGTTGCTATGGTAGCTGAAGTTTTATTGTTCATCTGCTTTCCAATTAAAAACATATTTCGTTGTCAATTCGGAACTAATTTGAATTTGATCTTCAAAGATAAGAAACCTCATTCTTTTAGCTATAGAATTGTTTTTGCCCCGAGATTCTATCTTAATTATAACTAATTTAAAAATGCAAATTTATGAAACGCTGCAGAGATTTCCATGTTTTTCTTATGGAGTATCGAAATGGAACATTGGGGTCAAGAATGCCCCATTAAAAATTAAAAAATTTGGAATTTTCGATTTTTCTGAATGGTTGTAATCATCCTGCAAAATTTCAGGTCCGTGGCATATATAGGTTCTATATATTATATATAAGAAGCAGCTATTTATAATAGATAAGGACGACAATACAATCTCGAGGTTTTACAATGACATGGTCAACAAGGCAACATCGTTGAAAAGCTAAAATTTTTCCAATAAACATGATTTAACCGTATAACTTGAGCAATTTCAAACCAAGGCAAAAATTGACGATAAGAATAAGAATTTGTTTGTTTTTCTTCAATTAAGGTCAATTAATTCTAATTTAATTTTGCAAAAGAAAAAGAGCCTGCAAGTGAAAAAAAGGAATTTTTAAGTGTTCTCTTATGAGGATTTCTATAGAGCATTCTGGCGAACGGATGGATGGACCTAAAGATGGACAGACAATAAGGATATTATGTATAATGTTTTTTCAGACTTACTAACATCAAATTCCAGAGTTTGTATCCTGATTACAAGATATTTTAAAATGAAATTTGAAAATGGCCTGCAGCGATTCCCATATATTCATGGAGGAAATGAACGCGTTTGGAATCAAACCAACGAACTTGAGAAAAAATGAACTGCCGTTGCACACACGCAGAAGGTCTAGCTTTCCTAACATAGTTTCTCATTCTATTTTCACGAAAAAGGGAAAGCGACATATTAGACAAAAATTTAAAAAAAAATTCAAATTCAATATGTTTTTATTTCCTGATTAGCCATAATACATATATTTACATACATTTTACATTCAATTTCATAGTACATGGCCTGATCAGAAAATACCCTGTTTAGGCAAAAGGCCTCTTCAGGGCTGATACAGGTGCGGATAGATCAATTGTCATTGTATAACCAGTGGTATATCGATTTTTAATGCTTTCTCCGGGGGTGGCTTTTTGCCTGGCATTCGCCCGAGACGGAAGGGAAACCCGGCAAAACCTTCCGTAGACAGCCTGACTAGATGGTCTCTAACACATTTTCACTTGTGCACAGCACCAGCTTATCACTTTCACTTTTTCTTCGTAGATAACTAAATATAACAAATGGCATTTGTAATGCATAACAATAATAATAGAATATATAATATATAACAAGGTAAAAATAGAATTGATTTTATATAAATAGCATTTGAAATGCGTAAAAATAGAATATAGAGAATACGATAACATAGATTTGAGTATAAGTTTAGAATATAAATTTTGGTTGGGCTAGCGCCGTCTTCTTTTTTTCTTTTTCTTTGGCGGCAGCAGCGGCCATCCGTCCTGAGGGCACAGGTGGGGAGGGATAGGGACCTTGGTGCGGGCGTTAAGGGTAGGGGCGTCTGGGTAATAGAGCGATAGCGTCGCCTCTATTATCCTGCCGGGAGAGGGGCGCTTGCGCTTGGGGTGGGTTGGAAGGATAATGGGTAGGGGAGCGAGGATTTTTTGGAAGAGGTGGGGGACATGTGCCTTCATTCTTTCGGCCGCTCTACTGCGGAGTCTCGCCATACGATGCAGGACCGGTTCTATTTCGGCCCGCTCGTACACCTCGGCTCTCGGTGTGCGGACGGGGGCCCTCATAATGTTGCGGAGGATGGATCTCTCGATGACTGCCAGCCTCGAGATATTTTCTTTGGCGAGTGGCGTGATGGCGTGGGCGTCAATGACGGGTCTGATAAAGGATTTATACAAGTGTATGGCCGTCTCCTCGGAGACGCCTTTTCCTCCCGCTCGTACGGCTCTGATGAGGTTGCTGCGCCTGGTGACGGTGGATATGACATTTCTCAGATGGGTGGCGAACGTCAGGTGGCGATCGAGGGTAACACCTAGGTATTTCCCCTCTTTCTGCAGGCCGACTCTTTTCCCCCAAAGGGTGACGGAGGTCGGCTGCTGCGGACCTCCCCGTTGCGCCCCCTCGTGAGTAAAGGTCATTAGAATAGATTTTTCCGGGTTCGGCCGCAGGCGCCACTTCCTCATCCACTCCTCGAGCCGCCGGAGGTCCTTTTGAAGATACCGCGCCGCCGTGTCTGGTTTGCGTGCCGTGGCCCACAGCGCAGTGTCGTCTGCGTACTGCGCGAGGGTCACCTGTGGAAGGGCGGGAGAAGGCATATCAGAGCAATAGAGAATAAAAAGTAGCGGCGATAATACCGTTCCTTGAGGTACGCCGGATTGGATGGGGAAGGGATCAGACAAGGTGCCACCTACTCTGACTCTGGCATGTCGGTCGGAGATAAAGGAATATAGGAAGCGGGACAGATTGGGTGGGATGTCGGGAATTTGGGAAATTTTTAGGGATAGCCCGTCATGCCATAGTTCGTCGAATGCCCTTTCGATGTCCATGAAGATCGCGTGGGGGAATACCTTACATGCGTTTGTTGCACGTTATCTGGTCCCGGAGCAGAGTTCTTCGTGCTGGCTATGGCTTCCTTCAGGTCTTCGGCGGTGATTCCTTCTTCGATTTCCTCGGTAATATCTGTGGGGAGCAAGTTAGGTACAAGGTTCTGCATTACCTCTGTGGATTCCCTGTGGAATTTCTCGTCGAACAGTGGGTCGTCGGTCGGCGTGTGTATCTCTTCCAGCACGCGTCGGAATTCCTCTGCTTTCTCTTCCTCCGTGCATAGGCTTTTCCCATCGTGTTCTAGGTGGGATTCTTCTTGTCGTTTCGCTCCCGAACCTTTGAATCGGTCCCAGAATCTTTTCCCGTCCCTGAAATCTAGAGACGCGCAAGTTTTCTGCCATAATTCATCCTTGTAATTTAGTACCTTTCTTTTTATGATGGCCTGGTTCCTATTCCAAACTGTTTTTAGTGCTGGGTCCTTTCTCTTGTTGAATTCCCGGTAAATTATCCTGTTTTCCTTGATGAGGGCGACGACGTGCCTGGGCAGAGGTAATTCCTTTATGTCGAGCTTTTTCTTTGGGATGCTTTCGTCGGCAGCCTGTTGAACAATATTGGTTAGCACTGTCTACCTCTGTGGTTGTCTTGAGGCTCTCTGCGGGGGGGTAATCCTGCAATTATCTCTTCGAATCTTCCCCAGTCCGCCTTTGCCCAATCCGTTTTATTTATCGTTCGTCTCTGTCGTTTGGCGGCTCCTCCGGTGGTGATGGGGAAGGTGAGTGGCAGGTGGTCCGATGTTATGGTATCCTCTACCGTGACGTCCCCGACGAGTTTGGCGGTGCTGCTTCTGGTGAGGACATGGTCTGGAAAAGAGACACCGATAGGACTGAAGAACGTTGGGTGTGGAATGTCGAGCCTTACCAGGTCAGTGATTCGTCGCCTCGAGACGAGGAGGGCTCCGGGGGACGACGGCGTCCCCAATATCGTCCTGCGACAGCTCCCTGTTGCCGCAGTAGAATTCCTGGCCGCCATTTACAACGGGTGTGTCGGGATTCCATACTTTCCGTCTGCCTGGAAGAGGGCAAAGGTCATCTGTCTCCCGAAGAAGCCGGGGACGGAGGTTGGCCCCGGAGACATCCGGCCAATCTCTCTCCTGGCCGGATTCGGGAAGACCTTTGAGCGTCTTATCCAGAAGCCGCTGCAGCACTTTCTCCAGGAGAAGAACATTCTCCCGGACGAGCAGTTTGGCTTCAAGAGTGGGCACTCCACTACCCAACAACTGGGTAGAGTGACGCACTTCGTCACCGACGCCTTCAACAGGAACCACGCGGTCGCGGGGGCTTTCTTCGACATCTCGAAGGCCTTCGACCGCGTGTGGCATCCAGCACTCCTGTTGAAGATGGTTCGACTTCAGTTCCCAGCTTGGATGGTGCGACTTATTGAGTCGTACTTGCAGGGCAGGACGTTCCGGGTGTTTTGGCTCCGGGTCGGATCGGAACTGCGACGCATCTGCGCCGGTGTTCCGCAGGGATCCGTCCTGGGGCCGATACTCTTCAACATCTTCACCCAGGATCCCCCCAGGGATTTTGGGTGGAACACCAGTCTTGCCCTGTACGCTGACGACGCGGCGCTCCTGTCGCGTTCCAGCAAGAAGTACGCGGCTGTGGAGAGGTTACAATGCGCCGTCGACGATCTGTCCTCCTGGTATCGTCGATGGCGTATTGCGGTTAATCCCGCCAAAACCAGGGCCGTCGTCTTCCATCCTGGAATGGGAGCGCCGCCTGGAGTCGACCTGTCGGTGATGGGGACGGTCGTCCCCTGGAGTCCAGAGGTCACATACCTGGGAGTTGTGCTGGACCGGAAGCTTCTATGGTAGCCTCAGGTTGAGAGTGTCCGCCGCAAGGCACTCGGGGCGTTATCCAGAATCCGTCCGTTTCTGCGCCCGGATGTCTTGACGGCCGACACTAAGAGACGCCTCTACCTGAGCTGCGTGAGGCCCATCATCACCTATGCAGCTCCGGTCTGGTCTGGAGTGTCCAAGACCACCCTCTACAGGCTGCAGGTAGTGCAGAATAATGCACTCCGGTTGATACTTGGTCGTGGTAGATACGACCATGTCGACCGGATGCATTTAGACGGAAACGTGGAACCCCTGGACATCCTCTTGCCGAGGATGTCTAAGGAATTCTACTGCAAGGCAGCATTATCAACGCACGAAGAGGTGCGAATGCTAGGCTACATCAAGGCTATGTGGTGGGATCGTTACAAGCGGCCTATTGCCAGCCTTGATGTGCAGGATTCCCTCCCTTCAAACAAGCGTCCTCGCTTGTAGGGAGGGATATATGCCCATTTATGGGCTATCGAAGTGCGCTAAGCTAGTTTTAAGAGTAGTCTCGCATTAGCAGCTTAGCTGGAAATGCGACGTGGCCAGCCTCAGGCTGGAAGATCATGACATCTCTTACCAGGTCTATGCTCAGAAGGAATTGTTCCATCTGCCTCCCGCTTGCGTTGGTTCGGGTGTCTCTGAAGCTAGTGGATCGGGCGTTGAAGTCTCCTATGAGAATAAAATCGGTGTTGAGATTTTGGAGGTATTGAATTAAATATGCTGGAAAGACTTCATTTGGCGGAATATAACAGCAAGCTATTAATATGGGGTTGGGCAGAAGGAGCGTGGCGGCAAACACATCGGAATTTTTTAAGCAGTCCGGCAGGGGGTGCCTTGTGGCGGGTATCCCTTGCCGGATGATTAATGCTACTCCTCTTTTATAGGCGCTGGTGTATTTCCGGATGATGGTGTATCCGGGGATGTGGTATGCCGTGTTTGGAATGAGGCAGGTCTCAGCTATGCCTAGGCAGAGCAGTGATCTTCTGTCTAGTAGGTCCTCGAGCAGTGGTTTCTTCTGCCTCATCCCGCCTCGCACATTGACGAATCCCACTCTTTGTACAGCCATTTTTGTTGGGGTGGTCTGGACCTTAGGGGATTACTGAAAAAGGGAAGCGTAAGTTATTGTCGGATGGAGCATATTCCTGTTATAATTCAAATGTACTCCCTGTCCGAAAACGCTGGTGGCCGCCTGGTCCAGCAGCCGGCCCATCGTCGTCCTCTCTGCCGGGTGCGCGTTCGTCACGATGATGGCGACAAACCGGATGAGGTCCTTGACGCTCACGCACTCCGCTGGGTCCTTCGTCCTCTCTGCGTCTTCCTCCTCTGGGGCGATGGTCAGCGGCACGGTGGTCTGGAGGGAGGTCGGCTCCTTGGGCCTGTTGGGGCAAGACCAATCACCGGCGTGGTGTTCCCCTCCGCAGTTGGCGCACCGGAGCCTCTCAGCATCGCACTGACCTACGCGGTGGGGTTTCCCACACCTGGATCATTTCATGTCGGCTCGGCATTCCCTCGTGGCGTGCTGGAAGCTTTGACATCTTCCGCACTGGGTTGGTTGCGCTGGGGGGGGGGGGGGTCGGGAGGGCTTGCAGGTGTGGGGTCGGCCGAAGATCCTGATTCCGCCCTGCAACAAAGTCTTTATTGCCTCTTGCGAGGACGACACCACTTTGATTAGATTCGTGGGCCTACCTGTAGCTCTGGCCTGGATTCTCCAGAGCTTACTGTAGCTTACCCCGGCCCTTTGTAGGGCCGCTTCTACGTCCTCCAAGTCCGTCTCCTGGTCGACACCGCGGATGACGAACGTAAAGTCGGTCGCGTAGGCCGTCCGCTCTCTCGGGCTTCGGGCAGTGCTGGACAACTTGAGGGGCTTCCCCAGCGCCTCCTCCAACTTCCTCCTCTCCCTCAAAATCGTCTCTGCGAGGTCTGCCGCGATCTTGATCCTTGCCTTCCTCTCTGCTCGGAAGAGCATCACCTCGCCTGAAACAATAAAGAAGAACAGGCGCAGGACGGTCCGGAATAGGGCTTTCTGGGTTAGGTCGGCAGGGAGATCCTCGATGAGGATCCAGACTGGGTGGGCGGGTCGAGGAGCAGAGGGTTGTTGGGATGGCCGGGAAGGGTTTGACCGCGTGGGGGCGGGTGCTTGGGGTGGTGGTGCTGCGGTGAAGGTGAAGGCGGTGGAGGCAGAGGGGATGGCGGTGGAGGTAGAGGCGGTTGGTGTGGTAGGTCTGCTGGATCTCACGGGGGAGGTGGGAATGGTGGTGGGGGGTCGTTGGGGTTTCCGGGTTGGGGAGTCGGGGGATGCTGGGGAAACTTGGTTTGTGGGGGAGGTAGAGGTGGAGGAGTTGGTGGATGAAGAGGACGTGGATCTCCTCTTCTTTCTCCGCCGTACCTCGCGGAAGCCGTCCGCGTCCTCCTGGGGCTTCTGTAACGATCGTAAATCATAACCCGCTCTATCGCTCATCTTTGATGGCCGGGCTACTTTTTTATTATATGACACTGAATGAAAATCGTAGGAGCGGAAATAATTCTAAATCTAAGAAAGGGGAATAAGGTTTAATTAGTGGGGAGCCTAAAAAAAAGATGAAAGTAATATTATTGTAGTTAAAAATGAATTCTCGGCCGAATGGGCTTATGGCCCTGAAAAGGCCGTTTTTATTTACCCTGAGGGGGTGTGGCCCAGAAGGGGCTGTGCTACGCGTAAAATAAATTTAAGAGAGGGAAGGAATTTTTTAGCGAACCTGAAAAGTAAGTTTATTATTATATTTTTTTACAGCTAAGAGCCGAACTAAAAAAAGATATTAAGTAAGGTTATTTCTAAAAAGGCAAGAAATCTGAATGGAAAGTTGGAAAGATTTACGAATGAAAGTATGTTAAAATTATATTTTTGAAATAATATATGGGAAAATACTAATGAAAAATTGTAGCTAACGTGGATAAAAACACGCAAAATAAACACGCTAAAACTGAAGATAAATAAAGAAAGCTGTAATACTTATTATTATTTAATTTTGAATTGAGAAATTACTAAAATAAATCACGTTTTTTGGCCCTGAAAAGGTCCCTTTATTCCCTTAGGGGGATAATTATTGCAAAAAATAAACCGCGCAAAGAACGGATAAAAACTGAGCTAAGATAAAAAGAAGTATATTAGAGATATTATCAAAATGGGACTATACTAAGAAAAAATTATAATTACAACACGCAAAAATAAACCGTGCAAAATGGATAAAAACTAAGCTAAGATAAATTTACGAAAAGATGATATTAGTGAAATAATGCTATTTTTCAATGGGAATATACTAAAGGAAATTTATAGTTAAAAAATATGCAAAATAAACCGCGCAAAATAACCACGCTAAAAATGAAGATAAGTAAGGAAAGCTGAAAGAATTAATTAATTTTGAACTAAAAAATAAATCACGTTTTTGGCCCTGAAAAGGTCCTTTTTATTCCCTTAAGGGGATAATTATAACGAGTGTAAGGTGCGAGTAACTTTCTAACGGGTAGTTTACTTAGTCCCGAAAGTGCTAATTTATTTTAAATGAGGGTAACAAAAATTTAATACTAAGTTTATTTATCTACTATGGAAAAAATGGAAAAATAAAATGAGAGGGTGGGGAAGGTAGGTGATCTTTTATTGTTTGGGAGAAGGGAAGGGTGAGGGATAGGATAGTTACACAGTAAAAATATACACTATATTAGGGATGTCCTAGCTAAAAAATAGGGGTTTCTTGAAAAAAAAAGAGAAAAGATGGAGTAAGACGAGTGCGTCCGTTACCGATGACGGCGGGTGAGGTTCTCAGTTAGCCTATCCCCTGCTGCAATGTGATCGACCGAAAAGTGGGAGGGAGGTGGGAGCTGGGGTGGGATTAACCCTAAACTAACACTACAGTCTGATGGACTGTAGTATATGGCCCTGAAAAGGCCGTTTGGACGCTTACTAAAATATGAGGGCAAGCCCTCTTCGGCTCAGTGGTTCGCGGGGGAGGTTACCGCTGGCGGGGCCTCACAACGCGCCTTCTGAGTCGTCCCTATGCTCGCCGTTCCCGGAGGACCGTGAGAAAATACCCTGTTAGGGGCCTGTTGGAAGAGCAGGGGAAGTCTTTCGAGTAAGGCGCTTGCCACTGGCGGGGGCTATGTCCCTTACTCTACTAAAAATCCGCGCCTGAACTCTCCGTCTGCCTGATGACACCTACGGCAATCTACTGACTTGCCGCCGATCACTCTCTGTGAGCCTGCCACTGGTGGGAGCTAATACCACAGAGATGAACGTTTCGCCTAGGAAAGACCTAAACAAGAAAAGATTACTGCTACTGCTGCTTCTGCTGCTGCTTTTGCTGCTGCTGCTGCTGCTCTTCCTCATATATTAGACAAACAGCTGGTCTGATTTTATTGGCCATACCTGTACATGGACCTAATTAGAATTTTTTCATAAAGCCATTGAGACAGCTAATTATTTTTCTTGCATATAAATTAATTCTTTGTATTCCATCTGTTGTAATTTTCGCTATTATTACTTTGCTTTCGTCTCTTAATCATGTAAGATAATTAAACTATAGTTTTCAAAAATAAAAACTATTTTTGACCTCTTTTCCAAGTGCAAACCCGTAGAAGTCGACAGGCTTCATACAACAGTCAATAATTCTGTAGAAGGGGACTGAATTCTCTTCAAGCAAGCCAAAGAAATTTCAGGGCCAGCCTTGGAAAATATGCCCCTGAATTTATGATCTTTCCTTGAAGTTTAAACCCGTAGAAGTCGACAGGCCTCACTCAACATTCGGAAGTATAGAAGAGGTCTGAATTATTTTTAAACAAGTCAGAAAATGTTTGGGCTGGCCTTGGACAATGTACCCCTGAATTACAAAAGTTTTTCCTTCTAAAAATAAATATTATTCGAGCTAGAAAATATATGAATTTAAACAAAATTTAGAGGGTTACCATTGTGACAATGTCCAATATATTGGACATTTCGAAACAAAATTAAAATATCATAGGAAAAAATAAAAAAAATATATTTCAAAGAAGTAATTCCTAAACATGTGAAAAACATGAAAAAATAATTTTTTCCACACACAAAATTAATTCAGGTCTGAAAGGGTTAACTAATTACAAAAATATTTTGTTTGAAAGAGGCATGCAACATAAAATAACAAAATTTAGACTTTTTGTATAGATATAGAAGGCAGGGCTGCCACAATACAAGGAATAAATAAATTTATTTTTACATTAGAGCCCTGCATACCCACAGTTTACCTGGCCCGACCAGCGGGTACCCGCAGCAAAAGTTGCGGGTTGGGTATATAGTGCTTCCATGCGGGTATGGGTCGGGTTCAGACACAAAAGGCACCGGTGCGGGTCAAGAGTGAGTACGAAAACTAGTTTTAACTCCAATTCAATTTGCCTCGCCAATGTAGGCACAGGAACTTTTCACACACCTTTTACTGCTAGTAAAGCCCACCCTCGCGGTCAGAAGTAGCATTATATAGGGAGATACAAATTTGCAATTTATGCAGGTCGGCAGATCGCAGACTTTGTGTATCATGTGTCAAAAAAAGTGTCTGATGAAAAACGATTCCTTTTATTATATAAATAAATACAAAGTTGCAATAGACAAACGATGGTCGATTTCGTTTAGTAGAAGAGAATGTGGGGAGGGGGGGTGAGAAAGAGTGAAGAGGGGAATTATGTAGTACAATGTAATTATGATGGATTGGTTTGTGCAAGAACTGTCCCTTTTAACCAGTTGGATTTGCTCATTCATGCAAGTAACATCTTTGTGAATTCGCTTTTGAAGAGACGTGGTTACATATAAGAGTGCCTATCAGCATTCCTTATATGTTATTTAACGTTCAAATATATAGTATTTTTTCATCAAATAATCGCGTGTGAGTTGTATTACTTTATACTTTGTTTGCAAGAGAAAGGAATGACAGTTATTTTATAAAATTACATTGGTTAGTTATCTAACTAACTAACTAAATCTTGGATTTTGTGACAGAATATCAATATACCACATCCTTAAAAGGAACCAATACCAGCTGATTGAACGGTCAGTTATAAGTTAATGCATCTGTCAATTATAAATCTTAATTTTAATCGAAATATTACTTTTATCTGCGCTTCAGATTTAAGCAATGAATACTGATCAGATAAGAAGGAAGCTTTTGAAGTTAGAGTACACTCTATGAAGAAAAGAAAATACCAAATCCAAAATTTGGGAAAAGGTTCCGTGAAATTTTAGATGAAAAGGGCAAACTGATTTCGAAGGCAATCGCTTGCAGTAGTTGTAAAATGTTTACCATTATGATAATAGGAAGCTGGGAACATCAAGTTTATTGCGACACAAGTGTGAAAATAACAAAGAAGGCGTGCCTAAAATTACAAATAGGGTAACCCTGCTGCCTCAATGCTGTCCTAATACAACATTTATTCATGCATTTGTTAGAAGATTATATTTAACAAATTTATTTTAAACCGGTTGGGCTTATTTATTCCGGAATCATGAAAACAAATGTTTCAAGTTGCAATATACACTTCTGCTGGATAGTTCAGGCACAAAATTCCAGACACGTAATGTATTTATGTGAAGATTTGATATACCAAATTTCCTTGAAATCGATTCAGCCTATTCTTCCCGTTACACTAAAAATTCATTAACATGGGCAGCGAACAACCTCACAGCGAAACATCTCATTCCGCGAAGGGGAGGGTGGAGGAGGAGAGGCAAGCACACCTAGGGAGGTTGTGGAACGGGCAGAAGGCATGATACAATGCTATGATGTATTAACATAAAATGTGATGTCTTGAGAAGGATAAATCGCTCTTATATGATCTGTAAGGTATAGATTAAAAATTTTATTTGGTGAGAGGACACAATTTGCTACAATCAAGTCCACAACAGCACGTACAAACGATTAATAATAGTTTGAGATAAAAATTGTTAATATGTAATAATTGTAGAAATTACATATAGCAATCAAGAATTGCATTCCCTTGCTCTTATATGACCTGCAAGGCATGGATTAAAAAATTTATCCATACAGAAGATAGAATTTGCAACAAAATGTTTGCAAAAGCTCATACCTACGGCAAATATTTTCCGTGATAAAATCATTAAACTTTAATGTACAAATGGGGTAAAAACCCTAAAAATAAACAATTTTGAAATGTCCAATTTTTCTCGTTGGTTTTGCGCAAAATTTCAGCTTCCTATTCCTCTTACATTGGTCTACACACTGGAATACTTTTCCCCAGGCTAACTTATGGGAGATATTCCGGGGCATCTGGAGTCAAACCCAAGACACTAAGAAAAATGTTTCTAATTCCTAATAGGTACTGCGGCCATCTAGCAACACTCAGAATTTCTTTTCTCAAGCTTATCGGTATGTGCCTGAAATTAATTTACAAAAATGGCGCAATGCTTTTCTTATGGGGAAAAACGCAATATTTGGAATTTCTGGATTCAAACCCATGTCACTTAGGTGAGAGGTCCCATTTCTTCTGGAGGTTTCTCTATGAACTCTACAAACGCTGAAACTTTCAGCTCTCTAGCTCATAGTTGGTGCTGGATATTAGTATCTCCTATATATATGTATGTATACCGTATATGCCGGCATATAACTCGACCTTCGAAGCTCAAAAAATATTTCGAAAACTTAAGGTCGACTTATATGCCAAATATAAAATGTGATCCTTAAATAACAGATTAAAAACATTGATATTTATGAAAACACTTCATCTTATGACATAGGTGATCACCATTTTGAATCAGCTGCTCCATTTTTAGAAGATTTAAGATAATTATTTTTAATAGTTAATAAAAATTAAAATTTTAACTATTGTTTTTATTACTGAACCTCTAAAATATAAACGATCTATTTTCAATTACAGGAATAAAGGTTAAGTAGAAATACATTCCGCCAATAGATGGCAATATGGTATATGACTGATCTTTCTTAAATTAAACAAATGATTTAATAACCCAAAATTCGACACTGCATTTTTTGGAAAAGGTTACATTTAGGTTTTAAAAATCATAAAATTCCTCGTATTCTTCATTCAAAGTTTTTTAGTGAAAAAGTGGGGGGTCAACTTATACGGCGAATATGTCTAGTCGTGTATTTACAATCCGAAAAATTGAGGTCGACATATATGGTATGTTAATAATGAAATATCATAAGTAAGAAGAATATAGTTTAGATATATAGGAGGATACTAATGTTTAGGCACTTGCAAAAGATCTAGAGATACAACATTTTTTGTCAGTAGGATTATGTGCAAAACAGACTAGAAAAAATGAAAATCTCAAAGTTCAAGTTTTTTTTACAAATTTTACAAATTCTCCGCACGAAAGGGCCAAAGGAAACGACCCCTTTAATAGTTTCCAGATGTAGGAATGTTTCATAGTCCTTTTTGAAAGAGGGAAACTATTTGAGAGGATTAGTCTTATTTGGTTTCTCTTTGAAACAACATCAATAGTTCAAGTTCGTATGTTTCGTTTAGACTGAACACTGGATAATTCGTTTGAAAATACGCAAAGGTGATTAAAATATTCTTCTGAAATAATTAATTTTCATGGTTTGATCTCAACATTTTACGTTGATCACGAGTGTTTCTCTACAGACGAAGGGAACAGCTTCGGAAGTTCTTGGTTGCCGACAAATTCTTTTTCCTGGATACTTTCCCAAAACGGCCACTTTTTACAGTACCCAATTAGCAGTATTTGGTAAGTAAAGCTAATTATTTTATGATGCAGAATTTTGTTCAATTTTTTTGTTAATAATAATGTCCTTTAGGAGACTGAAAGCCCTTCCGTAATGTAACTGGATGATTTTGATAAAGTAATTTGAATTAAACTTATAAAAACTTTAATAAAATGTTATCGTAATTTCATTTATTAGAAGAACACATTGAAACAACACCGTTAGTAGAATTACCAGTACTCACATCAGCTTCATCTATATCCTTAACAGAAACTCAGTTTGAAAAGTCAGAATCATGTAAAATTAGCTGTAGTGATATTGGTCTGTGGCCAATACCTCTGATTGATAATCAGCTAGTCTTTGTAATTGATAAAGGTCCAAACAGGGATAGTAACTTTGACTTTCCTGTGAATGAGAGTAATAGGCGTTTTTCTGTGTAATTGTACACCCGGAAACTTTTAAATGGTGAATTCATCGATCGTCGTTGGCTAGTTTGTTCTTAAAAACTTGACTGCGTTTTCTGCTTCTTTTGCAAGTTGTTTTCTAATTTTAAAAGCAAAATTTCAAATTCTGGATTCAAAGATTGGAAAAATCTTTCTATATTGATTATTTTTATTACATATATTACACGCCAAATTATTTTTTATGATAATATGAATTTCAATTATTTATTATTCTGCCCGCGAATATGTTATTCCATATTACTGTTGAAAAATAAATACTGTAAATTTTTATTTGAAAATATAACTATTATATATTTCAAAGGTTAAAATTTGTGCATATTTTCAGTAAGCTGTGTCCAGGTGTCACGTTTCCACGGAATAGCCGTTCTTATTCATTGAAAAAAGTGTTAGTCTCATTTGGCCACTACATTTACGAGGTAAAAGTTCACTTAAAATTGTAAAATTAAAAGTTTTAAGTCAATAGCATTAATTTTTCTCATGCTAAGTATTACAATTATAAGAAATAATTTATTCAAAAAAGATTTACAGGGGTAATGGATGATAAAAGAAAGTCGGGAATAGGAACGATATTCAAGTATTTGACCAAAAAACCAAAATTGGAAAATAGGATAGTCCTATCAAAATCACCCGAGACGGGTGAAAACTTGCAGACTGCATCGAATAACACTACTGGAACATTAATTAAATCAGATATCGCGGCTTACAAGAGCTTACTTATAAATGAAGATAAAGTGGATTTTATACAGAATTTGCGGAAACCAGATGATCTTTTTCCATTTCCATATATGACTGAAAAAATGGAAAGAAAAGAAAATTTCAATTGCAATGGTTGCACAGATATGAGTGGCTTACTTATTCGAGACTAGATATATGTTTTTGTTTTATTATTGCTTATTCGCGCCAAAAGAAATTGGTAAAAGTAAATCTCAACATTTAGGTCAACTCGCATCAAGTGGGTACAATAATTGGAAACATGCAGTTGAAACATTTGAAGCTCATGAAAAAGCGTTATATCATTCAAATTCATTATGTTCTTATGAAAACCTATGTGATATAGTGACAGGCAAAATAATACCTATCGACAAACAGCTCGATACGATGAGAATGAAACAAGTTATCGAGAATCGGAAATGCTTGGAACCCATAATCATGACTATAATGTTATGTGGACAGCAAGGTATTGCACTACGAGGTCATGTGGATTCTGGAGAGTTTAACATTGATAAAAAGCCTGAGAAAAATGAAGGTAATTTCCATGCAATCCTTAGAGCAAGGCTAGAAGCTGGTGACACCGATTTAAAAAATCACTTTAAACAATGCAGGCGAAACAGTACCTATTTAAGCGCCAACATCCAAAACCAAATAATAGAAATTTGTAATGATTTGATTCTGAAAAGACTTGTTAAAGAAGTAAATGATGCAAAATGTTTTGCTATTTTAGCAGATGAAACAACAGACATTTCAACAACTGAGCAATTGACATTATGCGTAAGATACGTAGATAAGGAAATTAGAGTTTGCGAGAAATTTTTACAGTTTGTTCCAGTTATTGACACTAGTGGAAAAGGTATGGCTTCTACCATTATAGATAGTTTACTAAAATTTGTTATTGATATTTCCTACCTTTGAGGTCAGGGGTATGATGGTGCTGCTTCCATGAGTGGCAAATTTGAAGGTGTTCAGGCACATATACAACAGGAGCTGTTGTTGTATATGTATATGTACATTGCACTTCGCATTGTTTAAATTTAGCCATTGGAAACAGTGCAAATAATCAAGATATTAGGAGTTGCTTAGGAATTATTGAAAAATCATACACTTTTTTTAACACTCCAAAGCGATTAAATATATTATCAAAAAAATTAGCGAGTGTATTCCCAATTGTAGGCATCTACGATTGAAGCAGATGTGCCCAACTAGATGGATAGAGCGTCATGATTCTGTCATGGTAATGGTGGAACTTTTAGATGCAATTTACTTAGCGCTCGAAGAAATAAGTGACTGGAATGACAAAGACACCATCTACAGCACAGATTCTTCAGAATGCATTCCAAGGAAAATTTTTGGTGTCTTTGTATAGAATACAAAAACTGTACAGTTATACGCTGCCATTAAGTAGAGTATTACAAAGTGAAAACATTGACTTAATTTCCGTAATACATCTCGTTGAAGATGTAACATCTGCTCTAAAATGTATCCGAGAAAACGCTGATACAAACTTTGCAAATATTTTCAAAGAGGCAATAGAAAAAGTAGGAGATTTTGGGGTTGAAATTACAATACCGAGGATATCGAAATATCAAAAAAATAGAAATAATATTCCTACTGAATCAGCGGAAGTTTATTACAGGCGATCTATGTTTATTCCATTTTTGGATTGTCTTGTGACACAATTAGAGACGAGATTCTTGGCTCATAAAAGTATTTTAAAATCCTTCATGTGCCTCCTTCCAAAAGGATGCAGTTCTACATCAGACGTAGATAGCCTATCAACTTTGGCAAAATTTTATTCCGTGGAAGTATGCGATTCAGTCTTAGAGAGTGAACTAAAGCTTTGGCAAAAACGGTACGAAAACAGGATACCCCCTACAAATGCATTAGAAGCATTAATGCAATGCAATCAAAATATATATCCAAACATTCATTATTTATTAAAAATATTTGCAACACTGCCGGTATCAACTATCACAGCAACGTTAAGAAGAATGAAAACGTACTTGCGTAATTCCATGGGACAGGAAAGACTGAATGGTTTAGCGCTCCTCAACATTTATAGGGAAATGGAATTGCTCCCCAAAGACATATTAGATGAATTACAAAAAAAGACCGAAGATTAGATATAAAATTGTTATTGTGTTACCCAATTAATTTTTATTTTATGTTTTAGTAAACAAAACCTATAAATATTAATTTCATGATATGAAAAATCGAAAGATTTATATTCAAATTCAATGTTAATATACATATTTCTATGAGAAACTGAGAATGTTTGTTCTAAATAACAGATAAATTTGTAACCAACATTGTTTTTCATTTTATATGTTTTTATGAATGCCTATATGCAGAGGCTGATTTATGCATAGGCGCTAGCTGGGGACCTTGTATTTTTTATGACAACTTATTTTTTTATTTGTAAATCAACGTATTTTCTTTTGGCTGTAATGGTATAAATGTTGTAATTTTTAAATTAAATATATTTTATCCACAGGATAATAAATGTGTTGTTAAAAATATGTATTTTCATACACTAAATCAATGAGTTTCATTCTTAATATACCACTGCCTATGTATATGTTTGTTTGTGAATATGTGCATGTTTACATATAAAAATGTAAACATGGAAATGAGTGTTTACCATTGTGGGCCCCTCCCAAACAAAAATCCTGGGTACGCCTATGGCTACAAGACTCACACGGAGAACGAGCAGTACTCAACTAACGGAAACCGGCGATCAAATGACGTCGAATTGGCGGGTTCTCCTTTGGTAAACAATTTCGTAACTCATTTGTTCAATTTTGAAATTAAATCATTTTATTTTTGTATTTTCATACAAAATTAATTTTTAAAGTCTGAAAATTTGTGATTTTATAAATAAAATTAAAATTTTTGGAATATTTGACAATAAAGGGTCTTAAAAACCATCTATATGGGAGAAAGTGTAATATACACGGTACCACCGTACCACCTTTTAAAATATATTTTTCGTTCTGTTGGTAATGTCAATGCTGTCTGAACGGTTTTCTTAGATTCTTCTGGTGTAATGTGTTTACATTTGACATTTCACTAGGAAAAGGTGTATAAATATGAATTATGGTACAATTCTTTCTCTGGATTGGCAGAGTTCAGCTGAAGGGGAAACGATGCTGCAGCATTTCTACAATCCTCAAACTACTGGGAGAAAGCAGTTCGGTAAAACTAAAAATTTCTAAGCTATATTCTGAAAATCCTTAGCATTTAAAATGAATAATCATGTGTAGCATAACGCAGGTATTCTTGAAAAACCTACATGCCCGTCCAGTGTTGAAGAAGTCAGTTACAAGCTATTTGTCGTCGGTAAATCTGGTGTGGGAAAGACGGCGACTGTTTCAAGACTTGCGGGAAATAAATGCTTGTCAGCCTATGCTGAAACCATAGGGATTCGAAAAACCAATATATATTGGCCTGCAAAAATATGGGATAAAGTTGTTCTATTCAAGATGCAGTTTTGGGATGCTGGGGATAACAGCATTAAAAAGTACAATCATATTTTGCCAGTAAGGATTTGAGGTTATACTTATCTTTTACTTTATAATTTTATCAAACAAAACAATGAATTAACATGTTTGTTGCTATTGTAGGTATGCAAGGACAAAGCTGATGCCATAGTTTTCGTTTTTTCATGTTCAGACGAAAGTAGCTTTCAAGAGCTCCCTCAACTTATAAATAGGTATATCAAGGCAGGAGAAAATCCTACAACAGTTGCTGTTGGTACAAGGTGAGAAAATATAATATCAGCATGATTCTTCAAGCGTAATTATTCGTTTGATTTGAGGCTTTTCTGCCGAGAAAAGCAAGATTTTAAAATACTTTTCGTATATCACTTGAGCACTCTTACATTCTTTATAGACTTCAAATTATGCCTTTTGTTTCATTCGATGATCGTTTTTAGTTTCGTTATGGTATTATATAGCTTTGCATGTGATCTCGGTACCAACTGTTTTTATTATTAAGAAAAGCCAGAGTAATTCATCTCTGCAATGAAGGATTTGAAGTCTTATTCATGGAAAATAGCTGGTGCTAAGTAGCTGTTAGTAACAACGCCCTCTGTTGGGGAAGTGGGTTGATCAGATTAGACAAGGGAAAGTAAGAAAATGTGACATTACAAAAATGCAATGCAAAAATTTAATTGTATAGTTTCAATCTTTTTAATCACTTAGTTAAACGTTTTGTTAATTTTTATAATATGAAATCCTAGAACACCTGTTTGAGGTTTCATTTCAGTAAAATTGCTTGTCAAGTACTTCATTCATAATTCATTGGTATGAACATGCACAATTTTCATTTTTGGCTCCATTTAATTATGCACACCATAATTAACCTAATCTAACAAGGGGACCTTACGACATGTTGGTCGCCAATTTGGTTGAAAGTTGGTGAGCATGTAGCACCTCCTTAGAGATGAAAAATGCCAAAGCAAGACGATGCACCTCTCAAGCATTCGCGATCAAATTTGGCGAGCGATCTAGCGTTCCAATGTATGCCTTACTATGATGCCGAAGGTCAACAGAAGGCGGTGGCCTAGGTGGTTAAATCCTCGGTCATGGAAGTGTGGGACAGCAGTTCGATCCCAGTGCTGGTATTCTTTAAAAAATTTTTATATTTGAATTCTTTCATATGTTTTTCATTTTTTTTGGGTTTTACAATTTGCTGGAAGTTGATTTGATTTATAATTACATTTTCACTAATTATGCAAAGCGAAAAAAATTTTCTCACAAAGTTAAAAAAAAATTATTTGCATCACCATCAAAAATTAAACGATAATAACTGCTCATTGTCCGTTTATTACACATATTCAACACTTTGTTTCTACATGAAACTAATGTTTCATTGAACATTATGACTGTAGATTTACTAACCAGCAGTTGCTGAAGTCTTTATTTCAATCCCGAATACTGTACTTTTTTTAATTTGGATATAATTTTTAACGTTTTATGTGGTTTTGGTTTTATAATTAGAAGTTGTTGAATGTCTGTTTGATGGATAATTAAATTTACTAACTAATAAAGGTATTATAATTTATGGTTAAACCAGACGTACTACAGATCTGTGGTAAGTTTGTTTTGTCATCTGTGAGAACGAGTCTAATGATAAATGAGATACCCTGTAATGAGGGTTGTGCATGATTCATATATTTGTTTCGAAATCATTTCACCCTCGAATGTTCTAGTTGTTGTACCACCTGATGGGCAAAGGTCGTGGCCATGGTCAGTCACACGTCAGTCCTACTCCTTCCATTGGAACATAAGAAGAGAGTAGTTTCATTAGCCCTTTCACATCCGAAGTGGAGTTTGGAAACTTTGCAGAAGAAAGGGTGTTCGTTTTTAACGAATAAGCAGACGCTAAAGCGGTGGGAACAGGACATCATATCAGGTGGATCCAAACAAGACAAATATGCTGCAATTAATATGGGGTCGATTGACAGATTCGTTGAAGCTAGAGCCGACTTTCAACAAGTCACAATGAGAACATTGAAGCAGTGGGCCATGGCTGCGGCGTATCAATTCCACTCGACAAATTTTTGCTTCACTGCAAGTGACTCGTAAGTATTTACATAGTAAATAAGGAATGTAGATTAAATTATATAACAATTTACCGAAACTTTATTTATAATATAACATAATTAAAAATTTTTCATGTTAATAGGTGGGTTGAAAAATTCAAGAGAAATAATCGGATCCGGCAGCGAAAAATAACTCGGTACATCAGTGAAAAGGATGCGGTGACAATGGAAGAGACGTTGGAAGCAGCTGAAAATTTTCGTAGACAAGTCAAGGCAGTCATCCCGAAATTCGATCCCGATGACATTATTAATACGGACCAGACAGGATGTCAATATCAGTCTACAATCTCATCAAGGAGTAAAAAGTGTTTTCGTTAAAAAAAAGTTTAAACAAAATTTCTCATTCATATACTGCCCAATATGCCTTAACTATGTCTGGGAAATTGCTTCCATGAGTTTTTTTGTGCCTTCAAGAATCAGGAGATAAATTCGGTCTTGTGGTCCAAAAGAAAGTTGATCATTTGACGAGTGAGTTAGGAAATGTAATTGCATCATGTTCGAAATCTGGCAAGCTAGCATCAAAGCTTTATAAATTCTTCTTACAGAATACTCTTCTTCTGTACGTTGAAAATAGGCAGTTTCTTCTTCTTGTTGATTCTTGGGGAGGTCAGACTAACCTCGCAATGTATGATGAAGTCTTTGTTGGTGATAACGATGAATCAACGTGCGCAGTTAAAATCATTCCGCCAAAATGCACTACACTCTGTCAACCTTGTGATGTTAACTTTTACAGGCAGATTAAAAATTTCATTAAGCGGATGCAGAATTGTTCATTTTTAATTGAACAGAAACATGAAATATCATCACCTGAGGATGCAATTAAAATACATTCGTTGATTCATCACCAATTAAGGGTGCCAGTATTTCGTGATATGATAAGGTACGTGTGGTTTGCTTCGAAGCTGACAAGCGATAGGAGGGTTTTTAAGAATGTGAATGGTGTGTGTTTTTCAGCAAACTCTGTTAAAAATAACTGCGCCTGTCAATCAACTTGCTTAATAATGTGTGCATGGTGTAAGCTAGATATTTGTTTTTCATGTTTCTATGATAACTACCATCTGAAACATTGTACATTTTCAAATAATATCAATAAATAAATGTGTGAATTATAATTTGCAATGAAGCATTAGTTTCTTGTAAAAACAAAGTGTTGAATATGTGTAATAAACGGACCATGAGCAGTAATTATCATTTAATTTTTGATGGTGATGCAAATAATTTTTTTTTAACTTTGTGAGAAAATTTTTTTCGCTTTGCATAATTAGTGAAAATGTAATTATAAATCAAATCAACTTCCAGCAAATTGTAAAACCCAAAAAAAATGAAAAACATATGAAAGAATTCAAATATAAAAATTTTTTAAAGAATACCAGCCCTAGGATCGAACTGCCGTCCCACACTTCCATGACTGAGGATTTAACCACCTAGGCCACCGCCTTCTGTTGACCTTTGGTGTCATAGTAAGGTTTACATTGAAACGCTAGATCGTTCGCCAAATTTGATAGCGAATATCTCGCGAATGCTTGAGAGGTGCATTGTCTTGCTTTGGCATTTTTCATCTCTAGGGAGGTACTACATGCTCACCAACTTTCAACCAAATCGGCGACCAACATGTCGTAAGGTCCCCTTGTAAGACAAGGTTTTTTGTTTTGTTTTCAATTAAGTAATTTTTGAATAACAACGAAAAACATTAACGAAACTTTCAAAATAACTAACAAAAATGAAAAAATATCGTTATTTTGTTGTTTATGCTTCTACTGTGTGACATGTCAAAAAATTTCCCCTAAAAATCATAATTTACCCAATTCACTAAACCACCTTTTAATGCGAAAATTTGTATATTGTGCACCTATATTTGTAAAAAGTTTTTGTTAATATTCTGGCCCGTGAGCATAAAATTTATTGACAAAGTGACCCACTTGTAAAAAAGTTTCGAGATCTCTGCCTTATAGTGCCATTCCTTGTACCACTCATAAATCATTGTGAATAAAACTTCCATCTTATGATTACATACCTTGATATAATGACACTCCCGCTTTAATACCAATGTCAGTAATGGACAAACGCTGGTGCTAAATCTGGGTTTGACTATTTATTATTATATTTTATATTGTATTCAGATTTAGTCTTTGATAGATGATGAAATTTATAATAATCAGTTGTTCAAACACTCTTGACCATGGAATATATTTTTCAAAGGAATCATTGATTGCAAAATGATAAAAATCTATTGTTTACTTTTGATGGCAATTAAAGGTTTAAATTCAGCTCTATTCTGCAATATTGAGCAGTGCTGCTCAACAGGAGTAGTGCAAAAGCAGAGGAACCATTTTAAAACTCATTTTTCAATTATTATGAAAGTTGAACCACTAAATAAAAAGCATTTAATTTCCTAATTTGTTATTCACATTGTTTCATGTCATAATTTCACATTCTAATATTTTGATTTCATTCTAAAATTTGAGTCATATAATTGTATGCTAGTACTTACACAAAAAAGTTATGATTTTTTTGTGAAATGAAGTTGATGCATGCATTTTGGTAGCTAAAGTTTTGGATTCAATATGCTTGCCACTTATGAAATAACTTTTTCAAAACTAATTGATTAAATAATTTCAATATTTTATTAATTATTTAATGTAGAAGTTAATACTCTTGGATAGCTTCTTAAACATGTAGCATCTTCCTTTTAAGGTATAATGTATTGACTGGGATGGAAGTTTCTGCATCTGCATTAAGGGATTTTGAACTGAAGTGGAAGATTCCTACTCTCAAAATTGACAATGGGCTAGCCCATGATAGAAATGAAGTGCACCAGGTGGCACCTATTCTGAACGTAATTTGTGAGCGACTGTGGCTAAGAGACCAAGAGCTAATGTCAAGACAGGCTTCAACTTCCTCATAAAACTTTTATATGAATTCTCAAATCTCTGAGCAAAACAGGGCAAAATTCTTTGCTTTAATATGCTCTTTTGTCATTCATACTCGTGAGAAATGCCATATTTCATCTGATATGATAGAACTGGACTGATTCATTTGCCATTTCTCATCCCACTATTTGTTCTAAGAAAACATCATGTCATGTTATTTTATAGTATTTACTGCTTTTACAATTTGTTATATTCCAATGATTTGTATTAATGCATAAATAAATATTTTTAAAATTACATAATTCCTTTTACCATTATCAGGTTAAGTAGGTGTAATAGAAATAAGTGAAGCTTTAACTTTGTAGAAGTCCATTTCAATTGTGAAAAAAAAAACTGTAAAAGTTCCACTGAGTGCCATTACCATGGTTTCAAATGTTTATATATCCTCATCGGGAGGGAACTCTCAACAATGAGATGTTTATGAAAGGGTATGGATAGGATAATCAATTTTTAAATTTCCAAATGTTGATGGAGTAACTTCCACAATTTTTTTTTATTTCTCATATATAGATACAAAGAAACTATAAACTATATTTATGCTGAGCATTTCAAAATAGTCAATGAAGTATGCCATGATTTCAAGACATTGCATTATTTTAATTTTTTACATCACCAAGGATACAGTCCATTCCTTAACCAGTGTATGACACAGAAATAAATTAAGTTTGCCAAGTCATGAAGGTAATTAAAATATCCTGAATTCTAAGGAACAACCTATCATCTAGCATTATTGTGAAATGTTTTAAATTGACCACACTAGAACTTTCAATGATAACGTTATAGACAAATTTAAAATCAGCTTTAGGCCAGAAGAAACTTTCAATTGGCATGAGAAGGGGAACACCATCTTTGTTTCAATAAGATTATTGTACTGAAACAGTGGAAAAATCAAGAAATGTTCACTTTCAGATTACAGATTTATTTATTTGAATGGATTCTGCAGACAACTGGCTTTTTAAGGTCAGCCAAAGGATTAATTTCAGCAATGTTCTCACCTTACTATTTCATTTGGAAAACTTCCAAGCATTACAAAATGTTGCTTAACACCATTATATCAGCTGTAATGATAAGGATGACAATCTTGGCATTCTTTGATTTGAGGTAAAGCATGATTCTTCTTCTGCCCCATAGCCTAGATTTATTTTTAAAACTGCCATCTCCTTTATTACAGCAGGTTCAATAACCAGGAAGGAAATACAGTTTAGCATCAACAATTAATGTGCTGTCAATATATGACATTTAAGATACAACAAAAGAAAGTGTGCAATTATTCATCCAAAAACACTGTATGGGAGATGTTTTGTGGCATGCATAGGTAAAATATAATTTATTTTATCTTAAATGCATAGTTTCTCATCGAGATAAAAAATCCGACACCCAGACAAATATAATTCCAATAGAAAAATATTAAATTTCATAATTAAGATTATATTGGTCCATTCAAAGGCCATAGGGTAAATACATACATACTTCTGTCATGTTAAATACAGTAAAGCGCTGATTATTCGAGGCTCAATTAACCATGGGGTGGATTATCTGTGGTAGTGGGCAGGGAATCGAATTATTTCCACATTTACATTGTTGGAGTCATCTTTTATTCTCACTCCTGTTACATTTTAAGTTTAGTTTGTCATTGTTCTTTGGTGATGTAGTAATTTACATGTTCACATTGAGTATTTTATTCTCTGAATAAAGACTCCAATATGTGAAGAAGTGAGGGTGAGTGAATTAAAATTACATTTTAACTTTAGTTTGTCGCCGTTCTTTGTCGAAGAATTTATAATTAATACCTGTAATTTCTCCATAAGGATGGTTTAAACTTGCAACAATTTTTCACTGTTACAGAGCAGTAGTAAATAAAGTCATTGTCATATTTTTAAAATAGAAGTAGTCTTTCATATTTAGTTTTCCATGTATCTAAGTATGCTAAATATGGCAAAATAGAGATAGCAAATTTTGGAGGGAGGAATGTGTTCTTGCTAAAGGCCTTTAACTTAAAAAATATTGCCAGGATATGGTCTTAACAAATATTCTTCTAATGGGTAGCCATGATCACCCAATAAGACAAATGGCACATGAATATTTGTTTGTGCAATTTCCCTTGCTGAAGGCAAATTAAATGTGTTCGCTTCCAAGTGACAGTAGACATTAGATTATGAGAACACACCACTATCACTTTGTTGTACATATGCACCATTATCAGCAGTAATAAATCTGTAATTCACATCCACTATTCCTTGAAGATGAACTGAGAAAAATTGTTTGTAGTTATAAAACATGGAACCAGAGTTTTTAGGACATTTTATATGAACATGTTTTTCATCAACGTATCCCACACAATTCGGAAAATTCCAGTGTTTGGAAATCATGGGCTATTATATGAAACCTGCTTGTGGTAGGAAAGGGCATTATCTTCTTGCAAAAATATTCCAAATTGCGTCGCGTCTCATAAATAATTTCACCAACTGTATTATGTGCAATTTGATATGAAAACACCAGTGATCTATAGGCAATACCCATCAAAAGAAACCTAGAAAAGAAATAAATATATTAGTTTTAATGTAGCACTAGTAGTGGGTTTATTTTACTATTATTATTACTACAATTAATGTCGAAAAATACATACTCGGAATTTTGAAACAATTGAATTTTTCAGGTGGCACAGTAAAAAGTAATTGGCAGGGTTTAAGGGACACATACCATAAAGAATGTCTGAAAGAACAAAAATCCACAACAGGTGATGGTGCCATGACAAAAAAGTCCCATTGTAAATTTATCGAGCAGACGAGATTCTTGGCTGATAAGTTTGCTCCAAGAAAAATTGTTTGCAATATCCCATCATCAGAAACATATGAACACGAGAGAGCATTGACACCAGACAGCATAAAAGCTAATGAGTCAGATGACCAAAGAAATGAAACAAATTCCAACAGTCCGAAATCTGACACCTCCAATACCTTCAGCATCAAGCAGTTCATGTCAACCTGTCACAGCGAATACCCTTAAAATAAAGCGAAAGAAGCAAAGACAGAAAGAAAGCAATTTCTAAACTGTTAGCAATTGAAGAAATGAAGTTGAAAGAATTTCAGCATCTGAATGCACAGAAAGAAGGGAGGCAGACCGTGGTGGACAAAGATTACCATTTCTTAAAGAGTTTGCTGCCCCATCTACGAGAAGTGCCACAGAGAAAAAATTATGTTAGGCCTAAATTACAGAAAGTTTTAATGGAGGCAGACGAAGAACAAGAGCGATCACTTTCTCATTCAACTTTCAGAAATTCTGAAGTTACTGTACAGACAACAACTTCCTCAGACCATCCCCATGAGCAGAGTACTTAAAACCAAATTCCATATTCATGTAATCCACAAAATGAATCACAACCAGACTATTTTTCGCCCTATGAAAAAATATATCCCTGACAATTGGGTTCTTGATGTTTAATAATAAGAAATTAGATGTAAGATATAAGTGAGTAAATAATTAAGAATGTTTACAGTCATAAAGCTGTTTATTATTATTAATACTTATAATTATTATGATACTTTTGTATTATTACTATAAAACTAAAGAAAATGTAACTTTTTAAAACCCACCTTAATCTTATTGCTAGTTTTTCCTCATGTCGTATGCCGTTGCAAAAATTTGATTGCTTTTTAATGTCCACTCTAATTCATTCCAGCATGTAGAAAAAGGTCTCAGGAGACATCCTCATATATTTAAAAAAATTTCTGGCTGTTTTAACAATTGTGGGAATAGAGAATTAAATTTCCCATGTACTTCTCTCTCAGAAAAAAATCTTGTTCATGGTGTTTTTGTTTTCTAATAATAAAAATTTTAACAAACTGCTCTCTAATGGTATCCGGAAAGTTCACCGCCATCAATTCAACGCCATTTAAAATTCACAAACAGCAATTCATCGCCACAGAAAATTCACTGCCAGCAATTCATCACCAAGGAAAATTCACCCCCATGGAAAATTCAACGCTGTGGGAAATTTAACGCCTTTTATGGATCATGTTGTTAACAAAGGCTGTATTAAAAATGCGTGTGTAGACTCTATGCTGACAGAAGAATATAAGGGCAAATAGCAGTTTTAATAAATATGTTGTTTCATTTTTTGACCGGGGACGAAATGGAAGTAATCCACATTTACAAGTAATATGCAAATTGTTTATGACAACCAAATGAGAATTTTTATAATAATGACATGCAGAAAAAGTTAACAAAGAGTAAGGGAGGCATTGTCCCAGTTGCTCGATTTCGAATGCTCGATTCTCGCTTGCCATACAACCCAGTTGCCATTCATCCCACTTGCCATAGTCCCAAATGCTCGAGTAGCAGAAGCTCGAATTCCAAGTTGTCAGATTCACACTTCTCATAGTAAAAACTGGGGTGGAGAAAAGAGGGGCATTTACGAATATGAAGCAAAAAGGAGAAAGGACATAAAGTCCGCACACGCATTTTAATACAGCCTTTGTTAACAACATGATAAATTTTCCATGATGATGAATTTTCCATAGCAGTGAATTTTCCTTGGCGATGAATTGTTGTCGGTGAATTTTCCGCAGCATTGAATTGCTGGCGATGGATTGATGGCGATGAATTGCTTGCGGTGAATTTTCCTAGCCCCTCTCTAATAAATACATCTGCAAAGCTGTATCCACTTTTTTCATCACAACAAGCAGTTCTGTGACCACAAACAAACGGCCGAACAGTTTGGCCATTTCTGCCCGAACAATGATACGGCTGAACACGGAGCCAGTCTGACCATAGCCTAAGACTTAAAAACTTCATTGAAATTACTTAAAATTAAAAAGTTTTGATTTTATTAAACATCATATTTATTCCCATATTAGTCAAACCCTTGGTTTTCAAGATTAAAACCAGAAAGAAAATTACCTGAATATAAGCCCCACCTCATGTTTTTACAATCTCAAAAATATAGTGAACTAGGGGATACAAATAAAAGAAGAAACATTGCAATTAGACCTAAAACATTGTCAAATTAAAATTCACTGATAAGTACAGCTATCTGTACATAAATATTTATAAACATTACTATCATTAACAAAAGTGGAATACTCCTTTAGCCAAAACAACTAGAGGGCTGCAAAACCCTCTCAATAACTTTGGCCAAAACTAACAAAAGTGGAATACTCCTTTAGCCAAAACAACTAGAGGGCTGCAAAACCCTTATTGAGCTACTATCAATTACTATCATTGTTAACAATGATGTATTTAGGTGAATTATCTCATACTAATCAGCAACATATACCACAGGGTGCAAAGGACAAAACAGCTGAAAGAGACAAGACAGATGAACATCTCAGGATGTGCAGAATTTTACCCAAACATACTGCATGCAGAAAACATGGGATAGGGGGCTAGAGGGTTAATATAGCATATCATCATGTATAATATGATTCAACTCTTTATTTTATGGCTGTACACATGGCATGATGTTGAAATACAGTAGTACCCCAATATACATGAAGGATGTGTTCCTGGAAAAGGCACATATATCAGGATCTGAAATACATGAATTGTACAGAAATAGGTCACTTAATTTAAAACTTTTTTATTTTAAACTCAAGGGATATTACCAGTTTAATAGAATTAAATAATAAAAACAATAAATAAAATAAACAACTGCTTATTTTTGAATTCATACTGTAAATATTTCCTTTTTAAATCACTATAAATATATATAAAAATATAGGAGGGAAGGAATATCATGCTCGGCAGAGAAATGCTGCATGCGAACTGCAGTTAAGTATATGTAAACCAATGCGTTTATTGGCTGAGAGGTCTCTCTATTGCTGATGATTGGCTGGAGAAGTTGGCGCGGCTTTTGATTTTTAAAATGTTTTTTACAATTTTTACCTTAATGTTATTTGATATAAAAACAATATTTTATCAAGCGCGTCATGTAATAACAAATCTGTGCATATCAGGGTATTGCTGTACTGATGTAGCTATTTTTATGTGTAGACCACCTTCCCTTCCCCTACACATTTTAATGAATAAAGAAGCTACAGAAAGGATAGAAATGAAAAGTTTCCAAACTGAGAGCGACACTACAGAAATGTTTCCTCCAATACAATCATCAGAATATGAGACCAAAGTGTGACAATCCCTTGAAACCAGACATACTATGGAATCTCTCTCACGTGCTCCTGGCGATTCCCACTGTAACCAGTGGCAAAAAAAAACTGAAATGTTGATTACTCTATCATCAATAATAATAATAATTTTATTTCAATTTTTACTTTCTCATATACATATATGTAGAGAAAGAATAGTAATCGCAAAAACATTTGAGTTGGAGATATTGATGGAAATACATTTTAGGTGTCTCAGAGTACAAAAAAAGTGGTTTTATGGTTAAACAAACTTGAATGAAACCTTGAATTTATGCATACAATCATCCAGAATAAATCCTATAAAGCAGAGGTGCACAACTCAAAAGTTGACATGGGCCAAAATCGACCTAGGTGAGCCACGTTATGAAAGTTTTATACATAAAAAATTTAAGTACACTGTTTTAGCTTCAGTAATTACTGTAACAACTTTTAAATGCAATTTTTATGTAATAAGAATGAGGTGACAAACAAATATAATTTACTTACTCAATGGGAGATGTTACACGGTTTTTCTCTCACTTATATCTGGAGAAATGCTGGTAGTTGCTGTTTTTAGATTGTCTCTTAAACTCTGATCTGTCAGTGCTGAATGCAATGGAGCTTTGTTTGATTTCATAAGAGAGAATGTTTGTTCACATGAGATGAATATCCACAACATTTTATTTGTATTTTTTACAGAAACAGAGTTAAATCCTGCCAGGCCACACAAAATGTGCCGGCGGGCCAAACTTAGCCCGTGGGCCGTATGTTGTGCACCCCTGCTCTAAAGCATGGGTGGCATAACTTTGTATGTGGCAGGCCACATGAACGATGAAAATGCTCCGGCGGGCTGTAATGATTCATATCGTAAGTTATTCGAGATAATATGAAGGACTCTATCAGTGAAAATCAATAATTGATAATCTATTAGTCCCATAATATCACTGGAAAAGGTTTTCCGGCCATAATGTTAAGCAACAAATATGAAATTATCTGTATTGTATGTTACGGTTTGCTTTCATAATGGCATCACAGCCCTCATTAAATGCTTTCTCGGGCCTGGTGTAGCCCGCAGGCTGTAGTTTGCCCACCCCTGCTCGAAAGAGTTGAACGATATAGCACAACAATAACGTACAGTATATTAACAAAATTTTGATTTATTCAAAAATGGCTCTAACAGTTTTAATTAAAATTCATTCAGTTCAAGAGCTTGGAGTCAGACAGTACCACATAAGCCATATTTCTCAAAAAATAACTATATAACAACCAAAAACATTATCATATATTGGATTTTACACCCAGCTAACATCCAGCTCTCCCCAGCCCACTAACATCATGCAACAATCTTTGTCCAGTAATAATACTTGAGCACCTGTGTGGCTATGCCAATCCACATAATAGTTTATATTTATGTATGGTACATGGTACAACTATCTAACAAGTTCAATTTTCACATAAATGAGTTTATATATTAATACTATTTACCAGAATCCAAGACGAGGTTTTTTTCCAAATTTCAGCTTGCAAAAATCGAGGGTCATCTTAAATTCGAGTACGAAGTAGTATACCATCAACACATCAATTCGTCACAAGACAAACTCGTTGCATATTAATACATCGCATGACAAACTCATTGCACGTCAATTCATGTTTCAAAAAATTCGTCGCAAGACAAATAGGAAGGTGACTAGTGTACGGCATAGGGAGAAGAGCAGGTAGCAATGAATTGATGCATGATGAGTTTGTGATACGATGTATTTAATGTGCGACGAATTTGTCGTGCAATGAATTGACGAGCAACGAGCTGACTGCGACGACCTGTTGTAGAACCATAGGAAGTATGGTTATGCATTTGATTGGTTTTTTTATACAAATGAAACTAGAGTTAAATAATTTTATCTATTAAAATTTTTCATTTCAAACTTATGAACCAGATTTCAATTAATACATTATTAATTTTTTAAAATGCATTTAAAAAATTGTTTTCTTCTCAAAAAAAATTTCCAACAAACCATTTCAATTAATGAACAAACTAGTACACATATATTGAATACGTATTCGAAATATACACCAAATACAGTCAGTGAGAAATTAGGTCATAAAATCTTTTTCCTGTTTTGAAAGTCTGCCAAAAGGGGAGGTCGACTTAGATTCAGGTAGATACAGAAAATTTGTTGTGGTTTTATTGTTTTGTAGCAAGAGTGTTTCTTTGGAGTCGGGCAAGATTATGGTGAGACCAGATGCATACATATCTGAGCAAGGTTGTGCAATGCATATTGCACCTATTTTTTATTTGTTGTAATAATTATGTAATATTCTTGTCATATAATATATACTGATATTTAGCAGTGGAATTCAATACAGGCACTCTCCGGGTTATGTAAGCCTCGATTTACATAAACCCACACTTATGTAAGCGGTCCCATCAATTACTAAAAAAATTTCGTTATGTTTACGTTAAAGTTTATGTTAGTTGTTTTTGTAAGGGGGTGAGAACTAAATATGTGCATGGATAAAGAACGCAAGGCATAGGTTGTAATACGGTAGCCCCACTATGCTACCCAGTCACTGTTTCCAATCTAGCAAATTTTTAGCTCGATCTAGCAACTTATGGTTCAAACTAGCGCCTTAAAAAAGGCCACAGCGACTATCTATGAATCTAGCGATTTAACAATCTACCTAATTCGACTGGCTATAATTGTGGCATATATCTGCACTCATACAAATATAAAAATAAATTACATTATAATCTTAACATAGTAAGAGTAAATGATGTTATTTCATTTTCATCTGATGCTATACAACAACACACGTCTACATGTAGCAGCAATGATTCCTCTAGCTAAAACATGATTTATATATTGGCCTTTCAATTATTCTTCAGTAGAAAATACAACTTAGTTTTTTTGTTATGTGTAATTTCCCTACCTCTGTTGTACTGTATACTATCCAGTGATTTTTGACTTATGCAAATTTAGAGTTGCATAACCGGTGCCGGAACGCATTCCTTATGTAACCCAGAGAGTGCCTGTAATTATCTGAAATTTTCGAATTTTTCATTTTTTTCTTGCATATATTTCATAAACCCAAAATTTAGATAAAAGTAACATATGACTTATATGAGAGTAAATGAGATATATATACATGCCATATTGTGATGTGTCTTTAAATACTTAATTCTCTATAAATTGATCTGCATCTGATGCAATCTCTGTATCACAACTTAAATCTTCATACTTTGAAATTTTAATGAATTAACCTGATATTCTTCATATCTTTTCTTAAAATGGATAACTGGCCCAGTCAGGAAAGAAGATTGATAGGCACAAAGTGGTTAATTTTCATAAAAACATGCATTTGGTCTTTAAAATTATGAAACATTATGTAATCATACTGATAATTTTATAGCTTATAAGTCTAATAAAAATTTTACCAAATTCAGAAAAACACCTTTTAAAAGTATACAGTTTATTATTATCAAACTGCTTGTGAGAATAAAAATATTTTACACACAATAAAATGGTTTAACATACAATCGACATTTATAAAAACAAATAAATTAAATTTCAATTTGTACTAAAGAATTGATAATTTCATGTTCAATGGTGTGAATTGTAAAAGAAATTAATACACACAACATTCTCATACCAAGACACAGTGATGCTACCAGCACAAACAAAATCCAACAAAATCCTTTTCAACTAATATCAGTTCTGTGCGCAAAACAGACAATGACCATCACAATGTTCTACAGTATTTACAATTTAAATTGAAATACAAATGACTAAAATGAATAAAATCTTTGGTCCACAACCGACAAATAATCGGTAGAAAGCAAGAAAAGAAACACTTTTCATAACGCTGGAGAAAAATGTCCAACAACATGGCGTCACTGTCATGAATTTCATAATGTCAATTAGATGAGGGAAAAATTAAGAATGATGTACTAGTGATGCAATTTTGCTTTCATCCTGCAGTCTTTTCCTGCATCATCCTTTCTGCTTTATAAATTCTCCAGCTTAAAAGATAGTCTCGTGTTAGCCTAAACAGGGTGAGGTAGTTGGCACCAAGTAATAGGCCAATCGATATTACATGGTTCCATTCAGATGAGTGGGCAAGACCTACTGCTTGACCAATAACTAGAGAGACTTGAAGAGCCAAGACACACACCATTAACGTAGGTGGCTTGTTGAAAACAGCCTAAAGATGGAAAAAGCAATTAGCAAAGATTCAGTGATAGCTTAATTATAACTAAGTTTCATTTAGAATTTACATTACATAATAGCAAAGATATGACATGAATTATATGATATTAGAATATTTTAGCAACAAGATACATTCATAATCTATAATAGACCAAAATTCCATCTTCATTTGATACTTTTTAATGATAAAAAAAATTTCTATGGCCAACCATTAATTCTCACATAAGTTTACACAACAAATGCAGTAAAACCCTGATATAGCGAGAATCTATAAAATTCATAAAACTACTTGTTCTAAGAAGTACTCATAATAGCCAAAGATTTAATTCTGCATATGTAAAATTTAGAAATTGACAGTGACAGTATTTTCCCTCGCTATATGAAAGTTCTCATTACATGCCGTGCTCGTTCTATCAAGGTTACACTGTACAATCATCTAGAACGGACCTTCTGAAGAGATGAATTACATAGCACAACAATAAAAGGTAAGTTTATTCTTATCGATTTTTGCAAAATGAGGTTATAAATATATTAACACTTTACATGCAGAAAAGGTTTTCTGCAGTTTTGTTGTTTTTGTAGCAGCAATGCTTCTTCTAGGCACAATAAGTCAGTGATAGGCAGGAGCAGTAAGAGAGTTTGGGTGCAATAACATGCATAAGGTTTGTGCAATGTACACTCCACTAATTTTTATATGCGAGTAATTAAATTCCTTGTTGACAATTCTTATATTTTATTTCCGCCATATGTCATCAGCAAATTTGAGCCAGAATTGCTTTTCTTGGTTCTTCCTTAGACCAAATTGATTGTCACCTCAAAATTTTTGTTTTTGATAATTCTTATATCATCTGCACCTGGTGCCATTCCTTCGCTTATCTCTTCTAGCACTGTATTAAACTTGGCCCACAAAATGTCTAGAATTGACGTGCGACAAACTGACTGCAACGAGTTGTCATAGAACCATAGGAGGTATGGTTACTCATTTAATTGATGTTTTTTAAACAAATGAAACATAAGATAAAATAATGTATCTACTGAAATTTTTCATTGCAAACTTACGATCCAGATTTCAATTAATGCTGTATTAATTTCAAAATTGCATTTTAAAAGTTATTTTTTCTGTAAAACCCAAACACCAAATGAGTACAACGAGAAAGTAGGTCATAAAATCTTTTTCTGTTTCAACAGTCTGCTAAGAGGGGAATCGTCCTAGATTCTGGGTCATCTCCAATTCAGGTAAATGTTCCATCAATCTTTAATATGGAACAGTAAAAACAAAAATTTATATCAGTTAACTATGGATATCTCAAAGTGATAACTACCAACAATAAAGACATATACCATATTAGTCCGAATATAGTCCCTCCCTAAATATAGTCCTCCCGCCTATTTCTGAAGCCCCAGTTTTGGAAAAAACATCTGAGCCCCATTACAGATCTCACTTTTAATATTCTAAAGAACTAGTTTTAATATGTACGAGCAATTTAGTTAGACCTATCAATTTACAATGAAATGGTGACATCACATTTTGCGTGTTATAGTTGTAGGCATAATTTAAATATGTATCAAGTATTGCTGGACTAAATTCGAAAACTGCATTTATGAATGTTATTTAAATTCCATTCGTATCATTCAGATGCCGTTGACAAACTTCAATCGTGCCTGTATAAAAAAGTAATTATCACCAGATTTCCAGTAAACATATTCTTTTAATAACTTATTTTACCTGTATTTTCATTACTTCTGATATTTATGCCTCGGAATATCACATCAAGGAATACATTCCATAGATAGTTGAAACACTTTCATCACCTCGGTTTGATTTATCTAAGTAATACTTGCATAATGCAATTGCATTATCTATATATATAAAGGCTTAATGATAGATGAGTTTCCAAGTTTGCAATGCGAGATATCCGAATCTACTGGACCGATTTTCATGAAACTTTCACTGAAAGATTAAGCAGAATCTCGAAGAGGTCTTAGGCTTAATTTTATTCTTCTAATCAAGCCGTTTCAAAGATATGGCGATTTTTCCATGAACACCCATTTTCCTATGCCACTTTATGATGTTTGGCGGGCAGTGGGAGGGGTGAGCGAAAGAGGGGCGGTTGGTGGGAGGGATGAGTGAAAGAGGGGAGGTTGGTGGGAGGGGTGAGTGAAAGAGGGACAGATGCAATCCTGAATCGCACCTGAGCAATGCCGGGTCACATAGCTAGTATACAATAAACAGCTGTGCAAGTTGGACATTCTGATTAGCTGACAGGGTTGCCTACAGATTGATGGTTAACAAAGATAATTTCTTTCATCATAGTGACATTTTCTCTAAAATAACGATTGGTGGCACCACTATATATCAATATTTGGGAGTTCGGGAAGGGATGAAGTTGGCCAATCAACACTTTCAAAGTGAAAACTTCTGCAATTCCCACTATTATGAAAATACGAACGTTTAAGGCAAGGATTCCAAAGAGTGAACAAAAAGAATTGAGTTATTGAGGCATATGTATCAAGAAATTCTCCGTTAAACTATCAAATCAAGAGAGGGCATTAATTGTTACCTATACTTACTGCCGGCAGTGATATTTTCATGTTGCTAATTTTTTGGGAACAAATATTACTTTTCTTACGAATATTTTGGCCAAAAAGGGAGGGACTATATTTGGAATAATACGGTATATTAGAAAAATATAAAATGAAAACCAGAAAAGTACCAGAATTTTAAAACACATACATAGTCTTTCATAGAATGGCTGATTTAAAAGCAATTTAGCATGAAAAGAATTATCATTGTCATTTAAATATTTGGAGTTGCATATAAATGCCATTATCAAAATAGAATGCTCATTGAGATTAAATCTTAAATACTGATGAATACATATATAGTAACATAAACTGTACTCTTGGGCTGTTTCAAACTATTATACTTGCATAAAAACGTGTATGTGCTGGATTTCCTGGCTCAGCAGCATTAGATAAACCTTCAGCTTTATAAAGCTCCTTCATATGTTTCACCAAAGCTCCTTGATGCCAAAGAGTGCCTTCAGCCCATCTATGAAAATACAAAGAAACCAAGATTTCCATTGTGTAACAATTAATAAAGTTACTAATTCTAAACTTTGTCGAGTTCTTAACATACCATTTCAGTACAGAAAATACCTAAGGCAAACTGAATACCACTATTTTAAGATGATAAATTTTACACAAGGACAATGAATTAATTTTATAGAATTACATTTTAAAAATATCTTTTTAAACCATTAAATAATCCATTATTATGGTTTTTTAACATAGGTGAGAAAACTCCTTAAGCCACAAGCTTAAGGAGTTTTCCCACCTATGTAAATCGAGCCATAAGCTAATCAAGCCACCAACCTTTATGGTTTTTAAGGCAAAAGTTTTCCACCCAATTCTTGGGAATAATTTGTAAATGAGAAAAATGTCTGCTATGACTGGGAATCGAACCCGGGTCTTCCACTTGCCGGGCAGATATTCTACCACTGAACTATTGTAGCAGATCAATTTTCTAGTTTCTTAATGCGGATGTGGAAGACCCCAGTTCGATTCCCAGTCATAGCAGACTTTTTTCTCATTCAAAATTATTCCCAACATTACCGCTTATGCCTGTCTGCATAGGATCTTTAGATCGCTTTATTCCATCAATTTACCCAATTATTTGAATAAGAGTATAAAAAAGTGAATAATGTGATTAAAATTTGAGTTAACCCCTTAAATGCGTTGGGCGACTAAAGTCGACAATTATTTTTACCGTTAAGCGCGTAAGTCAACTTTAGTCCATGTGCAATAAAAATCGCTTCAGTTGGAGGATCTAATTAAAAATAGTCGTAACGTCCTTTGCACTTATTTGCAGAAATTTGGTTGAAAATTCATTAAATACGAATACTGTTTGCCATAATTTGTCAGGTTGATTTTCTCCAGGAAAATTGTGCGTATCTGTCTTGTGGACTTATTGTTATATAATAAAAAGAATAATGTAAACTGTATTATGCAATATAAAATATATAAGGTATATTATATAAGATATAATTTAAAATCTAGAATTTACTGCATAATTTTTTTTTATAAAACTGAATGAATTTGTTCATTAAGTTCACAAGTGTAATGCCACAAGTTGCCTATGTTCCAAGGGGCAAAATTCTTTAAAATTTGTATAATTTTCACAAAATGTTTTATTATTAATTTAAAATACCTTTTTATGATTTACTACCTTTATTATTTTCTAATCAGTGAATAAAAGGTTAAAAAGAATCTTTGTTATGGTTATTTTTAAGTTACAACATTCCTGGTAACACAAATAGCATTTTTTCATAAGCCATATGCTAAGGTAACAAAAACAGAGGTAGCCTGTCGCTAGGAAATGCATTTCACGTGGCAAGCATCCATGACGCAAATCTACATTCTGTCCGATAGCAGCAGTTAGTTGCTGGTACCGTTATGTAATTTTAACAAAAATGGGTAAATGTTAGCAACTATTAAATGCAAATAATGAGATAAACAAGCTAAATTTTGTATATGTTATAAATTTGTATTTGGGGTAGGTTTTTATCCATAATCAGAGTTAATTACTGCCGATTTTAGCTAAGCCTAACGTAAAAAATATTTACATAAAATTAACAATTTTCTACAAAAAAGTTAACATTTAACAACAAAAAATTTATTTCCTCCATTTCACTGCCATATATGTATGCCTCAAACCCATTTACATAAGAAGTAACAAAAAAAAATCCAATTATAACATTTTATTTTTTAATGGAGTTTTAACATATTTCAGGGAATAAAATTTTTTTATCTTGATGCAGCTCAAGGGTTAATCAACAAAATTTCAATATCATATAAATTTTTTGAAAACTTACATGTGAGATGGGATATGAGTGTGACTGCGTCCCTCAATTCTAACCCATCGACCAAGGTGCAATGCAGACTGGTGCAGAATATCACAATATCTGAAAAATTCATAACATATATTCAAGGAACCATCAATGAGAATTATCAACTTAGTTAACCCCTTACCTACCCTACCGTAACCTTTGCAGATAAGTTTTACCATATGAAGGAGAAGAACATCTCATAAATTGGTGACATCCTTTTATTTTAATTTCAACTTAACACTGTTAAAACCCTTTGATGGACTTTAATGAAATTTGGTCATCAAACTTGACTGCAAAAATGACAATATTGGGACTTGGCAACCTAATCACAAGAACTGCGTTCTTTTCCCCAATGTATGAAGAGCTTAATACTTTGTGCTACATACAACACAACTAAATGAAATATGCTAATAATTTATTATTAACATTATATTAGATTGTCAAGAAATTAAAGTCATATTTTTTATAAAAGAAAAACTCTTATATTAAAAATAAAATCATGCTGAATCAATTACATAATTTCCATTATTATTTATGATAGAATCTTTAAACCATATTTTCAATTTCCTGTTTGAAGAACTCAGATGGTTTGAAGCCAATGAATAAATTGATGTCCTTTCTCTTTATTTTAAAATTTTTTCTGTTCAAGTGGTGTTGAAGCGAACAGAACAGATGGTAATCAGTTGGCCATATCTAGAGAGTATGGCGGGTATGGCGGAACTTCCCATCTCAAGGCCATGATTTTTTTGAGTCCAACGAGCAGCATGTGGTCTTGCACTGCCATGAAGAACTCCCTTTCGATTCACCAATGCTGGACGATTCTGAATAAGGGATTAAATAACTCGGTCCAATTGTTCACAAGAGAACTCTGAGGTGACTGTCTGATTCGGATCCAGGAGTTCAAAATGTATCATGTCTCTCATGTACCTCCAAATGCAAAAGGTTATATTTTGCATATGAAGGTCTTGTATGGGGATAGGTACACATGTCTGTCCATGACTAAGTCATTTTTTGTTTGGTGTTCTCATAAAAAAGCCATTTTTCATCATTGGTCAAAATTCAATTGAGAAACGGTTCTCCAATTTGGCATCCAAGTCATCTGCTCAGCCAACATCTGCAATGAAGCATATTATGATGTTTTTGCAAATTTTCAATGCTGATATCTTGAACCCAAGGGTGCATTCACAAAAACCCCAAGACATGGGTCTCCTTAATTTCGGTGTAGAAGCAACTGCTCGCATTTCATCAAAATCCATAGCCTCTTGTTATTATTAAATTGTATACCTTGCCTTTCTTCTGTGGGCAATCTGCACATGTACCACCATTTACCTTCTCAAAAGCAGGTAATCATTAAATTCAACTTCACAGATCAGTGCATAAAGAGATTATTTAGGCATAAGAAGCTGCATGTTCCTAAGTAAACTCCAGAGAAACTACTCATAAATTCTCTCCCATTAACAGGTTGTTGACCTTAGAAATCACTAATGCATAGTTTCATGCCATTTAGAATCCCAATAAAATCTGTCCGAGGCCAGTGAAATTATGTTTTTGATACTAAACATGTTCCACACAACTACCCTTTTTGTTCTGTTATGAAAAGCAATCAATTCAAGTTTCTTCATTCACTTAGTTAGGTACCGGTTCGTTTATATTAAAATGTAAAAAAAAAGATTGCTTTTCAAGAATTAATTCTATTATGTATGGGCATGCATATGATTGGAAAATACCTGCTCCCTGCTTTCAGTATCACTCCTAATAAGCACTTGGTCCCCCAAATGTTAATGTGAGGTATTGTCAAAGGGGATAGTCAGTGGCGGATTTGGAAATTTCCTACCCCTAGGCCAAATAGTTTTTCCATTCCCATTTTGGAGATTTTTCCTAAAAATCACTCTTATACCGTATTTACTTGCATATAAGCAGCACTTTTTCTCCAAAATGAGAATGCGGCTTGTACGCAAGGAGAAATCGGAAAAATCAAAAATGTAAGAAAATCGTTGAAATTCACTATGACTTTGCGAAAGTAATAGGTATTAGATTTCTCTCTCATTTTTACTTTCTCCATACGTAATATAGGGGAAAGTATTGATTTCAAGAAAAAAATCAATTTCGAGATTTCAATGGAAATACACGTTTTGAGGTCCTCTGAACACGTTTTGACCATTTTCTCGATGATGTCTGTGTATGTGATAGAATTTTGTGGGTGCTCTAATTCAAAAACTATTAATCAGATCAACACAAACTTTTATTTTTGACAGTTTCATTAAAGGGACAAGAATTGATAAGTTTTTGGTAAATATTGGTCAACCAGAAGTGGGTGTTTACTCTTGTCACTTATCCGTTATTTTGAAATATTTGCTTTAATATTTGATATATGTAAAAATGTATTGGAATAAAAGTTGTAGGAAACTTAATTTTCTACAATCTTGGTCCGAAACATTTTTCCATATAATACATTGTTTAAGAGATATCTTAAAAACTAAATCTTTTTGCTACCACCACTACACCACCTACCTGCAACTATGGTAAACACTTCTACACTTAGTTACATCTTAGGTACGCTCCTTTTTATTTCCTTAATTGTTGGAGCTTCGTGGCTATATCCAATATCAGAAGGCTATGGTTTAGTTTATTTCTGTTCTTTGTCAAGTCATTTAAATTTTCTCACAGTTCCTTAAAATATTTATTATCAATTAACCTACCGTAAATACCCGCGTATAATGCGCACTTCTTTTCGAAATATTTGAGTTAAAAATTAGGATGCATGTTATACGAGGGTACATAATTTTCTTATTTTCATTTGACCCCATATTTCCACAATTTCTGCACAGTAATTGCTGCCTGGGTACCCTCATATTTTTATTGGTGATTTTTGCAAAAAGTGAGATAGATAATAGTAAAAGTTTATTAACTAATTCTATAAACATAAATTAATTAGATATGAAAAGAATGAATTCAGTATTTATTCATTTTAAAAGCCAAGAAATTCTTCATCACTGGACTATTCTTCTTCGATGTTGTTATCGGAATCGTCATCTTACGCATGACGTCACCCTACACTGGCGCCCGGCCTGGTGGTGAGGTACTGGTACTACTTACAATTAGAAACAATGGCAGCTGATGCCTTTGAGTACGCTGGGAGTTGATGCTTCTTGTAGAACTAAATAAAGTTATCATTCCCTACCTTTCTCTCAGCATTCATACATGATTTATTCTTGATTCTTAGAGTCTGTAGTTAATTATGGTTATTTGCTATCGTGTTTACGTGCTCCAGAGTGTTCTAATAAGGGTAAAACTGAAGGTTGGGCGAACCCGTCCACCTCAGGCGGGACAAAAAACGTATGTAAAAAACATAGGATTATCGTCATTCCTTCATTTTATTAGCTCAAATAATGTCATATGCCCTACTATGAAATTAATATAATTCGATTAATTGTGTATATCCTAATATCACCTTGTAAGTAAACATAGAGTATGTAATGATTGACTTAGCTGACGTTCTTTTGGAACGTTATTCGAAAATTTCATTTCGCACTTTCATTATGTTACCAATACATAATACCAATAATTCGATCATTGCCTTAGAACACATTACACCATCTAATTTATTCTGGAATGGTAATGCTAAAAAAGATCTGTGCACACTATACGCGGGTATATAGAAAAATCAGATTACGAGGCGCGTTATATGAGGGTGCGCATTATACGCGGGTATTTATGGTATTTGAAATTTTTAGAAATATTACAGGTATGGAGAAAGTCATGTGGTGGCCACATCAGATTTTTATATATTACAATTAAAAACTTATACATGTAAATAATAATTTTTTCTGAAAAACCATATTTGATCATTTTCTGGAATACTTACTTTAAAGGATAACAGTGGACTACATACATAGTAAAGCAGCCCAACCAAACAAAGACCAAATGTTGTGTGGTCCAATAAACATCATAATACAGGCAATTCTGTGGAGAAAAAAGGGAATACTTGTTAAAATATTATCACACAGATAGGAATACATTTCATATACATATACAAACAAAATAATATTGCAAATGTTGAAATATAAGTTTAAATTTTTTAACTGGTTTTAATTCATAAAACCGAAAATAATAAAAAAATATTTATATTCACTAAACGAATCACTGTAAGCATAATAGGCTACAGACCCACTATATCATGGAACTCAAATGTAAATTAGTCTGCTATCCCAAATCCTTTAAAAATATATTTCAAGTACTTTTTGCAATATGTCAAACATTGATCAAGAGTAAATTCTCGAATCAATGCTGGAAGTTCCTTGTGGAATCCATTAAAAATTTTATAGTATAAAAATACAAGATTTTTGTAAGGAAAAACTTTTACAACTCTCACAATGATAATTAAGACACGACCAGTTTCAGTGATTCATCAGCATCCTCAGGTGACCACAATGTAACATCAAGGCTTTATATAGACAACAATGGGAGGGGGAAGAGGAAGCCACTTGCAAAGTGATAATATTGGATATGAAAATAAAAAGGGGAGGAAGGAGCCAATTAGATGGAAGAGATGTTACTATAGAGAGGGGATAAGTATAACCATTGGATGAAAAGGAGGATGGGGAATAAGAAGGAAAAGTGGGAGAGAGAAGAGGAGGAAGTAGGAGGTTCTTTTGACAACAATTCCTTCAATTCTCACTTTGCAAAACATCATCATCTCAATAAGGATTCTTCATCTTTCACATCTGCAATAAAGGCCCTTAACTCAATTTTCTGGAACAACTTCAGATCCTTGATCACAAACAATCCTCATACGTCATACCTCATTACCTAATTCTCTTTCAGTTTGAATCAAACTAAATGCATCAAAACTTAACACATGCCCTCTTTAGGGTGCAGGCAGTGGCAGATTTAAGGGAGGTCGCACTTGGCGCACACCAGGGGCCCCTTGAAGCAAGAGAAAAATGTTCGTGTGTATAATCTCAGAAATATTAAATGTCTCGATTTCAAAATCATTGGAACCTCTCTACGATTCCACAGAAAAATGATCGTTAAGCGGTGTCACAAAAGAGGGTAGCCATAAGGAGAGGTTTAGATTGCAGATCTCCCAATTGTTAATTGCCAGAGGCCCCTAATTGTTTAGTGCCAGAGGCCCCCAATTTTTAAGCCCCAGAGGGCATAAATCAGCCACTGGGTGCAGGCCTTATTGCAGCACCCCTAACCCAATTTATCTACCAATAAATATAAACTATAATATTAATTTCAAACATTATAATAATATAGGGTGACTTTATTATTTGATAGCCCTGAAAATAAATATATTTCAAGATATAAATCAGATAGAAACTTGAAAATTTTTGTGATTAGTTTGATGATACTTAAAAAATCTCAAATAAAATGCTGAAAGAGACCACCACCATCCTGGATACATAAACGTGCTCTCCGCAGCATGTTTTCTGACACAGACTGCAGTATTTCTTGAAAGATACTCTCAATGACATCCCTGATTTAATCCGGTAGTTCACCAAGAATGTGGGAATATTTTGTTAACTTTTTTAGTGTATCACCAAATGAAATAATCAGAGGATGTCAGATCTGGGGATTGAGGTGTCCATAAAGGCTTGGAAACAATATAATCCCAAAGAGTAAGAAAAGTTTCCCAATGTGTTGTGTGGCTCCATCTTGTTGAAACCAACCTCAGAGAATTTCATTCTCTGTTAGGTGCACTATTATTTATTTTCATAATAACATTGCAACAATTCCACAGATTTTTACATTTAAGGCAGAAGGGGAAGGAAGAGGTGTATGTAAGAGGGGAAGGAAGATGGGAGATGTGAATGGAGGAGAAGAGAGGTAGAGGAAGGAAGGTAGAAATAAGAAGATAATGGTGGCTAATCTCCATAATCTTGACCAACTAAAGGCAAAAGGCCATTGAGAACATGTGCAAGTGCAGTCTGTCAGAGAACATGCTGTGGAGTGTATGTTTACATAACCAGGATGGTGTTGTTCTCTTTCAGCATTTTATTCTGGATTTTTTAAATAAACATTTTTTAGTGTCATCAAACTTGAATCGCATTCCAATCTCATTTATATCATGAGATTGAGTGATTTTTTCAAAGTTCTTGAATAAAAAAATCACCCTGTATGTATATGAGCAAAAATTAATGTTAATTCTACATACCGTATTTACCTGAATCCAAGACAAGATTTTATCCAAATTTCAGCTTGTTAAAATAGGGGGTCATCTTAAATTTGAGTACGAAGTCACATACCATCAATACATCGCAGTCAATTGATTGCACGTCAATTCGCCGTGCTTCAATTCGTGGCGCATCAGTTTGTCACATGATAAACTCGTTGCACATCAATACATCACTCGACAAACCCATCGCGCATCAATTCATTGCTAGACGAATTCATATCATGACAATTTCGTTGCAAAAAATTCATCACGAGACATTCGACGCGAGAGAAATTGGAAGGCAATACACCATGACAAATTTGTCGAGAGATGAAACGACACACTATGTGTTTGTAGTTCGATGCAATGAACTAACCACGACAAATTGATGTGCAACGAAATGAATGCGACGAGTTCTCATAGAACCGTAAGAAGTATGGTTATGTATTTAATCGATGTTTTTTAAACAAATGAAACATAAGATAAAATAATTGTATTTTTCATTGCAAACATACGATCCGGAATTCAATTAATAAAGTCTTAATTTTAAAAATACATTAAAATTTTTTTTTCAGAAAAATTTGTAACAAACCATTTCAATGCATTTTTATGCATTACTGGAGAGGTAAACAATATTAAAAGCAGTGCTAGGTGTTGTTTCTGATAGTGACTGCAGGTTTGCACATGGTAACCTGACGTTTAGATCTCAATGCTGTTGATATCCTTCAGGGATCAAGTGTTTAACACATTCGCAACATAAGGCATTTTTAATGTCCTTCCTCAAGGGTGTAAATTTCATTTTTTCATTCTTACGTATTAACACACTTCTCACACTTTATTTCTGTATATCATAGCACTTATGAGGGTAATATTTCTCCCCCTCTGTCTTTCCAACCCTCTATCTGATTGTCTGTCCATCCATTCATTTGTCCACACGATTACTTCCACTTGAATTTTTTCATGTTTATGAAGTTTAGGAACGTTTTTGGAACGTACTAAAAGAAATAGCATATTGAAAATCGTCCAAATGGTCAAGGTATTTATTTATAAATAGTGATTAATGATTATACGGAAACGTTGCAAGTTGCGGAGATGCCAGGGTGAACTATTATAAACCTATGTCTTGTAACTTGTAAATCAATTTTATTTGCATCCATCATCACTGAGGGCACAAACAATATACAGAATACTACCTAAGAAGCATCAGTTCTAGAAAAAGGTATGATTTTCCAGGGTTACGTGACCCACTGGTGGTACACGCCGTCGTGAACATGTTAAGTAGTCTTCTGTATAGCATTTACATGGTTTTCCTCAGGTTTTGCCTCCGTTTTCTCCCATTTGCAGATCTCTCTCCCCTTCACTTGGTTGGGTTCCTTCTTCACTTTCTTCATTGGAGCCCTTCTCCCTCCCTGCTTTTCTATCTCACTGTCCCTCTCCCCCTCCCTTTGCCTCCCCTCCCCCTATCTATCCCTATCTATGTGCCATCCACGTCCCACTTATTTTGTAACCGTCCTCTCTTGGTGAGAGGGTGAGGGGGAAACCTGAGGCAAACCATATAAATTCTAGACTTCTAGATTCAACACTTCATCCCTGAAGAAGATCACCAGCATTGGGATCGAAATGTCAGGTGACCATGTGCCAACGTACATAGCCACTAACAGAAGCCACATCCAGCACTACAGAACCAGGCAGTGGAAATCTATGTCTGAAAATATTAAAAACGCTTCAACAACAATGCTTCAGTCACAAGAAACAATGAAAACAGCAGAACATTTTACAAGTGCATTAATGCCTCTTTCAAAAACATTGGACTTCAGCCATATGTCAACAATGAGTTGAATTATTATAATTTAAAAACTAGTTGATGATTACAACTAGCACTTCTCACTTCCAATGAAAGTTATGATAAATCACAATTCAGAATTAAATAAGTTACTGAAAAATGGCAAATACGATACTAAAGACAGAGATCTAACTGAAATTCTTATTTACAGAGAGATTAGGCAGGTAAAAGTCTAATTTTGATCAACCAAGGAGACATAAAGCCAAACAGCTTTAAGAACATGCCCTCAGAAAATATAAGCAAGACTCTAACCTGAGCAAAACACCATGGAACAAATCCTGCAAAATAAGCATTCAGAACAGAGCTGAAGAGAACCTGCTTCATACGGTTATTGAAGTCTGTCTTAAGTCCTTCAACTTCATCACGAATGACTGATGGTGTCATGGAACAACTATGCTCTGGAGACCAGTCATCGCTACCTGCAAAAATATGATTAGAAACATATGAACAAAAAATTTTTAAAATTAAATAAGCTACATTAAATCGTAAATATTTTGAAAAGAAATATGCTACAAATTCTCCATTAACAGAAAAATACCAGAAGATTTAAATTTTAAAATAAGTTAGAATCAAGATATTAACTTGATTCTCAACCAATTATATGAACAAAAGAAGGAAGTTGACTTTTATTGTCAAGAGAACTTCAATTCATTTATAATTAGTAAATCCATTTCAAATCCAATTTTCCAGCTTTGTCTGTCCTGGAATGATATATGGAGTTACCGTATTTACTCGTGTAATACCTGCACACGTGTAATGCCCGCACCCCTGTTTTTAGAGCTAAAAATCTGGAAAAACAGGAATTCTTGTAATGTCCGCACTTCCAAAATTTCAATGTTGATATTTTACGGCAACACTGGTTGAATAATCTATCTGAAGCCGAGTTTGATGATACAATCACCACAAAATGCAAATATTTAAGAAGTGGCTTCTAAAAATGATTTTTAGTACTTCTTTAACATACGTAATAATGAACTCGAAAACCTATTTTGGAGTCTAGCTACTTAATCTCGAAGGTTCAATTTTGAGCCTATGCACATTCTCAAGTTATTTAATTTAAAATGAGTAATTTTCACTAATTTTGCAAAATCACGCTAACTCGGCCATTTTTCACAGAAAAAGAGCAAATTTTATGGAAATAAACGTACACCATTCATGCTTAAAATAAATCCCTCAGACATCACACACAATACCAAAAATAAACCTGTCACTAGACACAATATGACTCGGTTACATAGAAGCATTTTTCACGTTCCTGTGGATAAAATGTATCACTTACAGCTTTCAGAATGCACAAACGAACAACTCCAACAGCTATTTAGTGACACATTTCCATCGCAAGAATGTGTTCTTTGCTTTTATACAGAGTAATAAAAGTATATTATTTCAGGAATGCGTAGAGTAAAAGGAACCCAAAAAAGTGCAGTTACGGTAAAATGTGATTTGAGCATGTCACAAATTACAAGACAATCTAACAGAATGTGTTTGTATTTAACCCTTCAGCGACGGGAGGAATTTAAATCCAACGGCATCGTATGGCCGGCTGGTATTTAAACAGAATATCAGATTTTATAAGTACCATCTTTAAAAAAATATAAATTTTCATCTATATATGTTAGATGAATGAAATCTTGAAACCAATGGCTGTATAGTGTTCTGCATTTAGTATTAAATGTACAATATAATATCTTAATATTCTTTTACGTGAATAGCCTGTGAAGATGAAAGACCATGCCAATTGAAATGTGTTACAGATTCCTGAATGCAATTTTTTCGGAAATAGTCATTGATATATTCGACGTTTTGTGATATCACACGCTGAAGTTCTCTGTATAGTCTTAGCTTGCTTCTATGGTCTACTCAATGGTCTGCTGCATTTGCTTTCTTGGCTTCTTGTAAACACCGACTCTTTGGAGCCTATGCCTGGTTATTTACTCTCTCTCTCTCAGAGAGAGAGAGAATGATATCGCATTTGGACGCCTAACAAAGAGAAGTATTGTATTCCTATCGTCCATTCCGCGACCACTTAGCTCACAAAATTTTCACTGAAATTACATCCTCGAGGTCTCAGAGAGACGACACCAATATACAATGATTTGTTGCCTCTCGAGTTTGTTTAGTCTTGAGAATATGAAGTGTTCCTGATGAGATATCAGAAGATATATCATGAAGAAAACAGGGAGGGTCTCTTCCATCACTGAGAAAGAGACGCTCTAGACCGATCCGTTTTCATTTCGTCTCTTGCCTCTTTACGATACTAGCCTACTCCAGTGCAGCTGTGTTCCAAGAATATACACACGTTTATTTAGTTATTTGCATAATCTGTCCATTTAGTTTTTAGAAAGTACAGTTATATTTTAATATACTATAAAGTATACAAAAAATTGGATGTTAAAATCGTAACTTTCGAAATAAATTTTTATAATGTTAATAAGAGCCAGATGAACAAAAGAAATTGTTTAAATTCCTAAAAATATAAGAAATTATCCGTGTGATTATAAAAGAAAATATTACGAACTGATAAAGTAAAGAATAAAAAAGAGATGTGAGAAAGAGTTTTTTGCCGTTTTCCATTCATGTACACTAAAAAAAATTACATAAGTCAATTTAAGAGTTCTCAAAACGTATTCTATTTATAAAATTCAAATAATAAATCATTCCTCAGTGTTAAACAAAAATATCACTCTATAAGAAATGTTTATAATCGAAATATGGCAAATTAAAAGAGTCGTGGCAAGGGTCCGTACGTGGTACTGATCCCGGCGCCAAGGAAAGAAACCTAGGTTCGTACCACGTACCGATCCCGGCGCTGAAGGGTTAATGAAAAATATATGCAGTTCCATTGTTGATTTTTCATACATCACCTTTTCTATGAGAATGAACTCTGTCTGACATGTCTATTTAGAAAGAATATTTATGTGATTTAGGTTTACTACTGACAGCTGGCAAAGAATTTAAAAAATACCTGATAAACATCTTACTTATTATATTATTCACCCATTTTTGAAAAATATCTTGGTTAAAAATCGAGGAAATAAAATGCATAGCATATTGCATCTACCAAAACAACGCCTCATGCCAGGCACACAATATTGTGTAGGCATTTCACGTGTAGCCTACCATCAACAGATTAATGGGCAAATCTCATTTAATGTCTGCACCCTCTTTTTTGATGGAAACTTTTGGAGAAAAAAGTGTGGATATTACATGAGTAAATACGGTAAATGAAAGAATGAGAAAACTGCATATAACTTGAAAATTTTTCATTTTTTTTTTATCGAACTATCAGGAATTACTTGGCAGCACAACTTTTATATTTTGAGCTCCTCACCCTCTACATTGCTGTCATGGGTTTAATTCTATGAGAATTTATTATCTCCATTTCATTAACATGGGGATGAGTGTACCGCATCAATTATTTGCATATTAAAATCACTTGGAATCATTGTAGGAGTTCGAGACTTGAAACAACAAATGCCAAAAATAAAGAAATTTCAGTTTCCTGCTGTTGATTTTTTTAATATGCATCAAATCATCCTAAAAATTAGTTTTTAATGGCAAAATTTTTTACGTGAAATCTTTCATTGTCTAGGTAATTTTCATCACTGCCAGTTTTGTGCAATTGCATATGATTGACTGGGATTATAAAATTGTGTTAATGAGCATTCTTACCTCAGATATAGAAATATAAATTGCTGCATTTTTTTAAAATTTTCTGCAAAAGCTAAGCTTTGACTAAAAACAGAAAAATAAAATTTATAAATTTATTGTAATGAAACAATACTTTCTATGCACTATAAAGTCATTTTTGATGAGCAATTATACTAGTTTTTAATAATGAGATATTTTCATGACCATGATAACTCGCATTGTTGTCACAATCTTGAGTCCAACATCTTTATACTGGAAATAATCATTGCAGTTTGGCTATTAACTGCTGTACAAAATTTCATCTTTGCTTTGTTTATATAGCCTCAAATAAGTTATTGACATTATTTTCAAGCAAAATTTTCTGCTGTATTAGGTTGTTCAAAGAAAAGGGTCTGACAAATTAAGTTTATTAAAAGATTAAAATCAACATTTAAAATCATCAAAGTATAGTAATAATCAGGGCTCCAAAAATGGGAAGTAGGTTTTAGCTGAATTTTTGAGCCCTGGTAATAATTATATAATTAATAGCTATTTGATAAGATTCATAAATTTAATGACATATTAAATTTGCAACTCATATATTAATGATCTGATATTAATAACATCTGGAAAACTAAAACTAAATGCATTGGAGAGCTTGAATATCTTCAAAAATGAAACCATGTCAATTAACAGTGATCTGGTATCTAGCCCACGCTCTTTACTATATATCTTTACAAAACGTGATGTCGATTTCTTATAAAAAACCTTCGGGGTTTAAGCCATGCTACCCGACCCTACCCACTCTCCCTGGCAATAAACCTTCCTTTCCCTTTAGTTCAAATACCTTCCCTTATGCCCCAGAACCCCCCCTTCCCCATACCCTCTCAATGGACACCGAACCACAAAATCTCCCCTCCTGCCCTCTCCTTCCTCACATATATAAAAACAATGAAAATATTAACACAAGTAGGGGTGCTGGTGGTGTAGTGGTTAGGACGCTACTCGCCTGCTGCTCAATGGGGCAACGAGCACGAATCCTGCAAAAGTAGGATTTTTTCCGAGGTCGCCCAGCCCCATGTTTGCGTGGTTCGAGGAGACTGCACAAAGTCAGCGTTCCGACCTTTGCAAGGGGCGTTAAGCAGTTGGCCCCCTTCGTAAAGAGTAGGCTAACACCAGCACTGGGTTTCTCTCCTACTTTCTGTGTGTGTGTCCAGTTGATGACAGTGCAAAATGACCATAGCGGTTGATGCACTTAAAAATCAATTACTACTACTACTATTAACACATGTTTTCTTTTATAATCTATTTTCGGTGAATTACCACTGAAGATGGCTGCTTTGTATCCAAAATGTGCATCTGGTTTTTTCAAGTTTTGTTGTGGCTATTGGAGATATCTGAGACAAGCCATTTTTGTGTGTTTGTTCTTGAATATTGCCCCCAACGAAAGAAAACCATGTTACTCGACTGAAATGAATTTTAGATTACAAAGGAAACATATTAGTTTAGATTAGTCAAGGTATTACTTTAATGTAAAAGCAATATTGCATGAACTTATCCTTATTTTTGAAGATATTTAAACGAGTTCTTCATAATTTTTTCAAAATCATATCAATCATGTTCCACAATATCTATTTTGTCATATTATGGAGTTCCGTGGCTTTTGTGCGTGTGTGATGATGATATATTCTTTGCAGAGAATTGTGATTACTCAAAATTTTTTAAGTGTATTTTCTGATGTCGAGTAGTTTTCCAAACTCATTTCTTAAGCATTTGACTGGGTATGTGCTATATCCTTTATGTTATGGTCTTCAATTCCCACTGAAGGCTCCACAGGCAGATTTAAATTGGTTATTTTAATAGTACACGTTTGTATTCTAATAAATCCACAAAACTGATAATCTATTGCCTGAAAATATTTCAAATAAAAATCATTTAACCAGATGTTCTCTTTTCAAGAGGACAGTCCTCTTTACAAAAAATGTCCTCTTTTGAGATTTTGAAAATCTGCTCATCTTACTGAAGGTTAAATGCAAATGTTCAAATGCCAGAAAATTAATGAAAGGCATATGTGTATGCTGCCATTATGAGTGAGAGAATTGAGATGCAGTGCATAGAATAATAAGCATTCAGGATACAGAGGTTCCGTTTGTTCTCCACTTGTAGACAAAACTACAATGAGCTCCTATGGTCATCAACTTTTAATTGATTATAATACTATCTAGAGCAATATTTTCATGTTCCATGCACATAACATCTTTCTACTAACAGTGGCGCTATTTTCAAACATGGAGTCGTAGATCAGTGGTTCTCAACCTTTTGCCTCTTGAGTCCCACCTATCACCTCCTCAAGATATCCAAGTCCCACACATAAAGAAAACCTAACTTTTTCTTATAGATGTATTTCTACATTTATAAGCATATAAGTGGTATATTACTGATTGGTAGACATTTTTAAGGATTTAAAAAATGTAGTCTTAATTTAAAATGATTTTATTTCACAAATATGAAAGCATAAATTATGGATATACAAACAAAATTATGACTTTGACAGAAATATGACAAATGTTTTATTAATGAGAAACCTGAGATTGTACTTCATTGACAAGCACGTCAATTCTTGGCTTAATACAGGAAATGGCAAGTCGAAGTGTTGGTTCAAGTTGAAGACGATTTCTTTCTTTGTTTTTACAGTTGCCATGGCAGAGAAACCCGTTTCACAAAGATATGTGGAAGGAAATGGAATAAGTTTCTTAACTGCTTTTTCACTTAGTTGTTCGTATTCTTTTTTAACGTTAAGCCAGAAGGTTTCCAAAGGCAAACTCTTAAATAATGCTTTCAATGTAGGATCACTTGCTAATTCAATCAGGCTATCCTGCTCTGAGACTGAAAGATATAGCTTATTAGTTTCAGACTCATAATGAATGAATGGATCTAGTACCCACAAAAAACAAATTCTTGCATCGTCTTCAGAAGAAAAATATTTATTGAATTCGATTTCCAGTTTATCTAAATGTTCGGAAACAAACTTGGAAATATTATTAATGCCACATCCTTTGTTGTCTACAACTTCAGAAAAGCAATGAAACATATAAAATATTCCTACATCTACCCTATTCTTCCAAACAATTAATTTCTTTATGAATGCTTCTATCGTAGTTGCGAGGTGGAAGGTGGAAGACTTTGGGCCTTGTAATCGCAAATTTAGTTCATTTAGAAGTGAAAGTATGTCTGCCAAATATGCCAATTTCCAACCCCCAATTAGTGTAATCAAACAACTGCTAGTTTTGATTTCTTTAGAAACAAGAAACTCCTAATTTCCTCTCTGAGTTCAAAGACACGAGATAACACCTTTCTACATGATAACCATCTAACTTCCATATGTAACAAAAGAGTCACATGTTCTGCACCCATCTCATCACAAAAAACTTTAAATAATCGGCTGTTTAGTGCATTGGCTTTGATAAAATTCACCACTATAATACAATCAGACAACACATCAGAGAGTTCCAGAACCATTACTTTACCAGATAGTTGTTCACGATGGATCATACAATGTGTGGCTTGAAAATCATTAGGTGCAACTTCGCGAATTTTTGCTGTGACTCCGGAGTGCGAACCTGTCATTGCAGCATCGCCATCTGAACAAATACCAACTAAACACTTCCAATCTAGGCCCTTATTTAAAAAGTAATCATTAATAACGCGGAATATTTCTCAACTCGTTTTTGTCTGCAAACTACAAACCATTAAAATATCCTCAAGTAATTCGTCTTCATAGATATATCTAATCCCTTTAAAATGGCACTGCTCGAATTATCCAAAGATTCATCTAACTGAAGAAAAAAAGCTGTGATTTTTTCAAACGGGTAATGAGTTGAACCTCGATATCACAAGAAATGCTTTCAATGCGACGCTTAACTGTATCGTTTGAAAGTGGGATAGTAGTAATCTTATTTACTGCTCCATCGGCAAGAACCTCTCTGCAAGCATCTATCATTGCTGGTTTTATTAATGTTTCACCTATTGTGTATGGCTTTTTACATTTCGCAATTCGCAAAGAGACTAAAAAGGATGCGCGAAGGGCGACAGAGCCAACATTTGAAAAAGCAAGCATATCTTTTTGTTGAGCTTTCATGGCTGAATTAAGTCATTGGAAATAATCAATAGGCTTATCATTTAAGTGCGGATGTTTTCCCTCCAAATGTCTCTTCATATTTTGAGGCTTCATTCCTTCATTCGTTAATGTTTCTCCACATACGACACATAATGGAACAGGTGCATTATCAGTTCCTCTCTTCGAAAATCCATACTGTATGTAGCTTTCGTTGTACTTTCTTCTTACGATCTTTTTCTGTCTCTTCTCCGCTGGAATTCATTCTTCAGAGTTCGTTGTTTCCAATGAGATGAATCCAAATCTTTTAAGTCCTTTGTTACACATTTTGATTCTGAGGGTAAAAAATGGAAATATAAAGCAATAAGTGAAAATGAAATTGGATTTAAAGAATGAATTGAAATTATTACTACCATTACACTAAAAATTAAGTCGTATATCATCCAAAGAAAATATTCTTAGCTACTATAAATCATTAAATAATTATATAAAAATAATAAATAAAATATGGAAATACAAACAGGATAAAAAATTATCTCATTACTCATGGTCTAAGAAAAGTCAGTGATTGTTTAGCGATAGTAAGGATAAGAAATGGCTCTAGATATTCTGTCGTAACAGCATTGCACTAAATGTGTATTGATATTTTAATAGAATATAATTACAATGCAGTCTCAATTAAATGAGATTATTTGAAAATTAGAGAGGTTTCGTTTAACTCGAGGCGCATGAGAAAAAATTTAGTAAAGAATTGATTTGAAAATCTGTAAATGAAAAGTGTAATGTTCGATATAATCACATCAAAGTTGGCTCGTATGTATGGCATGTTTCCCGGCATATAAGTTTACCATACATGCCGGGAAAATAGGTGATGAAGTTCTTTAATGATATTTTACATGAAAATTGGAACGTATTTTCTGATTTGAGACGTTTCTTATCATCTGATTTTGATTGTCGGAAATCGGTGCAGTCCCTTCAGCTTCAATGACTTTTATCTGGGGGAATTGTCAAACATTACAAAAAGCAATATACGCAATAAGTCAGTTACAAAACTAAAGTAGAATGGCGTTTCTATCTGTGTGAATAAGTAGTACTGATTTCATTAAACTTATTACATTAATATAAAAATAACTCACCTTTCTGGAACAAAATGGTTTCCCAGGTTGATGTTTTGCTGGCTTAGTGGCAGAAATGGTGAAAAGTATAGCTTCTTTTCCTCCTTGAAATCACACAATACGAATGTACTTCTTCCACTCCAGGCAAAATGACAATGTTCACTAAGATCATTCACATTACTAAATGAGAATGCAGCAGAGGGCTAGGAGGAAAAGACCACAATACGCGAAAGATATTTCCCGTGATGCTTAAGCATTTTGATCTTTTCCCAAAAAAAGAAATAGGAAGGTAGTAAAAAAGATAAAGCACCAAGCAACGCATTTTTCATTGTTCCTTTGGGTAGGATGACGGTGATCGGGGTAATTAGGGAGGTTTAGGCTATCGAATTTCCTGCAGTACAGTGTACATGCCTGTTCGAGTTTGGAGGTTTCATGAGCCAGCGGGAGACATTCTCAGAAGGACCGAAAATGAAATCTCTGGAATAGGTTTCATGATCGGATTTACCTCATATATTGGTCCCTGTCATTTGTTTTCAAATTGCTTCTCTGAAACATTTTCTTCGATCCTTTTTAGAGATAACAATATACTCCCAGGTTACCCATAGCCGATTGGGCTACCAAAATATCTTCAAACCGCTCGAGTCCCACCTAGAAGGCTTTCGAGTCCCACCAGTGAGACGCGTCCCACCGGTTGAGAAACACTGCTGTAGATGTCAGACTCTACCTAAAGACAGCCCTATATATACATATAGGGGAGGCTGAGATGGCAATCACTCAGGGTCCTGCATAAATCTTAGATATATACAAAAGTTTCAACTTGAAAATGGGCAATCAAAATTATAAATGTATCTCACCTGCAATTTTTCCTTTCAAATCTTCTTTAGAGGAAGAGGTAGGCAGAGAGGTGACATCAAAGAATGGACTCACATTCAGACCGAACAGGATAAAATATACTGAAATACTAGAAGAACACAATTAAATAGCATAAAGACATACACACATGATAAGTAACTATACTTTAAAACCAAATTTCACTAAAAGTTATTTTGAATTTCTGCTCAACTATTTCTAATGAAAGATGTCCATTAGAAATACTGTATTAACCTGAAAGGAAGACAAGGTTTTGTTCAAAAAATGTTGGCAAAAACTTAGGGATCGTCTTAAAATTGAGGATACAGTTTTAAACCCTGCACAGAACAGCCCGATATCGATTCTATGTCCACAAAAACACAATAAATGCGTTTTCGTGGACATGCAGATACATACACAATATATTACAGTTAATTTATTAATACAATACATTTATTCATATTCTTAAAGTTCACAATGTGCAAACGAGTGGCTTTCCATCCCCTAGGTACTGGTGGAAGAATAATGTTGACAAACCTACGTCAGAACTTGTAATTGGAAATTAGATACATACTGCATTGAAAATGGCTAGACAGACACACCCCTACTTATGCAATTTCAAGTTATGCAATTTCAGGCATGCAATTTTCCAAAACAATAATAATAAAAAAATTATTAAAATAATAACATTTTTGAAACGCGTGCCATTATGGGAATGAAAGCGCAGTGAGACAGGGGAGGCAGAAGAATACATACTGCTGGGCAAGAGTGCACACGCAGTCACTCACACTCAGTGCTGTGCTGTAGCTATTACTGAGAGGACGCTTGTTTTATCGGCTACGTTATCGTGCTGTTTTAAGTGTTATTTTGGCCCATTATTTGCCCATAATCGTGACTGAAAAGCACCTTAGTGACAAACAAAGTGGAGGATCAGCTCGTAAGAGAAAGACAATAGATTTAGAACTCAAAATGAAAATTATAAAGAAGTTTGAAGATGGTCAAACCCAAACTTCACTTTCTCGAGAATTCAATTTAGCTACTTCAACTGCTCCCTTGATCACCGATATTGATTCAGATGATGTCGATCCCAATGATGTGATGCCTACTTCTTCTCCTTCCTCATCTTCAGATTAAGTTGATGATTGATAACAGTACAGTACATGCTCGTGTGAATCGAAGATTCGACTCCAAACCGTAAAAAAAGTCAAATCTTCAATTCATAGTCTTACTCACCGTATTCTACTCTTCTATTAAACATGCTTGTGTACCAAATTTATAACTGCCAATGCTCAATTAAAATTGTTTTTTTTTAAAGTTTGTAAGAATTCTTCCTGTGAAAGGAAGGTCTCGAGAAACAACTCGTTTTGGAATTTTGAAATTTCTGGTGATATCACGTGAAATAAGAGATCACCTTGTTTCTGCAACAGTATTTCTACCTCTGGCCACAATCTTTCCAACTTGCTCGCACTTATACAAGTTATTATGCGTTCTTTGCATGAAGTGAACGCATAAAGGGGAGGTCGATTCCGTCCGTCCGTATGTTACAACTCGGAAACCGCTGGACGTATTATGATGAAATTCGGTATTGGGGAGTTTTGCTAAAATTAATTGATCAATTCCAGTTTTGGTTAAAATCGGACAACAATGACGACCACTTTACACGAAGACCTACATGTAGTTTACAATGTTCCTTTGTTTCAAGACTGGAACCGCTTGACATATTGTGATAAAATTTGGTATTGGCGAGTTTTGTTAAAATTAATTGACCGATTCCAATTTTGGTTAAAATTGGACAATGATTATGACTACTTTGCATGAAGACCCACATGTATTTTACAATGTACCTCGCTTGTTTCTTGTTAAATTCTCATCTGAGGAAAAAATATTGAGAACATTGTGAAATCTCAAAGAACACATTTGGAAACGCTGTGTACTCCGACATGGAGTACAACTTTCCAATCTTGTTCTCTTATGGAACCTAAATGTCTAACTTTCTAATTAAAATCACAGCAAATCACGTTGGTTTGAAACTTGATGCATTCACAATCTCACCAACCTATAATTTCTAATATTTAAAGACTTCCAACTGGACAAAACCTATTTTAGCCCTACTTTTAAATAGAATCATTAAAATGAATTTTCAAGTAAAAACAATAACAGTACTACTCAAAACTAATTAAATATTACAGCTTCTTAGAATTTAAATCTCATATTCATTAGTCAGATGTTAAATTTTAATCTAATTGCTTCTACATCAAATAAATATTAACCCTCTTAGTGCCACGCAAATTTCAGTGGGTATAACCATAAGTGCCACGGGCAATTTGTGAATTTTGCATTACCTTAGCAATATTATCACAGTGAAATTATTTATTAAGATAACAAGCTAATTTTTTCAGGAATTGTAAAAAATAGTACATTCTTCATAATTACATAATTTTTATTTAAATGAATTATTAAATAATTTAATAACAATAAAAAGTTGTTACATATCATATACACCATTAGAACTTAAAAATTATAATACCTATATTACTCTAGAAAATCATAAGAAGAAATCACATGGAAATACAAAATAATATAAACTACAGATTTTTCAATCGCCCTCTGCAGCCATAAATTTTGAATAAAAAAATTAATAGTGATGTTTATTTGGGAAATATTGGAGTAACTGCATGTGACTTTTGGTTCTGACTAGTGTTTCGTCTATACTAAGGTATTCGTGGAGTGTGTAGTGACTATGATGAGTTATTACCAGTTCAGTTTCGGTCTATGCCAGAGTCGATATATCGGCCGTGGCACTCTTTGCCCGAGAAGCAAAAGCCGATATATCGGCCCGTGGCACTAAGAGGGTGAAACATGCAGTAAGATAGAAAACCATGACAAACCACGCTTTGGAGGACATGGAAAACAACAAAATACAGCACTCGGAATAAAATGAATCACTGACTCTCAAAAGTTGCCGCTACTCTGCAACCTTAACTTTTCATAACTCTACAGTCAATGGCTGCAGGCTATCAATTAAACAACAAATGGCACGCTATACCAACACGAGAAGCAACACAAGAATCATTACTGTGACAGATGTACTTAACAGAGAGATCCATCATAATAATGCCAATTCTTGAATCGTCTCATGATATATTAGGTTGAAAGTAGACTTCCTGTCAAGGTGTTAATAACCAGGAGTGGCTTTCTCATGTTTTCTTTATACATTTGCAGGTAGATAAATTATGGCATGCACTGAATATCAGGCTCCTTCAATGACATTTCTTTAGTTTTTAAAGCAGTAATAAATGAATTAAAATGTTTTTATAACAATTTTCTGAGGTAAAGAGGTTGCTGAAATGGATCCTTGTCCAGTGCATAAATAATGATAGCAAAAAAAGTGTTTTCCATATATTTATTAGATTTGCAGATGACTTCTAATCAGTACTGGAGGAATTATTATAATTATCTCAAGAAAACACTTACGGATAGCAAAGGTAGAATATATACACAAGCGGATGATTCAGCATCACAAAATATGTACACCAAATAAGGGATGTAAGCACTACAGCCAACAGGAAAAGCCTGAAATGGTTTATAAAAATCTACTATATAGAAATTTTACATTTATTGCCAATACTCTCTTAGATATAATATCAGTCAATATTTAAATCAACAAGATCTAATTCACAGTGAAAGATTTTATTTAAATTTAAGATAAAAGCAACAAATTTCAGCAACAATTTCAATAAATGTCCTTCGTAAAAGTAATGAAAAAGATGTTTGAAAATAACTCCAATAAGTTGCTGATGTAATATTACAAATGAAACAATATAAAGGCAAATGAAAAATGCTGGATTAGGTTTGATAGAAGACACCCATGACACATATTGCTTTGTATCTCAACAATGAACAAGCTTCATTATTGCTTTAAAACTATTCCAATAAGTATGGCAGAAATTTTTATGCAATAAAATTTTTTTTCTAAGCTTTAGGTGGATGAAAGATATTGAAATTGTAAAGAACAGGCATTTTTCCACAAACAAGGGATTTGATAATTAATACTGATTTAATAATTCCTCTCCATAAATAATTAGCAAAATTATTTCTCACTTAAGAAGATGTTGAACAGCTGGCCATAAAGCAGTAGGGCAAAAGTTGACCAAAACTCTGGATAAAATGCAATAAACTAGACGCCTTCCAAGGATGGTCATAATGAAACCCACAAGATGAGGATCAATGAGATAGAAATTCTGAAATATTACAAAATGAGTATTAATACTAATAACTCCATAAAATAATAAGCTGAATAAAGCAAACATTCAGTGGAAGGACATTAATTAACTTAAATAAATAAAATTAATATTAAAAATAATAACTAATATTAAGACTTCATTACTAATTGCATGTTGAAAATCCTAATCCAAATTAGACACAGTACAGCAATATACTATATAAGTATAAATAATTATTAATTAAAGAGAAAAGCAATAAACATTGCTAACTTACCATGGCATAACGATTGTATGACTGGGGAAGCCACCATACCGACCGGTACAGATGGAGAAACTGAAGGAAAGAAGCTATGCCAGTGTAGGCAAACATAAGAATTTCGAAAATCATGTCGCTATCTTGAGGAATGTTCGGAATAGGGATGTGCTTTGGAGAAATAGCTCTACATCCAGAAGGTGCACCATCGGTCCCTTGACAGGAAGACCTTAAAAAATATATTCACAATATTTTCACTTGAAATCAAATCAAATTTAAATAAATTTCCACAAATTAAGCACTGTTAAAAGCTATAATTGGGCGGGAAGCCTTCATGTTAAACATGCAATTTTTCATTCTCTTTTGTATTTCACCCTCGTATATTTATTTAAAACGGTCATGATTAACATAACCTTAATGAAAATCATGAATATTTTCAGAAAACGACGTTAAATTTTGAAAAGTAGCGTAGAGAATATAAATTCTTAATAAAAGCGTTATAAACCAGGGTTTGTGTAAACAAAATTTTGCGGCAATGGTCATACTTTGACTTATGACTTTCATCACATGACGGAAAATTTGGAGGACGGCCAGGATTACTTCTTCCCAGATTTCGACGTCCACCAGGCATTGCTGCTGGCTCCTCGGTTGATGTCCCTGATCCTTTCTGAAAATATAAACCATACACGACCACGCGAAAGTGAATTATCATACCGGAACAGATATCGGTCACCTCTATGTTAGTTCATATAAAGTCAAGTCGATAAGTATCAAAATAAATGGGATAAATAAGGGTCATCTGAAAAAGCTGTTCACAGCGTTCGGTACACACCGTAATCTGAGGGGGTTTAGCTCAGTAGCTCTAATAGAAACGCAGATGACATTAAGAAATCATAACAGCTGAGCGCCAGTACTGCCACCTGCTGTAAATCGCGAAGTTATCAAATTGCGTGACGATGAGCGTTCCAAGAAAAGTTGACACGTCGGTGACTTCGTAACAAAACCCAAAACATCTTCATGAAGATAGTTTGACGATTTCTTATAAAAATTATTTTTAACTCACAACATCTTCATTATTAGCATAGTTCTTATCCAGTATATGTTCGGAAATAAAATGTATACCTTCGCAGGGTGGGAGGGCAGCGATGCCACATGGAACCGGCGACGAAGACCTGGAGGAATTGATGCACTTGGGGGAATGGGCACAGGAGGGGGTCTTTTTAGTAAGTTTATAGGGTCACGTGTCAACCTTCTACGACGACTGACAGCATTAGATGTACCCCCAGAGGCCACACCATTTTGACCCCAACGTCGTCCGCGGATTGCAGCTAAACCGAAAGCGACAACAATGAGGAGTAGCACAGAAAGTGACGTAGCTACAGGAGTAGATGCTGTTTTTGTTAGTTCATCTTCCCAGAGGTCTTTTTCCGACATCCTCCCATACACATGTACTCACGCAGAAAAGAGCGGGACAGCTGTTCGCAATCCGCGTCACGGAGACTTTCACTTACAACTTCACTTCTACTTCTTAAACTAGATTGAATCCGCCAGACCTTAAACGAAGACTCGACATGGATAAGACACTATCGCGTCACTGTTTCCATGGCCCGCGAGGTTTTATATGCATGAGTTCATACACCCCTATTCTAGACAGTTTGTTTTTATTTGTCTGATTTTAAGCATCATTGACGTCATTCGACTTGAACGAGTCCTCGAAAGGTTTTTAATCGATCTAACTATATCGAAGGAGTTTACTTAGAATTAATCTGTTGCGGTTGACAGTGGCTGAAGAATTATTGTAACCAGATTTCCTGAATCGTAATTGCGAATTTTCTGGAATGCAACAGGTGGTCCGTTGCTACATTTGCCAGTTTTACGTCAGATCTCGTATGGAATAAATTATATTACTGTTGGTCTTACTAATTTTCTCAGATGGGCTATTATTTTGTTCCGACTGGTTTTTGGTTTTGCTGAGAATTTTTAATTGCTTAACCCAGGAAAGGTACACTGGGGCACTGAATACCCCACGGATTTATATTTTGCGCGTGAGATGGCTATGCATATTAACTTGTCTCTTTTAGAGTTCCTTTAGGACACTTAAAAATGTTGACAAATTTTTTGTTATTACTTTTATGTGCTTTCTGCAGCGTATTTGGGGCACTATACCCCAGTGTACCGGAATCGTATGTTTTTTCGAACCTGTGTCAGTGAACTTGATTATTCACCGTAATTTTCAAATCCGACGAAAGTTATAACTCCACCGATCAGATTAGTACAAAATGCAACATTGAGACGTTATTATGCATTGCATCGATCTTAAAACTTTTGCCACGGATGCCGATATAGCTGTTTACCTCTCGGAGTGGATAGTGTATTTTTTTAATTTTTAAGATATATTCCTTATTAATGTTGTCTTTTTGATAGAAAACGTGTTTATAAACAAATTTCACCAAAAAAATTGAATGTCAAAATTTGATGTGGGTCCCCGGAAAGGATGACTGAATAGGCAAAGCCGCACAGCATTTGGCGTTTAAATTTGTCTCACAGTGAATAAAATCGAAGGAATTATTGAAAGCAAACAAAACTACAGTTGTAGGAACTTTGAGAAGAAACAAAAGAGAGATTCCTGCAGATATGATCTCACTAAAGAGATGCCGAACTGAAATATTTTTGTTTTCGACAGACTTGACATGTTTGATCAACTCGGTCATGCTTACAGTACCTCAAGAAAAACTAGCTGTTTCATGGGTTGTTAAATGCTGCAGCTATCAATGCATTTGTTATTTTTCCACACAATAATGGCATGAAAGGCCAATCTAAGCTGACTAGGCATTCTTTCTTGATGAACTTGGGAGAAGCTATGATCAGGCTCCAGCTCCAAGAACGCCTCCAAATTACAACTTTGAGAACTTCCCTCCGTAAGTCCATAGCTTCGACTGCCAGGGGCTTGAACAAATACTGTAATCAATTTGGTGTCAAAGAGTGGAAGATGCCAGCTTTGCGACCACAGCAAGGACTGCAAAACTACAGCACGCTGCAAGAGCTGTCAGGAGTTTACGTGCCAGAATCATTCGGATATAATTTGCAACAAATGTTTTAAATAATTTCAAACTTTCTTTTTACTTTTTTGTTTATAAATTAAAAAATAAACATTTGTTTGCTAACAGTTAATGGCTAAATATATATTTTCTTCATGGGGTACTTAGTGCCCCAGTGTACCTGAATAAGGTGCCAAAACCTAGTGTACCTTCCCAGGGTTGTCAGACTTTTAGGACTGGATACCGCTGTAGTTTGTCTATTAAAATAACTAAATTATTCCCTTGTGTTTTTTATGTCTTTGCAACCTAGAGTGTGAAGTATCCGGAAACTGATAATAAACCCCCACAATAGAAATATGAATTGATATCTGAGAGTATATTTTTTTCAGTTGATGTCCCACAATTACAAAAAGGAAACACACCGTCCCGGTCTGATTTGTGATGATTATTTTTATCATCTGGATCTTTGTTGAAGTTGTGACAATTCCATCTAGTTCTGTAAATTTCATCTCTATTACTCTTTGTATGTAACTAATAATTTGCCATATAAAATTTTAACAAGTTATTCCTTATCAGGGCTTTGGAAACCGAACATAAAATTACTTGGCCGAGGTTACTGCTGAAAATGTATTATACAATGTGCATGGTACTTTTCAGAATAATAATAATCCAGATTTTTGTTTTATTCTCGCAGTTAACCAGATGCATTTCAGGATTTTATGTTGTTACATTTAGTCGTATCGAAGAGATAAAATAACAAAGATCCTTGACCCAAAGTTGCATAGAATTCCACATAGCCACTTTTTTTGCACAATCCAGTACAAATATGTGTATTCTTTTGCATCAATCCTTAGCAGTATATAGGTAAGTTATAAATAGAATGTATATATTAAAGTAGGCAAACTGACTGTTTCTGATTCTTGATGCTGATTTACTCTGATGTCCCATACGAGTCAGGAAAGGTGTTGAATCAAAAATAAAATAACTTTGTCTAAGTAATCCTGAGATCAAAACAAGTTTTAAGAACCATGGCACAGTCATATGTGAAATAGGACATGATCACTAGTGGATCTACAATAAGGCCCAAGTTAGTTACCTAGGCAAGATACTGGGACAGCAATAAAAACAATTTCAGGACAGGAAAATTAGTGAATTTTATTTTCTATTATAATAATAATTATTTAAATCCGGTAATATTTTGCATTTAATTTCACTATGAAGATTTCTCCTATTAACCTAATTGACCCCCAGAGGAGACTTTGGTATATGGGTTATGCCAGGGTTCAACAAATCCCGAGTGCCAGGTTGCCATGGCGCCTAGGATTTTCATTCTAGCGCCTAGGTATTTGATATGCATGCTGTAGTTAGGTTTTGGTTATACTGTAGTTATATTGTATTGTTGGACTCAGCAGTAGGAGCAGCAAAATATAATATATCTGCTGGAAGCATTCAAGTTCCTGAAAATAAGTACAAATTTTTATTCTTGTTCATAAACTACATGTTTTCAGAATATCTTTAACTTTTTCAGATGTACAGGGCTCATTTTATTATGTTCTGCTACATAATGTGACATAAATAAATGCTCATGGCTTAATTATTGTAGCAGATTTGTGTCTAAATTATTCAACATTTTTCTGACGATGATAAAAAAATATGTAACGTCTGTGCTGGCTCCTAGATTTTGGAGCCGGCATCTAGATTTTTATAAAATTTGTCAAGCCCTGGGTGATGCTTATTTTTTGTGGATATATGCAACATATTCTATCACTATAGCCTCGTTTATGAAAATGTATGCTCAAAATTACAGCTTGCCATATTTTATACCTTCGGAGATATTAACAAAATTTTAAATGTCCCTATCCAACCCTGTAATATTTTTCAAACAAATCTAAAGACAAACAAATGGTAGCAATACAGGAATCTACACTCCAACTATCAGCTCTATTGCTCCCAGTTTCATCAATTTCAATTTCAGCAAGAGCACAGATGGATGGACAGACAAACGCCAAAGTGAAACTATGAGCACATTAAAAAAACATGCTGATAAGTTTAGTTCACTGAGATCTACCGTTATTTTAGATGTACAATATATCATCTCATTTAATATTCAATGACTGATTAAGCTGAAATGGAACAAATGGTACATTAAAAAAATGAAAGAATTCATTCTGTATTTCCATCACTTTATAGCCTCACATAATATCACATTTTTAGCAACTTATTGCATGGTGCTCACAGTGTTTTAAAGCAAAAGCAGTGCTTATTATAGTATAAGAGAAAAAACTACAAAGTATGTTAAAAGCTGTTTTTTCTTATTCTGGAAATAATGGTGGTGGATGAATCAATTCAGAATGGCAAAATCGAAAAAAAAATTAAGTAGTTTATTCCAGGAAACCAAGTACAAACAATTATTTCAAGCATTGTTGGAAAAATATTCCAGCCCTGCCCAGACAGCTTCCAATGAATCCAGCATGCACTTGTCACTCACATAACACTTCCTGGAAAATACTATCATCACCTTTGGGTGATAGCTGGGATTTTTCAGCCAGTAAGAGTTTTTTAAAGTTGCACGCTATATCTTTGATGCCAGGGAGTCCATCCAGAAGTGCACGAACTACTTCAGACCTGTGCTTTTCCAAGTCATCCTCGCCTTCAGATAGTGATGAAGAGTTCATTGTGAGCAGCTTCAAAACCAGATCTGATTAAAATTAAGCATAAGAAAAATAATTCGTCAAATTTTTAAAAGGGTTTGACAAAGAGCTTTTATTATCATTGATATTTTAAAATGAATATCTTTAATGTTTCATTTATTTGCTAGCTTAAAAACCTGCCATATGACAGGAACCTTAAATTTTTGTATAAATAAAAAGAAAGGCTTGGTTTTGAAAAATTAATTTCAATTTTATTTGCATAGAAAAACATCAAAAATTTGTACTAACAAAAAATAACTCGTGCTAAATTCCAGATGAATATTCTAATATATTGCTTTATTTAATGGTTTTTAGCCAAAATTAAAGACTTATGCAGCTTTTGTAGAAATTGTCCTCAAAGACCTTCAAATATTCATCAATTTTAATCTCTATATCTGACTTCATTAACATAATTTATTTATTGGGCAAAATAAATAATTACCTTAATTTCTAATTGATAGTAGCTCAATAACTTTGGCCAAAACTAACAAAGGTGAAATACTCCTTTAGCCAAAACAACTAGAGGGCTACAAAACCCAATGCATTTCGCCCACAAGGTGGGCATCGTCAGGGGTAAAACCTGTTTCAACAGTAACTGAAAGCCAACTGCCAGGTTTAAAACGGAAAGTATTAAGAAGACGACAGAGAAACAAGTGAAACGCGGAAAGATTTTTCGGCGTGTGTCGTTTAAATCTGTCAATTTGTATAGGATCTTGTTGAAATCTGTGTCCGTGTTCATAAGTGTATCGCGGTTTTTGTAAATGTGAAGGTTTTCTAACGAGTTTAGTGAGTTATTGGCTGAAGTTATCAATGTTAAATCGTTTACGTGTATACTATGACCTGTTTCAAAGATGTGGTTGGCAACGCTTGATTTTTCAAAACGATTATATTTTTAGTGAGCCATGTGTTCCTTGAAGCGTGTTATTAGTTTCCTTCTTGTTTTCCTATGTACTTTTTGTCGCAGTGTGAGCATTGTATTTTATAAATACCGGACTTGTTCAAAGATTCTGTTCTGTCTTTTGTACTGCCCAGTAAATTTTTCAAATTAAAAGGATTTGTATATGTTATGGTATAATTCTTATGTTTAAAAATTTTGTTCAAGCCTCTGTTTAATGGTGGAAAATAAGGCAATTTTACAAATTTGTCCTCTTTTTTGGTGTCTAATTTAAGGGAAGTGGCATTGGACAAGGTTTTATTAAAGTTATGTTTCCTCACTAATTTATTAATTGAATTATTATCGTATCCAAGTTTAGTGGCAATTTGTTTTATGTGTTTAAGTTCCTTTGCATATCTGATTTTATTGAGGGGGATGTTACATAATGTGTTAAAAATTGAAACACACCTATTTTTTGGTTCATAGGGTGAAAGGAGTTGTTAGGAATAAAGTTATCAGTAAGTGTAGGTTTTCTAAAAATGTCAAACTCAATGTGTTGTCTATTATTTATGATAACCTTAACACCTTGCCATTTTTGGACTTGCTTTGGACACATTTCAACAAGACCCTATACAAATTGACAGATTTAAATGACACACACGCCGAAAAATCTTTCCGCGTTTCACTTGTTTCTCGGTCGTCTTCTTAATACGTTCCGTTTTAAACCTGGCAGTTGGCTTTCAGTCACTGTTGAAACAGGTTTTACCCCTGACGATGCCCACCTTGTGGGCGAAATGCATTGGGTTTTGTAGCCCTCTAGTTGTTTTGGCTAAAGGAGTATTTCACCTTTGTTACCTTAATTTCTATTAATTTTTCTGTTTATTGGCAACGATACTGGTTTCTTTCACTTATATTTCTTGATTGGCAATTTCAAGGCAACATATTGACCTTCACAAGGCTAGACTCAGGAAAAGTAATCAAGTAATCAAACGTAGGGAAGGCTGGTGTGACAGATGTTGAAGTGAATTCAAAGAAAGAAGGGAAAAGGATCATAAAGAAACCTAATATTCAGGTGTTTTATAGCAAATACACAGGAGGTGTGGATCGGTTCGATCAGTTGTGTTCCACTTACACTTTCGACAGAAGCTCACAAAAGTGGTATCAGGCTATTTTGCAATTCGTATAATACAATATACAAAATCCTGGAAAGACATTATCCCTGAGAAAACATTATTATGTAATAGGATGTTGGAAGGGTATGAGAGACAAATCCAGGTGAGATGGGCTCACCGTATTTCCTCACTGCTTCTGTTTCGACTGACGGAATGACACTTCCCGAAACAGTTCAAAAATAAAAAACACCAAACTGCACTGTTTGTAGTGTTATGCCCTCTAAATGTTGTAAAAAGGGAAAGGGCAAGTGTAAAAGAAAGAATACTGAGAGGTAATACAATTCTAAAAAGGTATAACAATAGAAAATCCATCAAATCTTTTTTGAAAAATTGTTCTAAGAGACTTGACTAGAAATATCCAAAAAGACAATAAGGTTAAGTGAATTAAAACATTTTAATAATAACAACGTCGATTTAATTACGAAATAGTAAGTTTGCAAATTGGATGGTAGGGAGACTGACAGCGCTGGGAGGTGGAGAGGAAGGGAACTTTTAAAAGGTGCACTATATGCCAAAATCAGCAACAATATCATTGCCCTAGATGGCAAAAAAACATGAAATTTTCGTATTCAAAACAAATTTGCGGACTGAATCAATATGTATTTGAAAATCGATAGTAGGAAAATGAATTTTAATTCTTTAAGGCAGTGTTTGGTTCAAATCCCATATTTGTAAGATGACTAAGTAATTTTAAAATGCAATTGAAAGTGATGCTGTATTGCTTCTTGTTAACATAACAGCCATATAAATAAAGAGATTTGACTAGAAATAAATTAATATACAATGAGGTCAAGTGAATTAAAACATTTAAAAAAGTAATTTCTTAGATTTTTAACAATGAGTAATGTAATCCACCATGGCAACTTCCATTGTCACTGCATTTGAGAGTCCATGCTTTAATATAGGGAATAGTTTATTGTATATACATATGTTTTGTCCATTTCCATTCATCAGTTGTTTTTATTTCATTCTGTATGTAAGAGTATTTACCTGAATCCAATATGAGGGTTTTTTCCAAATATCAGCTTGCAATAATCAGGGGTCATCTTAAACTCGAGTATGAAGTCATATACCATCATTACATCACGGTAAATTGATCACGCTTCAATTCATGACACATCAATTTGTCACATAACAAACTCATTACATGTCAATACAACACGCGACAAACTCATCGTGCGTCAATTCATCACTCGACAAATTTGTCGTGTGACAAAGTGGAAGGCGAGACTCCATGACTGGTGTACACAGGGGGATACACTTGTTGGTTTGGGAGTCACCCCTTGGCATAAATCATCCAATGTGTCTCATATAATTCGCAAAGAGAATTGCAATTCATTCTGGTATTATCGAAATATATAGAAATTTTTTTGTGGAGAAGTGTCTCCCCCTGCCATTCACCAGCTATAGTGACTCACTTTCCAATTTGTCTCATGATGAATATATCGAGAGATGAATTGATGCATGATGAGTAGTAAGTAGGAAGTAAAGTTACATATTTAATTAATGTTTTTTAAACAAATAAAACAAGATAAAATAATTTATTCTATTAAAAATTGTCATTGCAAACTTATGATCTGGAATTCAATTATTATAGTATTAATTAAAAAAAAAACATTTTTAAAAGGTTTTTCGCAAACAAAAATTTGTGACCATTTCAATTAATGAATGAACTAGTATACCTATGCTAAATACATGTGTTCAAAATATACACCAAATAGTCAATGAAAAATTAGGTCATAAAATCTTTTTGCTGTTTTGATAGTGTGCTAAAAGGGGGGGGGGGGGTCATCTTAGATTCAGGTAAATACAGTATATATCATGCTGAGGCTATGTGCTTGAAGGGAGAGAGCAAGGAAGAATGAAAGAGAGGGAGAATGGGAAGTCTTAATTTTAATTTAATATTTTGTTCGTACCTGACATTTTTGATGAGCAATTGCACTAGTTTTATTGTAATACTTACAGCCAGGAGTTACTCAAAGACATTAAAGTAAAAATGTCCAAGGTCAACTTAACAGCAAAAACAAAAGTTTCTGTTCAGGAACGCATCTTTAATTATTTAAATTTTGGATTAAATTATTGTTATTAAATTGCCAAAAAATAAAAAATACTGGAAACATAGAGATATATTTTGGTGATTTTTTTCCAAGTACCATACCACTAGTCTTCATGACAGTGATCAAAATATCGTAATAGTGCCTTTGGCATATCAAAACAGGCATATTTGTCTTGCACTGTCATATGTTTTTCGATAGATTGGTAACTGACATGCATAAATTACATTACATTGTACGCAAAAAACAGGGAACCAAAATAAACCATATCAGATCAGGTTTAAGTGAAAATTTCTAGCATGACTGCATAATTTAAATAATGACGTCTACTTTTCTCATTTGATCAATTTAATATATCCCAAACATTTGTTAATCATTTGTTCTACTATGTATTTTGTGACCAATCAACCCTATTAATGCATTATTTGTTTTTAATGTAGTATATGTGCTTCAACTTCACTGAGTTGATAAATATATGTTTAAAAAATTTCAAAGTAACTGGCACTCGACAAGTATGAATAAATTTGCAGAAAAATCTACATGCCAATAGAAGAAAACCAATTATTTTTGTAGGAAACACAAGCAGTTTAAATCTATAAACATAAATTTCTAAAGTTAACAAAATGGGGAGCGTATAAAATTAATTTAACATCTTGTTTATTGCCAGCCTTGGTAAAGAAGTGGTTAGCATTTGTCCCCAATACTATGGTCAAAGGCTCAAATCCTGCCAAGAGCACAGTTATACGAGATCATTTTTTAATCATTATTATGATCATTGTAAAAGGCAGGTAATGGCTGTTTATGAGCTACTTAAAATAAATAACCAATGCTCCTGAATATACCATGGTATCCTTGAAGACTGGCATTGACATCTGCTGGCAGGTGAGGACGCAGAAAAGAGAGTACGGTAGGAACAAATTTCCCAGATGCATGAAGTATGTGGCCAGTAGCTGACTGGAATAACACCAGTGATGCAAGGTGGAGAGCCAAAGCAGGATCCTCAGAAACTGCAGAAAGCCTCTCCAAGAGAGCATTTCGATGAGCCAGTAATTGAGCCCTAAAAACAAAAAATATATTTCCATGATGATCGCATGTAAAAATGTTTTATTCATATATTTAAACCATTATTATCCTCAAGGTGTCTACAGGGAGTACATAACATACTAAAAGTTATATAAAATAACATAATACATTAACAAAATAAGACATTTTGATTAAGGCAAAGAGGCTTTAAAACAAAATGTGGATTAAAAATCATCTATTGAGAGATTCTTAGCTGTTAGTGTGTTATAGGAAGAAAGTATATGAAATAAGCAGTGGCGTGCAGTGGAAGAAGAGGTTAGTGAAGCAGGCTTGGATTTCCCTTAAGGATATTTAATTATCATATAAATAAAATAGAATGTTAATTTGTATGTAAGCACTGTAACTCCAAAATATTTTTGTACAACTTTACTCAAAGGATGAATAATATCTAATTGATTGTTTTTTAAACGTCTTTTCTTTTAGAACTTAAAGTTCAACATTTACATTTAGTAAAAGCCTTTATAATCAGTTTAAATGAAACAGCTCATCGAAAATTAAATTCCATCCATCTTTCTTGGTTTGCGAATGCTTTAACTACCTCGTCAAAGAAAACAGGTTTGTTTCTTATTTCCTCTCCTATTGTAAGAGACGGGATTCGATAGAAACTACCATCAGGTGTGAGAGTCTTCTTTCATCTGTGGAGTTTCGAGAATAAGTTTTTATTCTCTTCAATGTCGAAAAGTACCTCTCCACTTTAGTTGTAGAAACAGGAATACTACATATCAACGACACAAGGAGTAAAACTTGTGGGAAACAAGTTGTTAGATTTAGACTAGACTAAATTCGGAAAATTAGGAGTTTTTTCTGCAAAAGCTTGAGAAGAAAATGGCTTTTCTAATATATCTTTGATTATACAAAAAGCCATTTTGTCCGAAGAACCTTCACTGATCACTTAAGAACTTTTTAATTAAAAATATGATGTGTACAGAAACACTGATGAAAATACACGTAAATTGCTTATTCACACAAAGCGAACACATTCACATTCGATAACGATAAATTTCCAGACACGACAAAGCTATCCACTCAAAGAATGTACCGATTGCCGCTGCTGAGTGACGGTAGCATCCCTCAATGTGTTAAAAGGCCATAACCCCTCCCTCTCCAACATTGCCGCTTTGGGTGCACTCACATCCGTACAGACTGTCTCAACTCAAGTAGGAATGAATTTGCTTCACTTGCCCCTAGTAGCAGGCCGTATGCATAGCTCTAAGAGAAAATGACCTTGACAGGTCCCATAGAATGACTAAGGGTATGATGCCTAATGAGATGCATTTCATCTTTATCAAGATGACAGAGTGAGCACAATTAAGAATAATTGCGAGAAATAAATTTAGATATTTAGATACTTTAAAGAAGGCACCATTGGTCCAGATGGAAGAGCTGTAGTAAGGTGATCAGATGTCCTCTTTTTGAAGATTTTGTCCTCTTTAAAATAATGTCCTTTGTTCACGCATTTTTTAATTCTGGCAATGATTAAGTATTTAAAGTAATTATCAGAAAATATAAAATTATTTTATAACTTTATTTCAGACAATTTCCATATTTCAGAACTGCTGTTCATTGCAATAAAAATAAAATATGTACCTTTTTTAAAAAATTACATGCATTATCATGTAAATCTACATATTACGTCCCAATAAATAAGTTAATATGAATAAATTTAAAAATACTTTTACTTTTATAAAAAATATAGAATAGCAAAGACCATGGTGAACTGGAAAATGTTGATAATTTGCCTCCTGACCAAGAGATTAATGTAATGGATCAAGGCATAAAGAATGAAAGGATATAATGCATAAAAATTAAGTTTTCCATAACATTGCTCTCTTTTTTATAGATCTGATGATAGAAAATCGAAATTGATATACTAATGAATAAAAATGATAAGAAATATTTTATCATTTGTAAAAATCTCAAGAATGGAAACTTCTTATTTATAAGGTATGTTTGCTTGTATTTCAACCAAGAGAAAATAGCAATCTGTTACAGAAAATTATCGTATTTTCCGGTAGATTATGCATGCATTATCTATGCAAAAAAGTTTGAAATCTAGAAAAAACCATGTGCGTTATACATAGGAAAACAAGTAAATACAGTAGAACCCCGTTATAACTCGCCTCAATATATTGCAGATTCATATATATCGCGGGTCAAGTAATGTCCCCCAAAAAATACTTCTAAAAAGCTGCAGAGTTTTCGATCAACAACATGTAGTCAGCCTCATGTAACATTTTTCCCCTTTTTTGGCTGCTGAAGTTTAGAGGTGGGGAAAATACGGTCTGCAAGACCAGTTTATGCCACCTGTGATACCACTATGAAAGTGAACCATGAAGTCTAATAGAGATAATTTCGTCTTTGTTGGTTAAAATTATTATAAAATATTTAAAATTAGCTGAAATTATCCGGCCTTACTCGGGTTTTTAAGTCAAAACAAAAAAATATTGAGGGAGATTTGAGAATAAAACCAAGTAATTATGTTTTGATGCTAAAATATTATTGCTTACCGATTTTCACAGATCAAATCTTTCGTATTTTCTCAGGTAGGCAACTTCCGATGTGAATCCTGCCAAAGTACCTGCATACGTTAATGTGGCCCGACTATAGCACCGCAACTGCTAATGCGTCAAAAGTTTATCATTCCTGCTCTAGTCGCAAACTTCGGAAACAAACTTTGTAGGTTGTGTGCGCTACTCCCTTGCATAATTGCGTCCACAGTCCGCTTACCACATTCCTGTGGTACACAGCCTTAGAGATTGGCTGTACATTTTTATATAATTTTGCAATTAAATGTCTTATATAAATAGAGAGAGACCATAAAAAATAGTTCCGCAACCTTTCAATACGAAGTCACGATATACCGCAGGTTGCCTATAATGCGGGTGTTCTTGTCTCCCGGTACCTGCATTATAATAGGGTTTTACTGTACTTAAAAAATCTGATGTGGCCACCACATGACTTTCTCCATACCTGTAATATTTCTAAAATTTCCAAATAGGTTTAAGGAACTGCGAGAAAAATTTAAAGACTTTACAAAGAACAGAAATAGACTCATACTGTAGCCTTCTGATATTGGATATAGCCAGGAATCTCCAACAATTAAGAAAATAAAAAGAAGCGTTACTAAGACATAACTAAGCGTCAAATGTAAACAATAGTTTCTGATAGGTGGTGACAGCTACAAAATTCGTTTTTAAAATATCTCTTAAACAATGCATTATGTGGGAAAATGTTTCAAACAAAGGTTGTAGAAAATTAAATTTCCTACAACATTCATTCCAATATATTTTATATTAATCTAATATTAAAGCAAATGTTAAAAAAAAACGGATGTGATAAGAGTAAACACCCACTTCCGGTTGACTGATCTTTACCAAAAACTAATCAGTTATTGTGACTTTCATAAAAATGTTAAATATAAAATTCTGCATTGACCTGATTAATAATTTAGAGCACCCACAAAAAACTCATATACACACACAGACATAATCAAGAAAATGATCAAAATGTGTTCAAGGGCTTGAAAACATGTCTTTCCGTTGAAATCTAAATCGATTTTTTTCATGAAAACAATACTTTTCTCTATACTATGTATGGAGAAAGTAAAAAATTATTCACTCCTTGTATTATGATTCTTTGACTCATACATCCGTTAGCTCAGCGGTTCTCAATTTTGAGCATCTTGGATCCCACCAACCATTTTGTTACAAAAACTCAGGACCCACCATGATAAAAACAAAACTTTCTATTTACAAGATATGGATATTTATGTCAAATTCATTTCGGTATCACATTAATCATTAGTGGAAAATTTTAATTAATTTCTATTTTAATTTTTCAAATTATCTCATTACTGATTGTATGTTCTCCCTCCTGCCCATCATTATTCATTTAACCCTCCTACTCTACTTCTCCGTGTATATAGAACTCTCGGCCAAGCTTTTGTCACCTGATGATGCTGTAACAGGCGAAACTAGTTGTGTATTAAAATTTTTAGTGGAAATTTACAAGTTTCTTTTTCATTTAAATGGAAACTTTCCACAAAGAGGAGCCTTCCTAAGTGGACTTTGTTACCTAATTTTCCTGATATTAATTTCTACTCATCACACTGCTTAGATATTTATTTACACTCCAGAGCACATAGAAGGGATGTTTACCCGTATGTAATGGTGGCTAAAATCAGAGGCGTATATTCAGGGGGTGCTAGATGTGCGGTGCACACCCACGGATTCGCAGTGTCACAGATATTATATTTTTGCATTTATTCCCGTTAAAGACTCCCCTAATCGTTTTCTGACTTCGCGTGATTCCTAAAATCAAATCCAATATACAATGTTTCATGAAGAGGAGAAGTTTCGGCACATAAACATTGTATCACATTCACATTAATAGCCCGGGTGTGCGGTAAGAAATACGGATAGCTTTGAGCCCTTTAAACATACGTGCAGATGGCGCAGCGGGTCAAATTCTTAGCCACCTTGTGGATTTAAACCGTCCAGAAGGCGTGGCAGGGTGTGCGGTGAGACAACAGCACCCAGAAGTAGTTAGCGGTTGTGATTGGCTATTGTGTGAAGCAATCCAATTCAACGTTGTTACTTGTCATGAGATGCTGTTTTTGTTTTCTGAGTTTCGTCTGTTTTGCGTGCGTGGGGTAAAGGGTGAACCGACGTGTTTATGACACCGATTTAGACAAGTTTTTAACATATATTTATAATTTTTTAGATATAATTTATAACTTTTTGCCCATATTTACAATGGTAAACAGTGTTGACGATGTACTGAATGCCCCGTTTTCTGCCAGAGCTTTTGCGGATTGTATGAACATAGTCGAAGAAGGTAAGCCTCGTCCTCCTCTTCCAAATTTACTGTGCAAGCACAAAGATGCAAAAACTGAGTACATGAGACATTTCTCTGTTTCACAATACGATTCAGTAGAATGGTTAACTGGATGTGAAGTGCGGTCAAGACTTTTTTGTTGGCCTTGTTTATTATTCTCCAAAGAGAAAGGTGTTTGGAATAAGCACGGGTATTCCGATCTTAATCATTAGGCTGCAGCAATGCAAAAACATGAGCGCTCCCAGCCACATGTTCAGTCATTTTTAAATCTTAAGATGTTTGGAAAACAAAGAATTGACACTCTCATTGAAAGACAATGAAAAATTGAAATTAGTCGTCATAATGAACAAGTAAAGAAAAATAGAGACGTTTAAAAAAGATTAATTGATGCTGTATGTAATTTGGCTAAGCAAAAGCTTCCTTTGAGAGGTCATGATGAGTCTGAAGGTTCAGCCAACCGAAGGAATTATATAGAATTTTTAAATGTGCTCCGTGAGTATGATCCTCTTTTAGACAGTCATTTAAAGGCATCGACTGTATTTCGAGGAACTTCTCCCACAGTACAAAATGATATCATTAACGCTATATCTGATGTGGTTAAAGATGCTATAAAGAAAGAAATTTCTTCCGCTACATTTGTGGCCATTCTTCTGGATGAAACTTCTGATGTAATGTTGAAATCGCAGCTATCAACTGTTTTCCGTTTTGTCCATAATGGGCAAACACACGAAAGGTTTATCGGATTTACAGACGTAAGTGATGATAGAATGTCTAGTGGTCTTTTTAAACAAGTTGTAAACAGAGTTGAGGAATTTAATATTAAGGACAAGTTGGTCGGCCAAACCTATGATGGTGCCTGTGCAATGAGTGGACATATTAATGGGTTGCAGAGTAAAGTTATCGAGGCCTATCCTTTAGCAATATTTACGCATTGCTACGCTCACGTTTTGAACTTAGTTCTGAACCAAAGCCTCTTGAATATCAAGGAATGTAGATTGTTTTTCCAAACTATCAGTGGATTGGCAGCATATTTTTCTAAATCATCGAAAAGAGTAAATGCTTTGCAAGATTTTGTTGCTAAAAAATTACCCTCCGTCGCACCAACCAGATGGAATTTTACTTCCCGTTTATCAAACACAGTAAAACGCCACAGAAGTCAACTTATTGCATTTTTTGAACCCATTGTGGAGAATTCTGGGGATTGGGACGTGGATGCTGTAATCAAAGCTCGTGGTTTTCTGTATTTCTTGCAAGATTATCAAACAATTTTTTTGCTAGAAATTTTTTCTGTTCTGTTTGGCTATATTGATGTTTTGAATAATGTATTGCAAACATCATCCTATGACATATTGTACTGTTGTAAAAAAGTGCATGATACTATGAAACAGCTTAGGAATGACAAGGATTTGATGATATTTGGGTTTCTGCAAAGGAAAAGCATACGGTTGAGTCGTCGAAGCCTAAAAGACGAAAAGGATCTATAGAAGAGGAGAAGAGCGCGTGCCTTCGATTATACCAGAGAATAGTCGACTGCATGTGCCTGGAGATGGAAGAAAGATACTCTTCACTTTCGAAACTTGAGTTTTTTCAACTCCTTTGTAGCGAAAGATATGATCAGTATGCGAAAACTTTTCCTGATAATATTCTAGAAAAATTAAAGGATTTCTACGGACCGGTTTTTGACTACGTTCGCCTAAAAAATGAACTAAAAGTGCTCTTTTCTTCTGATGAATTTGCGAGGAAACCAGTGCATCACCTATTAAAATTCATGCAAGAAAATCAGCTTCAGGTTGCATTCAAGGAAATTTATAAATTAGCGGAACTTATCATGACGATTCCGAGTTCTACTGCTACAGTCGAGCGTTCTTTTTCGGCTATGAAGAGAATACATACGTGTTATAGAGGAACACAAATGCAGGAAAGGTTATGCGGCCTAAGTTCACTCGCCATTGAAAAGACATTGCTGGTGGAACTGAAGAAAAGACATTCATTTTATGATGATGTGCTAACACAATTCCTAAGGCAAAACAAGAGATTGGAACTGGTGTATAAATAAGTAAAATGAGTTTTTTAAGCCTTTCTTTGATTCAATCGGGAAAATAATATTTTCCCAAGTGATTACTTTTTCAGATTTCTGTGTGTATTATATAGTTGTACATATTTAAAAATCGTAGCAAAATACAGATAATTCGTGCTTCACTCTAGTATTTGCCAATGATATCCTAATCTTCTCACAACGAAGCGTTAACCCTTTTCACATAAACGGCACGCGTGATGCATAGCTAAAGTCTATTTGACCTTTGTGCTGTCCATAATTATGGATTGTATAGTTCAAATTATATCAGTTACTAAATTAAAGTATTCTAAGATTAATTGCATTAGACCAATTAAGAAGAGCGCTGCTGCGCTATGCTCTCTTAAAACTTTCACACATCGATAAAAATGCAATCGAACGCTCAAATTAACACGTGAATGTTGTAGTGCGGATTGCATAACCCCCTCCTCAATAAAAGCACACCCAACCTAAATGGGCACGCGACGCCACTGGCTAAAATACTAAGTACTGATATTTGAGGTTGTTGAAAAAACAAAAATGAAATTTCTAGACAATTTAAATTCTGTTATTAATGCTACCAAGGCATTAAAAATCTGTTAAGATTTTGAAAAAATTATTTAAGCCTTAAAATAAAAAAAACTAATACATATAACATTTGAGATGCAAAACTTGAGGAAAAATTAAGAAGATGAACCTTGAATTTTCAAAACTTTAAAGAAGAAGGTACAAAAAGTTCATGGCTATAAAATTGTTGGAACAACTCTAAAAGCAGAATTAATGAAATTCAAATGATGTGGCTTGATTTGTAATTATCGTATTTTCCCATCGATAATTCACACAGGAAAATTAAGTTTAAAAAGGAAAGTGCAATTAAAGGGTGGAATGGGGATCAATTCATTTTCTTCAAAAATTTTAATTTTTTGAGGTCAAGAAAACCATTGCTCCTCAGTTTACTAAATTAATCTACAAATAGCATTCCTCAAAAATAGTACATACATTTAAAAATAACATACAGTGAAACTAGGATATAACGAGTGCCCTGGGACTGGGAAATTTTGCTTGTTATAACTGATACTCATTATACGTGTGAAATTCACATACTATACAAATTATGTATTCCTTCTGATGCACTACTGCATCCATAATATCCTCATCTGTTGGAATTCCCACAGTTGCCGGACAGTTATCAATTAGAAGCAAAACTTTCTGATTAGTTTCTCCGTATACGAAGTATATAGTATTGTTTTCATGAAAAAAATCGAATTCGAAATTTCAATGGAAATACATGTTTTCAGGTCCCCTGAACATGTTTTGACTATTTTCTTGATGATGTCTGAATGTCTGTCTGTCTGTATGTGATAGGATTTTGTGGGCGCACTAATTCAAAAATTTACATTGTATCAATGCAAAATTTTATATTTAGAAAGAGTACTATATAATGAAGAGCTGATTAGGTTTTGGCAACAATCCCTCAACCGGAAGTGGATGTTCACTCTAGTTATATTTTGGTTTTTCTCAAATAACTCTTTTAAATCTCCTTAAATGTAAATGTTGCTTAATATAAACTTCATAGATAATATTATTCTCTATAACTTTTGTTTGAAGCATTATTTTGTAGAATGCATTGTTAAGGAGATATTCTATTTATTTAATATTTGATGAATGTAAAACAGTACTGGAATAAAAGTTGCAGGAAATTTAATTTTCTACAACCTTGGTTCGAAACATTTTCCTTTATAATGCATTGCTGAAGAGATACTTTAAAAACTAAATTTTTTAGCTGCCACAAGCACACCACCCATCAGCAACTATTCTAAACACTCTTTGCTCCTTTTATTTTCTTAATTGTTGGAGCTTCGGGGCTATATCCAATATCAGAAGGCTATGGTTTGAGATTATTTCTGTTCTTTGTAAAGTCTAAATTTTTCTCGACTCCTTAAAATATTTATTATCATTTAACCTATTTGAATTTTTTAGAAATATTACAGGTATGTAGTGGCCACATCAGATTGTTTTTATTTTTCAATTTGGTTCCATTTCATTAAATATTGGTTGAAGACATCAGAAGCCATCCATACTTTATGGTTTGCAACATAATCTACTGGCAGCCTTTTCATGTTTTTAAAACATCGAGGTTTCTGAGAATGCCCGATTACAAGAGGTTTTCTTCTCTCAGTCCCACTCATATTGGCACAAAATAACAGTCAAATGGTCTTTCATTTTTTTTCTACATAAACATTTTTCGCCTTTAAATTTGAATGTTGTAGTTGGGGTCATGTTATAAAAGAGTCCAGTTTCATCGGGATTGTATATTTCATCTTCTGTGTAATTCTTCTTGCAGTCTTCCCAAATGTATTTTATCCACTCACTGGCCATTTTTGTGTCAGCAGATATGGCCTCTCCACTTACATGAGCATAAACGATGTCGTGCCAATTTTTGAAACGGTGCAGCCATCCGTTACTGCAGCTCAACTCCTTGTGTCTTAATTTAACAGCAAAAGTTTTGGCCTGCATCTTCAAAATAATAAAAAATATAGAAACCAGCATTCCTCAAGGTCACTATGGGGAGCCCAGTAATCAACCTTGAGCCTTTTTCAGAAGCATATGGTACCCTCCTGCACGGACAGGTAAAAACTTACCACTTGAGGATGTGAAACAATAGAAAAATTTTCAAACTCGCAAATATTCCTCCCAGACATTCCAGTTTTACTCATTATATCCGAGAAGCATGCTTGTAAAATCCGAGAAATTTTGTACATAACTTTAAGCATAGGAAATGTGTATTTCATTTTTGCTCGCTATAGCCGGGAACTCATTATATCCATGCTCGTTATAACAGAGTTTCACTGTAACTCTAAAAAAACATGGATTTAAATTAACTATATTTATTATCTTCAATGAGTGTACTTTTACTTACTTTTCCTTCTTTTTGTCTTGCTTCCGTAACACGACGTCACAGACACTTAGAGCTCCCTCAACAGCTGCAAGAAATTCTTCCACTGAAGTACCAGAGAGAGACTTGTGCAATTTCAACAATGGTTCTCTTGTTTGTGGTGTTACTTCGCTCAATATTTTTATTCTTACCTAGTACAATAAGAAAATTAGAAACAATGCAGGAACTCCACACTAAACAAACACCAGAAATTACAATATAAATACCTCAGGAGTTATTTCTTTAGGTCCTCCAGCCCTTCCAGATCCCTCCTTAGAAGCATAATCAAATATTTCATTGGCAATATCAGTGCAAATGGTTCGTAAAAGGTGTTTCCCAATGTTCCCTACTGTTCCATCGGTGCCACCATCAATTAATTTAGCACCTCGTTCATAAAGGCGCACATCAGTCAATGATGCTGATATTCTCTCTTGAAGTTCAGCATGAGCCTTTCTTCGCGACTGAGCAGATGAGGCCACAGCAGTCTCCAGAAATTCACGAGCAGCTGCTTCAGCTTTACGTTGGACTGACCTTAATAAATGGCAATAATGAGGTTGACCATTAAAATAAAAAGAATTATAGTTTGCATTTCTAATCCTTATTTATTAATTAAGAATAATTGTTAAGAAACAATAGCTATGTAACCAACTGAGATGAAAGTTTATACAAGACTTTTACAATGTTGAGCACCCAGGGCCAGTTTCAGTTGACATCACATACATTCAGAAACAATAAATAAAACATTGAATGACAAATTTATTGATGAAAGTAAATGCCTGCATAAAGAATTAAAATCTCTAAAGTTTGCCAGTTTATTGCTCAGCATATTTATAGATTGCAGCTTTGTGAGCCCACTTTACGAAAAGGACTAGAATAAGTTTATTTTTTGGGCTTTTTTCTGGGAAAAAATCATTGATCAATTCCTCGTATTTTAATTTTGACACTTTCGCTTTCTATAGAAATGATAGCCAAATTTGTCAGTTTCTCTTGAGACATACAAGAATGCAAAAATGTTTTGATCAATTTCAGCTTTGATAAACTCCTTTCTGCTGTTGAAACTGTTATGGGAATAGTAAATGATATATGCAATGCTATCCATGTATTCGGAAATAAGTCCTTGAAATGGTTCTGTGAGGTAAATTTCAACACTAATACTGGGTTGTTATTTTCTTTGGGTAGAATACTTTGCGGCATAGTAAGTTTTTCAAAAAGTTCTCCACCATCTATGTCTAACAAAGTATCGCTTTTAAGGGATTTCTCCAAACCAAAATATGTAAAATGTTTTCAAATCATCATATTTGTGATTCTTAACATTTTTTATATCACATAGAAATTTCCACAATTCATTATGCTGATATAGCTGCTGAAATCGGACGTTTAAAGAGGAAATTGCAGCATCTACAATCGGAAGGAAAAAGTTGTGCGAAAACTATCGCCTGGTTGTCCACACACTTCATCATTTACCTCATAATCAAAAAAAGATTTTTTTGTCTACGACAAGGAACATGTAATTTCTGTTCAACTTCAGGGATACACAATTCATCTGTAAAAGTTTTTGCTTTTAATTTAGCTGCTGAAAGTCCATTTTCCCTATATTCCATCAAAAACTCTTTCCCAGTATTTATCAGTGTGATAGTGGCATCTATATTGGCTGAAATTTTATGAAGATCATTTTTGCCTGTGTTTAACATTAATGCAAAAATGCAGTATGTATACAGTTAGTATGTAGAAATGTTAATTATTAATGGCGGGCATATAACAACCCTTCCCCTGGGCCTGTGTCAGCTCTTGGCGGCCCTGCTTCCACCCCATATAATTTTAAAAAGAAAAAGTTTTTTGGTGCTATATTTTGTTACCAGGAGAATGGGTGGAAATCTAGCAAGCCGATGAATGTAGTTTGGAATAGGCAACTAGAGGTACTTTTGGGATTGCACTGTATATTAGTTTTAGATGCTTTCAAAGGCCACATAAAATTAAACACAAACCTAGTCATAATTCAGAAGGTACAACCAGTCACCAACAGGCGTTAAATGAAGCTGTGAACAAGCAACTCAAATATAATTTGCAGTGGAAATATACTGATGGGTTACTAACAGTTCTCAATCAGTCTTCTTCACTTGACAGATAGTGACTGAAAAGAAACTGAACTAAATAATTTAAAATTTGAATTTTTATTTATCAGTAAATACACTAATTTGTAGAATTTCTTTTTATTAAAAACTTTTATTTTTACATAAGATATTAACATCAAATTTCACTATAGCCATTATATTCAATATTACGATTAAGACATGCATGTTAAAATTTTTGCCACATGTGAAACCTCTTAAATTTAGTTTTTCATAAATATTAAGAAAATGTTTAGGAGGTCAGCTAAAATTCAGGCTCGGATTTTAGTCAGGCATTTATGAGAGAGAGATAAAATGAAAACATCCAGGCAAAATAAGCAAAAAAGAAATTTTAGGAGTCAGAAAAGAAAAACAACAGAATAGGCATTATATAATCAAATAGTGATCAATAGCAGATTACAGATACCTGATGCAAGAATTTTATTTAAATTTCAGCATTTGAAAAGGCATCTGAATGGCATTCCAGTAGACTTGACAGAAAAAAAGACTGAGTAAACATTGCACAAGTAAAATATTGTGCAATCTCATGAACAGGAATCACAAAACATATCTTAAGTCTTTAGCTTGATACATATACAGTCGAACCTCCCAAATCCGGCAATCCATTTTACGGCATCCCCCATCTTCCAGCTATTTTTGGAAACCACTCAACTGAAATTCGACAAATACCGCACAGTCCCATGTCACACACTACTATGTACAACAAATTATAGAAATGCATTACTTTTTGCATTTTTTTATTTATTAAGATTGTGAAATTTATATCATGATATCTAATAATTACATATGAATAAATTAGCATACCGAATGGTGTGAAATTTAAGATATTTACTGGTACACTTGCACTGTGAGTGGGTACACAAACCAGCTGTACCAGCAGAAAAAACGCTGTGTGTACATATGACTATTATATGACCATCCCAAATACGGCAAACTCCAAGATCCGGCAAGGCTCAGCTCCCAATGTTGCCCGATTTTCCGGTAGGCACAATATTCCGTGCATTTTATTTTAACCAAGGTACTTTTCAAAAATGTGTGGAATAATATAATAAGGACAATATTCATCAGGTATTTTTTTAATTCTTTGCCAGCTGTCAGTAGTAAACCTAAATCACATAAATATTCTATGTAAATAGAAGTGTCAGACAGAGTTCATTCTCATAGAAAAGGTGATGTAAGAGAAATAAACAACTGAACTACATATATTTTTCACTAAATACAAACGTGTTCTGTTAGATTGTCTTGTAATTCATGACATGCTCAATTCACATTTTACCGTGGTACTGCATTTTTTTGGGTTCCTCTTACGTTACACAATCAAACAATTTTTCTTCATCCATGATTGCAGACGTCTGGATATGAAAGTGTTCTCCAATGGAATAGAATTCGTGAACTGAGTGACGTCACTATGTCGGCCATAGGGCGCCGATTCTCAATTTCCACATCAATGTCAGTGCACCAACTGTCAACTATGACCTTGGGAGATCACTTTGAAAACGGTTGGTGGTGACATGGTAGGGGCACGATCGGTGCACAGACATTCATGTGAAAATCAAATCACAATGTAATTCAAAGGCAATGACCCTTTCGTGATTTTCAGCGACATGGCATGGCAGGCACACAATCTGGTATGTGTAAACCAGCCTTAAAATAAAATCAATAGCAAATCGATACCTACATAAATACATGTATGCGTACTATATTACATAAAAACTAGCACTCACGGATGCAAAGAAGCAGCAATCTCAGCTAACAATTCAGGAGAGGCATCCTGCAAGAAATCTGCTTGCACCGGTTCCTTATTCTCCTGCTCTCCAAGCTCCCTAAGTTTTTCCTCAACCTCGGACAGACTGAGGAACTCGAGGCCCCTGCCTGCCCTCCCCCCACTGCTCCCTTTTCCCCCTCTTCCTTCATCCTCATCATCCGAATCACCTCCTCCCCTTTTCTGCTGATGCTTCTTTTTTGTTGATTTAGTCTTAGTCTCTCGACCCTAAAAGACAAAATATCAACAACTTAGAGCAAATTTATGCCTTTAATATTAACTCTCTGTCTTGAATCAAAGTTGAAGGTGGTACATCTACATCTACAGTTTACCCTGCAAGCCACCGCAAGGGTGTGTGGCAGGGGGTGTATTAACACCAAGGGGAAAACTCCAAAATTAGGCCTTGGTTTACCCCCTACGCGAGGTTACTTTTGATCGCAAGTTTTATTCTGCTCAGCTATCGTTCTAGGGAAAAATGAGCCTTTGTATCTCTCTGTCCTACAGGCTATCTCTCTTATTTTACGAGGATGGTCCATTCTACCGATATAGGTGGGAGTTCTTATTATTTCTTTGACGTCGCTGGAGAAAGTACTCGTTCTAAATCTTTCAAGAAGTTTTAACCTAGCACGTGATCGACGCTCAGCTAGTGATTCCCATCCTAAGTCCTGTATCAAGCCTGTAACGCTTATATTTCTATCATAACAATTTTTGACGAATCTGGCAGCTTTTCGCTGCACTTTCTCTAACTCGGCGATTAAACCTTTCTCGTACGGATCCCATATGCTCGACGCATACTCTAGCAGCGGTCTAACTAAAGAAAAGTAACATGTCTCTTTGACTTTTTCTTCGCTTTTACCTACTATCCGTTTGATGAATCCTAGTTTTTGCTTAGCTTTCCCGGATATATTTCGTATGTGTGTGTCCCACGAGAGGTTACTTGTTAAAATGACACCTAAGTATTTGACGGATTCGGATAATTTTAGATGTACGCCTTCTATACTGTAATTCATCGCCTCAATTTCTTTGTTTCTCCAGAATCTCATGACGGAACACTTACCTAAGTTCAGCTCTAATTGCCACTCTTTACACCACTCGAGAATTGCGTGTAGATCGTTAGAAAGTAATGCTTGATCAGCAGGACTGTTAATCTCTCTGTAAACTACCGTATCATCCGCGAATAACTTGATTTTACTTGTAATAACATTATCTAAGTCATTTATGTATATAAGGAATAATAGGGGACCGCCGGAGGACACGCTGACCGAATCTGATTTAAATCCATCAATGACTACCATTTGTTCCCGATCATTGAGAAAGTCCCTGATCCACTCGATTATCTTTCGATTTATTCCACAGGCTTGTAATTTTTTCAATAACTTAATATGAGGGACTTTATCGAATGCCTTCCTGAAGTCAAGAAAAACAGCGTCTAGCTGGGTCTTTCGATCACCGGATCGTAGTATATCATGTGCAAACAGAGCGAGCTGTGTTTCACAAGATCTTGCCTTCCTAAAACCGTGCTGATATTTACTGAGCAAGTCCTGGCTATCTAAGAAGTCCATCACAGAACTAACGATGATGTGCTCTAGAATCTTGCAAGATATTGAGGTTAGCGAAATCGGCCTGTAGTTTTCTTGGTCGTCTTTTTTCCCGCCTTTATGTAGCGGAGTTATAAACGCTAATTTCCATTCCTTAGGTATAACGCCATGACTAAGTGACTTACTGAAAACTGTTTCGAGATAAGGTGCTATTTCTAACGCTAATTCCTTTAATACTCTAGCTGGTATCTCTTCCGGTCCCGGGGATTTATTTGCATTTATGATTTTGAGCTGTTCTGCTATACCTTTCGCTGATATAAGTATATCGTTCATCTTCTCTTCGCTTGGTTCGGGTGGATCGACCTTCCTTTTCTCCACTTCGGTCGTAAATACGCTTTGAAAAAATGAGTTTAACAAGTTTCCTTTATCAATGCTATCGTAAACTACCTCTCCTTTGTCGTTTCTTAATGGTGCTACGGTTGGGCGTCGATCTTGAACTTCTCTAACATAAGACCAAAAGATTTTGGGATTTTCGTTTAGATGTTCACAGAGAATCTTTTTCTTAAAGTTCATTAATGCCTTGCGCATAATCTTTTTAGTCCAAGTCCGACAATTTCTGTACTTGTTTGAAATTGTATTTATTACCTCCTGTGACATATTATTTTTGGCGCATTTAAGTTTTGAGTGAAGCTTTCTTTGTCTCCTGAGACCACATCTAACCTGCCGATTATACCACCTAGGTTCTCCATTATCGGTAATATATTTACTTGGTATGTACGTATTTATACCTGTTCTAATTACTGATAAGAAAGCTTTCCAAGTTTCCTCAACGTTCTTCGTGCTTGCTAATTTTCTGAAAGTTGCGTAATCTTTAATAAGTTTCTCTTTAAAGTCCGCAAAGTTAGCATTTTTAAATATGTACACTTTTCGCTTAGGCTTGCGATACTTTACGAATGCTATGTTCAAGATAACTCTGACTACTCGGTGATCGCTGATTCCTTCTTCAATAACTACTTCAGAAACACGTTCAGGGATATTAAGTGCTATTAAGTCTAATATATTGTCCTCTCTCGTGGGTTCTCTGACTACCTGAATAAGGGAATGTTTATTGAAGATGTCTATTAGTGCTTCGCATGACTCACGATTTCTACCGGGTGGTGTGAAGCTGCAACTGCGCCAATTTATCGAGGGTAGATTAAAGTCTCCCCCTACTATAGTAAGACTTTTGCTATTTTTCATCTGTATTGAGTTGATTTGGGCCTCTAGCTCATAAATTTCTTCTGCGTCTGCACCTGGTGGTAATATCACAACAAAACTTACAGCAAGCAATTGTAGTTATTGATCATATTTGTTTACAGATGCAGCTGTATAAATTGAGCACTATGAAATTGCACTATTTTTTCTCTGATAGTTCTGGAGAGCTTCCAAATAAGTTGTGATTTTTACTGGGATCAAGTTTTAAATATGATGATAAATAGCCTTAATTTCATTCTTAACTTACATAACCCAGTAACCACAATGTTATGCTATATAATGCAATTATAACACACACCCAATATAATACACTTCCAGGTTTTCACGAGTGATTTGCCAACATTGTCTTATCACCATGTATAATATGCAGCTAAATTATGCACTTATAAAATCATTGTAACCATCACAGGTTTTAATGAAGATGATTACTGGCTATAAAAATAATATAAAATGCAAATTCATTAAATTTCCAAGAATGTATTGATTATAATAGATGATAAATATGAAAAAAAATCTTCTAAAAGTCATCTTTATAAAGACTGAAAGTAAGCATCCTTATTTTTACTTTTGAAATTAAAATTTAAAAATAAATTCCATCAAAATGCATAATTAATAACAACTAGGTTTTATCAGTGACAATGTGTCATGAAATAACTATTACTGACCAGAAGGAAAAAAATGCTAGCATTAGTCAGCATATATAATACACGCCCTAACTTTCTGGTCAGTTTTTGCAAAAGAATTGCTACAATATATGGAAACTTAAGATAGTTTGAAAGCATAATTCAAATTCATTACATAATGACAAAAATCTAGTCCAATCACAGCAAAATTCACCAGTCAAAATGGTTCCTAAAAATAACCTTACAAAGTTTGGACTGTTCCATATGAAGAAATCCAGTTGTACAACAAAGTGTAGTTAGAATAAATTGAGCTGATGATGAGAAAAAAATCGGGATATAACATAATATGAGAATTTAGAATGTTGACTACAAGTATGCTTGGAGGTAAAATAAATTTATTCTGCAGTCTTAATATAATTTTGTCAAACAAGTTGCAGAAAATTTAACAATTTCACTAAATATAAATTAAGTCAATTAAACTTGGACAGCCAAGCAAAACCAAGACCTATGGAAATCCTAATCCGGATGCACAAAATCAACCTCAAGCACACTCAAAACTTAATAAAATGATCTCACCTAATTTGACATTATTTCTTTTCTTTCTGCTATGACAAATCTTGAGAGGATACAAATGGAAAAAGAGCGATTATAAAGACTAGGCACTGTTATATTAAAAATGAACAATGACTTTACATGAAAAGACATAGACAAAAATATTAAAAGGCTAAAAACCTGAGTTCCACCACCGCCTTTTCCTCCGGCAGCCTTCTTTCTTCTTTCTTCCCTTCGATCTGTCTTCATACCAGCATCATCATTGAAAGCATCGCTACCAATTCCAAATCCTGCTTTTCCGCCAGCTCTTCCTTCCAACTGAGCTTGTAAATAAACTCCTGATGCCACAGACTTAAAAGAAAGTATTAACAATCAAATCAAACAAAATGATTTACAATTGTATTTTATAGGAGAAATGCTATGCTAAAACATGCAGTTTTGGCCATTTAAAATGCACTTAAATTAGGTACATTACTATCAGTTAAATAAAGCACTTCAAATACCAATAATATTTTAAAGAAATGATATAAATTTAATTACTTGATCCGATCAATTGCCTGAAGTTGAAAAAATTTATAGCAGCCAGGGCTGGATTGAGACACTTTGAAGCTGTAAGCAAAGTTAAATGTACGAGGTCTCATGCCATAAAAAATATTTTTGGAGATCTATCTTTATTGATTTAAGATACTTGAAAAATTATACAAAAGACATTGGAAAATCGTATCTTTTAGACAGCTGAGCATGCTCAAATAGCCCCTGAAACATTGTTTGCAGCCATATAATGTAATAAATGATCCAAAACATCAAAGCAAAAAGGAATCCATTGTGGATAGCTATTGCATGGAATTTGTCACAATATTTTCAAGTCTTGCACTTTATCGCATTACAATGAAAATATATTTTGTGGCTTGAAACTCCATTTTTAATTTTTTCATCGTACATATTTGAATTTTTTATTTTATTTTGAGAGAATCTTATTTTCCCACATTTTCTTTATTTAGCAATTTATTTTGATAAAATTTGAAATGGAATCTTACTTCTTTTAGAGTCCCTAATATTACAAGGTTCTAAGCTGAGAAAATCAATTTGTCTGCTTTTTTCAAAAAAGTTTTAATATTAACTATTAAAATTTTAAGATATAGATTAAAATAATTACTCACTGAATTACAGATCAGATACATTGGTGCTGAATTTTAAAATTTTCCCAAGGTGTCATAAATTGTCTTAGTAATCAATGGATACACAAAATTAATTAGATATATGGTATAAAAAGCATCATACTGAAATTCGCTTATAAACACAATATATCAAACACCTACAAAGATATCATCCACCACCATTAGCAGTTTATTCTAAGAAAGGGAAAAGAAAGCCTGCCTAACCAGCTTTACTTCACACAGTCAAATATTCAAGTAGGCAAAACTACAGCGAATATCTTAGAAGCATTTATTTTTGCTTTAACAGCTAATGCCTGCTTGTCTTGTCTGCTCAGTTCTGGTACAACATTTTACCATGCTGTTAAATAGCTTCTATCATTCATTCCAGATAGATTTTACAATTTATTCAAATGGTATAAGATTTATATCACTTACAAGGAACACTAAATAAATTTGTGGAAGAGACCAAGTTCTTTCTTTTTCTAGATAAATAAATTTTGTTTAGCCAAAAGGACATTCTACTCCATTAATGCACACATCATACAAAATACTATCATTCCTCTACCATCTCAACCTAAATGACTCAATGGTTTCTAATACAATAGACTCGGCAGTGTAATTGATAATTTTATAATATAAAATAAACTTTCATAAATAGAGCACCTGTTGGGGACAAGGTTTGCTGTCATTATAGATTTACTGGATATAGATATCCTAGTTCATGAAATACTTACTTCTTCTGCTCTCTTGAGAGCTACAGCTTCAACAGGTTCAGAAAGTGATTTAAGGAACAGATCAGTGATAACTACTGTTTGGCAGAACACATGGACTTTACCATCAGTATGATTCTTGAGGACATCAGTCAAAAGCAGTCCTACATCTTCAGACGTGAACACTGAAGGAAGAATTTGCTGTAAATCAAAATATTAGTTTGAATCAAAAGAATACAAAAGGCAATGGAATTCATTAGCATAAGTGATGTCAGGTTTTACTGCAAATGTGTAAATTTCACTCAAAATACTGAAAGCTTAATTTAAAATTTTCAATATCTCTTTTAACCAAATTGACTGAAATTTCTCTTACTTCAACATCAATCCAAGCACCAGTTGCAATAGCTTCATCTACAGCTGCCTCAACTTGCTCGAACATGGAATTGCCAATTGCACATGTTGCCAGACATCTAGGTTGATTATCTCCAGAAAAATTATGTTTCTTTACAAAACCTGTAGGATCAGAAATTCCTAATCTTCTAAGGGCATCATACTCTAAAATAGAAAATTAATGAAAAAGTCATACACCTTGATTTATATTAAAAATCCATAAAAGATTTCCACTGTTGTTTCCATTCCAGTAATCCTGACATTATAATTAAAACAAATAACATTTTTACCTAAATAACCATTTTGCTTGAAGAAACTATTAACCCAATCAGACTGAGACTTAGAGTATACTGATGGTACAAAGAGACTGTTAGGTCCTTGTTTTCCACTCAGCGTCCCTGAGACTTGCTTCTTTTCAAGGAGGCCTTCCACCACAGCTATCATAAAATATGTATAGCATTAATTCAAAAAGCCTCACTAATGCATAAAAAAAGAAATTATACATACACAAATTAATAATGGAGACATAAAAAAACGTTTTTGATGATACCATGCCACATCACTAGATTGAAATAATTGATTAAAATATCTATAATTATAAAATCATAATGCTTAAATTTTAATAAATGAAAATCACTTACAATAAAATATGCTTTCCGGGATATTGCATTGAGACACAATAGAAGCAACAGTTGTTGGGCGAGTGGTGGCACATAAAGCACCACGAACTACAGCACGATTTCGAGCCACAAAGGCCTCAGTAAAGATAAGTCTAGGATCTTGTCTGTCTTGCCTTCCATCAATTGTTTTTCCAAGTTCACGTTCAACCAACTGCAACCAATCAGGTAAATTTAGGAAGGTCTCAAACTGAAGAAACAAGAATCATGAAACATAAAACAGCAAGGTGAAAAGCAACAATTATGTTACTAACTGACGAAACATTCATTCAGCAGGACGCATGACTTGGAGGAAGATGAACTTCATATTCTGGATAATGGGAAGTAAAAGAGATCTATTACACTTAGGTCTCTCTTTATGCGAGGGTTGCATTCCAAAAAACCTCTCTCCCCACCTTAGGTCCGATATCAACCACTTGTCACACTGCATTTAAAAATTTAGGGAAATCTTTAAAATCATTTCTATGTTCTTTCCATAGTAATTTCCAACAATAATTCATGGTTGACTCTTGCAACTCATCTCACAAGGTCTTCATATTACCAACAGCATGTTTAATATGGTAGTTTTTCCATCAGTGAAGAAAGTCTGATTGTCCTCGGGTAATATGGTGCAACTGCGCCCCCCCTCGCTATGCCACTGTTTATGAGTGTGTGTATATAAACAAGGTGTGGCTATTAGGTTTCCAGACTTTTATCATTTTAAATTTATTTTTACAAATTATTCACAATATTTACTTTAATGTACTCCCCTCTAAAACTTATACATTTATGCCAACAATGTTGCCATTGTTGGAAAACGGGTAGAAATCTTCTTTCGGGATGTCCTGCTTAACTTTTGTTTGAATTTCGACAAATCTTTCACCTGAATAATCGGCGCGAACTCCTACAGGTTTTTAGTGGGTAGTCGTTCCCTGGAAAGGCATGGGTTCGATACCAGGATAGTTTTCGTTTTTGCATTTGATTAACATGTAATCAGCTAGAATACAATGTGCAGACCTTTATTCTTTAACATTTTAATATATCTTACAATCGAGACTTTGACTCGAGATCTATACCATTAAACACTGAAAGAAATGAACATTCTCATCCTTACCACCGATTCTGTTGTTTAATTCCTGTTTGCTCAGATTTGAAGTTCATTTTCGATTTTTTCCAATTTTTCGACATTTCAGAAAGGAGGTTGCTAGGGTAGCCTACATTGTTCATCTCGGATTTTTGCATTGTTAGACTGGGGTTTCAAGTGCTTGTGCACTAAGCTTGCAATAAAACATGTGAAGGACAAAAACAGATGAAGTCTCAAGTGACGTCACCTCCCAATATAAACCCAAATAAATCAAGAACGGTCGGCTCGATTTCGACAAATCTATCGCCTGAATACTCCACACAAACTTTTGCAGGTTTTAAGTGGGAAGTCATCTCCCAAAAAGGCATGAATGGTGTGAGCTATATAATTATTTTAAGAGGGGCAATAAAAGTGGTTCAACTAATAACACTCTTTGTATCAATTTTTTGTTATAGAAACTATCGCATTGGGTCACTTCACTTCACACAAGGCTCTCTAGATGTTTGCAGGAAGGACTGCAACAGGCCCCTAGTGTGTGTAGGTATGTGTATATATATATGTGTGTGTATATATAATGTGTGTATATATATATATCATTATATATCGATGACTCTTACAGAGGAGGATATATATAACATATAACAGGAGGATACTAATGTCCAGCCCAAACTACAACAGCTAGAGAGCTGAAAGTTTTAGTTTTTGTAGATATGATAAAGAAACCCACAGATAAAATGAGACTTCTCACCTAAGTGACATGAGTTCGACTCCAGAAATTCCGAAAGTTGCGTTTTTTCCCATTTCCCATTTTTCATTATTTCAAAGTTATAAATATTAATTTTATTGGTAACATTACAAAAATATATATATTAAGCTCAAACAAAAAACAAATTCCATGAATTCAAGATAAAAATAAATACCTTTCATCGGAAAATTTTATCATGGAAAATATCATGATATTGATTTTTTGTTTTTGAATGTTATTTTCAATGATGACTGAAAAAACAAAACAAGAATTCCAAACCAGGACTAATGCAGGCTGGTTTCCCGAAATTGATGTCCCAAATTGATTACTTATATTGAAAGGAAACATTTGAAGAACAAATACATGAAACAAGAAGTCCAAATCAGGACTAATGCAGGCTGGTTTCCCAAAGTTGACGTCCCGAATTGATTACTTGGAAATGTTTCCGTATGTGTTAGTCATTCCAAGGAATTCTCATACCATAAATACCACTTGTAGTTCATAGTTTATCAAAGATAGATAAAAATTGGAAAACAAATTAATAGAGCATTATCAGGTTTAAAATACCACTAAAAGCAATGTCAAAATCTCTTTCCGACATATTTTGGGTGAATTTTTTTAAACAAATTTAATAAATGTTACTGTTTATACAGATCAACTGTCCATTGCTGAATGGCAGTCAAGTGGAAAAGAAAATAACTCATTTGTTCACTCGTCCATGCTCAAGCCAACATAAGTAATAATCGTCTCCATGGCAACAATCCGATAAAATGCGATTTAAAATGCAAAAACCCTATGTTTTAGTCGAAAACATCTCTGCATGATGGATTTGAGATTTTCTATGTAAAGCAAATAGGAAAAAAACGTTTCTGGAATCGAACCCGGGACTTCAATCATCGCCAAATAAAGTATAGCCCGGAGGTGGGTTCTGGCAGCACGAGCCTCATACCAAATTTCATGAAAATCAGTCCATTGGTGCAAAAGTTGTTAGTGGACACACACACAGACAGGACCATTTCAAAAGTCTGTTTCCTTTGGAAACTAGCCTAAAAAGCAAAAAAAAAAAACATTTTAAAAAATTTTTAGGAACCGAACTCACCACTTTGTATGAATTCTTAGTCTTGATAAAAACGATTTTGAATTACAGTGTTTTAGTGGAACCAAACCATTGTTAATCGAGGGTTAATTTTTTAAAAACATACATTACAAAATTGAATATTTTAGGGCAAAGGACCTTGGTACAAAAGTATTAATATAAAAGTTTGGATCGAAAATCCTCTTTTATCACAAGTTCTTATTTATATATACTATGGGCTCTGCCTCTGAAGCCTTTGAAATCCAACACCAGCATATATTCGAGGAATTCAATTATATCAACCACCACTATATAGTTTTTTCACTTGATAACGGAGACTAAACTTGACACACCACATCCTTGTGTTTATCTACGACTGTTTATGCTAAGTAGCTTAAAGCAAATCATAGACAGAAATTTTACAATAAATAATTGGAGAAGGAAGATGTTTTGCAAGAAAGAACAGTAAGTTTAGTGTCCCAAAAGAAAAGTCACATGTATATTCTCCAGAGAGGCCCCAAAGATTTAGGACTTAATTCCTGTATTGTGACATCTCTTTCGTGATGCGTGTTCCTTTTAAAATACATTATAGCAATAAATGGGTTGATAAACGCTTATTTAATTATGCGCATTAATTCCAGCACATATATTTTTTGCAACAATGACAAATGAAGAATGAACAACAAAGAAGCAGATTCTCAATCAGAGTTGGGAGAGCCTAAATTTCACCTCACCCGTACCAGGATGTGTGCACATCCCTGGACATTATGAAAAGATGAAAACATTTACAGTGGATAGAGGAAAAAAGAAACATACTTAAATAATGATGCCCATTAATCTCCAGCGTTACGACGGGCAGATTTACCGAGGGGTGCTCAAAGCGGCCCCTCCCCCAATTTTAGGGTGCCCCAAAGAGGATTTTCAGTTCTTTAGAGTTAACTGGGCATAGTGACAGTGACGCTATCGTTGGCGAGAAAGTGACAAGAAATGGAACTACTACAGCATACAAACGTATTATGGGAATTTGATGAGGAATTATGGCTCATAACTTTAGAGGATTCTCTGTCCTCCTTGCCCCTCCCCCTTCCCCGGGTTAGGTTGATTTTCTTTCCACATTCACTGTGTTCTCCCCCTTGGGGATCGTTTCCTAACAATTTTTTATTACTTCTGCTTCAAATGCCTCCTCTAAAGTATCAAAAATTGCCAGCCAACAACAAGTAATATAAGTGGAGATGAATGCAACCCAACTCGAGGGGGGGAGGGGGGTGAACGTGGAAAGAAAACCAACCCAAAACTAACTTACCCAACCGAATCAAGGGGGCTGAGGAGGAGATGGAATCATCTTCAAATTTCCGTAATACATACGCATGACGTAGTAATGCCATTTCCCATTGTTTTCTTGCCATTGACAGTGCCACTGGTAGTAGTACAATTTCTCATTACTTTCTTGCCATTGACAGTCGCTGTGCCCAGTTAACTCTAAGGAACCAAATTTTTTCATGAAAAAAATTTCTCCTAGAAACGCATACTATGATCTGAGATGCAATAGCCATTATCATCTTTTGGAGCATCATTATAGTAATTTGGAGGGGGAAAAGAAAGTAGTAAATGTATCTTTTAGTACCTAACCACAATACAGTAGAAGCCCTCTTATCCGTCGCAGTTGGGACTGGCAGTTAGTCGGTTAATTGAAAAGGTCGCTTAAAGCTGAGAACCAATAGAAAACTACATATACACAGTCTGTATTTTAAATATATAATATATAAATAAATAAATATATATATATATATATATATATATATATATACACACACACACTATTTTATATTGATTAAATATCGTAACTAAAATAACAATGAACTTGACCAGTATGTGGGGTAACTGACAGAACCACAGCGGACTGTGTGGACAACTGACAGCGGATGCATACTAGACTGTAATGAGTACCATTTTAGCACAAGAGACAACTCATGACATTGTTGCAGAGTGAAAGGAATGGTTTAAACTGTTTTAAACTAGTCGTTTTTATGTAAAATGTTGCACTTAACTGTGGATTTCAGTTTTCAGACCTAAGGGTGTAAAACATCGGTTAAGCGAGGCTTCTACTGTATAAGGGACCAAGAATGTGACTACCACTTAGGGCTACCAACTTTTATAATGCACTACAATTTTTGTATGAACAAAAATACAATATATCTTAGTTATCTGCCTCTTTTCCATTTGTCTTTTCCTACCAATTTCTACTGAAATATCACTAAAAATCATAGCATGAATTGATAAAATGCAGTTCCGTAAGGTCTTAAATAAAATTATGCTAATCTTAAATTTAAATCTTAATATAAAGTTGCTCATGAGCCTACTTCATTAAAGTATCATCTTTTCTCAAGTAATTTTAACATTCTATCAAAAATTTAAGAATGCTTGGAAACAAGTTTATTAATAAACGTTTCTGTCTTTAACCTTATTTCATTTACATATTACCAATTCCTTTTGCAAAACAAGGTAATCATGTGGGATAAACTGCAAATATATAAAATTTCAATTTTCTTCAAATTTACTTTTGGATGCAGTTTGATGAAAAATTATATCTGTACATACCTGCAATTTGGGCATATTAAAAAAACAGGTGCAACTGTAGAGATAAGGGGAGGAAACTGAACATAAACTTCCAGGTAAAACAGAAAAACCTTGTTATAACATCGCAATAAAGGATGCAGCAATTCTTGTTTGGGCAAATTTCCTAAGAATACGAAAATTCTTATTGAAAATTTGACTAATTAAGATAAAAATCGACAGCGAAACTCGTACAATAGATGGACCATCTCACCATTTGAAGAAATTCTCCTGGCAGATCATATGCCCGAGTCAAATTAGCAATGGAGACTTGACCCTCACGCTGAAGTCGGTCATTAATTTCTTGCGCTAATCTCACTTGGTAACTCTTGTCTATGAGTTGTCCAAGTATAACTGTATATGCGCCTTTTCCATCTCTGGATGAAAGCTCGTTAACACGAGCTTCTATTTGGCTCAAGTCAACAGATAATAATTTCGCCAGTTCAACCAGGTTAATTCGTCCTAGCAAAAATAACACATTTGCACTTTTGAAAATTTTAAGAGCCTAACAAAATCATCATGATTGATATACAAATATTTCATCTCAACCTGAAAGAAGAATAGACACTATTAAATACCTCCATGGATATAAAGCTCATCTAAAATCTCTCTAGTAAGATGCTGAGGCGTAACATATTCTTTTCCGTCAGTGGTGAAAAGAACATCCAATAGCTTGAGCTCCAGAAGTTTGGAAATTATTTCGATGCAGTTACTTTCTGAGAGCCTGTACAAGAATACAACAAAAATCTGACAGCTTTTGCTAGTTAAATACAACTATAATAAGTAAAAGAATAAGTAAGAAATATTGTCATTCAGGCATGAACATATTGAACAAAAAACACTAGCAGACGAAATTCCAACAATGAATGACTGTTTTGATAGCGACTGATACAAACAAGAAATTACATCTTAAAAATTTGCTTTAATTATTTACCTTTGAACAGTACTGCTAAGTTGTGCCCTTTGGAAGTCCGCCGCTAACCTTTTAATCTCATCCCAGTCCGCAGATGCCATGTTGGCTATACTATAGACTTATATCCAGCTATAACGATATAACCAGCTATAACACATATAAAGAATTTCGACTCGATAACAATAGTCGATAACTATCGAGTTCAAATGGTGGTAGTGTTCCGATAAAATTGATAACTATGGGCAGTTTTTTCACAAGATCGATGTCATAACTAGAGAATCTATTTTGTGGATGTCGCATCAGTTAAGATTAACTTAAGAAAATGTATTTTTTAAATTTTTAATATCGAAACGTGGCACTCAAGTCAGCATCCGAAAATGCATTGCACTCTGGCGGTGTCAACACAAACTATAATGTAAATAAGCGACGGTACGTCTGATGGCGAGGGTTGCGTAGTTGCCTATTTAATTTGTTAAACATGTATTAGACCAGTCCCTTCTTTAGTACGGGCTGATTTTATATCATTGGTCCAACCTCTGTGGCTAGGACCGGCCAAGCACTGAAGGGGTCCCACGAGATTCAACTATTGTAATAACGAAAGAATTCCCAGGTTTTAACATTTGGAATGTTTTCTAAAATATTTGGCGAGATTATTTTGGTCAAGTTCATGCAACATTTGCAAGGCTAATAATTATGACCACCAAATTTCGGGGGAACCCTCACCCGCCACGTACCCCTTTAGCCGGCGTCATGATTTACCGGACCGAGTCTTCACCTACGGTTAACTCCCAAGCACAAAAATGACTATACGAGTTGAAATCTTAACCATCTCATTACCATAACTATTGCTATTAAGAGAATTGGGTCCGAGTGATGGTTTCGCGTGCTACTTCCCGCACGACCGACATTCTGATAGAATATTCAACTCTCAAAAGGATCTGCACTGCATATAATAAGGTCCGACTTGATAACACCAATATTAAAATGAGATTAATGCTCCAACATCAAAATGTTTCGGTAATTGCAGGCTCGATTCCACATCAAACCGGCAAATAATAACCAACACCCATTTACATGTTTCAACATCAATACAAGTATTACTTGTGGTACAAATTCGTAGTGAAAATCAGTTATAAAATACACCTATATTTATTCAAGTTTATTCCCCAACAGATCAATTCACATTTACAAATTTCTATGCACAAAAAATAAGCAAATGCATATTCTGCATGACATAGTAATACAGTGGAATAAACCTGATTTACCACACACTATTTCCTCATTAATTTGATCTTTTCCGTGGTGATGGTCAGATGTCTTCATATGAGAATATCATTCAGCTACCAACAGAATGTTATTCCTTGCCAACCACATCGTTCTTGTTATGATGCAGAAAAATATAAAATAATCCAATAGTTTTAACTACACGTTTTAATGCACAAAATTTAATTTCAATGGCATGAACACACACATGTGGCTAACACAAATCACTTGCTTCCCATAGATAATAAAAATTTGTACAGTACATCACTGACTAACTTGGATCAACTCGCACACGTAAAAAAAATAAAATTGAGTAGTTAACCAACTACACATTCGTCAAATACTTGGTCAAATGTCCATTTAATGACATTTATAGGGAATTAGTGCAATAGTTTCACACAACATCGTGAATTCTGAGGCACCTTAAAATTATCCCACAGACTTGGTGCTTGAGCAGCATTTTCAGTCTGTATCCTTCTTACAAAAGGAATCAAAGAATTTAATATGCTCGAAGCAGCACTAACAGAGCCTACCGTCCTTCGACTGAAAAAGAAGAGCTACTGTAAGTTTCACAAAGTAAATGGCACAAAATAAACATTTAAAATCATCATCAGCGAGAGAGTTCAAGTAATTTCATCAAAGAGAAACAGATGTTAATTATCATCATGAATTAATCTGAAATTGAGAATAAGCTGATGTTACTCACTGTAAGACGACAGGTCAATTTCGTCAGGTAATTCTGTGATATTCACATCAAACCTGTCCTGCACATCATTCAGTATCTTTGCATCCCCTTCATCACTGACAAAAGTTATGGCCAATCCCTAAAAAAACAGCAATTAATTAGCAACCTCAACTCAAAGCATTTAAATTATCCAGCCACAGCAGTGTCACTGACTAGTGGCAATTAAAGAATCTACTATTTAAAACATGATGAAAAATCAGCAAACCGACCGAGGGCAAAGACTTTCTGGACAAAATCCACTATTGGTTTTCCATTCAGTAACCAAGTGATCAATTTTAACTATATATAGACAACTATCAGAATACCTTAGTTCCGAATCTACCAGCACGTGCTACTCTATGAAGATAAGTATCTGAGTCCTCTGGCATGTCATAGTTAAACACAATGTTAACTCTCTCAATATCCATTCCACGACCAAAAAGATTTGTAGCCACAAGAATTCGCTAAAATAGAAAACTAAATTAAAAACAGAAGATGTGCACCACAATGTTCAAGGCAAATAAAAAAAATCAGGATAGATAATAAAGTCATCTTTTTCATATGTCCCTATCTATAAATATCATCACAGGATTGGCGAAATTTAGATTCAATTAGATTGTCCCACCTTTTGAAAATCTTTGAATTGCTGATATCGTGACAGTCTTTCCTCCTGTGTCATTCCCCTGTGAATAGCAATGGCAGGGAAGTTCTGTTCTATCAGTAACTGAGCCAAAGCCATACACCGTTGTACAGATTTAACAAAGATTACCACCTAAAGAGATAAATTGATATCAATGGATACTTGGAAATAAATACTGCGACTGGCAGATGGAATTTCCTTAGCTTAACCAAAAAACAAATCCAATTGTTTACCTGGTTAAACTCTAAAACATCAAGTAATTCAAATAGCTTCTTATTCTTTTCATTCTCCTTCAGCTTCACATAATGCTGCTGCAGTCCATGAAGTGTAAGTTTGGCTTCATCATCAACATATACTTCCATCGGCTGTTCACCAAACATGAGAAGAAAGAACAACAAACGTGGCACATTTAAAGAAAACCCTAACCTTAATTCCCTGACAAAAGTAATTAAAACTGAATTTGCACCTAAGTTATGAAATCAAATATTGAAAGCATATAAGGCAACACTATATAAAAATAACCACCCTAGTTTAGTTTGTTTTTTAACAAAATACTGATAGAATTGTAAGTAAAAATTTTAAAATTCCTATAGCCCTAACCTGGGGATAATCACTGCCTAACATCTGACATTTCTAATCACACTGATGGAATATAAATTTACTCTCACCACCAATGTTACCTGGCCCCAGTTTCTACATACGGTTTCGTTGGTAGAGGCTGGGAAATCCTCCACCACTGGATCTCCATGCAAAGGGGTGAGGGACGAAGGCGAGTGATCGCAGATGGATCCAAATGGGCAGTCACATTAAGCATCATTCCTTAAACCCTGTCATTGCAGACCTTAAGGCCACCGTTTACTTCCCGTTTCAAGAAAGAATCCCCTCAATTTCTTAGCATTTTGTCAAAGCTCGAATGTTGGTGCCTTTCTACCAGACTCTCAAAACTACCCCAAACCTATATCTCTTCGGTTCTTCTCTTCTCTCTTCATTTCTTGAATTCTTCTTCTCTTCACCTCTTCTAATACCCAACCAACCCAGTTTCCTATCTATGTTAATTTAAGCAGCATCTATTAATGCTCCAACTTCAAAAAACGGCGATTTGAGATAATTAAAAGATGGGAGGAATTCAAATTCAAGGTTTAAGTGCTGACTGGAATTAGAGTTTGGAGTGCAAGGTGGTCACCTGATATCCAAACGACTTGATGTGGAAACTATCTAAGGAAATCCTCCAGGTACAGCCCCATTTGGAAGAACCCAGTAAATTTCATCCCCTTAGCATTTACCTAACCCAATACTCAAGTGTAATACTAAGTGACTGGTATGTAACAATTCGGAGGATAAATTACATCTTGCATAAACTTCTTGCAAACAGGCCTGACGTCCTTGCTCAAAGTGGCACTGAACATCATAACTTGTTTTCCATGGGGAGTGTTGCGGAATATTTCTTGCACATCTCTCCTCATATCTGGAATAAAAACACACATTGTTAAAAATTGTGTGCACACTAGTATCGGTAATTTTCTAGTTAAAAAAATTGTAAAAAGGTTGCGTATTCCACTCTCACACAGAGAGGAAACATAGAACCATTTAAATTTATTTACACAGTATAGAAACGCCATAACTGAGAATTACATCAGCCTGGAGCTGGGACTGTGACATTACAATACTCAAGTAAAAATAAAATTGGTAATTTTCTCAACAATTATAAATAGAAATACATACCTAGAAGCTCCAACATTTTGTCACACTCGTCAAGAATGAAGTGTTTCAAATGTTTTAGCACCAACTTCTTCGAGTTCACCAGTGCAAGGATGCGACCTGGGGTTCCAACCACAATATGGGGGCAGCTATTCTTTAGCACTTCCTCATCTTTTTGTATCGGGAGACCACCGAAAAATACTCCCACCTTAAAATAACATAGGATAAAATGAAAGACAATCGCATTCTCCATAACAGCACTAAGCAACTTTTTCCAGATTATGAAATATCACTTTTGAAATACAAGCAATGCCATTAACACTTACACAACTGTTTACTAAATAAAAAAGATTAACGATCAAGCAATAAATACTTCAAGCTCACCTTAATAGCTGGCATATACTTGGAAAATCGCTCATACTCCTTGCTGATTTGAAAAGCAAGTTCTCTGGTGTGACACATAACGAGTACACAAACTTGATTTTCAATTGGCTCCAATTGTTGAAGAGTAGCAAGAACAAATACAGCCGTTTTTCCCATACCAGACTTGGCTTGGCAAAGGATATCCATCCCAAGAACAGCTTGGGGAATGCACTCATGCTGAACTGCAAAACACATCAATTAATGCACATTGAGTTAAGATACTACAACATTTCGATCAAAAATCAATTAATGCACATTGAGTTAAGATACTACAACATTTCGATCAAAAATGTCTGCTTAAAACACTTTAGTACAGATTAAGTTGGAGCACATTTCAATGACTTTTGACCGATACCTGCAACAGCTTGTTACAGGACCCACACTCACAACTTAACATTTAAAAAACATCATTAATTACTTCACATAAAATAGCACTACGCATCGACTTGAAGCGATATTAAACTCTCCAACAATAATAACACCATAATGAACTCAAACACGATACTAATACTCTTTCGGCCATCTTGATTAGCCATATTTGAAATACCTTCAGAAGGATGCTCGAAGCCGCAATCTGCAATTGCTCTCAAGATTTCAGGTTTCAAAAGGAAGTCACGAAAACCAGAACTGTGAATAGATACATAGGTTCCCTTCACATCTTTTTTGGTGGCAATATCACCCGATCCATCTACTACGGTGGGTTCAGTTTGCTCTTCATCCTCGTAGTCCAACAGATCATCGTTATCGGCCATATCGATTGGATCGTTTAACTATGCTCTAATGCCTATAATATTGAGAAAATATTATTTATAATTAAAAACAACAACTACCTTGATTTAAGAACTTTTCAGCACTAATGACGATAGCACTAGCTCACATTAGTGTCCACGCATTTTCCAAAAATGCAAATGAAATAACTTTTTAATTAATAATAAAACGAAACTCCATGGGATAGTACTAAAAACATGATATTGAACATATTTAAATTGAAACGGATGGAATGTATATCTGCGGATTCGAAAGTGCAATCTTACCTCGCAGAGATGAAGCCGGTAATAGACGGTAATGGACGCTAACACGCTAACAAGTAGCAATGGCGTCCAAACTAAATATGTCATATTCACATTTAAAAATTGTGAATAAATCAATTACAATATACAATAAACATTTTAAGTTATATAATAAATTATAATTTATTTTTTAAATATTAATTAATTGTAATTATTTTATGAAAAAGTAATGTCATGTTCATGTCATTCATTTCGTCCGCAGGTGGCAAATTTCGCAGTAAACCGTTGAGATAGATTATATTTTCGGCCAACATTTTAAGACAAATAGTATCTTTTAAGTTTTGGAATAAAATTTCACTAGCAACTCGCTTTTAGTCTGTCAAAAGCTTAGATTATGAGAATCAGAAAATAACTGGAATTACTTGCATGAGTAACGTGATGTGAAACATTTTAAAGAGTTAAGTACATATGTATGTATGCTTGAATTCTCTCTTACACGCCCATAAAATTACTCATATTACTGAAAAATGTTTGATCAATTCACATCTCAAGTTGATTTTCAAAACTATGGGTGATATATAAAACGTATCGGTCGACTTCATAGCAGCGAGATATTTTATGAAATCAACGGTTATGGTGGCCATGTGTCTGGTCTTGGGAATGTCTGTCTGGTGTGTCTCATCAAAATCGAAATTCAAGTCAGGCTATATGCTTAATATATGGTAGTAAAATCTAATATTTTAGTTGACCTCTGCTTACTTCCTTCAGCCATATTTACGGTATGGTTAACCCCAATAGCGACTGAATAGATAATGCAGGTAACCAAGGTGTCTATAACAGCCTTGGTAAAGGAAATGCGTATTTAAACTGTCCCCAATGCTAACTTAATTATTACACATTCTTATAGAAACTGGTCCTTAAGCGGTCCATGTTTAAAGAAGCTATTTCATATTTGGATGAAATCAATTAGCAAATGAAATTTCTATGATGAATGAGCTATTTTGGGCGAAAGTACTTTTCCCAAAACGCAGTTCATTCTCAATCACAGTTTATATATGGTCCAAAAAAACGAGTTTTTCTTTGCCGATTAATAGAATAAATCATAAAAAGGACCTCACAATCGTTAAATTCGAGTGGCGCTAACATATCTTTCAAATCTGGCAACCATGTAACGGCTGCTTCGTTTTTCGGATTTAAGTGGTAATGATTGCTGTAGTAAGCTGATGTTAAGTAGCGATAAATATCATTAACTCTTTAGATCGCTGCATTAAAATAATTCTATATTATATAATTCAGATGACTTATTTTACAGAAAAGCTATTAAGGCATTAAAACTTCACAATAAGTATGATTACGAAGGACGAAGTTACAACGCCAGAGAAAGGCGATTCAAGTAATGAAAACGAGCCTCATAATGAACAAACCGATGGGGATCAAACCGTCGAGATGGTAGAAGAAGGTAAGCTGACATTGATGGGGTTAGAATATATATCCTGTGATTGTGCTAAACCATCCATTATTTTTTCAGAGTTAGAGGCGTTGAATTCCCACCTTGATCGACTGGGATCGGCGCTTGACAACCTTGAGAGAAAGAACGATGATATTCATGCCCAACTTGTTGAGCTTCTGGAAGCTAATCGCCAGGTCAAAATGTTGTTTCAGGCTGGAAATTCCTCTAATGAAAATGATGCATCAAAATAAATATGAAATGGAGATCGTTTATTATTTGAACGCCTTAGTCAGTTAGTGAAATTTATTTATAGAGTTAATCGACAAAATGCATTCTGTAATTATGTTATTGGAATATCTGCTGGTAACAATGATGTAATTGGTAGTAACTGTTATGAAATTTGACATCAAGAATAGTATTCGATTTCCAAAATATAATTTATAATATTACGTTTACATTCCATACCATTCGTATTGTGCTTTGAACGGTGATTTGTTGCCAAAGTCTTGTACTGAGCCATTGAGTAGTTGGTCTCTTCAACTTTGGGAAATTGTATTAATTGTGTTGTGATGATTTAATTCCTTTTCCAATAAAGGAACGTCTTCCATTGCATTCTTTTACGAGTTTTGCTGATGAGAGAAAAATAGTAATGCGATCTTGTCAAATTCTTAATGAAATGTAAATAACTTTACTAAGTGATAATAGTTTTATGTATATCCTTTTATAATAAATTTTAAATACGCTATTTGATTGTACTATCATTGGAATGGTGTGATATGCATTTTCTAATGTTCCTAATCAGGATTCCCCAGGTAGTTCTAACTTCAGTATCATATCTATTATTATCCTCCATGAGCAAATATTCGGCTACCTTAATCCTAATAAAATCTCTCCCAAAGGGGATTCTCTTCTAAGAAGTGAATCTCGTTCCCTTGTCTACTTTATGGGGAGGAAAAACTTGTGAAAAATATTCGAGTGAGGTTAAAGGGAAAATTTTTAATAGAAAGGATTAGTAATACAAGATTAGAGACATTGGTGAATTTTTGCAGCAATCTAGCACAAAAAAGATATAGGAACTGTAAACACAGGGCCTGCACAGGATGGTATATGTTGCATACATGCTTGGGTTAATATCATCATTGCAATACCACCTATTGATTTGGAAATAGGTAATTCATCCTAAGCTGTTATTTATGATATTTAGATAGTCACTTGAAAGAAAATATAATAAATAAAATGAAGGAATGTATAATGTAAATAAAGCATATAAGAATATTTTTTAATCTAACAACTTTTAAATAAGTTTAAGTGCACTAAAAACAAACCCTTAAAGAAAACATTTTTACGAAAAGAGCTCCAAATATACTACATATACTAAAAATTACTTTTATAAATAAATTTACTGTGTAAAGGTTTTCATTTTATTTCAATAGTATTAATCTTGTAATAATTTTTTTCCCAAAACTCTAACTTACCTGGTGGAGGAAAGAAGTATCCCGGCAGGTGAGCTATATGCACCGATAAAACCTTTTATCATAAAGGTTAGTTTAATTAATTGCATTTCATTAATAAGCCAGGGCAATAATAATTTCATAAACAAAATATATAGTCTCCCTGATTTTGCCACCCCATGCATACTGCCCATGAATCATTGTGAACAGAACTCATCTAATGATTACATAGAGCAAGCATGTACCTTGATTTACCACCACCCTCTTATGGACAAATGGTGGCACTAAATTGGGGTCTGACTGTACTCCATAAAGCCTTCAAGATAAATATTGTAGCATATAATAGAAATTTTTCTAAAAAAATCTCGTATTTGGTTTGTCTGTCAGTATATGTGAGCAATATCTCTGGAATCCTACAATTTGGAAAGCCATATTTTCAGGATAGGTTGGTCTATAGAAGTAAATATATGTAAGGGAGACTGCTAATTTTGCAGCACTAAGCCATAAAACAAATAAATACTGGGTTAAATAAAAAGCTTGTCTCAAAACTTCCTTCAAAGAATATATTCTATAATATACGCTTAAAACAATATATTTCTTTTGTACATTGCTCAACACAAGAGGCCATACAGCGTAACACCTCAAAATCGCTAAGAGACAGGCTTTCCTAGCTAAGGCTTTCATAAAGAATATAATGAAGGTAGTAAAATAAAACCATTAAAAAAGTTCTTAATAACTTTAGCTTCCATTTGATACTAAACACCCAACTTTTGCAAGAAAATGTACTGGTAATTCATCAATGCTCCACAGTAACAAGTCCTAGCACTGTACTAAATTACAGCCACACCGAGTTTGAAAAACTGATGCGATGCTCAAGTTTTATTTTAAGGTCAACCATGGTTTGGGTGGTACAGAAGACTGCCATTAATATTTCCAATCGCTGAACTAAAGTTACAATAGACCTGGATGTCCGAGTAATGCAAAATTGGCCAAGTATCCCCTACATGGTAAGTATTTGGTGGATCTTGGATCAGCTGCTGGGAGTAATTCATGTTTACATCAGAACTAATAACTCAAGAAGAACTAATGCTTGAAAGACGATTTTTGCAGGGAAGCATCTATGGATAAAATGTTGTAAAATGGATTTCAAAAATTAAGTACACCACCTTTTTGAACTTCGCGAATAATAGGTTCCGGAAAACTGACGCGAAATGCAAGTTCTATTTTCCCATAAAACGCCATTTTATTATGAGAGAGTGGTTCTCAGTCGACCTAAAAAATTTGCATCATAAATAATGCAGTTTAACAGAAAAGAAAATGTAACCACAACGCAAAAGCTAGTATTATAAAGTAAAAAAATACTTTTAATTACCTTCAAAATGCATAATAACAAATGAAAACAGAGCGATTACAATTCTTCCGCCCTTGCACAGTTTACCACCACAAAATTTCACATGTGAATTTCGATCTTCTTTTGTTCATTCTAAGGAAATGGTTTAATTTAAATTAAACTATTGAAATGGAATGTTCAATACATCATGCACAAATGTTTTCCTGGATTCTGCAACAAACATTTCCAAGCCGCAAAAAACACTAGCATTAAAAAGTGGTTCCATTTCTTTCACTAATTACTTTAGAAATGCATAACAGAAAATCAAAACCTAGCGAAACACAAGTAATGGTCATAAAAAATTTTGTGTCCAAATTCGCGAACTGCAAGCACATAAAGTCCAAAAAGATGGTGTAGTAAAGAATGATTCTGTGGGAGTTTATTTTTAAATGTCAATTTTTTTATCTTAAACTTTGTTGCCTTATGGCAGAACACAATAATATTTATTTACAACAGTTTTTGCGGAAAAAAGAAATTATCCCCTTATGTAATTTGCTATGCAATTCATCCCTCACTTGTAATACCTAACAACTCTGATAGCATTGAATGTCAATACATATTACTGATTTAACTTGCAGCAGATAGCACCAAAGTTAAACATTAGAAAAATCTAAATAAATATATATAATATAAATGAAAACAAGAGTAATTGGGTCATCCCATCTAACACAGATTCCATTATCACCTCATGTCATCTTGAAATTCAGTTTAAAGAAAATGACAATATACTCAAAACATCCAGAGATTACAACACAAACACACATCCTACATTAAAAAAATATAATGATTTGAAATTACAATTTTCTTGAACTTTTCCCTGGAAATTCTCATTTAAAGTTAGGGGATCTTATGGTAATTCTTTAGTTATTAAAATTTTCTTTCATTTATATGAGATTCATGTAATTTTGGTTCATATAATTTGTATGATGTGTATTGTCTTTTCTTGTTTAAAGACTAACTACATCTATTTTTTATATTTATTTATTTTATATAAGCTCATAAACAGCCATTAATGGCCTTTTACAATGAGCGTAATAACTTTAACAAAGACGAACACATACAACCATGCCCTCGGCAGGATTCGAACCCGAGACCCTAGTGTTGGGAGCCAGACACGCTAACCACCCCTCTACCAAGGCCGGCTAATATATATATAATTTCAATGTAATCTCTATTATAACAAAAGCCTTTATATGCCATTCTGTCACACTGAGAAAAGTTTACGTTGTTGAGACAATCATACTGTTATTACCTTCATGGTATATTGGATTTATATATGGGGCAGTATTATCTTTTTAACAAAATAAAATGTTTTGAATGCTATAACATAAGCTGTGCAGATTATGGCTGTCATAATGAGAGTACTTGTGTATTATTTAGACCAGGCATATTAAACTTGAAGAGGTTTCAGGGCCGCATTGAAGCGATGGATGTTATGGAAGGGCCGCATTAGGATTACAGTCGTTTAATCAGGGCCAGAGTTGGCAAAATAGAATTTATCTAGAAAATTGGACATTGTTTTCCCATTAAAAACAATAATTTAGAAAACACATTCCATTGTACATTAGGGACTATGAAGAACTCTTGTCTCCTTTTCTCAAGTAATTATATAAAATCTTGAATGATTTATTTGAGACAAAAATTTGTATTCAGGCTGCAAAAAGGAAAAGAAAGGGCTGCATGTGGCCCTCAAGCTGCCAGTTTGACATACCTGGTTTAGACCAGTGGTATTCAACCTGAGGTACACATACCCCTGGAGGTACACAAGGTCTTTCCGAGGAGTACACAAATATATTCAAGCAGAAGGTTCAACTTTTCTTACATTACTTTCCTGTTCGATAATTGACATCACCATCTTCCACATCATCCTCATCGGCCTTGAAGTTATATTCCTTTTCACCACTCTCTTTTGGTTAAATAAACCAACACGGAGAATTTTTAGTAGAAATTCCTATATAATCGAGATAAAACCAGTGTATGATATTTAAATACCAAGCGCAAAAATGACGGAGGGGATAGAAAATTAGACAATAGATGGGTTAGGAAAATACAATGTGGGAGGAAGAGAGAGAATGAAATTCTGCAGTAACTAATTCAATTGTGAAGGATTGGTTACTAAGTGTGAGTGAAGGGAAGCAGTGAACGATTGGGAAAGAGTAGTTCATTATATACCATGGGGTACAAATTTCTTTAATGATGTTTTAAGGGGTACAATGACAAAAAAGGTTGAATATCACTGGTTTAGACAATATAGTTATGTATTAGCATGACTTTGGTTTTTAAACTGCTGCACATAACTAATCTTTGTTTTGTTTAGATAGCAACAAAAAAATTGTTGATCTTATTTTCAACCATATTTTCATGTTGCATCCGAAAGAGAGCCTGAAAATAATGTAACTACCTTGAATCTACATTTAAAACACTTCAAATTTTAAAATATTTTATTTATAAAAATATATTTAAGTTCTTCACATTTCATCAAGTACAAACAATTGAAATATGAGCAGATCTCAAGAAGTTCTTCAAATAAAAATCAATGTTTCAAAAGTTTTTGAGAAGCAGAAAGTGTAGAAACTATGTATTCTCCATTGGGATGATAGAATATTGTGTATGAGATGTCACCAAAGGCTCCATACCATCTGTGTTCAGTGAGTCCAGTAGATACAGGAGCATCCTCAAATCCAGCAACGTAAACAGCAGCCCAGGGAAATTTTCTCGTTGATATATATCTCCTAAGAATAAAAAATGTTTGAAATGCAAATCTCAAGAATAAGTAAATAATCATAAAAAATGTTCCCCTTGGTTTTCAATGGCCACAGCATCCTTAATTACTAAAAGAAATGATTAAGTTCAGGAAAAGTACAAAAACAGCACAATTTAAACTAAACTTCCAAAAGTTATTTTTTGTTAAATTTCTCAAAGATATGAAAAAGACATTTATGTTAACCATTTTGCAGCTGGCTCGTATCATAGGTCAGTATCTGGGAAACAATTGATTTTTATATTACAAACTTAATACTGCATATACTCATGTATAGGTCGAGGTTTTAAGACGAAATTTTTAGCAAAAAACTCTGGTGTCAACTTATACACGAGAAATATTTTTCATAGGATTAAACCCATGACTTTATTTGCCCTGTGGTTATTAAAATTTGATGGAATTTACACTCTTGTTGTACTTTAACTGTATCAATAACTATTAAATATTTAAATACCGATCTATAGAAAGAATAAATTACTATACAATTTGGTGATCCTAAGTTGATCTCCGATGCTTTGCAAATAATTAAGCAATTTTGGTAAAGCTAATGTTCGGTAACATGACAGCGGCAAGACAGAAAACTGGCAACAAGACAGATGCGCAATATGATAACTCTGTAACATGTAAATAGAAAACACAGCATTGGTAGTATGCGGAAAGGCTACATCTACCTCGAAGCATCTCAGATTAAATTAGTATCGCCAAAGTATTTATGGTATAAAAATTATGGTACTGTCCGGGGCGAAGGTAAACAAGGCGACGCTAGCACTGGTGACGTCGAGAAAGCGACGAGAAATGGAACTAGCAAGAGGAAAGGTGCAAAAACGGAAGACAAACCTAAGTATAAGATTTTGTGGTTTCTAACGTATGGGGAGATGTAATATTATTTACTTAAGCTAGAAATTATGATAGCACTTCCTGGACTAGAAGTTGCAAACAGTTCAAATTGCTGAGTGGCACAAAAATGGGACATACCATATAAAGTCAATATTTTTCAAAAGTTGTAGGTATAAAATATGAATCATGCATCATTAAATATTTTAAAGCTTAGAAAATACTATTATAAATTTTGTAAAAAATAAACTACTTTCGTGTATAGTTTTTCCAAAATTCCTGAACCAACACTCACATGCTTTGCAAAGAATGGCACACAAATATTTGCCTGCATTAAACTCACTTTGCAAAGCCAATAGCAGATGCCAGCATTAACTTCATTGAGCATTCAAATGCTGCAAAATCACCTCAACTGCATTCCCTAGGATATTCTGTCCAAGAAAAATCTCAAGCCAGTTTGAAGAAAATTTGCAACATTCATCACTAAGGGGTTCAAGTTGTAGTATGCTGGATGGAGTAAAGGTTGAGTCAATGTAAAAGCATTTACTTGTATGACGATGAGGTTAAGTTTTTTTTATGAATATATGAATGTGGACAGCAACTTGTGTTTTTCAGTGTTCTTAAATTTAGAAAGATGATCCCAAAATTGTCAGTTTCCCACAGAAAATATTTTTTATTGTTTCAGTTATGCTCTTTTCTATGTTCATTGTAAATTAATTTATACAAAAATGAAAATAACAGTATTCAGAAATAGTATAATGCCATGTTTGTAATTGCCCTTTTGTAAAAAAAAGGAAAATGCCATAGAAGGGGGATTTACAAAAAATTATTTGGGGTAAATTCAAATAACACAGACAAGGGTCAAAACAGTTTATTTGAATATACACAAGTAATGTATAGTTAATGGTTTCAGGCATCACTTGGTGGAATTTCTTCATAATGTAAAATAAAGAGACTTGTTGTAATTCCACATGAATTTATTTAAAAAAAAACGACCTAGGTTTCGTTGCAACACAACATCGTCAGGTGAATAAATTCAAAGCCTGCAGCAATTTACAGTAATAGGTACAATGGGTGGGTGGGGGAGGGTGAGTTGGGGAGAATACAGAAAGGAATTGTGGATCAAACACCATTGGAGGAAAGGAGTGAACGTATATTCGTGGGAAGGGGAGTGGGAGAAAACGGTTGAGCTTAGTGATGTCTAGTAAGTTGGATAATGAGAAGACAATGGGGATAATTGGTAGGAATAATTAGATTAGTGGAAGGTCGAGAAGTGGAGAATGAAAAGGATACAGAATATCATTTAAAACTTCACAGTTTTTTGAAGCCACACACTGTATAATTTCAAATTGTACCAGAATATCAAGCCTGGGTCCCTTTCCTTCATAATGCAGGATTTTGGGAATAAAGTCGCTGTTGTGTCCATGTTCTAATAGATGTTTGGCGAAGAGAGAGGTTGTTTTACTGTTTATGAAACAGGAATGATGTTCTTTGATTCTTTCTTTGAATTTTCGTCCCGTTTGTTCTATATAAATGGCAGTACAATCTCCACAATGTAATTTGTAAATTCCACTTTTTCCAAATTTTTAACTTTGTCTTTAGTACGGCATAAAAGGTTTTTTAAATTCGACTTATTATAAAAAGCTGCTCTAATTTTATTTTTGGGAATTAATCTGTTAATTTTAAGGGATATAATACCAAGAAATGATAGTCTTCGCCATTGTGGTTTCAAATCGTCAACAGGGATGGTACCGTATATTTGTTTGATGGCTAGTTGGGATCGTTTCCTCTCCTATAATGTCAATTAATTTTTTAGGGTAGCCATTGTTGACTGCTATTTGTTTAATAATTTGAAGTTCTTTCCTGACATTGAAATCTGACAAAGGAATGTTCAATAGCCTATGAAGCATGGAATGAATTTTTTGTGAGAAATGGTGTCTTGAATTGAAGTGAATGATTTGGTCGCTGTACGTGTCTTTCCTGAAAATGGCAAAATCTAATTTTCTATTTACCTTTGATATGGTGATGTCTAGAAAGTTTAGGGACCCGTTGATTTCTGTTCACACATGAATTTTATTGCTTAATTAAAAGAATTCAAGAAATTTAGGAAGATGTTGCCTCGATGACCCAGACCACACACAAAAAATATCATCAATATAACGAAACCAACAGAAAACGTTTTTGACAATAGGATTCTCTGAAGAGAATAAATTACTTTCAAAATTGTCCATGTAAATGTCTGCAAGTAGTGGCGACAAAGGAGAGCCCATGGCTAGGCCATCTAATTGTTTATAAAAACTTCCATTGAACTTGAAATGGTTTTGAGAAACGCACACTTTAATTAGGGAACTCAATTCACTGATTATTGGAGCGGGAACACCTTTCTTGACGAGGGTAATTTCAGCTAACTCCAAAGCTTCTTTGGTAGGGACACTGGCGAAAAGATTACACACATCAAATGATACTAGGGGGCACTTTGGAAGGAGAACTTTTTGTGATAAGGTATTTGCTAATTCACAAGAATTTTTGACACCGTGTTTTGGGGAGAACTTTGAATGTTGCCTGAAGATTGTATTTAATTTGTGTGCTAGGAGGTGATTCGGGGCTGAAACATTTGAAACCACAGGCCTAATGGGGATGTTAGGTTTGTGGATCTTTGGAAGTCCGAAGAATCTGGGCACTAGGGGATTCATTTGAAATAATGGCGGAGATTGAAGTAGTGATGGGCTATGATGTAATCTTTAGGTTCACGTTCATTCATAAAATTGACAGAATCAGGTATAACTTCGTGTAAAAGAATGGCTATAAGTGATTTTATTATCATTTATAGCCCCATTCACATCTTCGTAGTAAATTGTTTCTTTTCACTAAAAATTCTTTCTGTACACAAAAAGTAAAAACTTTGTTATTATATCCAAAAGAAAACAACTAACAGTAGAAGAGCATAAGCTCTGTCAGGAGGGAATAAAACAAATGATTGCTCAGCGGAAAAGACGACGATGTGAGGACCCTGAATACAGGCAACCGGAGCAAAATATATACACAAAAGCTCACCAAACATTTTTCCCTTGATTGCAATAATAAATTTTAATGTTAGTTATGGTAATCAAATACCCCATGAAGTAAGTATAATGACATGAAGTACTATTCTTCAAGTACGTAAAACGAACTTCACAACAATTGAGAACTTTCAGGATTGTGAAATCTCAAAGAACACATTTGGAAATTCTGTGTACTCAGACACATGGAGTACACCTTTACATTCTTGTTATAAGTTACTTTGCTGTGAATGGGGCTCTGTACTTATAAAATTTAGAGAGCATCCAATCAACACAATTAATATCTCTTGAAAAAATTGAAAATTTCTCATGATTTCACATAAGCTAATTTGATGAACTTCTAAAATTACAAATGATAGAAATGATTGCTATTGGAATGTAAGAAAAGGCATTTAGTTTAAGTGTTAAATATGATTATTTAATTTCATGCAAACTGTATTTAACAGTATAATTTACACTTACTGTAATTTTTCCAAGAATGCAGCTATCCGCTGAGCTGTATAGAAGCCTTTCCATTGTAGATGAGCTGTCTGACCACATAGAACAGTATTTTCTGGAACTTGATAGCTGTTTCCAAAATCATTTTCTTCATTACTCCTATGAGAAAATTCAACAATTACTAGTAAAAAAATAAGTGTTTCATCATTTACAACACAATTTATAGTCTGAATAGCTCATATAGACATCAATAAATTGGAAAAATGAGCTGAATAATTAAGCTAGAACTCAGCCTTTATACATATATAGTCTGTGTGTCATACTTTTTTCAGCACTTCCAGTTGCTTAAACTATATGCAAACATAGGTGATTGTAGGTTATGGCCAAGAAAAATTGAAAATCTCAGCAAAGAAACCTGAATTCAATTCCAGAAGACTTTCTTTTCTTCATTTATAATTAGAATGAGTGTAGGGCACTTTCATTTGGCATTTAAAATAGATTAGAATCAAGATACAAATTTAAGATTTAAACGTATAGGTATACCTTGTGATATGCTGTTTCACGATACACTGTTTTGCAACAGGTTTTTTCTGTTTTACGCCCATTACACTTTCTGACTCGACCCCTCGATCCCTTCGCTTGATTCGGACATACACTTTTACAAAACCTGGAGAACAAAGAGCCTTTCTCTGTCCATTTGTAAGGTCTCAACGCGATCAATGAAAAACAACTTTGTTTCATTATATACAAACTACTTTTAAATTGTTTTCATATTCATTTCATGTGTGTACAATATTGCAGTGGGGAAATAATATAACCAATGAGTTTCTTTTTATGTCCAAGGTAGTGCTTTGGTGGACTACAGCCAGTTTTCAGTCTGAGTTTGTGGTGGTGATACTCTGAATTTGTGCTCGAGTTTTTACCCTTATAAGTTTGAAATGTTGCAAGCAAAAAAATTAAACTGAAGTATTTCTCTTAATTAATTAATTAAATTGGATATAATAAAATGTTTTAAAAGTGGACAAGGGCACACTGCTATAGATCATGGTCTTTTTCTAGCTCTGTGAGAACTATTTGCAGAAGTGCTGGAAAAATTAAAAAGTGTGCTCAGGGGGCTACTTCTTTAACATAAGCTGTGCTGGGGAGGCATAATTGAAGTGAACACTGACAGAAATGGAGCGTTTGTTTAACATATGGATCGAAAAACAAAATATTACACCTGGTTCGTATGTTTGGCAGAAGATGGCAGCAGTGCAATTTGCATTTTATATTGTAGTCATGTTGCCTAAAAATTACATGACCTTCCATAGGGCAAATAGTATGTAAAGATATTTTAAGCCACCAATCTAAGGGATTTAAAGTCTTTGTGTATGTGTTATGGTAAAAGTACGTAATCGGGAAATGTGTACATTTACTGGTAAATGTGCAAATTTACCACCAAGCTTAGTAAATGTAAGTTTAGGTTTTCAGAAATACGTATTATCCGTACATTTCCCGGTAAATGTGCACTTTTACCGATGTGCCATGGTAAATGTGGAAATAAGTAAGAATGAGAAATGCTACACTTGAATAATTACGTTAATTTATAGCAAAAATCATCGAGGGTTCGGCTCCACTGGTATATATTAAGATGAACGCTTTCCAACCCGAGGGGGGAACACAGTGAACGTGAGGAGGAACCAAAACCACTTCAACTAACCTACCAACCCAACCCGGAGGGGCCGAGTAAAATTCGCCTTCATGTTCAAATTTAGTTTAGTTGTGCACATTTACCACGAAATTTACACATTTACCGGACAACGCACATTTACCGTACTTCTAAACTGCTACAGATGTTCGCGACACCACCATGTTGTGGCCTGTGTTGCAACGTTTATCCACATTTACCAGTGTCTCTAGGTAAATATGCGCATTTCCCCAATCCAATCGGTAAAAGTATGTTATACTTACATTTACCGAACTTGGTGGTAAATGTGCACATTAACCGGGAAATGTGCACATTTACCGGACTGCGCACATTTACCGTGACATATGCATTGTATTTTATTTATATTTTGATGATAATTAGAGTAGGTATTGTATAAAATGGATATGTAATATATATTGCACATGCTCTTTTTTCTCTTCCTACCTATGAGATGTTTTTCAATGGGATTCTTGCACTCGTTTAGCAAGATTTTGCACAACAAGACCCTTTTCATATCTCTCGTGCTTACCTGTGATTTTAATCCATTTAGGAACGCATCTCTTTTTATAGCATTGCTCTTATGTAAAAATGTGTTTCGCAATATGCTGATTTGCAATCTGCTCTGATTTTTTGGAACGCAACCAGAGCATATTGCGAGGTATACCTGTACACTTGTAGTGGGTCTTTTTCACCCCTCCTATGAAAATGTGTGGATATGCTAAGCAATGCATACTAGGATTAAAAAAAGAGGATAGCTACATCATAGCGACAACACACATCTGGTTCCTAAGCATTTTATATAAGGATTTTTTTATAATTACCTAACCCAAAAATAAATATTTTCTGAACTGTCAGGTGAACTCCTCTTGAGGGCAACAGTTGACTGTCCAAGAGGGGAGGAAAATGTATTATACATTGCCCAGTCAATTAAATCTCCTAAGAGAACTACCATATTTTTTGGCATATAAGATGCACTTTTTTCCAGAAAAATGGCCTCCAAAATCAGCCTGTGCCTTATATGCCGAAGGTAAGATTATTACTGTTCTCAATACTGACACTAACGAACACACCTCCAAAATGGAATAATTGACAATTCTAAGTACCGTATTTTCTGGTCTATAATGCGCGCATTATCTATACAAAAAATATAAAAATCGGGAAAAAAACATCATGCGCATTATACAAAGGAAAATAAAATAAATTGTTCCTCCTCATGAAACGGAATCCCCAGGAAGGATATGCTTTGAAGCCCACGATGTCCATCTCTTGAACAATGCATTTCGCTTGCAATAAGACCCTTGTTGTTGAAATCCTAATGCCTTTTCCCCTTTCTCGTATCACCCACTCATACAATTCTTCCTCGAGTTCTGGCCAAAAGCATTTTCTAAAACGCATTGCTCGTTTTTTCCGATGCAACTTTTTCAGCACCAATTCGCCTTTACACCATTCTCGTACACTTGATTCCCCTACGTTAAACTTTCTTCTAGCCTCATGATTTCCTTTTTCTATAGCGAATTTTACGACTTCTAATTTAAACTGTGAAGTGTATGATTTTCACTTTCGCATATTTTCGTTTTCCATGGTAAATTAAAAACTTTTTCAATACCGACGCCAATCTAATTCAAGACTCCATAATACCATGTGGTGTACAGTGAAAACAACTGAATAACGGAAAGCCACAGCAAATTTTAATTGATTCATTTTTTTCAGGAAGCGCTTGTTTCAAATCGATTTTTTTTACTGCGCGTTATCTATACATTTGTACCAGGTTTGAAGAAAATCACTTGTGCGTTATCTATAAGGTGCGCGTTATAGACCAGAAAATACGGTAATTTTAAAATGTGAATGAAAATTATGCTGCATTGCTTCTCATAAATGTAACTCCCATATAAAATAAGGAGATACAGAGGAAGATACAAAACCGAGATTCTACTCTGTTAGTAATAAATATCATATTAGCTCAAATATAAGGTGACCTCAAATATAACACAACCCTATGATTTTGGAAGGATTTTCAAGGAAAAATTGAAAAAACACAAAACAAGATGATCCAAACGGAACTTATGATGCCTGTTTTCCATATAATCCTTTATTTGATACTTATATTGGCTTTAATAGCTTTAAAATCACCACTGATGAGTTGCCCTTTGTGTTCTCAAATTTCTTAATTTAGCATTATAAAATATTACAAATACATTCGAATAGAAAACTAAAATGATCACGTGTATTTGTGTGGCAAAAATAACACGTGTATGTAATAGACTATTCCGAATTCGAGTCGAACAATAGTTGTTGTGATGGCAACACTCTTGTAATGAGCGATAAAAATTTCAAAAATGCCTGTATTTATATGAAATTCGAAGAAATATGATCGATAAGCAACATTCTACAACAAATATTAGAATCTTTATTAATCTCCTCAGAAAATAGCACAAATCACGCTCCCATATTACAATTCTAAGATATTTTAATGTGCAAGAGAAAATTACCCTTCACAATGGATTTCAGATTTCCCATGTAAATCAAATGGGGATAGTTCCTGGAATTGAACCTGGGACTTCAATCTTCGCAAGAAAAACAATCCTCAGGAGATTGATCCCAGTAGCAAGAAATTTTCACTGAGTTTCATGAAAATCTATCTATTGGTTCAAAAGGAAATAGGGGTGGATGAACAGACAGACAGACACAACGACAAAACTATGTCTATTTCCATTCTGGAAAGTAGAATAAAATCAGATATGTGCACTGTATTGCGGCAATGTTTCATAATAGTAATCAACAATGGGAGTACTATCTAGAAAGAGCCTACAATGTGAATGTTCAAAACTAACTCGTTATTTGGGCCAAGAGCTTTTCAGCCACCATTCTTATTAAAATCACTAGTCCTCAAATCTAATGCAAAAGCTAATTTTCAAATGCAAATTCAGGAAAAAATCATCACATTATATTCAGGCTGATACGGTACTTTAAAAGTTGTTTCTGAATTTTTGTGTAGGTACCCAAAGAAGGGAATGGTGACTTCTAAAATACTCCTATATAATGCTGAGAAGAAACATTTCTCAGCACAAAGGCCACTGCGAGATATATGCTATGATTATATGCCTACAGATGCCTTTTGCTCTTGGACCAATGCATTTTCTCATGTGTCAACAGTTCTTGAGAGATAATTGGTTAGGGAGGCTAAAGGATCTTTGGCTCTCTGGACCAGGCTTTTAATTTCTTCTGCATTATCATTTCTTGAAAGCACTATAGTGAGAGAAGAAAAGGGTTAATTGACACTGGTTAATTTACAAACGAGCCTCTCAAAGATATTTATGATGTAGCCTCTTTATAAAGAATGCGTTCGGATTGCATGGGAAATATTCTCGCTCTATATGATTTAGCCTGAAGGAAAACTTAAACCAGCAAGGAGGCAAATTTTTTTCTTAGTAATTACGATTCTACAAATTAATTAAAATTTTCTGCAATACCATTATTTATTATGGTGTCAGCAGGTAGGAAAAGTCAAGCAATACTGGATGATGAAATTGAGAAGGAAACTTTTGTAGAAAGTTATTCAGAAGAAAGTGTGAACTAAGAAAGTGATAGGGAAAATTATTTTAAAGATTGTTCAGAACTTGATACACTGAAGCACTTTGACAGTAAGCCACTACCACACCAAGCAGAATTATTTAGGTAAAGCCCTATTTTTGGAATTTTTGATTTCTTCTCCCTCTGTTGCTGATATGTGCTTCTAGCTCCAAAGCTAATTTTTGGAGACATTTAAAATTTGTTTAAAAAAACTTAAGAGGAATTTATAGAAACCTAGAACACAGCAGGATAAATGCAATATTCCATAAACTTGGAATAAAGAGACCCAGTAAAGTGATTCCATCAATGCATGAAAGAATTCAAGGTTTTTCACACAAACAAAAATGAATAAAATGGTGTAAAACCATCATGTGAATATCCATATTTTTTACATAAATCCCCAAAATATTTCATGTAAATGCAATAAATAGGTAAAAAAATTAGGATTTTTTTATCATTTCGTCTCAGAATAGCCAACTCATTTAAATACTCTCTGGCCTCAAGGATGGGTTTGATTAAAATCCTTCCATGTTTGAGGAGTTAAGCTCTGTTAATGCCATTTGAAATTATTCTAAATATTAAATGGTTATGGTTGACAATTGCAAATGCTTAACATCCACTATAATTTTTGAAGGTATGGCATTTTCTACAATATGTAGAATTGAATACTTGAAATCAATAACATGGAAACTAAGATGGTATGAGTAAGCAATGTTTTACAGACCCAAAGCCAATAATATTAAAAATGAATTTTGCAGGAAAACTTACAGATCAACTTCCAGAGAAAACGCTCCAAGCCATTCCAATATTTCAGTGGGACTGCATCCTTCTCCTTGGTCTCCCCAGCATATTGTAGGCACCTGTACATTATGAGCATGGCGTTGCTTGAATCTAGGATGGCATAGTGATACATGAATTCCTTGTTTCTCCAAGTAGGCAGCTACAGTTGATTGGCAAATTTTTTCATTACCTGTCATACAAAATATAAAGCTATAATCAAATGTATTCTAATCACTCAAGCAAAATATTAGAATGAACAAAAATTATTTTCAGAGTGCAATAAATAGTTGGTAGTAGTCTTGCTTAAAATTTATACTTACCTATTAAAAATACTATTGTAAATTATAAGAAATAATTATTTACTCACAAGTCAATAATTAAAATATACACAATTAAGCTGCATTTTAGAATTACTTTTGATGACATACTGCAATTTTCAAGGAATTTAACACATTCGCTGCCTTTGATGCACCCATGTATCAAACCGAGCCATCGTGGTGTGCCAGCAATGCACGTGTATCACAAATATACATGGTTCTTTATACCGATGGTTCCATTGGCTTCATACCAAGGATTATGTCCATAAGAAAGGCACTCAGGAAAGGTTTATACCTCAAGTGAGCAGCATTGTTTTTCTTTTTAGTGTGTTTTTGATCCCGGTTTCCCAAGTAGTCTTCAAGCAAGAATTTAAATGTTTTATATTTTTATGATCTCTCTATTACTTTTTGGGAAATTTTGCATCATACTTTTTTAAATGGACACAAGTTATAACTTTCTATTTTTTTCCTCAAGTTTTAGAAATTTTCTGGTAGTTTTGAAAAAATACAATGATTTTATAAAATTAATAGATGAGGCCAAGACTTCATAGAGTTCCATAATATGGATATGATGTGGCCTTTTTAAAATTAAAATGACACAGTATTAACCACACTTCGACTTATTCCTCAATAATACTATATTACAATGACCGGTTTCAATGTTATGTGTAATAAGTCTAAGCGTGATTAAAACACGTTTTAATTTTCACAATGCCACATTATATCCATACAATGACTTTATTCCAGAGCTAGGAAGTTGTTTACATGTTATGTTGTTTGGTGCATTATTTTTATTGTGAATTCATAATAATGACTAAAACCCTTATTTTTTTGTTATTTGAAGGTGATTTCAAATATGAAAACTAAAATTATAAATTTGGCTTCTGGGAAAATATCACCAATATTTGGAAGGCAGCAAATGTGTTAAAATTTGCTTTTATTAAGGTATTTTAAATAAAAGTAGGTACTTTCTCAAGGGTTATGATAATTACCATTATTTGGCAAAAAATTCAGCTATGCCAAAATATTTTAAGAGAAGAAACTAGCAAATGAAGTTAGGATACTGCATTTGAGAAATATGATCTTGTAATTTAGATCTAAATTTATTCTGGTCCCATTAACACACAACAGAAAAACATGTTTCATAGGTTGAAGTAACAAATTTCAAGTTATTGGGTCAAGTGAATAAAAATTGAGCAAATCCTTAAAGCAAACAGTAATAGTAAAAGCATAAGCAAATGATAAAAGCATTTGCTTCATTTTGTGTGAATAAAAGTTTGCTTTTGCTTATAAGCATTTGCTACTTAGTATTATCACCACTTCAAAATATATTAGCAAGCCCTTTACCTCACTTTAAAAAATATAAGCATATGCTTAAAGCATTAAGCAAAAGCTCGGTTTTATTCACACAATTTTAAGCAAATGCTTAAGAAAAATCATAAAAATAAGCAAATGCTATTTTTTTATTCACCCCAAACCAAGCATTTGCTTAAAAAATGATAGAAATCTTAAGCATAAGCATTTGCTTACTTTTTATTCACTCAACCCATTGTATAGGAGAAGGAAGAGTGCTTCTATTGGTTAATAAAAATGAATACAATAATGTTTCTTATCTATAATTCAACTATTCCTTCATACACTTCCACATTACTAAATAAAAAAATGCATTTATGTTAGTGCCAAATGACTCAGCATTTTTTTCAAACTAGATTTTTAAAATACTGTTTATAAATATATAAATATACCATTTGGAGGATCCCAGGCCAGTAACAAATTAAAAGCATGTTTAGATTGGAACCTTGAAAAGCAGCAATAAATTCTTTCATACTTTTTAGAATTCGGTTCTATATCTTTCAAGTCAATTATAACCACTGCAAAAAAAATAAATATTAGTACTTGTAGAGATAAAATTTGAAACAATTGATTATTATGGAATAACAACACAATCCTAAATAATTCTCAATCTTAATTAATTCTGTTAATAAAGTATCATTAATTTTAATAATTAAGGGTATTGTAAAATTATACCACAGGATAAGTTAACACATTCAGAAAATTTTGAAATCTAAACAAATTAAGAGCATATAACTACACAATAAGAAACAATAACATTGGTTTGGGGCAAGTTTACATGATTGTAAGATCAGAAATTGTTTTAAATTACATTTTATGAGATAAATAGTAAATTATAATAAATAAAAAGTAGCATTTTAAAAAATATTAATTTTCCTACTGAAAATCTAATGTTATTTTTAACTAGTGGAATATTGGGAAAAACTGTTTCAGAAATTTATTGCTTATTTACATTAGTGTTAAAAATCTAATTTCTATAACGTTTTTGGTAAATTGATATTTTTGTCATTTAAAAAATCTAGGGTCTTGAGACAAAGAGTCTAGATCTTGAGACAAAAAGAGAACATTTTCACCTTCTCAATGGCAAAAGAGAGTAATCCTATCTCTCAGAAAAATTAATGAGAGAGAACTACGTTTTTTTGAAACCTCTTAAACTTTCTTCATAGAAATTTAAAAAGTTTCATCATTATTGCCTATGTACTAATACAAAAAAACGAAATAATATCGAGTAAAATGTAAAAAAATACATACATTTTGGTTTAAATTATAATTGGTAAAAAGAGGATATTTCTTCAAAAAGTATATAACACCTGAATAAATATTATATATATATATATATATATATATATATATATATATATATATATATATATATACATACATACATACATACATACACACCTTAGTTAACTTCAGAACTGAAAGCTTTTATTAAATTTCCAAATTCCTAGTATGCATGAGGATTCTCAACAGAAATATTTTAACTTTCGTAATCATAACAATCTTACAAAGGCGTGTAATTCGTCCAAGTGCAATATTAATTCAATGGCAACAACAATAGTGCACTAATTGGTGTATAGTTGGAATGAAATATTTTTACATGCAACCTGTACCATATAATTGCATATATTATTTACGGTATCTCGTAGATTTCTTTTTTCTTCGACAGAATGCTGATGGTTTCCCTTCTAGTCCAAGTTCTTCATAAGATTCTTTGAGTAATGACAGAATCAGATTTCCAGAAATGGTTATGGCGACACAGTTATCACAGTCGATACGAGTTCCAATGCTCAGTGCAGTAAGTTTCCCTAAATTCAGGAAGATTTCTCTATTTATTACACCACTTTACTTTCGACGCAAATCAACGTGCCACAAAAAAACATCTTACCTGATTTTACGAATGCATGCACGAAATTTTTATCTAACAGCACAGTTAGAGGGAAATCGTAAGCTTTATAATATTCGCAGTTTTCAGAGAGACATTCGGTTATATTTTCTGGAACTTGCAAGGTGTCTGGAAGCACAACGGAAATCTGATAAAACCTAGGTTAAAATATTTTCCTGTTAACATTCAATAACTTACACGTCTGATGTAGCAAACATCACTTACTAAATGGTTGAAATTCTGTTTAGTTACTTTTTTACTTATATTGTTGGAGGATTTCCAGTTTCCGTTATAAATTTTCAGATTGTATTCAGGTGGGGTAAAATTCCAAACTTCTGGACATAACATTTTATAATCGAAGACAACAATAGCGTAAAATTCAAGTTGAGTTCCTTATAATAGTATTGCTGATAATCACATATTCTAATTTCAATACATTTAATTTCACATTCGTCAAATTAACTCAGCACCACAGTAATAACGACTGATTAGGGATGTGCCAAAAATAACAGAACAGGTATTTTAACAGGTAGAGAATTTTAATAATAGGTATCTAAAATACCTATTACCAGATTAACCCTGTTATTACATAATAGGCACAGTTAACGTATCCGTATCATTTTCTTAAGAATTTTTCTAAAAAGTATCAGTTCAGTTTCACAATGCCGGTTTTTAAAAGAAACCATATTTTTTCATAATACCTATTCTAAAAACAATCCGTATTAGTTTCATGATGCCTTTTTCTTTCAAAATATTCCCTTCATGATACCTGTTCTACCTATAATTTCCACAATACCTATTCTACCTAATATTAACAGGATACCTGGCTTATAAACATTGTACTTGCGGAATTTGTTTTCTACATCCTCCTGTTGCAAAGGCAGTTAAAAATAATGATTCAAAGTCACCTTTCAGGAGATGAATTGCAATTTTATAGGGTACCTTTCGATAGTGGAAGATCAGGGATTTGTTGAATTCGTAAAAGCCCTAAATCCTTCGTATTGCTTGCCAAGTAGGAAGACTATTACTGCATGCATGATCCCATCCTCCTACGAACGTTGCATGATTTCTGTTCGACAGATTTTAGAATCTGTGACTAGTGTGTGTTTGACAGCAGATGGCTGGACTTCGAGGAATGCAGATAGTTATTTGGCAGTAACTGTTCATTATATTTCTAAAGACTTTGAATTAAAGTCTCTTTTATTGGAATGTTCCGTAATAGATGGATCTCATACTAGTGCCAACTAAGTCGCCTACATCAAACGCATTGCTGAAAAATTCGCTTTGTCGGATAAGATATTAGTAGCAGTAACTGATAATGCTAGCAATATTAGAAATGCCATAAGGGAAGACCTAGGGTGGAAACACTTTGGGTGCTTTGCACATACATTAAATTTGATTGTACAGGATGCATTGAAAGGACCAAGGATAATTCTTGATAAAATAAAGGGTATCGTGTCACACTTCAGAAGTACTTTGGCAAATGAAAAATTGATTTTGTACCAACGGAACTAGGGTATTTCTACCCAAAAAAGCTTCTACAGGAAGTTCCTACACGGTGGAATTCCACATTTTTCATCGTGAAGCGATTCTTAGAACTGAGAGATGCTATGAAAACCGCACTTGCGCTTATAAATAAAGACTTACTAGTGCTTTCCGAGGAAGAGTGGCAGATATGTGCTGATTTATGCGAAATTCTTCAGCCACTGGAAGAAGCCACCACAAAATTCAGCGGAGAAAAATACATTACAGGGAGCGAAATTATTGCTATTACAATGGGATTATTTTCAGTATATGATTCATTCTTGGAAGAAAACTATGACCCAACTGTGAAAAATACCATTAATGCAATACGTGATGGATTGTATACTAGATTTTGTGATTTAGAATTTAGCAAAACAATTTCACTCTGCACATTTCTGGATCCAAGGTTTAAAGTTTTTGTATTTTCAAACCCAAATGCAGCTGAAACAACGAAAAGAATGGCCATAAATTTGGTGACGAAAATAATGAAGTTGGTCGGCAAAACCAAGAGATGCCAGAACAACGCATCCCCAGCGTAACACTAACGCAAGATTTTGTCTGTGGGATGCTTTTGATAAGAAGATGGCAATAACTCAACCTCAAGGTAAGTAGCAGTAGCAAGTTATTTATTTCCTATTACAAATTTCAAAAAACATTAATTATTTCTTGTGTATTTTAGTCGGCACAACGTCTGCAGCGATCGAAGAGGTTCAGCGGTACCGCGGTACTTAGATTGTAGTTATCTTCGTAGAGACCAAGATCCCCTCATGTGGTGGAAAGGAAATGGACACTTATACCCTTCACTGGCAAAATTAGTGGTACAAAAGTTCAACATGCTGGCAACCTCAGTTCCATGCGAAAGACTCTTTTCCAAGGCCGGTATTGTTCTAAGTGAACGGCGCAGCCGGCTTAGTGCACGCCATGTAGAAAAACTGTTTTTAAACTCGAATTCATATTTATTATGAAATTCATTCATTACAATAAATATAGTTCTGAATACTTTATGGGACCGAGTTAACTTCTTGTCCCATGCTAGTTTATTAATGATACGAGAAGCAGAATGATCATGTATACTTTTTGCAATGTTTTTCTTATTCTTAGATATCTTCCTGTAATTATAAGTAATGGATGTAGCTGAATTTTATGACCTGAAAATTTTAATAAAATTGAAGTATGTGTTATACCAAGATTATTCGCCCCTCATGAGTTCAGTTACCATCTAGTGGCGTTTTTGTAAACTGCGTATCCGTAAGTCTTGTTTGTAGTATGACGACGATACCAGTAGGTGGAATGAAAATTCAAGGTGGCCTGTTATTTTGGAACAGGTAATTTTAACAGATATTAATTTTTAATAGTAATAGGTAGAACAGGTATCGCAAAATAACACTTTTGCCCATCCCTACGACTGATACACTCCAAGGCAGGTCTACACTTCCACACTTATGTTAGTTCTCAGTTTGTTGAAATTTATCGATAAAACAACTTGAAAAATAAATGAAATTAATTTTAACTAGGATAAGTGTCGTCTTAGTTAAAATATTCCAGAAGTTTATGTCTGATTATTGACTCACGAAGAGTTGAAGGATGGCGGGCGATAATCTGAAAATGTATGCCACATGTATGAAGTTAGCTATAGGACTGTCATATGTGCAGTGTTGCCGTTCCTACAGATTTATCTGTAGATCTACAGATTTTTTATGCTTCTTCAGATTATCAGATTTTTTTCAACAATGGTAAAAACATTAATTTTTCTTAAATATTTAATTTGGTAGTAACAAATACCTAATTAAAATAGTGTTTTCCAAACTTTCCAAATGAGGATCAATATATATATATATATATATATATATATATATATATATATATATATATATATATATATATATATCTGTGCGCATGTATGTATGATTAGCTAAAACAGAATTTAGCATACCAATAGCAGTGTTGCCGTTTGAAAATTTGAAATCGCGCTAGATCGACCTTCAAAAGAGCTAGAAAGGAGCTAAACTCAAAATAAATGGCGTTAAATAATACGCTAAAAACAGAAATTTTTCCGTCTTTACTTTCTTAAATTTATTACATACATTTATTAAGATTTTTCTTTAAGTTTAAAAAGAAATTACAAAAAAGGTGACATTATTGCGGAACACGATTTAATTCCAATTGAAATTACTTATAATCATTATAAAATTGAAGCAAAGTGGGATTTAGCAGAATGGAATTTAATACGCATCCATGCTGAATTTTGAACACGCGTCGAAAGAATCTACGAATCGTTTTATTTTTTACATTTCAATAAAGACATAAATAATTCAAAAAGTCATGTAGAATACATTTATAAAATTGTTTGATATTTGTAAATATAAAATAAAAATGTACTGAAAATACCTTATTTTGCTTAAAAATATCGCATAAAAATTAAGATACACTTTCACAAATGAAATCATCATCATCATCACTGTTTGCTTGCTCTTCAGCAGTTCCTGAAGTTCCTGCCTCAGCAAAACTTTCATTCACATCAGTTGTGCTAATTTTCCGTAAAACATTCGCAGGCAACTCATAATTGTGACAGCATATTCCATATCGTCGCAATCCATATTTAATGGCCAAAACTGGGTTCAGAGTTCGGAGTTTCATTCTGTTACGTAAATTTGATTTTACAATGTTCATGTGACTGAATAAGCGTTCTAGATCAGCATTAGAATGTGGCAATGAAAGCACTGTTAATGCAAATTGAGAAAGATCTTCAAATGGGTTTTCACCTGTAGCATCTCTGTAATTTGTAATTTCTGCCCAAAGCCGTGTTGTTTCAGAGGTTTCAATCCATTTAAAGTGGTGTAATTTTTTCCATTGAAAATCAATGCGTGTAAGCTTTCCCGAATCGCAGTAGTACATTTTTGCTAGATACAGAATATCATGCTTTACGGGATTTAGGCAATGAGGTGCACTTAAATACGACATTGACTGTAAGACATTAACATTTTCTGGCAAACGCTGACGAAGTTGTCTTCACGCAGTTAACGCGAATATTTTTTTGGTCTTCTTCTGTAAGTTTACAATCAGATATTTCCTTTTCGAATTCATAGCCCAAGTACGGCTTTGGGTCTAAATTATTTTCAATTGCAGTATCAGTAGTCAATATTATTCCTGGAATGACAACTTTTGAGCTCATAGAATCAATCAGATGTAACAAGTCATTCAGCAACTTGGAAGGGTCATTCATTTCAGCTTCAAATTTCTTGTTCACCATTTGCACTTCTCCAATAATGGGTTTCAAAAATAAAAGAAACAATAAATTTCTCTTATCATTATACATTGAATGTAAGATTTATGCTGTATAACAGCGTTCGTTTCTTCTAACAATTTCAAAATGATTCTCAAGCTCACCATTGCTGCAGAAGTCTCACAATTGTCATTTCAATGGACATCCATCTTGTCTGACTATACTGAATTAACTTCAAAGGAGGAACTCCATCATAAATCACTATAAAGCTTCTTATATTTAGCCTGTCGAACAGGTGAATGTGAGAACCAATTATACTCATTTTCACAAAAGGATAAAATTACACACTATTGTTTAATCTTATAAACTATAATAGATTTTAAAATAGTCCCATGCTCAAAATATCTGAATTGTCACAAACAAAAAGGAGAAATGATCGTAAGCACTCTATTAAACGTATTCAGAACAATGGATCCCACGTGGAAACTATTGGAGTTACCGCACCTATGTTTTTGGTCGGTTGCTTCTATAATTCTTGGCAGCCACAGCTTCACTCTCGGGATTTTATGCAGAAGGGGATGTTTGCGACAGATCAGGAATTTTTCCTGTCGAGGGGACGATATCATCATCGTTACATTTGTTTTCTCCGTAATAGAGATATATTTAAATTAAATAACTCTATAAAATATAAATTTCAGTGAAAACAATTTTTTTAAAATAAAAAGGACAGTAAAAAATAATTATATTGCAATAGGAGCCTAAGATACTGCTCAAGGTCTTCTACAATGACGACCACGATCATATGACCTTAGAGAATTCAAGTCAAAATATTTGGTGGGTAAGTTACAGTGATTACGCTATTTATAATCATGAAATATCTCGTCTAAAAATGAAAAAATGCTAAAAATATTACAAATTTAAACATTTTTATTTGAACTCTTTGCAAGCCGATCAATTACTTTCTGCATACATTTACCAGTGATTTTCCTTACATTATTTTTAATTGCATTTTCTTCTCAGCCGTAATTCAAAAGAAATGAGCCTTCGGACTTACTGGATTTACGCCTTAGCTCTCGCTGCCTCGGGAAAGATCTTCGACAGCATAATCAGCACTCTTCAACGAAGTCTTCACGGGGTAATTCAATTCGCAATTCACTGTCTTCCACTTCTTTTGCAAAACGCTGTCTCACTCTACTTCAACAATACGCACATAACTACACCAAAGAGATCCCTGCTCCACAGATACCTCCTTCGTAACCGGGGATGTCTCGACTTCTTCTCTCTGAAGAAATTTTTAGAATGAGGAGTGAGAACGAGAGATACGGTATGCACTGAACGCTGGGTTACTTAAAATTCCATCAAGGACAACGATACCACTAGCGAAGCAATAACACTCCACGAAAAATGAAACAACCACTTGAACTGATGAAAATGTAGGCCCAAGTCGACCACTATGAAGTTACGAGACAGAAACTAATTATGCGAGAGGTTACTCCCATAACCTACAGAAATGTTTACAAATCGTGACTTTCTGAAGACAATGAGGTATTTCTTTCTCACTCTCAAAAGCAAGCCCAGGATAGCTAGAAGCCATCTGGCCGTGTAGTGTAAGGGAAACCTTTTCACTTTATAGGACCATATTTCAACAAGCGTAAACTTTGGATTGGACATTTGGGCATGCAAGACATTCGGTAGGATAATGCTCGAGAAAAATCAAGAAAGGGGTCAAATTTGGCGCTAGAAATCGTGAAAAGCGCCAAAATAACGCCATCGCGCTTAAGGCAGTAAGAAGGCGCTAGGCGAGCCCAAAAAGCGCTAAATCTAGCGCGAAAAGGGCTAAAACGGCAACACTGACCAATAGGCCTTGTACAGATAATTCTACAGATTCTATTACTAGTCTACAGATTTTTCTTGGCAATTATACAGATTTTCACAATTTTGATACGGCAACACTGGCCATATGTCCCATGCATGGGATTTTCTCATATATCATTGCTTAGCATTGCTCCTGATTGGGTCACCCCGGCGAACTGACCGCGACTAGTTGTCGTAGAAACCTAGGAAGTATGGTAAAGCATTTAATTGTTTTTTTTTAAGCAAATGAAACATAAGATAAAATGATTTATCTACTGAAATTTTTCATTTGAAACTTTTGATCCAAATTTCAATTAATAGAATATTAATTTTAAAAAATACATTTGAAAAATTGTTTTTTTCCTCAAATAAAAATTTCTAACAAACCATTTCAATTAACCCTTTGAAGGGCAAGTTACCTTTTTTTTTAATTTTGCACATATGTGGATAGATAGTTGTATAACTCAGAAGAATACGCAAATGCTGAAAAAAAATTTTTTTGACCAACAGTTTCATATGAAACCACTGCCCTACATGGGCATACAAAATCAAAGTGGTGTTATTTGAAAGATATTAATAAATACAAGAAAATGTGATGATAGATATGAGCACAGTCACATTGAAAGTATTTCACCAACAATGGAAGTATAATTGCCTTCTTCAAACCCAGATTAGGCAATGAAACCACATTTAGGTCGTCAGGAAGTTGAAAACCAGGAATAATACACAATAAGGATTACCACTACAATGAAAATATAATTGCCTTGTAAAATACAAATTACAGATTTTATTACATAGTTGCCAGGAAATTTAAAAAAACAGCAAAATACAACAAGAAAAGGAATGTTCCTGCAATCTGTCACATCTTACTTGTGGAACTTGACACAACAATTTCTGTCAGCAGATAAGCAGAGTCCCACACAACGTGTACTATGCATCCACCAACTCCTATGTGGTGATGATGTTGTACTGCAATATGCACGTCTTCGGGAAGATGAGTGAACTGGGAGGTGCTTTGATTCAGTTTTTCTTTTGGAACACTAGTTTTGAATCTCTTCACTTTTGGACTGTAAGAATCACGTTCACGCACCCCTGGACTCCCCTTGAAAGAACTAATCCTACAGCTACCTTCCTCTGAAAATCTTTAAGATTGATTGCTTTGTCTGAATGAATGTGACAGTACAGAATAAAGGCATTTACAAAGATGTCAACAAAATGCCAAAAGAGCCTCAACCACCATCTTTTAGCTTTTCTGTCAATTGCATACAAGGATTTTAACATTTCAGCTTTGTCAACACACCCTGTATTAGCATTGTAGGATTTAACAACTTGTGGACACTGAATTTGTGTAGTGCTACCATCTTTCTCTTTCCTGTTTACTTCTTGTATGTTTGTTGGGCTGTAGATTGATGGCAACAACATTACAGTACGTTTGTCTTTCCATTTCACACATGCAAGCCCATCTGACCAAACCAACCAATCACATTCACCTCTCTTTTAATCCTTTGTGGTTAGCTCTTACTGTTCCGCATGATGGTAGCCCTTTCTTTTTAAAATTACTCAATAGAGATACACTTGTGAAAAAATTGTCAAAGTATAGGTGGCTTGGTTACCAACCCAACGATGTTTTGATTTTCTTCATCAACTATCGAGTCATCCAAAGGGATAGACCTAAATATCTCCACAATGTCATGCACACTTTTCTTTTAAACATTTTGGCCTGGAAATGAAGATAAAAGTTAGATAGCAAAATGCACTATGTGTGCAGTGGTTTCAATTGGAACCACCTAAATATTGTTTCATTATTACACACATATTATTGCACAACTTACCAAAAAGCAGGTATATATGTTTCTATAACACACTGGTTGGTGAACACAAGGAAAACCACTTCAAAACTGGTATTATTTATTAACCACAGCTACTTCTTCTCTCCATATATCACACAACTTCATAAACAAAGAATATCTTGCAAACGGTGCTCCCAACATGCTAAAGCATGTCCGGCACCGAGTTGCTAAATATACCCATGCAGAGGATAGCACTATGCAGAGCCTGTAACAGTGGTTTCATTTGAAACCACAGTCTGGGTACCCATAAAAAAAATGTATGTGGTTTCAAATGAAACCACTTCTCTTGAAAGGGTTAATGAACGAACTAGTATACATATACTGAATGCATTTGAAATATACACTAAATACATTCAGTGAGAAATTAGGTCTGTTTTGACAGTCTGCTAAAAGGGGGGGGTCGTCTTAGATTCACGATCATCTTGGATTCGGTTAACACAATCACTGCAGATGGCCTCTTATGAGGCCATGTAATCCTTCTCAATAATGCAGGCAGCCTCTTATGAGGCCATGTGTGCTCTTATGGTTCTTTTGCTAGATGTGATGAGATGGTCCCTCTTTCACTTGGAATTCGTCAATTGACATTGAGCCGTCAAAGTGTGAGCAGCCATTTCTGGTTCCTGTGTTTTTATTTTTTTCTCTGCAGATTTTAATTTTTCTAATCAAACTAATCAAAAAAGTCGTCCATCACCGGAGATGCACGAAAATTTTCCTAACAGTGAATGTGTTTAATATGGCACTTGGAAAAATTCTGGGAGACAGACAGAGATATAAAATTGATTATATCATGATCAGACAGAGATATAAGAATAGTGTTTTGAACTCTCATAACTTTATAAGGGCAGATATAGAATATTATCACAATTTGGTGCTCATGAGGTCTTAAATGAAATTTTAAAAAATAATCAAAGGGAAGGGAGTACAGAAATGGCATTTAGAAGTGCTCAAGGGAAGAAAGGAGGCTATCATGCAAGTCTTAGAAAATGCAGGTAGGCAAACAACAGTCAAGGACAACTATGAAATCATGTATCATAGAAAGTGTGAATGAAGCAATCGGAAGAATAACATCAAAGAAGATAAGGAATCCCAGGGTTACAGAAGATATGATTAAATATATGGACGAGAGGAAGCAGACTAATACAGATTATGCAAAGGGGATCAATAGAGAATTAAACAATAAGATCAGGAAAGAAATTACAAAAGCGAGAGAGTTGTGGCAGAAAGAACAATGTGTCGGTAATTTTGTTCCATCTGCTAAAACAGCCAACATTACTGTAACTTGCATTTTGTGGTTACCTATCGTTCTTATTATCGCAGATTTTGCACCTTTTTTCATTGACAGTGTAATTAGATGGTATGTCGAAGAAAACTAAAGTTTCATCAGCATTGCTTATGTGACTCAAAAGGTAATTGTTGGTTTTTCTAGGTCCAACTACATGTTCTTGATAGACAAGATCTACTTCGTACTCGAATTTAAGATGACTCTCGACTTTGCCATGCTGAAATTTGGAAAAAAACCTCATCTTGGATTCTAGTAAATATGGTACCGTAAATACCCGCATATAATGCGCACCCTCGTATAATGCACAGGGGGGTTTTCAGCCTCGTAACCTATGATTTTTCTATATACCCGCATATAGCACGAACAGATTTTTTTTAGCGTTGCTGCTCCAGAATAAAGTAGATGGTGTAATGTGGTCTAAAGCAATGACCGAATTATTGGTATTATGTATTGATAACATAACGAAAGTGCGAAATGAAATTTTCGAATAACGTTCCAAAAGAACGTCAGCTAACTCAATCATCTCTGTTTACTCACAAGGTGATATTAGGATATACACAATAATACAATTATATTAATTTCATAGTATGGCATATGACATTGTTTGAGCTAATAAATTGAAGGAATGATGATAATCCTATGTCGAAGTTTTTTACATAGGTTTAAGTCACGCCTGAGGTGGATGGGTTCGCCCAACCTTCAGTTTTAACCTTATTAGAACACTCTGGAGCACATAAAAATGATAGCAAATACCCATAATTAACTACAGACTCTAAGAATCAAGAATAAACCATGCATGAATGCTGAGAGAAAAGTAGGGAATGATAACTTGATTTTGTTCTACAAGAGGCATCAACTCCCAGCGTACTCAAAGGCATCAGCTGCCATTGTTTCTAATTGTAAGTAGTACCCAGTAGTACCAGTAGCTCACCACCAGGCCAGGCGCAGGTGTAGGGTGACGTCATATGTAAGATGACGATTCCGATAACAACATCGAAGAAGAATGGTCCAGTGACGAAGAATTTTTTGGCTTTTAAAATGAATAAATACTGAATTCATTCTTTACATGTCTAATTAATGTATGTTTATAGAATTAGTTAATAAATTTTAACTATTATCTATCTTACTTTTCGTAAAAATCACCAATAAAATTATGAGGATATCCAGGCAGTAATTAATGTGCCGAATTTGTGGAAATATGAATGAAAATAGGAAGATTATGTACCCTCGTATAACACGCATCCTAATTTTTAACTTAAATATTTCGAAAAAAGTGCACATTATACGCGGGTATTTATGGTAACTAATAAAATTATTTTTGAAATTAAATTAGAGATTAGCATGGATTTTTTTGTTCTGACCACTGTTGCAATTTTAAAATCTCAGGAAAAATTCATTGGTGAAATTATTATGTAACATATGCAATTTAATTTGCAAAATCAAATGCTTATTAAAAAAATAGAAGGTATTAAAATACCAGAGGTGGTTACTTGTTACCATTTATAAGCAATGTAAGAATTGTCTAATTTTAACAGTCGCTATTTCTATAAGTAATAAATGTAAATTTTTAATAGAAATATTCGACGTTCAGTAGGTTATTGAAAAGATTTCTGCATGAGATAGAAATTCTTTATAATGTTGTACAAGTCAGAACCTTTTAAACTAATATGTATATATATTCATAGAATAAATGCAAGATTGAGATCATAGATGAGGCAGGGAAGAAAGAACCACTTTTATTTAGCGACATAATTTCCACGGTCCCAATTTACTCCAAGAAAAAAATCTATCAAAGGTTAAGTAGTTCAAATGACTCGAATTTTTACTAACTTTTTCCCTTATGTAACCTTTATAGTACTAGCATATATGATCAAGTTTATTAAACATTTCTAATATCAAACACTTTTTTAACAAGTCTTGGTAGATAAGCTTTTTATTTGAAATACATACAGTATACTCGAGATAAACTGCTAATGAAAGGATGGTGGATAACAAAATAATTTTAAATTATGCTATTGATCCGATTAATCCTAAAATGACAATCAAGTACTAGTCTTCTAATGCTATATGCAAAGAATTTTTTCTTAACTTATGGCTCTTTCTACATTACTCCATATTCCAAGATCATTTTATCAGGCCTATAAAACTTTCATGAAAGCAACCTTACATTTATTGATGATATTTTTGTCTATACTACAGAAAATAACAAAATATTTCTCACATTTAATGCAAAATGTTTACATTACAAGGCTTTTACTGAGAAATTACTTAACTTTCCAAAGCATCTAGTATAGCTCTTCAAAGAACTTTCAAACACTGAAGCAATCTAATAAGTAAAAATGTTTACCTATCCATATCATTAAGGCTTCCGGAAGTATACCTCAATAAAGGTTGATAAAAACCCACAAGAGGATAATGAATAAATAATTGCTAAGCTTCATATTCATTCTCTTATGTTTGCCTACCCTATTTAAAGAGCTTCAAGACTAACAACCTATCTTTGTCATGTTCTGTACTGCTGTCATATAAAATATTATTTCAACTTCCATCTTTTTTCCATCAACAACCTTTCCACGATAAGGTTTCTAAATCAACTACCTAATTAGTCAAAAACTTTCAGTTAAGTTCCTCTTTCCACAAATTGAAATTTTTCTCAAATATTTACAAACTTCGTACATGCATCAACTGCACTTGGAAAATATTCAACACGTACACCACATCCATAGATATAATTCATCCCATTACTCATAATTGATACAATGCGGTTAAATTAAAATGCTTTTCATCCATGAATGAGTTTCAAAACGGATGATCCACAACTGGTCAATCAAAAGTATACTGATTAGTAATATTATACAATATTTAGCATTGAAACTGAACTTGTAAAATTAAACACTGATTAAACAATAAAAATGCACATTTTATTTCAAGCAAACTTGGTCAACAAAACCAATACCTCCTTATTTACAGGGACTTTCTCTTGCTACATTCAAAGCTAACAAAATATATAAAATCAACACCAAAAAAGCAAAAATAGTACTAATGAATAGTAGCATTAACTTTAAGCTTAGTACTTTGAGGTTATATTTTTTAGGGATGAATGGTGCCTTACAATAAAGGTAATCAAAACATGAATTATATCTTCTACAAAAAACAAGAATGTTCTTTACACAGCCTATTATGACTAGAATTTCACAATATAGACACCCAGAGACCTGAGTTATTACAAAAACATAGTTCGAAAGATTTGTATCTCAAAAATAAATACAGATATTCAAAAGTGAAATTGATATTGAAAAATACACTTGAGATCACAACTGTTTTTTTTAATATTTGATAAATAAAAAGCACTTTGTGCTTCTCTTTTCATAACAAAAACAAATTTGCATTATAATAGCTGCCAATTTTGTAAATATCCATACAAATACCAAATCACTTACCACTCTTCTTTGAACTTTCAAAAATTATACAATCATTTTTACTGCTTATAGAGGATCCATCAAATTGCTCAGCAGATAATTTAATGGACCTCTACTCTCAGTGCAGCAGTAATAAACTGCAAGCATTCTTTAGCATTTGCCCAAAACATTTAAAACAATAGTTACCACTCCATGTAACAACAGCCCTAATTCATTCTTATACCAATATAAATTGTAAAATGAAGCTGCACATTTTTGTATCCATTTTCACAAAAGCTAAACAAGTCACTATTTTTAGGGCACAGTTCTCGACACACACCCAACAACCATGCCTTTTTATATTAAATAATACCGTTCTTGCTAAGAGTATCAGTAAATTGTAAATTTCCTGATGTATTCAGTGCGACTAGAATAAGAGGAAAACGAGTGAATTGACAAAGTATAAAAGTAATTACTATTGGAATGTGATTTGGGTTTTTGTAACTTGCTCCTTCCCATTGATAACACCATTATAGACACTTCCCAATGACTCCTTTTCCTTGTTGTCTTCATCTTCATGTGAAAGAGGTTCCATGAAAGTCGGATTCAGCCTTGGTGCAAAATCAACAGATCCATTCATTGCTAGAGCCTCGGCATATTCTTCAATATCTTGGCTGTACCTGAAAGCATAACATTATTTTTATTTATTTAATTAAAGAGGTCCATAAACAGCCAAAGTTGGCCTTTTACAATGGAGCATTGACATATATCAGCCTATAATAACAAATAAAATAAAATAAAATTAAATATATATATATATATATATATATATATATATAATAAAATATCTACAGTGGGAATTAAAGTTAGGACTCGTGGAACAAATATTAAATCGTTCCAAACATGAAACAGAAAAATGTAAGAACACAAACACAATATTAAAGCATTAGACAATTAAAATTATGGGGGTAACCAGGTAACTAGTGCAGAGAAGGATGAGATGGGGGAGAACATATCAATAGTAGGGAAAACACATAACAGGGAATTGAAAGTTTGGGGCAATCGATAAAAGAGAGATCTTTAGGTGATGGAAAGTCGGCATTTGGGTAAGTGGAAGGGGTTGAGGTTGCGGGTGGGACAAGGGGGGACGTGAAGAGAGAAGTAGGTAAGAAGTTCATTTGGTTGGTATTTACCATTCATTATTCCATGGAGAAATTTTAGGTGGAATGTTTTCTGACGCAATTGCGGAGGGGAAATATCCATCACTGAGAGTAATTCCTCGTGGGACATGTTACGCTATGTGGGGATTCGATGGCATGCGATCGCTAGGAAGAAGGTTAGAGGGGGATTTAAGAGCTTAAGGTTGGTAGGAGATGCTGTGGACCATATAAGAGAGCAATATTCAAGTAGGGCAAGGACACAACTGTAAAAAACTGAATTTAATGCATGAGGGTTGTTGATTTCTGTGAATCTGTACAACAGGCCAACAAGGGGTATGGCTTTGGAAGAAATTTTTTTATATGTGAGGTGAAGGTAAGCTTGGAATCAAAGAGCACTCCAAGGTCACTGTGTGAGGAAACTGCGGGTATGGGTTGGGCGGAGTATGAATAAACTGAAGGGATGGGTTTGGTTTGAAGGGTGAACTGTATGAATTTAGATTTGGCAGGATTAACTTTAAGTTTCCATGCAGAGCTCCAATAGGAGGTTGAATGAAGGGTGTGCTGAAGCAAGTGATTGCCATTAGAGTTGTCGATTCGCTTGAATATCTTGCAATCGTCGGCGTATAACAGAATAGAATCAACAATATCATCAATATATAAAGAGAAAAGAAGGGGACCAAGGACATTTCCTTGTGGAATACCGGAAGGAACTGGAAGGGAAGAGGAAGTAACGCCGTCAATTGTAACACGTTGTAATCTGTTGGATAGAAAATTGGTGAGAAGGCTAAGAAGGGCTCCATGGATATTGTAACTATTGGTAAGTTTGTGAATTAATAGGATGTGATCCACAGTGTCAAAAGCTTTGGAAAAATCAATGTAACAAACGTCAAGCTGGGAAGATAGTTCGAAAGTGTTGGTGATATGATAGTGAATGACGGAAAGGTTGGTGAGGCATGAGCTCCCAGGAAGGAAACCATGTTGATAGGGAGAAGTGTAGGGAAGGATAAACGACAGGAGGCGACTGTGAATGAGGCGTTCAAAGAGGATGGAAAGAACAGGAAGAATAGATATGGGGCGGTAATTATCAATGCAATCTTTAGAACCGGACTTTAGAATAGGGGTGACATTTGCTGTTTTCCACTCTATCAGGAAAGATCCATCCGAGAAGCATCTGTTGAATATTTTCGTCATAGGGAGGTGAAGAGTGTTGGCCGTGCATTTGAGGAATAGGGAACCGATGGCATCCGATCCTGTGGCCTTATTTGAAGGTAAGGAGGAAAGAAGGCTTAGGACCTCACGGTGGGTGGTTGAAATGGTTGAGAGGGAGTGAGTGCAAATGGACTCAACGGGTGGTAAGAGGGATGAGGGAGAGGGTGTGGAAAAGTTCGAGGTGAACTGGTCGTTGAAAGCAGTGGGCCTTTCGTGGTTCGTGAATGATTTGGAATCGGATCTCACAGTAAGGGGAATATGAGAACACTTTCTTCTGCCATTTATGAGAGCCCAAAATCTCTTGGTATTGTCTTTGAGCTCTTCGGTGATTGTTTTCACATATTTGGCATAGTCACGTCTGAGGAGCATTCTCGAGCAGCTGCAAATTTTTGTTCCAGGCTCTAACGGTTCTGCCAGGGATCATGGTCTGCACAGGGACCAAGGAAATGACGAGATCCAATGTTGCCAAGTTTCGGGTTGGGTGGGAGTTGCATTGCAAAAAAACCTAGACCGTTAATGAAATGGTCCAGGAAGTATTCATCACGAACACTTTTGGTGGAACCGTCAGTATGTGAGTTCCAATCAATGGAAAGATTAAAGTCCCCGAGGAGAATAACATTGGGGCAGAGTGACTGCACACAAAGCACTGATTGGAAACAGTTCTCCAACACCGAAATGTTACTGTCGGGCGGGCGATAGAAACATCCAATAAATAGTTTGTTGTTGAATACCGCGGAATTATTTGCAGTGAGTTAGTGGAAATGACAACTTTGGTCCAAAGAATTTCACAATCCGTCTCTAAGTCACTTCTGCATTTGGAGTGGAGGGCCGAATGAATTGCCAATAGCACTCTGCCTCCGCTAGAACTGCGATCGCGGCGGAAAATGATGTGAGTTGGCATAAGGGCTAATTCGTCACTAAGTCACGTTTCCGTGAGCGCTATTACACTGAAATTGGACAATTCCACAAGGTTTGTGGTGATGGACGAGAGCTTGTTTTTGATGCTCCTGACATTTTGGTAATAAACATGTTACCTGGAATAGGGTTAGGGTGCACATCATAAGCAAGAAGAATAAGGAAAAGAAATTTCCAGACTGGGTGAGGGCACTTCATGGTTCCGGATGGGGCGGGCATCATGGCCGGTGGATGTAGGCGGGCGATGATGAAGCCACAGGGGGAGAACTTTGAGAGCTTTCCCTTTATGGAGCATCCAGCAGGCACGTCCGTTCACTATGATGACTTATATCCATGTTATTTTATACATAAATTAAGTTAAAATAGAAGTAAACAAACAACAGCATATAAAATCGAAGAGGATATATGAGAGTGATTCAAGAGTTACTTACATGAACATGAAAATACAAGAGGTCAATGGAATAGTGTTCCTTCAACTGAACTAAACTCTTTTGGTTTGATTCCAATGACAATAATCCAGAGAAGAAATTTTATCTCTTTTCCCTTTGAATAATCCTTACTAAGTAAGAATTTTTAGTGTTTGGACAGCAAGTCAGATTTGACAGCAAGAAAAGCAGTTGATTGATTGATTTTTATTTGCATCGGTAAATATTGGTCAAGTCATGTAAAATAAACTATACACGGAACAATGATGTCATTAAAATAATGCATAAAAGAAAAATAATGCCATGTTTATATATCCAAATAAGGAAGATATTGTCGATGTATCTCAGCAACAAAAGTGATCTGAGAGGTATGTTGAGGATGTGACTCTTCCATTCACCAAGGTAGCAATTGGCATATGAAGGCACCATTGCAGTACCTCTTATTTGGAGGTAGTGGCACCCTCCAAAAGAGAAGTTGTTCTTTTTGAGCACCATTCCCGCCAAGGCCATTAAGAAATGGGAGGAAGGTCTTGCATCAAGTGGTCTTGAGTCCAGGAGCTTTCTGAGGGCAGAGAGTCTATGATGTGGGGGATGTTTGTGTAGAGGGAACTGAAATCGATAGTGGCCAAAATGGTATTAGGTGGGAGAGGAGAGGGGAAGTATTTGAGGCATTGGAGGAAGTGGTTAGTGCCTTGGATGAAGGATGGGAATTGAAAAATGAGAGGTTGTAGGAGGGAGTCCACGAATGCAGAGACACGTTCTGTGGGAAAATTAAAGCTTGCAACAATGGGGTGGCCAGGGATGTTGGGTTTATGAATTTTTGGGGGAAGGTAGAATGTGGGTGTGCTGGGTTTGTTGGGGATCATTAGAGTGATGGCAGAATCGGGAAGGCCTTCCTGTTTTCCTGAGGAGTGAAGATAGGACAATATTTGGGAGGAGTGGTCGTCTGTGGGGTTGGAGGCACGGTGATGGTAAAAGGATTCATTGGAGAGTTGGCGCTTGGCTTCCTCGTTGTATTGGGCACAGGCAGAATGAAGATGAAATAAAAATGGTACCATTTTTGGGAAGTAACATTCTGATGTTCTTTTTTACATATTAATAATATAGGCATTTATCTGGTGACAATGGTACCTTTAACTTTGAAAACAACCCAGGAATGATGAAGATAGCCGAATTTCAGAAATGTAACAAAATGGGGTATAAATGTTGCAATTATAAAATAACGCTTCCAGAAACTTATTCCTAATAGTTTTAGGCAAGTGCTATTAAAATTGCAAGATGATACATTGTAGGGTTTCTTAGTTGTAAACATTTAAATTGGTCTTATCGGATTTGAAGGGCTAAAAACAGCGTTTTTCTTCAAATACAGCCTAATATAAAATATTTAAACATAAACTAAAAATTTAAGATGTACATCAATTAAGGTAGAAATAAATTCTATACCCGCTACTTTTCACCCCATTAAAAATCATTGTGGATGTTGTTGAGATATACAATCTCCATCTCGGGTATCTAGACTTTTTGCAAGGACACGGGCTGGACTTGATGCTGCTCTGGGACTTAATATATAAATACATGTCAGGGAAGCCAATATCTAATTTTATAATGGAAAACATTTATGGATTGCTATGAAATGTTGTCAAGGTTTCATATTAATTTTCATCAATGCATTTTTATATTCACCTGCTCCTTGGTCTTCCCACTGGGGCAGTGCCTGATGAGTTTCCATTTCCTGTGCCATAGTCAATATCATCCACAGCTTCTAAGGAAATATGGGATCCTAGAAATAAAGAAAAACCTGATAAAAAATGCCAGAAGCTGTTGCCATGATATGGAATATAAGAATTAATAAAAAATTGGCATCTTCTATAGTTAAATAACATGAAAATTTTATCATTGGTGAAGTAAAAGTTAAAATCAAGCAAAATTCACATATACACCCATTCCTTGGTTTACGAACGTTTGTTTTAAGAATTTTCGCTTTAACATCATTGAACTTTTGCAACTCGAATTTTCATTTTACAATTTTTTTTGCTTATATGAATTTTGCACCAAGTCACAAGTTAGGTAGCTATTATGTGGTTATGAATAACTTCCACAGCATCATCCTGTGGTCATCTGCCAATTAGAACTGCAGATTGGGGGAAAAGTCATGAATTTGGCTAATTTCAAAATGGCGATACTAAATTATCCAATTGGGTCATTTGTTATTTTTGGCTTGCTCAAAATCTTCTCTACACAACTCATGAAATTTAATCATGACATTTCACACTTCATTTTATAACAAAAATGTAACATAAACAGCATTAAAAATTAGGATTCAGAACTGTTTTGAAATGTTCTCAAAAATGTTAATTTTATGCTTATCCCTGCTAATACCAAGATATTTTACCTACACTCCAGACCAAGTAGGGTACCCCTTATATTTTTTAGCATGACTTATTGTTTATTTCATATACTTATGTTGTTTATGCATGGAATGGATGCAGTTACATTTGTAAATATAATAAAATTAAATTAAAATGCATATGGATATATTTATGAATATTTATTCATAATCATATAAAGACTTTCAAAGTCACTGTGTCAAAAATGTTCACTGTATTCTATCAACATTCTAAGTCATAACTCGTATTGCACAAAAATTCACACCAGATGCTTATTACATGCATAGAAATAGTACAAACATGAATTATTAATTTTTAGAAACTTGAAATCCATTACAAAAATGTCTCTATATGTGCATTTGGATTCCCCAACACAGTGAACCGATCTAATGCTTCTCTGAATGCTCAGTGCATACAAATTTGCCACACATGAAGCACTTCACTCTTGATTTCCTATATTTTTTCCTCTCACACAATCTGGTGATTTTGAATATATTCTCTGTTAGCAACATCAAGTTCCGGTACAACTTCTGACATGTGCTTTATAACACTCCTCAGAATACCAAGTGTTCTTTGAGCCATTCGTACAATACCTTTACTAATGTTGGTGACATCTAGTGACTCTAAATGCATTAAGCAATATAAAAAGAAAAAATGTTGAATTTATGACTCTAAAATATAAGAGCCCGTTTCCTCATCATGTGATAAAGGTAACACTAAGCACCAGTGTAGTTTTTTATTCCTTGAGTAAGAAAACATTTTATAAGACAGCAAGGCTTTTCTGAATATATGAGTGACAATACCATGTAACGTGGATATTGTCAAAATTTAAATATAAGAACAGTAGCCATAAATACCTTCATGGGGTACAGGTGTACCTCACTTGGTATTAGCAGGGTTAAGTAAGTTTACTGATTATGTGATAAAAATTACCAGAAGAATAAGCAGCAAGAATCTAGTAAGATTTTGAAACAAAACTGTATTTACCCACTATCTCATTACCTCACAATTTTCAAGCAAATAACTTTAGATTTGATGCACTGCTACACAATAAGAATTTTTAGCTTTAAAGTAATGGAAAAGGTGTCCTCGTTTTATGAATTTTTGTTTTATGAAGCATTTTTTAGGAACGCATCTCATTTGTAAACCGAGGAATGGGTGTACATAGCATTTAAATAACTGAATTCACTCATGTGATGACATATATTATGATAGGAAACATCATATAGTTAACCACCAAAACAGGTGCAATCTTCTCACTAACTTCCTACTGGCAGAGATTTTTTCAATAACTAAATGCTTAAAAGGAAAAAAAATAAATAAATAAAACAAAAGGATTATTCATGTATTATTCACATATTCCTTAGAATTTTCACTTTTATGGCCATTCATGGCCTGCCCAACATTCCATTCTAAGCTGTCACAACTGTTTCATATATGTTAAGATTGCATCTTTTAATTTTAGAGGATATTTCATCTTTCTCATATTTATGGAAAATTTTGTCATCAAATCATTAATAAGGAAGAAGGGAAACTATACTACTAAATGGAATACATAGACATTTCAAAGATGTTCTTCATGGGATTTATGTACAAAACAGTATGGAAAGATTGGACGGCTCTTGAATTTTTATCTCAGAAACTATAGATGTAATTATGTGCTCTCAAGGACTTTTTTGTGACAAATGTTGTAATCTGAATACATTTTTTTATCTATACCTCACATCATATAAGAGCTTGAGAGAGAAAAATATGGTTTTTAAAAATTGTTGTTTGCTGATAGAATCATTGTAGCGACCAATGTAAACAAAATATGTAATGTTATGATTGGGATTTTATCGAATTTTTATCTCTGAAACTATTAGTCGTAATTATGTGGTCTTGGACTTTTTTGTGGTAAATGTTGTCCTCAATCCAAATATTTTATTAATCGATACCTTACAGATCATAAAAGAACTAGAGAGAGAAAAATACGGTATATATATTAACTTTTGCTTGACAGATGCCATTCAATGAGATATGAGTATAAGTTTATTTAACTGCTTATGTAAAGCAGAAGTTAAAAATCATAGTATGATGATACATTTTAATAAGGATCACTAATAAATAATTTAATCAGAAAGCATCAAGTGGATCAAGAGATGAAAGTCATGACGGACAGACAAGACGTGCTCATAAGGCATTCCACTAATATCACTTTGCTGGTAAAGAATGTCTAACAACTCACATTTTATAAATATAAAAACACATTATTTATATTATGAAGAACTCACTCAATACATTTAATGATGAAATAAGCACTAACATCATTCACATGCATCAAAATTTCTCAAACTAGAGCTTAAAATGGGCCTATGAATAACCACAGTGGATAGCAGGAGGACCTAAGGTAAGGTGTTAAATTAAGCAATACATTATCCACTTTCCCCACTTAGGAATACAGGTTTCCCTCTCTTTATGCGGGGGGGTTGCGTTTCATGAAAGTGACGCATCAAGTGAATTCACATAAACAGAACCCATATTTACATGTAAAAGATAGGGATACGTTCCACAAGCAATCCAAACTCCCCTCCAAGATGCTCTTCTTTCGTTCCATAACGACTTCTTATGCACTAAATACAAACTTAAAACAATTAACACTGTAAATTATAAAAGGAAGCAGATGAGCACAAGTGGTAGCTGTTGTGAGTGACATAATAGTGGAGGTTTAAAGTGCTGGAGGATTGTCTTGGCCCAACGCAAGTTCCACAGGCAAGGAGACAAAACTTCTCAAGTGTACTAAAAAAATATCACAACAAATCTCCATCTCATCTCCACTCTACAATATCCTCTCCATTCTCATCTCCTTTACTGTAGTATTAATACGCTAAGCATAAGAGACAATGAGAGATTGAATGGTCGCCTTTTGGTGAAATGGAGAAATTTCTTGCATTTGTATTGCACTGGCCGCATAACTACATAAGAGCGAATCAAAGATGCATAAAAAGAAATTCCAGTAGCAATAAGTTCGTCACATAATAGCGAATATACATAAAGTGAACCCGCATGGAGAAAAACCTGTATATTATTTTCCAAACAGTATACATATCTGATCTCATCACAACACAGATGACTAAACATCACAAATAAATCTGCTTACAATAGTTAAGGAGCTAAGATAGCCTCGTGGGTCAGAAAATATTCTAACCTCCTTGGTAAAGTGATTCCGAAACAAGGAGATGCCGATCAAGAAACCCAGCAGCCAACCCGGTTCCTCCACAGCCTTCATCCATGAAAGACCCATCCTCCATGTCTCCTGCATATTCCTCACCCCAAGGATCAGACGTTCCATCATTCTGACTACTAACCATGTCCAACCATTGGGCATTATGGTGCCTGAATTTCTCTACCTGAATACGCTTCTTCCAGTCTTCCCGATGCTCCTGCAAATTTGAAAAACATTGAAAAAAATTGCAATTAGCACACATTTTACTATCAGTAACATTCAATAAAATACCATTCCTTAAGTAAGAACACATTAAAAAATTATCTTAGTATTTATGAAAATGCAAAAGTAATCCATGTTTATAATTAAATTTTTGTGTTTAGCCAAATCTCTATCAAATTCAAATATCTTTTGCTACTCCTCCAATATGCACAGATAAAAACCATAAATAAAGATGAAATATAAAAGAGGGTTTGAAAATAAAGTATATTTATACTTACTGCAATTATGTCAAGAGTTGCATCACATACTTTTGTGATCTGCATATTCTTGTCATGCATCAAATCAAGCAGATATGCTGGGGCATATGCATGAAGTGTCAAGAAAAATATAAGATGAAAGAAAAACAATAGGTTTATCAAGATAATACAAAAATAGGATATTTACCCTTACTCATATTTTATCAAGTTTACTTCTCCTATTCCACTCATTAATAGACTATATAGAAGCATGAACCAAAGGATACCAGTTTCTTGAAGAAGATATTCTCGTGTTGAAGCATGTTTGCTTAATTGGAAGAACACGTAAACAACCTGCAACACTATTTCATCATCCTCTTGTTTAGCTAAAATTAAAATTAAACAATTTATAAGGAAGAGAAAGGATTTAAAGTGGCATAAAGCTAAAATTAAAACAATCACACAAGCACGTAATATTTACTTTCATATTTACCTTTTAATAGCTCAATCAAGGATAAGATTGCATCAGCTTTACAAAGCAGCATAGCACACGCATCATCCGCAGCGACAGTCCCAAGAAAATTAACAATCTCTAACACTACATCATCTTCTGTAACTCCTGCTGATGAAAAACATCATCATTTAGGTATTAATCAATACTCTACAACAGAGGTTGTTAAAATAGTTTTCAAGAACCATCTTTCTTTAATATATGGCTAAAAGTTGGTAGCCCTTGTTGATTTTGCTGAATATTAAATTTTATTACCAATTAACAATTTTCTATGAGGTTTCACTCCAAAATTCTCACTTCTATCTCCAAGAAAGATAGGAACTGTTTAGATGGAAATTACTTTTATTGCATCTAAAATTTTATTTCCACATCTTGTAAGTAGCAAATAAGAAATATAATGAAGAGAAAGTTGACAATGCCAAATATTAAAATGTCCAAAAGACAATTATCGAATGAAAGAAAGAAAATTAAGAAGAAAATAGAGGAAATCTTTTTATAATTATGAATTTAATATGAACCGAGTTTAAAATACAGTAAACTCTTGATTATCCGACCTAATGAATGTAAGAGGAAGCACGCACAACCGAAAAACACGGATAATGAGAAAATGATTTATTTAAAAATACGTGCTTCAATTCTCGCAAACAAAAAGGTTAGGAAACACGTGACTATGCCACCAGCCACAAAGTAAAAGCGGCTGCTCTGCTGGCTGCGAAGAAACAACTGATTGATGAAAATCACATGCTGCTTCCCGTGATATTGTCATGAAACTCACTACCATTAAAAAAGCAATATATTTACATACTTAAAAGGAAGCACAAATAAGCGAAAAACATGGATAATGCAAAAATGATTTATTTCAAAATATGTGCTTAAATTCTCATTACAATGGTATGTTAGAAAACAAGGCTTTTATAAGGGTCCTTTCAAAAAGTTTGTAATTTTAGTTTGTTTTGAGGACTTCTTTACACTTTCTTTTATGATTGTTCATATTTTCCTGGCTGCTATGACATCGTAGTAATCAAAATCATTTTGTCCCATATAATCTAACAAAGCTTCGACACACTGAAGAGTAGTAATTTTAATGCATTCAATTTCAGTCAGATGAAGCATTTAAGTTCCCTTCTAGCCCTAGTGATTCATGGAAATACCTTGCTTGCTGTGCACACATGGGACCAGAGACAGGAGTTCCATTAGCTCACTTTTGATTAAACCACAGAAGTAAGGCTGCATCTAATTTCTCGTAGGTTTTTTCATACTCTAACATTTTGATGGACCAGAACCACTGTCAGAAACTGCAGCAAACTCCATCAATTTAGTTTTGTTTTTCTTTATATCACGAATGGTTTGTATGCCAATACCATATTCATCTGACAATTTATTCACAGATTCTCCTTTTTCAAGTCTCACAATTAATTCAAGTTTTTTTATTATAGGAAGAACAATTTTCTTCCGTTTCTCCGCCATTTTAACAAGGGATGGGATAAAAGTTTATCACTACAAAAACCACAGTACAATGAGCTGCACGCAAGGTGAAACAACAATAGAAGAATCTATAATCCGATCACCCTTACTGTGGCATGATGGTATAGGTCGACCGGACTCAAAAGAACCTGCACCATAGCTTACCCCTCCAGTTGGTGCAGCCCCTCTTTCTTCCCCTTTCCACACTACAGCAGCAGCTTCAGTCAGTTTCTGCGCGCATATTTGAACGTTTCGATCTCCCCGGTATCTTTCTCTTTGAAGTTTTTGTTATTTGTTACTTTTATTGTTGCTATTGTTATTCGGCATTTCGTTGTTTCTTTAGTTTTTCTTTATTTGTTATTTTTGTGGTTATTGTTGTTTTTGAATGAAATGGCATCTTCATTAAGAAGTACTCCCGTTTCCGGGAGACCATTGATAGAACAAGCACGGGAGATTGTGTACAAAGTGGCTACTTTCTTACGGGAAAGCAAATATATCGGTCTCAAATACAACGTATTGGAGAGCACAAGTACGGCTACTGGAGTCTCTAGTTCCATGAATTTACTTGTGAATTTTCCTCACGTATTTTCATTTGGTCCCTTCAGCTGAGGCTTCCTTTTATTCTCATATAACAGCCACCTTATAATCTTAAAAAAGTACCGATTCTGAAAGGTTCTAAATATGAGAACATTCACGCACAGCACAATGTAACCTCTCGCTAATGGCAAATATTTTTCACTATTTTAACTCATTATGGCTCCTGTCCCTACGCTTTACGCCAGGATTTCTTTCGTTTATTTGTTTATGGCCCCTCCTTTTCAATAGCTAGAATGGCTCGTGTTTCAGCCTTTTAGAATTCGCAGTTTATTGGTTTTTCTTTTTGGGTTCAGAGGACATCTGGGACGCAGCGTCGGAACGTGTTTCGGAAAGTCTTTTTCATTTTATACATATTTCTCCTGGTAATGGCGAATGAATTCTTTATTAATTGTGGCATTAATTTTATTACTAATGTAATTAAAAAATATTTAACCGATATTTCATGGAATAATATCTGCGTACATTCGCAAAATTATACTCGTCTGCTTGGACTTAAGAAATTAAAATATGCATATTTATTATAATAAAAGATTTGATACTTGTTACAGTCCATCATTCAGCAATCAAAAATACTTTATAAACACAACAGATAAATAATTTATCAGAAATCATGAAATATTAAACAGAAAATTCATCCCACGTGAGAATTTCGTCATTTAGGCGTGAGCATCCATAAGGTGTGAAGTTATCCGAAGCCGAAAGAGTGGGGGTACCGAGTGAGCTCCCGGCATCCTCCTTTGCTCCGCCCACTTTTGCTAGAAGGGTCTTTTGAGTCCGGTCGACATATAAAAGTGACTGTGTCACCATGAAGAAATAACTGACAGATGGAAACCGCATGCAGATTCCTAGGATATTGTCATGAAACTCGCTAACATTAAAAAAGCAATATCATCTATTAATATTTATTACCTATATGTATTTACAAACTTATCATTTTTGCACATAATAAAATCTTTAGACATTAATATAATAGGATTGCAAAAATGTTGTCATCTCACAGTGATGAATTTCTTTGCAATCAGAGTATTAATAAAATTTTGAGATATAAGGAGAGAGGCAGCTTGGATAAGCCACAAACTGAATAACCCGCACATGGATAACTGAGAGTTTACTGTATATGACAAAAATCATACACCATCTAAGAGTATTTTATCTTTAAATGCTTAAAAGATAGAAAAAATCACTTAACTTAGAATTAATTCAACTGATGTAGCCATAACTTTGTGGACTTGCATATTGAAAACTCAAAGACAAAATTTGTAAAAACAAATTTATCAAATGACTAAAAATTCGACTACAAAATTACCTGATAATGATTCTGTGAGGCAAAACTATAATTTCTAATTTTATAATGGAATTTGCACTAAGTCATTTAATAAGTTTGTTTTTATAAATTTTGTTTGAGTTTCCACTTAAGTTTAAAAATTAATCCATAAATTCACACTTGGAAGTTAAAAAAAATTGCTTTCTCAAGTGAAAGAAAAAGTTTAAATAGCGACAATTGTTTCAATAATTCCAATTTAATGGATTCTAAAAAGATATGCCAATGGTAGATATATTAAGAATAATTAAATTAAAATAGAAGTTGAAAATTGAAGTACTTCTTTTAGGTATAACCCACAATATCTCCAGATTGTCAATAATATGCTAAACAGAATTTCAATGAAAAGTAATTTCACAAGAGAAGTAAAACCTAATAACTTTAAAGAAAATTACTAGAAAACATTAATGAAGTATTATTTTAAACATCTCACCTGGAATGAGTTTACTTCGAAACCAGGATATAAGATTATACTGTCGGAGGAGCTTTTCATAGTCCAAATCTGGCAGACTGAGATTTGCTAGAACAGCCAAGCATTCAAGGACAAAATCCTCACAATCTGCCTCTTGAACTGCATTAGCCAAATCTCCAATAAACTCCTAATGAAGAGATTGTTTCCATCAGTTACATATAATGAAGCACAGTAGTCCCTCACCAACCGTGAGGGTTACGTTCCTGGAAAACACTGCGGTTGGTAAAACCAAGGGCATACAAGGAAATAGGAGGTTAGGTGAACCCACATCCAATGCTAGCATAGGGAAAGGTCTAGAAAGCAGAAAGGATTAAAACAAGATGTCCAAATCAGGACTAATGCAGGCCGGTGTCCCAAAGTTGACATCCCGAATTGATTACTTATATTGACAAGAAATGTTTCAGTATGTGTTTGTATTCCAAGGAATTCTCATACCATAAATACCACTTGTAGTTCATAGTTTATCAATGACAGAGAAAAATTGGAAAACAAATTAATAGAGCATTATCAGGTTTAAAATACTAAAAGCAATGTCAAAATCTCTTTCTGACATTATATTTTGCATGTATTTTTTTAAATAAATGAATTTAATAAATGTTACTGTTTATATGCTAATATGTATGGATCAACTGTCCATTGCTGAAGGGTAGTCAAGTGGAAAAGAAAATAACCCATTTGTTCACTCGTCCATGCTTAAGCCGACATTAGCAATAATCGTCTCCATGGCAACAATCCGATAAAATGTGATTTAAAACTGAAAAATGCTGTTTTAGTAGAAATTCAAGAAAATATGACCAATTATTAAAATTCTGTGATAAGAATTAGAATCTACATTCTTTTCCCCTTAGAACAGTACAAACCTCAATCTGATATCACAATTTTAAGATATTTTAAAGTATTAAAGAAAACATCTCTGCATGATGGATTTGGGAATAGGGAAAAATCATTCCTGGAATCAAACCCGGGACTTCAATCTTCACCAAATAAAATATAGGCCGGAGGTGGGCCCTGGTAGCATGAGCCTCATATCAAGTTTCATGAAAATCGGTCCACTGATGCAAAAGTTGTTAATAAGGGACACACATACAGGACCATTTCATAAGGCTATGTTTCCTTTGGAAACCAGCCTAATGAGCACTTGTACCTCCCATAAATGTTTATTAATAAAACTAAAATTTATAACACCTCATAAACAAATAAATTCGTCACAACAGCTGCCTGAGCCCATAGTCCCGCTACCAATGTCCAGAAGAGAAAAGAGTGAAAGATGGAGGATGTTCTTGATGATCAAAAATAAAGGTGCTCTTTCCCATTCAATATGTTATCTACGGATTTAACAATTTGCTGGTTCATTAAATCATGTGTAAAAAACAATGATGGTGTCGGAAAGGGGTTAGCAGATGTGGGCATGGCCCTCCTTATGTGGTGGTGGTGCCAGAGGAGGGCATATAACTTGGTGTATGTTATGAACTAGAAAATAAAATTGCTGAATTTAACATAAATAGTAAGTATGTATAGATGTTCTTCTACTAAAAATACATCAAGGTTATTCAGATTTAAGAAAGATCATTGCAGTAAAACATAATGAGTATGTTCCTGAAACTGTAGATACTCAAAACCTCATACCATGGTTGGCAAAACTCTATGCATTTGGCTAACCACGGATACTCAAAACCACGGTTGGCAAGGGACTACTGTACTGTAATTTGATAGTAGAACTATTTTAAAAACCAAAATGAGGAAAAATGAAAAAATCTGTAATGTTAGATAATTTTTATATAAATAACAGGCATAAATAAATGTATTAAAATACTTGGGGTTAATGTCCTATTTAAAGATAAAACAGCACAGTAATGATACAATATATGCATCTAAATTATTTATCGAAGTTAATTCTTTAAGATTCTTTTTACAGAAAAGTTTTCCTATGAAAAGCAATCTCACAAATAATTATAATCTATGATACTTGGATTAGTAAAAGTAATACCGGAGTTTTTTCTCTAAAAGCTTTATTTCGGTATTTGAATTTGAAATTATCTTGTACAAGTTGATTGCTTGGTTAAAAAATTAACAATATTTCAAACATTTTTGAAAAGGCACTTTCACATAACTTCACATAGGTAAGATTTGTAAAAAATGCTTGAGGACAATAAAATCTGCTTTTATGGTTTTCTGAATTAGTAACTTTCAATAGGTACCGTCCCTAAATTTTGAGAAATGAAACAAAATTTAATACAACAGAGGAGCAGTTTTTCAAAAAAAGTTTATAAGCAGAGAAAGACCGACAAATTTTAAATGAATATATAATCATTAACAAAAAAGAAATTGTTTTATATACATCTGTTCCCATAGCACACCTTTAGAAACTAACCACACACAAGGTAGAAGCATCTAACTTTCCATTTCCTAATAATAATAATAATTACTTACGATGAAAAGGACTTTGGTGGGACCATCATGCTGAGAAATGTTTCTGACAATTTTCATAACAAGGGCATCCTGCAAACGAAATGCCCTTTTCATTAAATCTTTCAGTCCCACAGCTTCACTATCCTCAGAATCAGCCTCGTTATTATCTCCAGCTTCTCCACTCATTTTTCCATTTTCAGAGTGTACATTGTGCACATTGGTAGAGCACATTAGTTGTGCATTGCGACGATTTACTGCCAGATTAATCAAAATAGCAGCAGCTAAAGAATCCGTCTGCTTCTCTGGTGGCTCCAATAACATTCTCATAACCTGGAAAATAAAAAATATATTATCCTCCATTAGTTAAGAAAGAATGATATCCATTTTCTTGGGTAAAGTTTGTATCATATTACTAGGAGCTAACACATTTTAATGGAAATTAAGTGGAGTAGAACTCCAGTTATCCGAATGCTGATTATCCAAATGTCCAATTATCGGAACAAAATTTCAAAATGCTACATGTTTCTTAACCCTTATCATTATATATAGACGTTTCTTACAGAGGAGGAGGAGGATACTAATGTTTAGGCACTTCCAGATGAGCTGGAAATTCGAAATTTTTTTCTTAGGTCGGATTTTGTGCAAAACCGACTAGAAAAAACGAAAATCTTCAAAAAGTGCAACAATGCGGCCGCTAAAAATTCCCAATTGTTTAAACAAATTTTCAAGGTTTATATATTTCCGAATGTGCTACGGAGCTGAAAGACTATCGACCAATAGCGGAAAATTTTCACATGACTACCACACCTATTCGCATTACAGATAATCAAGTGCACTGTGTGTTACCTTGAAAATTAAAGTCATGTTTATTTTTTTGGCTCACAGTTGCTCTTTCTTTATTCCAATCATCCAAATTTTCAATTATCCGAACCACCAACCTTGGTCCCGTTTAGTTCAGATAATCAGAGTTCTAATGTAATACTGAAGTAATGATGAATACCATTACACAGAGGATACTAAGCATGAATTTACAGCAGGCTATTGGAGACAAGTCATTTTTCTCTACTGGTATACCCAATAACATCTTCACTTCCCTTTATCTTTCTGTCACTGTGTCCTGCAAAAAGCTAGAAATTTGCTCAAGATTTTTGGTAGTAGTTCAATTTGTAATACACTAGTTGAAATATTGTTCAAAACCTTTCTATTAAATGTTTGTATATTTTGAACACAGACTAAGAGAATTCAGAGGGGCATGAGTGCTTATCCAGACTAATTAGAAAATGCTCTACATAAAAATAATAGAAAACCAACTCTATTTCATTCAGAGATAATCTAACCTAATTTATAATCTAATATTATACTTTATTCATAAACAATAATTTGTTTAAAATATTAAAAATCATTCAAAATGTAAATATAATCAATGTTTTAAAGTAAAATAAAGACATTATTGTTTTTTTTTGTAATTTAAGAAATCTTGGCTATTAAGTAGCAGATGAGAAAAACACTCACTATTGGGATACAATTAGTATATGTAAACATAGACTTCACTCTGTCATCCATTGACAAGTGGTATAGTATGCTCATTGCAGTATTGTGCTGGCGAACATCACTAGCTGCAAGTACTGCCACCAAACGTGGCAACATGCCAACACGAACCATTTTGGCACGTAAACCTCCGTCAAAAGAGAGGTTCATCAACAGTTTTAAAGAAAGGTGTGACACATCAAAACGGGGCCAAGACACCAACCGGGGTAACCTTTCCACCACATTATGCTCTGCCTGTAAAAGAAAAAATAAGGTCATTTTCATGATGGTAACAGAACATTTTACATACAAGAACAATGAAGTCTACATACCATATCATTTTTGTTTTCCCGGAATATGGAGAGTTTCTTAAGAAAAGTAAGGACAAGTACAAGAAGATCTGGATTGTCCCTATCAAGGCACCTTATTAGCATTCCAACGATATTACGCCTCCGCATCTTTTCTTCAAGTTTGAGAGACTCGGCCAAGTTCAGTAACAGGTAGAAGGAAACTACAGATTTTACATAAAAATGTAAAAACAAGGAAATTAAGAAGAATATATGTATAATCACACATTCTACATGGAAATAAATAATATCAAGCACTAGTTCTATTGACAAGTATTTTCTTTCTAATAAATTCATGGCCATAAATGTTGATATCGTACGAATTTCTGCATCATTAAAATAAAAGAAATATAATCTGATTGCTTTTTTCATAAGTACTTCTTTGCATAATTCTTTATATTTTCTGCAAAGTAAAAAACTTTATCATATAAAAGAGCCATATTCTTCAAAGCAATAAGATATTTTAAACTAATTATTATTACTCAAACCTTCAAAACTGTTACCTTTGTGATTTAAATGCCACAGAATGGAACCTGTGACATTTTAATTAAAGCAGAGAGAAAATATTTACATAGCAAGGTTCACTAATCCAAAGAGCTTAGAGACTTCCGTGACTTTTGGTAGAAACTCAATTCACAAAGGATAAAGGTACTGTAAAATTGTTTGACTGTATTTCTGGTTAATCAGCCTCATGGACTATTATAGCCATAACTCCTTACACAACGAACACATTCATAAGGGAGGAGAGAAACCTGGTGCTGGCATTAACCTACTCTTTACGAAGAGCACCAAGGGGGCCAACTGCTTAATGTCTGCTCCGAAGAACAGAGCGCTGACTTGCACAGTCTCCTCAAATTATTCAAATAGGGGGCAAGATGATCTCAGGTTGAAAAATCCAACATCCACTAGATTTAAACCCGGGAGTGCTGCCTGGAAGGCCAACCTCTCTCCACTCTATCTCTGCAACCCCAAACTGTAAAAGTGGATGTTGTACGGGATGATGTATGTTGTTGTATATGCTTGAGGTGTTACATAAAATTTTTGAAGCTGAATAAAGCATTAGTTATTTTTGCATTTTCAGGATTAGTTGCAGAAGTTCTTTTTCCTCATTGTCTTTGTCTTGTACTTCTCAATTTCATAGCATTTTTGCTAGTTTGAGTTCGAATCTGGCAGAGGTCAGATTTTTCAACGTGGGATCATCCCGTCCCCTACTTGTGTGCTTTGACGAGACCGCACAAGTCAATGCTATGTCCTTCGGAAGAGATGTTAAGCAGTTGGCCCTATTGGTGCTCTTCGTAAAGAGTAGGCTAATGCCGGCACTGGGTTTCCCTCCTCCCTTGTGTGTGTCTGTTTTGGAAGGAGTTATGGCTATAACAAGCCAGAAATACATACACCAAAAAATGAGTGAAACCTAAAACAAACAACCACCATATATAAATTGAAGGATTTTTAATAAATTAATACAGAAATGAATAATCCAAATCACAGAAAAAACTAACTGCAACTTCTACAGAGTTATTTTTTCTGTGATTAGGGTTAGTAAATTCCTCAATTCATAATGTCATTGATGTGAAACGTATAATATTATAAAGAATTTAAACTCCAAAATTATCATTAGACTGTATTTAAAAAAAATCAAGAAAAACTGTCTTTTCAATAGAGACCATCTTCTACCATTTATCAACCTTATGTTGAACTCTTGCAACTTTAAACTGGCACTACATAAACAAGATTATTATTTATATTGTTTGGGACCAGTGCTAAATCAACCAGAAATTCATTTTAAAAGAGATAATAAAATACTTCAACTGATGAATTAAATTAACTAAATAATTTATATAAAACAAATAATATATATTATGTGATCTTGATATAAAAATTATCTATCTACATCAAAATAGGCTTGATCATTCAACATACCCCTTAGCAATTGGTCCTGCTTGCGCACAAGAGACTGGAATTTTCTTAAACTCCTTTCATACTCGAGACGAGATCGTACAACAGGTTTAGAGGGTACTACACCATCTTCAGTGCTGTCACTAGCATCTGGGCTGATAACTCTCTGTAAAAGCACATTACTTAAAAGAAAACTAAATAATAATCTCAAGAACCTTCATGAAATTATCATTAAACAATCAAAACAGAATAGCAGGCCTCTGTCAGACAGGGTCAATCTTATAAAAATCTCATTTGTGGATCTCACAAGGAGAGGTTACGCCCTGCCCGTCAGGGATTCGGACAAAATTTGGAGTGTAGAAAGTACACATGAAATAAGAGATCCCTTGTATCAAAATTCTTTCCATTGGCCCTTAGCTTCCAAGTAATAACCGTTCCAAATGTCGCAAAAATACGCAAACATGATAAAAGTCCATTTGGAGTCGAAACAATCAAACATATTTGGTAGCTGCAGCGGTAACACTTTTTCGTATAATTTTTGGGTTCTTGTGTTCGAACTCCAATTGGAGAATATTTTTTATATGTATTATTATTAAATACATATTATTATTATTATAAAAATATATCATTATACTAAATTATATTTTTTATAATAATATTTATTCAATAATAATTTTTTAAATATTTATAAAATATTATTATACCTATATTATTGCTGTTATAATTTGCACTTCTTTATATAGTATATGAAGCATGGTATGAATTAATAAAATGATTTCCCGTCATTAATAATAGTTATTTCTAAGAATAGAAAATGTACGTGGAAACCAAAATTATAACAGCAATAATTTTGGTATAATAATATTTTATAAATATTATTTTTTAAATTATTATTAAATAAATATTATTATAAATGATATAATTTGGTATAATGATATATTTTAATAATAATAATACATATTTAAGAATAATAAATATTCTCCAATTGGGGTTCAATCAATTTATTCAATTCAAAGGTTTTTATTTTCGATAAGCCATATACAATTCATTCATTTACATACATTATACAGTTCACTTATTTTTCCGTATACATGGCCTGATCAGAAAGACCCTGGTGTAGGCAGAAGGCCTCTTCAGGGCTGATGTAGGTACAAGGTACTTAGTCGGGGTTTGAACGCGAGAACACAAAAATTATACAAAAAAGGGTTACCGCCTAAACCACCGCGGCCACAGAATATGTTTGATTGTTTCTACTCCAAATGGACTTTTATCGTGTTTGCATATTTCCATGACATTTGGAACAGTTATTACTCAGAAGCTAAAGGCCAATGGAAAGAATTTTGATACAAGGGATCTCTTATTTTATGTATACTTTCTACTCTCCAAATTTCGTCCGAATCCCTGAGGGGCAGGGTGTAACCTCTCCTTGTCAGACCAAGTCCGGGATATCATATACAACATCTGAGGTCTGAGTCCAGCATGTCAGCATTGCCTATGACTTTTACTGCATGATGATGGCATCGTAGGGATTTTTTGATACTTTTTACTGGGAATCGCAAGCATATTTGCAAGTTGAACATCATGCTTATAAAATGGCACCTTCTCAACATTGTGAGTTTTTAGAGCAGTAAATGTTGAAAGAGTTAGAAGAAAATTCTGATAACCCATGTGAAATGAGTGAAGACAGAGATTTTATGTGAAGGCAATAATGGAAGTGAATTTGAGGAGCATGAATCAGAACCAAGTGAGAGAGAGATAAATGAAGGAGAGGCAAATAAACCTGTTACTTCTGAAATGGACTGGTCTGTTTAGACTAAAAATATCAATGATTTTATCAGAATTCCTTTTCTTGATTTAAAATCAAGATAATCATCATTACCATATTTACCCGAATCAAAGATGAAGTTTTTTCCAAATTGATCGTGTGTCAATTCGCCTGCTGCCTTTCCAAGCAGCGGGCAAGTAGCAGCCAGCGTCCTAACCACTGGCACCCTGACAAATTCGTCGTGAGACATTCGTCACAAGACATTAGTTGCGAGACACCATAACAAATTTGTCGAGATATAAATTGACGCATGATGAGTTTCTCGTGCAATGTATTTATGCATGATGAAATGACTGCGACGAGTAGTCATAAAAGTGTAGGAAGTTATGCATTTAATCAATGTTTTTTTAAACAAATGAAACATAAGATAAAATAATTGTATTTTTCAAATTTACGATCCGTAATTCAATTAATAAAGTCTTAATTTAAAAAATAAATTATAAAAATTATTTTTTATTTCAGAAAATTTTTTAACAAACCATTTCAATTAATGAATGAACTAGTACAGGCGGACCTCAACTTACGAACGTTCAAGTTACGAACAATTCATACTTACGAACATTCCATGTACTATGGAATTTTGACTCCCTATTCAGTTAACAAATACAACTCTCGCAGATACGAATGTCTGGACCACCGTAGGAGCTCTTTGTTCTTTTTATCTTCAAGTGGACACAAACAACCCCGTATACGAGAATTCTTTTCTCTGCTCTGCGTCTTGATTCTCTCACTCATAACATAAGCATCAACAGATCCTTTTAATTAAGTTTCTGACTGTTGGGGGATCTGCGTTTCAGCTTACGACTTTCTTTGGTCGATCATAGACAGTCATTGGTAAAACATTTACTTCTAAGGCAGCAGATGATAGTGAGTTCTTGTTCTTTAGTGAAACAATTTTTACAGTTAAATCTGATTGTACCATATAACAAAGGATATTATCACATACCCAGTCAAGTAGCTAAGAAAAGGGAATTGGAAAACCTTTCAACATCAGTAATTACACTTTCCAGAATTTCGAATAATCACAATCCTCTGCTAAGAACATTTCCTCGACAACACGAGAAAACCATGGAGCTCTATTATTTATCGAAACACATTGTTGGATATTATTGATATTTTTTTAATTACGAAAAATTCACTTAAATATCTTTAAAAAATTAAGATAAGACCACGCAATAATGCTTCTACATTTTAATAAAACCTTAACTAACCTAAACTCTATTTGTAACATTTCCTTTATCATCTGAAATTCACTTCATTATAATCAATAGAGCTTCAAGGGTTCTTGTGTTGGTGATGGTATGTTTTAATGTAAAAGTTAACTATTATCGATAGACTTAAGCCTTCTAAAGTTACAAAAATTAAAGTTGAAAAAATGTCATTTATTAGGCCAGTTTTCCACTGCAAGAGGAGTTCTGCAGCTAGTTTTATTGAGCAGCGTGTATGCACAGAGGCCTTCTTACTAGGTTGTCCTACGACCCTTAGATACATATTTACGCTACTGCTTATGCCTCTTGAGTTTCCCTGTGCATTTGAATCTGTACTGGTGTCTGGTGTGCGGTGACATTATATATTCCTTTCTATTTAATAATACCCTTAAAAATATGGAAAGCAAGCAAAAAAGTAGTGATATTGATGATGCTTCATCTATGAGTAGTAAAAAATGTCGAATGCTATCGATGGAAACAAAAAAGGACATCATAAAGTGATCAGAAAGAGGTGAGTCGTTTGCTTCCATTGGACGTATTTATGATGTCAATCATTCGACAATTGGGACCATTTTAAAAGACAAACAAAAAATTGTTGATTACATTCGCAACACAGGCTCCCTTCAGTCTGTGATTGTCAGTAAAAAACGAAGCGTCATCGTTGAAGAAATGGAACGGTGTTTAACAATTTGGATTCAGAATCAAAATAGAAAAAAACCAACGAATGAGTACTGAATTGATTGAAGATAAGGCTAGAAGCCTTTTTCAGGATATTAAATTGCATATGGAGGAAACGGCGAGTGATCCTGCTGGCCAGTGCTGGATGGTTTGCAAAATTCAAGCATAGGATAAATATGAAAAACCTTTCATCATCTGGTGAATCAGCATGTGCCGATCATGAGGCAGCAAAAAAATTTCCTGGGGCATTGGCAACAATTATTTAAGATGGGGGTTACTGTTCTCAACAACTTTTCAATGTTGACGAGACAGGTCTTTTCTGGAAAAAGATGCCTCCAAGGACCTTCATTGCAACTGAAGAGAAGAAAGTTCCTGGATTCAAAATTTCTAAAGATCGTCTAACCCTCCTTCTGGATGGAAGTGCCGAAGGAGATTTTAAATTGAAGCCACTTCTTATTTATCATCCTTTCTCTTTGGTGGTTGCTCCAACGTATTTTTCTTCCCTTTCACTTTTCCGTTGGAAGAGTCGCTTCCATGTTGCGCTGATGTGCAAACCGTTGTCCCGGTTGAAATTGACTGGATGTTTTTCGATTTCAATTGCTTCACGAATTAACCTCGGAAAATATCGATCTTCTTTCGCGAGCAATTTCGTTTCCTCGAGCGTGATTTTATGTCCCGGGCCGGAGGTGAAGTGCTCCGCTATGGCTGACTCCCTCCATTTCTTGTTCATCATGGCCCGTTTATGTTCGGCTAAGCGGCAGCGAATGGATCGTCCTGTTTGTCCGACGTATACGTGTCCACAGCTGCATGGAATCCTGTAGACTCCAGATGTTAGCGGGTCGTGTGCATCTTTCGCAGACAAAAGTTCTTCTTTTATTTTTCTTTGCGTGTTAAAACGGAAGACGATATTTTCTTTTCGTAGAATCCTGGCTATGCGTTCTGATGTCCCGGCGATGAAGGGAATTTTTGCGTAGGCTGTGGGCTTTGGTCGTTCCACCGAAGGTTTTTGTATCGGTTTTATATTCCGCCGGATGAAGGGGTGACTAGCCATTATTCATGAGTGCCCTTCTTATATGCTCTTCTTCGTCTTTTAGCGACTCAGGATCGGAAATCGTCTTTGCTCGGTGCATCAGGGTCTTGATTATTGATGCCTTCTGCTGAGGATGGTGATGAGAGGCAGCATGCAGGTAACGATCAGTGTGTGTCTTTTTCCGAAATACGCTGTGTCCAAGGCTTCCGTCAGGTCTCTTCTTCACCATGACGTCGAGAAATGGTAGGGTGCCGTTCTCTGAACCACATAATTCCTTCCCCAATTCTTCAGAATAACAATCATGGTCCCCTCCCGTCAATGGATGTATTGGAAACCACTGAATGTTCTCTACACGACTAACTTTGTACAAGGAAATTAAAGTTTTTATTGAAAATAAATGAATTTATCCTATATGTTCACTTTTTATTCCCTTTATAAGGAAAAAACTGTTACTTTCTAAATATTCAGTAATGGATTATTGAATTTAACATTGTTTCTTATAGAAAAAGTCAATTCAACTTACGAACATTCAGCTTAAGAACGCATTGCCAGGTACAGATTAAGTTTGTAAGTAGAGGTTCACCTGTATACCTATACTGAATATGTGTGTTTGAAATATACACAAAATACAGTTTGTGAGAAATTAGGCAATAAAATCTTTTTACTGTTTTGACAGTCTGCTAAAAGGGGGGGGGGGTCGTCTTAAATTCAGTGTTGTCTTGGATTTGGGTAAATATGGTAATTAAGAATATAAAAGGAATAAATACTTTACAATCATATTTTGTTTTTCTTTTTTCATTTCCCATAAATGAATAGGAGTTGGTAGTGATTTAAGTATGGTAAAAAGGGCTGCAAAGGGTTAAAAATATTTCATCAGTGGGCACTTGGAAGTTTATTACCAAAAGTGACTTGTCAAAACAAGTATATTACAAATTAAAAAGACATAGAAGTTACTCTTTCAAAAGCTCCCTCTTTACCTTTGGAAGTGCCGAAGGTGTCTGTCCTTGATGTCTTGGTGAAGTATTGCTTTGAGGAGACATTGAGAGGTTGGAATCGGTATTTCTACAGGGTCGCCGTTGCTCCAGCTCATGTTCCCACTGCTCATAACGGCGTAATTCATGTTCAATCACCTCAATGCAAAGAGATCCAACCTAGGATATTTTAAATAATTAAATTTAGTTTAAATCAGGAACAATTGCTGTATTTTCCCAATTATAAGGTGATTTTTTTTCTAAAATGTAAAATTCAATCCTCTAAGTTCTACACTCTATTCCACCCTTAAAAGTCAGTATTACCCTTATGGCGTGCACAGCTTCCAAATTTCTTCAGCATTAGAGCCAATGTGTATGTCTTTGCGAATATTAAACATTTTAAGAACTAAAATTAATAATTTAATGTTGATCACTGAAAGTCAACAAATGTACATGTTTTATCATAATTATTAATTAATCTTAATGCATAATTGTATTTACAACGGAAATTAAGTGAAACCGATCAGGTATTTTGAAATAAAAATTTAGTATTAATATCCCAAAAATTTCTTTCTTTCACATGGCTTCTGAAATAGGTCACCTTATATTCAAGGTTGCCCTTTAATCGGGCAAATATGGTAATATCCATTTGCTTCAAAAACAAAATTTGGTAGAAATATATGAATGCAACTTTAACATGTGTATTCATCTAACTTAATTATAATGTTAAAAATATATAAAGTGATTCGTGGAATACAAATTTTTGGTTAAACAACTATTGAATTCATACCATTCTTATGAAAACTGCATTCACTACACTTACCTTGTAATGAATAACAATTCGATGGAACTGAGTGAATGAAGAGAAACAGAAGAAAATGTAGATTATATTCGTGCTTAATTCAACACTGCGTCGCCATTCTTCTCGCAAAACTCTAGAAAGAGCTCCAAGCACTGTCTCTGAAATAAGCCATCAATGCATTTTATCAGGCAATGCTCAGAAATAAAATTAACTACTTCAATTAGAAATGAACAATTCTGAAAAATAAACCCTTTGCATTCATTTATTGACTATGACTTGACATTGCTTTTCCTTTACACAGGACCAATATCAAGTTTATTCTACATAGCTTTAAATGGATTATAAACCTATCATAATCAATATATTCAAATATGTATGTAATTGGCATCTATTTCTCCAAAATAAAATAATATAGGCAACTCTCATTCAATGAATTACATGTGTTCCTGAAAATCATTCATAAAATGGAAATTTATTGAATGATTGTGATTTTTCCCTTTAAGTTGAAGAATAAAATATAAGAAAAAGGTTTATAAAAGATTCACAACAAGAGCAAGTACGATAAATGTGACCACAGCAATGGCTTGAAAACAAATCCTCGTGATATAATGATTATGTATTTTCATTTCATTATTCATTTTATAAAATGAATTGTTGAGCCAATATTTTCTACAAAAAATTGCATTCATCCACAACAAAAAATCAAATTCTGCTCCTGATGAACTTCGAACCGATCTAGAGACACAATTTAAAGTAGAATTCTTTTACTGTATATATGAAGCAGCAATTGTGTCTATTGAAGAAAGACGCAAATACTAGGTCACAATAATTTATTCAATTTTTATACCATGTAAATAGTATAAAAAATATCTCTAAAGAGGAGCTTTTGAAAAATTGCATGGATCTGCAAGCAGCACTGACAAATTCAAAGGATATCAACGAGACCAATTTGGACAGTTTAGAAATGTATGAGGAACTGACATCATTGTCTGTTTTAATAAAACCTGATTCAATGCCATTAGAAGTGTTGCAATTCATTTTACAAAATGAACTTGCTTCCAATGTTGCGATTGCGCTACGTATTATGTTAACTCTCCCAATAACGGAAGCTTCAAGTGAAAGGAGTGTCTCCAAATTAAAACTTAGAAGGACTTGCAATGATGTCGATAAAGCATGATGTTAAAAAAAAAACTAAAATTTGAAGATCTACTGCATGATTTTTCCAACTCAAAAGCTCGGAAACATTTCCTAAAAGGAACAAAATTAATGAAGATATGAAATAGGCATGATTATATAAAAATTTATCTCTCTCTTGTACTGACAAAGAAATCACTCCTGAAAGCTGTTTTTTGTGTTTCTATGTGTATCACGCCAACACCTCCGGCAGCTTGCCAACTTGAAGACCTCTTATTGGTAAGTGCTCACTGGGCTTCCTTATCTCAACAACTTGTTGCCATCCATTTGTGATATGTAAACAACACAAGGATGGCATTGTGTAGGTTGCACTTAGGGTCATGGCATGAATTAGGCACGTGAACAGAAGAACCAATGAAAGAATGAAATTTTTAATGATAAAATTGTTTCTGATATCTAACGTTGTTGACTAATGTTTTCTTTGGAAAATAAATAAGGATTTAGTTACTTTATGTTGCTATTTTTAACAAATTTTTTACACTTTAAAGACACGAATAAATGATTTCAAAGAATAATAAAAAATAAAATTTTTAAGTTAATAACCTTTATAAAGCGAACAAAACGTTTAAAAATGAAAATATAATAATTTTGTTATCAATATTTTTATAAAACGCACTGAATGAAAAATAATAATTTAAAATATTGAATTAAAAGAGATATTGAATATATAAAAGTTATGTTGCATTCTTTAAGACATCTGAACTAATTATTAGAATTGAAACATAACTTTTATATATTCAACATCTCTATAAAATCAATAATGTAAATTCTTTTTATTTCATTCAGTGCGTTTTATATAAGTTATTAATAACAAAATTATTATATTTTTATTTTTACACTTTATAAAAGTTATTAACTTAAAAGGTCTATTTTTATTTATTTTTTCTTTTTAGTCTTAATATGAAATGTTTTTATATTCTTCAAAAATTAACTTTATTAACTAACTAGGGAGATACCTGCTGAAATTCTAGGGGTAAGATTTTAATTAAAATTTCGTGAATAGATGCGATGCAAAGGTATTATCCAAGAGAATGGTACCCAATTGCACGAAACCAGCAACAATGCAAATCACTAAGAATGCGTCAAATTCTTGAGTTAAAAACTGATCTGTTGATCGATTCGATGCATATTCAAAAATAAATGGCAGGAAAACAAACTTTCGTTCTTCTAGATGTTCATTGTTTCAAGTCTCGAACTCCTACGATGATTCTTAGTACTTTTAATATGTGAATTGAAACTTGAAACAATTCAGAGGAGGAAAAGTAACTGGTTAGGGCATATCTTGAGAGGAGAAGGTTTACTATTGATGGTGTTGGAAGGATCAGTAGAAGGGGAAAGGAAAAGGGGACGTAGAAGAATAAAAATGTTTGACGATCTGAAAGAAAGGGGAGGGTATCAGGAAATGAAAGAAATGGCAAGGAACAGAAATGAGTGGAGACAACGCTGGTGCCAGGGACCTGCCTAGAGGCAGAACACCTCATGATGATGATGATGATGATTAATGTTATACATTCTGATATATTCCTTCTGGCACATAACACAACGAATCATTCTCTCTCCTTCCTTCTCTCTCTCTCATATTAAAAGCATTCAAAGCACGCTTTCAGCCATAAGGATTGAAATAACAATAGGATTTCGAGATTTAACAATGTAACTCGTTGGCAAGGCAACATCCCATTAAAATGGCAAGATTTCCTCAAAATATGTGAATTAAACGTTTAACATGAGGGATTTCGAATGTAGGCAGAAAAAGATGAACAGAATAAGAAACTTTATATTTTTTTCTTTAAAATGGTTTAGATTCCATGATCGTAGGTTAATTCTTTCTAATTTAGATCTCAAAAAGAATAAAAGCTTGCACGTGGAAAAGTCGATGCTTACATGGTATTTTATGGAAAATGGAAATGCCTTCTTTAGAGTCGAACCCAGGTCGTTTTTCCAAATATTTTCTTGTCAAACACTTTTAATATGCGAATAAAGCATTCTTGCCAAATTTAGATTTTCTATTTCGATTCTTTATCGATTTTATAGAGCTATAACAACAAATATAAAGATAGATTTCTTAATGGTTTGTCATGCTTACCTTGGCATAATTGTTTTAATCTACGGCTCAGGAAGAGTAGTACAAGCCTGAGATGGTTCGAATCCTGCTAAAGGTAAGAAATTTTCTGATGTCGAAGTGCTTGAATATATATATGTGTGTGTGTGTGTGAAGTTAATATAAAAATTATTAATAAGTAAGAGAATTTAATTTAAATAACAACTAATATATACACCTACTCGTCACATTGACAGGCTTTTGCACTAGTTATAAATATAACAAAACTTGTACTTTTCATAAGTAATGGGGGTGGGGACACCCCGCACTGACAGAAAACAGAAAATAGGGTGAAAGCGTTAGCCTAGCCCCTTTCCAACTCCGACCTCTCCACGGCCCAAGGATGTTGGAAGTGGATGAAGAAGCTCTTCTTCCACCTCCTCAAGATCACAGTGCTCAATAGCTACATTTTACTGGGGTCAGAGGGAAGGCAAATAACGCATTGGCAGTTTTTCCTTGCTTTTTTGAGGGAACTTATTGAAGAAGAGACATCAGCTATTTCCTCAAAAACTTCTCAAAAAGGTAGACAAGGTGCAAGTGGGGCCACATGAGGTTGGTTAGAGACGAAAGAAAATAAACACTGGCCCATAAAGGGAAATTGCCTTCGATCCCGAGTATGCTCAGAGAAGGGAGAATACACACAGACAGTGGCAAAATGCAAAATATACGATGTTTGTCAGTGTGTATTTTCCTGTTTTGAAAAATTCTACACAAAGCAGGATTTCCAAGTGTAATGCAGAATGAAATTTGTTTTGTAATCCATGAACAAATGAACTATAAAAATAATCAGTAATGTTTTTTATTGAATTTATCATTGTTATATTATAGAACTACTCCAGATTCGCATTCTTTTGTTATCTTTTACTATAAAAGACAATCCCATTATTCCCCAAACGATTTCTTAAATAATTCTTTTCATTTGAACGTTTTATCACTAATAGTTCAAGAAATACGAGATATTTTCTGACTGACTGCAAGAAAACTTTAAATGGCCAAATTAAAACTGACAGCAAGGGTCTACTAATGGACATTTAACTCTGGCATTTAAAGGTTAATTAAAATGGATATTTTTTACAATTTGATTAGTGTGTTTGTGTATTTTTGGCTAATCAACCTCTTGGATTATTATAGCCATAGCTCCTTCCACACCGAACTCACTCACAAGGGAGGGGGGAAACCCATAGCAGCATTAGCCTACTCTTAACAAAGAGCACCAAGGGGGTCAATGGCTTAACGTCTCTTCCGAAGGACAGAATGCTGACTTTGCACGGTCTCCTCAAACCTCACAAACGGTGCTCGGTGACCTTGGAAAAATTCCACTTTTGCAGGATTCGTGCCTGCTGCCCTTTCGAGCAGCAGGCAAGTTGCAGCCAGCGTTCTAACCACTACACCACTGCCAACCCCCAAGAGTGAAAGATGGAAAAGTTTGAAACCATATTTCTGGCCATTACCTGTATTATCAAAATCACCTAAACTTGGAGAATGACCATGTAAAATAAAGATTAGTGCTGTCCTAGTTTTACTTCAGCGGTAAGTATATTTATTCTTACAAACTTGGAAAACAACCATGTAAAATAAAGATCAGATTTGTTCTAGCTTCAGCAGTAAGTACGTATAGTTTTTTTTACAGGTATATGCAAATAATGTAATAATGACAAATTCTGAGCCTCAACCACAATTTTAACAAGAGCTATTTAATTTAAAATTTCACCATGATCAAAACTGTGACATGTTTATTTAATCTAATATATCTACAGTAATAAAGCAATAAAGAAATCCTTAAAGGCATATGAAGAAAGAATCAAATGGCTAACCATTGGATGACAACTCCAGAAGATTTTCAGGAACACGAGCCAGTTGTAAAATGAGAGCGGACCCACGAATTTTGTCTGATGGGCCTTCATACATAAGTTCCATATATTCCTCCAGCCGTGACATAGATGCTACTGTCTTGACTTGATCTCCACCACCTTCAGCAGGAGCAGATCCCTCTCCACTGCTACTCCCTGAATAGGGACGGGGCACAGCACTATCTGGCCTCCCATTATTGTTCACTGGTGCCACATCTCGAGAACGCTCTGGGGTAACTGTCATCCCTTTGAACAAAGTACCAAATTGAGAAACATGATATACTTATTATCATTTATGCATATTATAATGTCCTGATCTGCAAAGTGCACATCCAGAGAGATATAAAAAAGTGTTGTAGCACAAGGCAAAATTTCTGATGCTATCTTCATTATGTCAACTTTTTACCCTCAGGGACTCTCTGCTTGGCTAAAACATTTCCTGATGGCGAACAATTGGGGATCCTTTAAATTCAATAATTGCATTAAATACATTTGCTTATGTTTACTGTGTATGGGATATCACATTTAGTAAGATAATTGAGCTTAAAATTCACTCCATTTGATTTTTGAGTAAAGCAGGCAGTCCAGAGAGATCTGCTCCTTGGGTTAATGAAGAAGGAGATTTTCTTTGAATTTTTGCAAGATGCAAAGGGTTAACATATAATACTTATCCATTAAAAACAACTATCCATGAAATACATAATGCAAAATTCCTACTACTTCTCTTATAGTTATCTTTTCTCAATTTCTTTTTGAGTTAGACAATTATTAATACAATTTCATTAATTTCTATATATTAGGCATGGAAATGTTGGAATGTTTATGAAATAGTCGAATATAAGGTTTTAATAAGGACACTGAGCATTAAGAAAAATATACACAAGTTATCTGTTTTAAGAAAATAGGGTTCTTTCTGCATAAATGGGGATGCGAAATGTAAACAAACAGACATAGTGCCGCCAATGAGAAATGGAGCAATTACAAGGCACGACATACTCGTACTCAGTGTGCGGGATACGACTGCTCAGCCCACAACATATTCCAACTCCCCCCCCCCCCAGGTTGGGTAAGTTAGTTCAAGTGTTTTTGGTTTCTTCCCATATTCACTGTGGTCCACCCCCTCAGGTTGGGTTGGGTATCACTCATCGTAGTATCATCATTAAGTGAAAAGCCACGGCTAAAATACCACCAATTGTCACTTGGAGAAGAAGCTAGCACCAGGTTTCTGAAGGAACGGGGAATAATTGCAAAAAATGGAAGTGCAGCACAGGCCACCCAATATATATCCACTTCGGCTTTGATTCCCAATGGAATTGCAGTCTATCAGGATGCAGAATTAGACTGAGGATGCGCGAGGGAAACTGCTTCCAGAGGTCGCGGCTGATTTTAGCGGTGGCATTTTACTTAAAGATGATACTACGATGAGTGATACCTAACCCGAGGGGGTGGGCCACCGTGAATGTGGGAAGATACCAAAAACACTTGAACTAACTTATCCAACCTGGGAGGGGGGTGAGTTGGTGTATGTTGTGGTTTGAGCAGTTGTATCCTGCGCGCCAAGTAAGAGTATGTCGCGCCTTGTTGAAGTTCCATTTCTCGTCGCTTTCTGGTCTGCAGCGCTACATCAGCTTGTTTACATTTCACATCCCCAGTTATGCAGAAAGAACCGAAAATAGTATTGATAATTAAAAAACTGCATAATGAAACAAAATTAACACTACCATGCAAAGAGGCACCATTTGCGGACATATATTTCAAATACATATGCCACATCTGAATGAGTTGGCAATTTCATAAAATCTAATGTCTTCTTGGCAGATTTCAGTATCAAATAAATATACTTTATAAGTATTTAATTATTTTTTATTGTTAATAATGAACAACTTCCCAAAAAAATATTCAAAATTTTCAGATAGATAACCATAAATTCCTTATACTATGGTGAATAAAATCCAGAAAGCTAGAGCTTAATCAGCCTTTTTGCAAAGACACACACATTAGAGCAGGAGTTCTTGAGGTTCAGGGGTTCCGTGGAGCGCCTGGTGTAATTGCCCATCAAAAATGCTGGGTATGCATGAACCAAGTATTAACTTATAATTAAAACACTTGACATTCTCCCTCTCTCATTCTATTTCATTTTTGTTGAAGTATCATGAAAACATATTATATAAATGGGGTGGAGGTAGGGTTGGTAACCACCCCAACAGTGGCATACCGGAAAATCTGTGCCCCCAGCAAATAATATGGGGCCTCCCGTTGGATATCTTAAATATTTTCAAAGCTGAATTACTTATCATTGTCGTTATATTAAGGAAGAATTCTCCCCTCCCTCAGACAAATGCTACTGCTATTTTGAAAATTATGAAATTATAAAAAATTATAGTGATGTCTTTTTCTTTTATTAATTTTAATCCATTTGGAGAAATGGGTTCAAAATATTATATTATGCATAGCAATCCTTATAATGCCATAGAGACACAAGAAAAATAAGACGCATTCATTACTCTATGACATTGAGTATGCTTATTAACTTGCACCAGTGGAGCAGTGGTTGAAACACTCCTCAATATATGTAGTATGTAACACTAAAGAAGTGTTGACACATGAGAAAATACATTGGCATAAGAGCGAGTGATGTCTTAAGGCATATAATCATAGCCTATAATTTGCACTGGTTTTCATCCTGAGAAATGCCTCTTCTCAGCATTATAAAGCCATATTGTAGAAGCCACAATTCCCTTTTTTGGGTTCATAATGCGGGCATCAGACGCCTTTGTCAGTATGGTTTGAATGTTTGGGGGGCCCCTAAATCCCGGGGCCTATCAGTACACCCCTGTATCCCAATTTGAGTAACAAAATCTTGCCTCCCACTACTTCTTAGGCAGGACAGCAAAAATTTCCCTTTTAGGAGGTTGCAGCATACTCAAGAATGAAAATTTTGGCAAAATGGATGAAAATTTTCCATCAGAGTAAATAGAAGCTCTGCGTTTCAGGGTCACCAAGAAGAATGGAACACATTTTTAACTCGAATTTCAGACACAGCTGGGTGGCCACATGAGGCAATTCTTCTCCTGGTAGAGGACCAGGATGTAAGCTAATGATTGAGCACAATTTGATTTTACATACATCGATTTCTGAAAATATCTACAGAGAAAAATGTTACTAACTAAAGCTAAATAAAAAATATCAATAATGTTATAAAAATTATTATTATTATGCACCAAATGCTAGAGTTAGACTTAAGTTCCATTTTTGTGATGATTTCCTTATCAATGTATTTGTTTCTATTTTCTGTATTTTAAATTATATACCTTTATAAGGCAAGTCCATCAAGAATATATGTTCAGAATCAAAAATTCAATATGTACTAAATTCTTTTTCATATTTTGTCTAGGGAGATCAATAGATGCACCAAGGTTAAGAACCCCTGCATTAGTGTATCAATGCTCAAAATTAATATTAGATGTAACTTCTGTAACCAGAAACATCAAATTACGAAAATTGTGTTAAAATGAAAACGAAATTCAGAAATAAAACTAAACTCTTCAACTAGAATGAATAGCCATGCAATGGCTGTTTTTATAATAAATCATCCTATTTGTTTATATCAGATGTAAAATTAATAATGATCAACAAATAATCTCTTAACATTGAAAGATGTCCGCTAAAAGTAAAATTAATTAAGCGTTTCAATATTTTTCATATGCAACATACATAAAATCCACTACTTTTCTGTTTGATAAGCTCATGTTTTGAAAATAAATGTAGTTTACTAACCTTTGTTAGATTGTGAAGGGCCCTTTCGGTTTTGTAAATAATAAATTAGTTGTTCAACCTCGGCTAACTTGCTTGGATGAATCAGCTGACACCTGTCAACAACTTCCTTCGCAAGTGCAGATATATCAGTGAGTGGGTTGAGATTTTTTAGACGGATTACCTTTTGGCATTCCTGTTTATAATATGAATTGGATGATAAATTTATTTTGGAAATGAACAATTTCGATCAGCATTCCATGCCAAAATAAATTACATCCACAAATGACAAAAATTTCAATTTTAAATTCTTCACCAGAATGGTCCCACCAAATATAGATGAGGATATTTACGAAAATGTCCCTTTTTATGTTTTCATAACATATTATATATCATTATTTCATACGTATGACTAAAATTTAGGCCTCAACAAGTACAACGTTGAACACTCACCTTTTTCTCGCCAAGCATTGCATCTCCAGTTTCTCCAAGAATGGTAGCTTCTAAGTGGTAATTAACAACTAGAGCTTTCTCTGAAGGGTGAACATCTATGGAACCACCTTGAATTTTTCTACAATCCAATAAAGTTACATAAAAATGCTGAAGTAAACATATACATTCTTAGTCACTCGAGTATAGTCTTCGTCGAGCATTCACACAAGCTTATACATTGACAATCACTCGTTAAAAATATTAAAATTTAAATCTATGGCTTCATATATTATAAGAGACGATTTACAATGCCATAAATATATAAAACTTGTAAACTATTATTAAAGAGGATGGCATATTAATCTGATACACCTAGCATTTGATATACACAAATAAAACACATAATTACCGTTTAATAAATTTTGCCTCCTCTGTCTGCATTTTTATATATTTTAGTATGACATTCGCCGAATATTTTTACGAAATTCGAAACATTTCAAAACCCAATATTGACTCTATCACCAAACACGGCACCTATACGCTTATCTGCCATGTTGAGCATCGTGTTATTATGGTTATTATATAAAAAAGAAACTTGTTCTCTGATAATAATTTAACTTTTATATCATTATCTCAAATAAATAAATCTCTTTCCGAATTTTTCATGAGTCTGATTCATAAAATTTAGGCTAAAGAGTCTTTATCGATCAGAATTTATTTTAAAAACCGACGTGCGCGAAAATCAAACCAACAGGATATAAAATAAATCAGGTCTTTACCCTATAATATTTCGTTTTCCCAGTATTGTGAAATTTTACTTCAGAATTATAACGGTCTACTTCTCTCTAAAATCATATCGTAGAATTTACATGGTTTATTGACTGTGAAAGAAAATAACTATAAATTTCCATGAATTGACGGACCAGGGTAAAACTACAAAGAGCGTGGAAATGTAACCTGAAAATGAATGACTTTTCCGCTTTCAGCTTCAGTCATTTAGTAATTGTAGGTGTCCTGCGGGTTAAGGGAACCCTGGGGAGGGGGCAAAGGGTTGGTGGGACCCTCTTCCAAATCAATGTAACAAGCAGGAATTTTAATATTTGCAATGACACCTGGTTCTCATGCTCTTCAAATCACAAAGCACCCTAAAAATGCGACTTCGTAATTCACCTGTCGCAGAACATTTATGCATGGAAGAGGCCTAAAACGTTTCTGCGGAGCACGTATTATTGTAGTTTCCCCATTGGTGTCAACTGGACTCAATTATCCTAAATTTATGCAAGGAAAATTTTAAAATATGCTGTAATATTTTCCATGCATAATTTTGATTTCTGTCTCTGATTAATGTCTGATAATGAAATTCCCGCAAAATATTTCTTTTTAGTTCAAGGGCGACAATATTTTTTTATCTCTTACGTTTTACTGGTCGGATTCTGTCACGTGCACTATAAAGTAAAAAGGGGGATGTTCCGGAAATCTGAGCGCAGTTCCTCACTGGTGTTTAACAATGGCTGTGCGGTTCCTTTTTCAGCTAGCAACGCCGCTAGTGTTTTGGATTTTATGGTAATGTACCTTTAAGATTTAATTACTTCACATAATCAACTAGAACATACATGACTTCCATTAATTTTTATAGTAGTTGTTTTCGAAAAATAATTTTAATTTGATTTGCTAAGGGCCTCGGTGAGATTCTCTTCTGGAATAGTCAATTTTGAAAAATAAAAGCGTTAATCGCAGTTAGGTAATTTATAATCAACCCGACCACAGTAGCCATAAAAAGGTTGAGTAAATCAGATGTTTAGCTTAATTACAGTACAGTTATCCTCGGTGGCAATTCGCCTATCGTTGGTTCAAAAAATAACTGAAAAAAGGAGAGATGTGGAACGATTTAGCACTAGGTACGTCATTCGTTGGATGGGATCAAGTTATCAAAGCTGCAAAATGGACACTAAGCATAGTTTTTCGTATTATTTGTCAAACAATTTGAAGGGAATAAAATATTTATATGGAGGCGTGACATTGAAAATGTCACGAACATAGCTGGCCTTGGTAGTGTTGATCGTGTCTGACCAATGGGAACTTCTCTGAATCAAAACTATTAACCTCTAGAAATCCAACAACCCATGCTAATGGCCTTACTTCAGATGTCGAATTGTGGGTACTGAAATTGAGAGCAAAGAATAAAGCGCCCATGCATTAAATGACAAGTAAATATGTAGAATTATTACGGATTTCTTTCATCGAGCTTCCTCATATCAAATGTCGCCTTTTCCGGCTAGAACCGAAAAATACCGGCACAAAAAGTAAAATGAACTGTTTACGACTCTTAATGTCCCTTAGAATTACTGACTGATGATTATTTTTCTGTTCCAACATCTTAATGGAATTTACGCAATGTTTGTGAGACACGAGTCGTTAAGTTCTTGCCGAAGACGGGGTATCGCCACAAATGGAATTTTGTTCTCTTCTGCGGCAATACATTAATTTGTCCACCTTTGTGTCGTACCATGTATTGAAATGCATCCTAAATTATCCAACATCGCAGAGTAAAGTTTCATGTACAAATTATGTCCCAAATAAAATAGTCTAAAAAATATATACATGGTATCAAATCTCGCTGGTGATTAATAGCAGACCCTGAAAATATTAATTTTTAAATTTAAAAAATGGGAATCCGATGTTGTTTTAAACTTGGTATATATTTTCCCAGTATTGCCGATGATTAGGGTAGAGCTTTCCTAGGATTGTCTGTTGGATTTTTAGATAAATGCCTAGATAGGGGATACCGAACTTGGTGCTCGCGAGCATTGTCGCACTCTTGGGAAGCATGGCTTTTTTATTACATTTCCTAAAATCGCTTTTCTTATCATCAGTAATTTAATTTCTTCGTTTTTTTCTTTCCAAGCGGGTTAAAGCACATCAGCAACAACTTTGATGTTGATTTTATTTTATTAGCATTAATTTTTCTTGCAAAAATATAGAGGTGCTCGACACAATGAAAAGGTTACGAAACTTAAGTCTGCCGAAAGCTGTTCCATAAACGGCAGTGAACTTAGTAAAAATGTCTATCTGAATCCCCTAATCTGCATCCATTGCAGAATCAACTATGTACACTAATGCAAGTCCAATGATTGTTTACAGAATCATCAGGTTGTAAAAGGCGCAACCAGTCGTGCAAAGAATCTTTTCTTGTAGAATTTCAAATTTTATTATTATCATTATGGAATCATTCCACAAAGTCAAGCCATCCCAAGTGGATATGTTGAATATTTTGTTTCGTAGCATTAGTTAAAACGAACTGCAAGATAATACGAATACATTGTTATATCTCGTTCAGATATTTCTGTGCAATGTGGAATCCTCTGAAAGTTCCAAATAATTGGATCCAAACGAATTTTTACCTTGATTAATATGAGTACTGCACATTCACAGTACTTTCAGATGGAAGAACATAGTGAAATGAAGCCGTATGTGACTTCTGAATAAAAATAACATGTGAACTTATAAAGGATAAAAATATAATGCAGTCATCACTAAGTCATAAGCCAACTTCAAAATATTTAAAAGAGCCCCTCTTGCAAAAGGCGCCAAACATTTCCGCAATAATTGCCAAAAGTTTAATCTCGCATGAATAAGTATTAATTTAACTCTCAAGTTTTAAAGTTATATTTAATAAAAAAGGCTATTATTCTTTATAAAACGCAGTAAATCATATATTCTACATAAATGACACGTTTTCTAAACTTTTGCGTTAGGCGCCTTATCTCCCAGCTATGTACCTCTCTGGAAGAATGTTAAAAACGACTGAGCTCGTGTCCGTACAGCTGAATACTTCTTCAAGATTTAAACGATAAATTGTAGCTATTCTAATGCATCCACAATATGAATGGAAATTAAGCGCGTTTAATCAGAAATGCACTTCAAAGAATTACCAAGCTCGTCTTATGGCTATGATCAAACTTATAAATCAGAATTCTCCAAAACCCACGAAATGGTTCAGAAAACCACATGCAGATGACGGCTTCCGTGTAGCCAAAACGAGCATTTGGTTTTCACAACCATTTTATGGTTTTTCGAGAATTCAGATTTACCAGTTAGTAATGCATTATTTTACATTTTTTACGTTTAAGTGTTTGGGGAATACAGAGGTGGAATTATAGAAGACGGATAAGAGATTTAGTTTTCGTATGGCTGTACAGTCGAGTTTCGATTATCCGAGGTAAAGTGGACCAGGCTAACCTCGGATAATGATAAACTTGGATACAAGGGAAGTTTTCCTTCCATGTTTTCCGGGTTTCTACCGCGTGTTGCTTCTTTCAATGACGACTGTTTCGCAACCATTCCAGGTGGCATCTGAAGATGCCACGAAAACACCGCGGAAGCCTCAGCAATAAAAGGGAAGTTTCATTTTTAGGTATAAAAAATAGACCTATGTATGTTCAGAAAATTTATTTCATACATACGTAACTAAATTAAAAGAACAATTTATTGATATTACTTAAACAAAATAATCTTTTAACGATTTCTGCCCAACATTGGTCGATCGCTTTTTGGCCGCCATTTTACGCCACCTAAATCGTTGAATAGCCTTTAATTTGGTCTCTAGAGGCACCACAACACCCTTTCTTTTCCCACTCATTATTCAGTCGAGTCAAAAAACGTCTAACTATTGTAGAGTAAAAAAATGATGAATGTCAAGGATGGACAAGTCCGTGGGTATCGAAGTATAGTTTAATATCTCCTTTTTACTGAGGTACGTCGACGACTGACTCGACGATCAGAGCCTCCGTCGAGAGGACAATGCCTCGGTTACATGCACTGTTGCGGCTGAATGCAGCCACATGCTTCGTGAATCTTACACTACTATGTATCAACTGAAAACTGAAGTCGTGAGGAGTCGAGGATTAGGTGTGGTAAATAACCTGTGACCTTGACCGCAAGCTAAAAACAACAATGTATTTAGAGGGGGCCGCCTCGGTTAACACGGAAGTTCGAATAAGCGGGGCTCGGATAATCGAGACTCTACTGTACTTACAAACAATCCCATCATTCGGTGGTACTTACAAAGAGAAAAACGCAAAAGTTATTTAAGAAACATTCTTATATGTTAAATACATCGATAATTTTAATCGTTCACTGGCGGTAATAAACTAAGATTGAATACTTCGTCTCCTAAGCGACAATCGTACTCCGTTGCGTCGTAAATTTTCACTTTCTTTCCTCAGGCCCACAGCCCTAGGATCCGTGATTAATTACAAGCCGCCGGAGCATGGAGAACAAAAAGTCATAGTAGATGTGGATGCCGGTTCAGATGACGCCACGGCCTTACTCTTCCTCCTGTCTCCAGAAGCGAGGAAACACACCAAGGTCATCGCCATAACCTGCGTCAACGGAAACACAGGCATCGGAAATGTTGTGGCCAATGTGCTAAAGACGTTGGATACAGCAAATCGCTTGGACGTACGTAGTATTGCAGATCACTGTTTCCACCGCCATAAATCATCTTGACATTCTGAGTTTTGCGACGCAACATAGGAATAGATGAAATAAAAATTAATTCGTTAATCAACTTTTATATTAACACGCAAAAAAGTTAAAAATAAATTAGTGTTGACATGGGGTGCGTGTTACCTGTTTTGATAGATTCTCAATGTTCCCTAATAATAACATCTAGTGTTAGGATACTAATTCACGACATCTGTACGCATCTAACTTTAAAAGTTAAATGGTATCGCTGGCTTTGATAAGACATTATCTGAAATTTAAATACCTAATATCATTAAAATTAAATTAATATAAATGTTGTTTTAAGTGATTATTAAGTAATTTTGAAATCTCCATTCTGATATTTTTCAAAAATGGAGTTATTACAATAAAAAAGCACGTTCTTTCCAAAATTTGCCCATACTAGCTTCTTTGTGTTTCTTATTTCTTAGCAAAAATCTAAAGCGACAAAATCTTAAAACCTGCTGTTATCTTTTCTTCTAAAATCATTGTTTTCTCAAAAATATAGTTAATTTCAGTCGCGTGAGTAGAGCGTAGAGTTGGGGAGTGTGACTTTTTCTGTCACAGTGACAAACTGTTCCAATGACAAAGAAATACCTGTGACTTGTACCTGTTACTTGAGTCACCGGTGACTTTTTCATTGCATTGACCTTGAGCTTGTGACAGTGGTAACACCATGAAACCAAGAATCTGCCAATAACGGTTAGCATTGTAAATATCTTTGAATGGGCTTGTTTGTTCAATGATGTCAGATGTGTTTCTCTCTCACTCTCATTATATTGTTCTCAAGAAATGCTGAACCAAGCACTAGCCCAGACCCGAAGACCCTTCCTCCTCCCTTTCCATATAGCTCTCAAGTGTTGATGCATAGAAAAAAATATTCATCTCAAGAGAAAGAGATGTCACAGAACAGATAAACCAGTGGATCCCAAACTTTTTCGAGCCACTACCTCCTTGGTTCCATAAATGCATCCCCAACACCCCCCAATCCTAACCTATAAAAATATTTTTCAGAGTGGCAGACTGCACGACCCAATGAGGAAGATAATAAAAAATTTATTCCAAACAGTAAAGATTAAATGCACATTTATTTCAAATCCAATAAAAGTTTTACTTTATTTTATTCAACATATTTAATTTACTGGATCAGTGGTTCTAGCTTTTTAAAATCTGACAGTCATTTAACAAAAGTCTTAGAACTACATTTAGTAACAAGTTTATTTTTCTGTAAATTTTTAATGCGAGGGATGGGCTTGATGGCATGATGCCAGTTTCCCAATGTATGGTTTAAAATTGCTTAGAAGTAGTCTTAAATCACCACGTTCAGTAATCTGGAGTCGATTTCTTTGCTTGGAGATGAGTTGGATGACCACACTAAAACCACGTTCCACTAAATATGAAGTTGGGAATGCAATAAGTAGCTTCTTAACCAATGTCCATAGTGCAGGATAGTGATCAGAAATTTTCTTCTGTAACCAAAACTCTTGATAAGATTTCTTAAACTTCGGTTTCAGCTCAATATCATTTTGTAACTCAATTAGTTCTTCCTCTAATACCCCAACTTCCTCAATATCTGAAAATGGATTCATCACCCAATCTGGAATTTCCACCAAAAGAAGATCCTTAAATTGTTCAGACATATCTTTATGCAGCGTATCCAAATAGTCACAAAAGACTCACAGACCATCATCCTGTATCCCACCTTTCTCTTCTAGCTCAGACAGAGAGGGAAATTGGTATAGCTCGCGGTGGCCTATATTGCGCTTGAATAAAGTTAACTATGAAATAAAAGTAGATACTTCAGATTTGGCCTTAATAAGGTTGATATCATTTCCTTGCAACTGTAAATTCATTTCATTGAACTTTGCAAATAGTTCAGACAAAATATGCAATGTCATACCTGATATCTTTAAGTTTATCACTGAGAAAAGCATCTTTCTCTTAAAAAAACTCCACAACAGAGTCAAAAGGATTATAAAAGCGTCTTACGCAGTTGCCTTTTGATAGTCAACAAACTTCAGTATGAAGCAACAAACGTTGAAAATCTTCATCATTCTCAACACACAGCTCCTGGAATAGTCTATCGTTGAGAGCATGTGCTCTGATTTTATTAACACCAGTAATGACAGTGTGTAATGACTTGTGAAGGCGATCACTGAGGTTTTTCGCAACCAGATGTTGGCGATGAATGACACAGTGAATGGTAAAGACATTTGGTACAACTTTCTTCAAGTACGCAACACAACCATGATAGCAACCAGTCATTGATGGAGCTCCATCCGTCGCAAAAGCAAGTATGTTAGCAAGCAGAATTTTCTTGCCTTTGAAGAACTGCTCAACAACACGAAATATTGACTCCCCTTTAGTATCTGTTTCTAACTGCCTTGCAAACAACAACTCTTGAGCTAAACTTTCATCTTTTATAAAGCGCACATAAGCTAGAAGCAAAGTTGACTCATCCAGCTGTAATGCAAATTCTGTAGTCCTTAGTATGCTACACAACATATCTTTCACATTCTCAGCCATTTCATCTATGCGTCTTTGAACTGAATTGTTGCTTAGAGGAATACTCTTAATTATTTCATGTGGTGACTTATGTAAAACAGTACTCAAAACCTCACTTACTGCTGGTAAGATGAGTTCTTCACCAATTGTATGTGGCTTTCCAGACTTGGCAATCAACAATGAAATATTGTATGATGCACGCAAACCATCAGTTTTTTGTTGTGAGACATTACAAAACATACTTGAGAGTGTTGGCCGCTTTTGCAATTTGTCACAAAGTGTTTGAAAAAATGTTAAATTCTTGTCTGCCATGTCAGGGTGTGCCTTCCTCAAATGTTCAATAAGTCTGGAAGGTTAGAAAATACCTTTTCACATATTAGGCGCATTGGTAGGTGCTTGTTTGTAGTTGCTGGTACAAATCCATACTTCAGATATTCCACACTATATTGTCTACATTTCCTCTTTGATTTTTCTGCTTCTGCCATTCTTTTTCTGGTACAATTATTTAATGATTAAATTTGAATAAAATAAAATCTATCCATATTAATAAAAATAATGTGTGTGTATTAAATGAAGAGACACGGGTTCGAATCTTAAGCAGGTGAATTTATTAAAAAAATGAAAAATAGTAAAATTAAAAAATGGCAAATATTAAAACGGAATGTGTTTATATGTTTCGGCCATAAAATAGGGGATTATGGCAGCTAGCCATTTCTCATTCTCGTAATTAAAGTATACAAATTATTTATCAATTGTAGCTGGACTGATTATTGTTATTAAGATAAGGACAAATAGTATTATCAATTACGCATTATCCTAACTTTTCAAGCCCAGCTTCTGTTAATGTCAGTCTCCTGATTTAGTTTATCTTTAATAACGAAAATTAAAAGAACTTCCGCACTGTAAATCAGTATTTACTTACCAATCACGACCGATATGGTATTTCGAAAGCGGTTATTTCTTAAATGTAGCCGAGGAAAAAATTGATCACTGTTCTCTTCGTCTGTAGAAAACACTTGTGTTAAACTTCAAATTTCAAGATCAAACAAAGGACATTAATATGTAGTAATGAACTTAAAGTCAACCTTTACGTATTTTCACTCGAATTATTCAGTATTCAGTTCACAAAATATACAAACACCATCAGGCAGATTTACGATGTGTTCACCAACAAAATCCAAAATGGAACTAATCCTTCGAGAGAGATTCTTTCTACCGTGATCGTAATACATCTAACTAAATACATAATTGTTAATAAGCTGCCACAATTAACCATATCAAATGAAAACTATTAAGTCAATTAGTCAAGCAATAATTGATTACGCGACAATTGCTCCGATGTCAATTGCTTCTCCAACAATTTAATTCGATAATTATTGTGGTGGAAATTGTGGTGTGGTGTGTTTCTTTGGTAGAAAGAAGTTGATTTAATTGGTTTCATAAGAAGCGTGAGTGAGCTTGTGCGTTCTATTTACTTATGTATAAAACGAAAATATTCATTTCATTTTCTAAGATGAAAATACATTTACGGTTTGCATGATTCTTTATTTATATAATTGCCACAGTAGAATATTTCTGTCTATTTCTAGTTATTTTATCGAAATTGTTTTTCATTTAATATGCTGAATCGTGGCGTACAAATTAGAGTAAATGAATCTTTTACGCTTGAAATAAAAATGCCGCGGAGACCATTGTTCCTAAGGACGATAGTTCCTGAAACAGCTGTACTCAGACGAGGGTGTGATTTTCACTTATAATTTGAGAATGGAATCTTGTCAGTTCTGTACACCATTCGCGGGACACCCTGTGTAATTACTTAACAAACATGCACAAATTTTCGTGCTATGCGATAACCTGAACAATAGTAAACAAGCGATCAACACACTCAAATGCCCCCCTGCCGCCCCCTTGTTTCTTTGCGCCCCCCTAGGTAAACCCACCGCCCCCTAGGGGGCGGTACCGCCAACTTTGGGAACCACTGACGTGAGATAACGGTGCCTACATTTCCTTCCACTACACAGTTCGTCTCGGCATTGAATCAAGGCCGATTCACACTATGCAGTCGCAGGACGGCACAGTCTGGGTAAAGTCTGTCCCTGAGCTGTGCATTCACATTACACAGTCCGCAGTCTGCTCCCGTTTGCCGAGTGGTACTGACATTTTTTAAGTAACATTGTATATCATGGATTCTGACAGCAGTTCCGAAGAAGTATTAGTACTTGCTGCCCTGTGTTAATAGGAGAAAAAGAAGGAGAAAGAGAAAAGAACGGAAGAAATATTTACTGTCAGACATCAAGAAAGTGAATTTCATACATTCTTTATGCGACTTCGTAAGAACTCCAGGAAACATTATCAGTACTTCCTTATGTCTTGAGAAATTCGACGAACTACTCGGGTACATAAGGTTGCTATTGAAAAGAGGAACACAATTTTCAGACAGGAGAGTGCGGGAGAGGGGGTACAGTCTGCCGCAGTCTGAGTTGCCTGGCCGAGAGACTGCAACCGTCCCCCGACTGTCCTTAGTAGTGTGAATACTCCTATTTGAATTACATTGAATCAATTTGAGGCAGTCTTTCTAGACTGCGACTGTCCCGTCCCCGACTGCATAGTGTAAATCGGCCTTAAGGGTTTTTAGAAGCCACAATTCGTCAGCTCCCCTTTAAAGGCCCCTTTCAGATGAGGATACAGTATCTCGGATACAGTATGCGAGATACTGAATCGCTGCAGATCATGCCAGGATACTGTAACGCGATACTGCATCCGTCCGGGTGGGCGTTTCACAGTCCGTCTAAGTTCGTGGTGTATATGGACGTCGAGGAGATAGCCTTGATTCGGTTATTATATATAAGAAAACATAAAATAAATAGAAAGTTGTGGGTTCATCCAATTGTAAATTTGAAGGAATTAATAGGAACATACCACATACTTTATGATGAGCTTAGACAAGACCGTTTCAAGTTCTTTAATTATTTCAGAATGTCAATCCAATCTTTTGATGAACAGTATAATATATTAGAAAGTTCAATTCGGAGGAGTGACACAAATATGCGTAAAAGCACTACGTCAAAGGAGCGGCCGATGGTTACACGGAGGTAAATGAAATTTCGTCAGAAGTATCCCACAAGTAAGGACGACATTCAATTACACTAATAAATTTGCAATTGCCGAAAATATTACGCTCCATAGAATAATCGTGTGGAAATACAAAATTGAAACAACACGGTGACTTTGTGCAGCGTATCTGGTATAGTATAGACGCGCGTCGGCCGTCTGAAAGCTTTCCCCCCAGCAGCTGAGATACCGAGTGGCGACGAGAGTATCTTTTCCTTTTACGACCTGCTGATTCCCTCTTGCCTACGTGCAATGGTATCTAAGAGGTAGTGCAATGAATAGCTGGTAACTCAATGGACTGCCAGCCGCCGAAATACCGATTCTGTCGCCGGCGGCTGGCGGGGACGAGGCGCTGAAAACCAGTATCGCGATACAGTATCCTTCGCTCTCGTCCGTGTGACGCGCAGCTGCTGGTTCTGGCTGCCCGTGTTTTATGCGGGACTTGGCACTGTGTTGCCGGGTGGCTTTCAGCGCTCGTTCAGTATGTTTTGATTCCGGGGGGGGGGGGGGGGTATCCGTTCCGGCGGGGTATGTGCGGGTCTTCCGTCGCCCATCTAGGTCCTCCTCCTTTTTGGGATGGGGAGGTCCTCTTTTCTCTCAGTTCCGGCCCGTAGGCGCTTGTGGACGTCCCACGGTTTGGCAGAGGTGGATATGTTTTGCAAATTGCTGCAGGCGGAGTGCAGCTGGTCGTAAAAGGTTTAGCTTTGAGAAATCAGAAGATCCCTGATTGTGGGGAAGCCAAGTGTTTGCCTAATATCGGCGCTTGGCGTGCCGAGTGGTGGCCTTAGTGCCCAGCGAAGGTAGCCGTTTTGTAGGACTTCCAGCTTGGAGGCGTTGGTGGCCCTCCCGGACCAAGCAGGCGAGGCGTAAGTGAGGAGGGGTCTTACGCAAGCCTTGTACAAGTTAGCCTTTGTTTCAGGCACTACTGAGGGCGTTCTCAGTATTGGTGCCAGTGCAATTTTTGCAGTACAAGCCTTTTTCACCTGGCGTAGCACATGGGTGTTGAAATTTAGCCTACTGTCCAGGGTCACTCCCAAGTAGGTGACTTCATTCATCCAAGGCACAGCAGTGCCGTTCACCTCGAGTTGGCTTAGTAGAGGAGGTTTTGTTTTCTTCGTAAAGAGGATTGCTTCTGTCTTGCCGGAGTTTATTCCCAGCCTTCATTTCTAATTCAACTCAGTTAGCTGCTCTATGGCTCTCTGTGCGTATTGCTTTGCCATTTCCGGTTTGGTGGATCTTGCTATGCCGCGACGTCGTCCGAAAAGATACCTACAATGGTGTTATGCCCGTGCTCTGTTGGCAGGTCCGCCGTATATAGGTTAAAGAGCAGGGGTCCTAGGACGGAGCCCTGGGGTACGCCTGCTCGAATTTGCTTCTGTCGTGATGTTGCGTGGTTCCAACTGACATGAAATGCTCGGTCTTGTAGGTTCGACCTGGTGAGTTTCTTCAGCCATGCCGGGAGGCCTTGTAGTTTTAGTTTATGGAGGAGTCCGCGGTGCCAGACCTTGTCAAAGGCTTTTTCAAGGTCTATCATGGCCGCTACTGACTGCGCTTTCCTATTAAAATCTTTGGTCACGAAGTCAATGACCCTCACAAGTTGGTGGGTGGTGGCGTGTTCTTCCCGGAAACCAAATTGCTCGGGAGGGATGATGCCCTTACTATAGGCGTGGTGCTTAATGCGGGAGAATATTAATCTTTCCAGCAGTTTCGAAAGTCCGGGCAGCGGGGAGATCGACCAGTAGCTACCGGGGCTTGCCGGTGGTTTTTGGAAATTTAGGAGGCATATGATCCTCGCTTCTTTCCAGTTGCTTGGGAAGTGCCCGAGCTTCATGGTCGCGTTTGTGATGGCGAGCATTATATCACCAGCATATCGTGGCATTTTTGCTATCGCTTTGTTCGGTATTCCAGCAGCTCCTGGTGCCTTGTTTTTTCTAAGTTGCTTTAGTGCCTTGATGAGATCCTCCTCTCTGCACACCGGAGATTCGAGTCCGTCATCTTCCTCAGTGGTGTCTAATACGGGACTACCTTTCGCTGCTGGGAGTGGTGTGAAGGCTTGCTCTATATGTTTGGCCATCATTTCGGCCTTCTCGCTCGGGGTGGTTGCTTATGTCATGGAGGATCGTTATGGGGGGTTCACTAGTTATTGGCCTTCTGAGGTGCTTGACGGTGCGCCATATGGACCCGTCCCTTTGGTTGAGACTGGAAGCAAACTTTTCCCAAACCTCCGGCCTGTATTGTTTTATTTCCGCTTTTAACTGTTTATCCATCCAGCGGACTTGCCTCCAGTCTTCTGGGTCGCCTGTCCTTTGGAATTTACGCCGCGCTTTGTTTTTCCTTGCAATGAAGGCCAGGATGTCCTTTGGTAGCACCAAGTGATCCGGTTGTCTTGTGCGGACTAGTGGGGTGGCCGCATGCAGCACTTTCGCAATTTGTGTTGTGAGTGCCTCCGACATTTGGTCTACCTCATCGCATGTCTCAAGTTTGCTGAGGTTTGGTAGCGCATCAACTAGTGCCGCCCGGTATTTTGTCCAGTCCGTTAGGTCATACCGTCGTCTCGGTAGTTGGGGGAGGAGCGTTGGTTTAACGCCGATGTAAATGAACATAGGATTGTGGTCACTGCTCAGAGCTGCTGCAGTATATAGCGCAATAGAGGAGTTTATTCCCTTGTATGCCGCTATGTCGAGGGTTTGATGGAACCTCGTTGGTTGGGCTGGTGCAGCCACTGCTACGTTATTTGAATCCGCCCATTTCCGTAGCTTCACTCCATTGGGATTATTCCTGGTGGAATTCCAGGAACTATGAAGGGCGTTGTAATCTCCGGCTGCAAGTACCGGGCCGTCAGTGTCAAATATTTTGGTCATATCCTCCTCTGAGAAGCGGCCAGCCGGTTTGAGGTACAGGGATGCGATCCTCACTCGCCCCTTCGTGGTTCCAATGCTTCCAACCGTGATGGCCGTGGCTTCGATGGAGGTGGTGTCAATTTGTGCCTCGTTCGCCGAGATGTCATTCTTTACGAGGATTGCAGTACCGCCAGCTGAAGGACTACCCCTTTGGACTTCTCGGTCGTTCCTGAATATTCTATACCCTGGGACACTCCATCTGGTCTCCGGGCGTAGGTGCGTTTCCTGAATGAGTGCGGTTCCGACGGCATGGTACCTTAGAAATTGTGGGAGTTCCGGAGTCTTTGCTTTGACTCCTCCATTAGCGTTCCATACGCATATGATCGATCCTCTGAAGCTGTTTTGTTTATGGGCCATTATGGGTTGTTAATTTAGTGAGGAGGGCTGTTAGTGCCGTGAGTTGTTCTTGCAGGGCGTTTGCTATTCCTATCAGGGCGGTCAGTATTGGAGTGAGTGATGGTTCTGAGCCGGCAGGTTCCATCTGTCTCTCCGGTCTAGGGTGCGGAATTGGGGGCATCGCAAGTCTCGGCCTAGGCGTGGTGCGCGTGGCTGCTGTGAGTGCTGGCTTTCCTGTCCCCCAGGGGTTCTGTTTCCCTAGTGAGGTATTTGCCGGCAATGGCTTCCGTGGGGCAATGGCTTCTGCCGGGGTAGGCCCCAGTGCCACGGGGAGCTTCTCTAGTCTTGAGGGTTTTGCTGATTTACCGTGCTGTCCATTGCGGTTTTTCCTTGGTTGGAACTCTCCTCTTAATTTGTCCATTTGTTTTTTGTAAATTGCGCATTTCCGCGAGCATGCCACGTGGCCGCCCGCACAGCTACAGCAGGTAGCTGGTAAGTCTTGTGGTTTTGAGCATGCGATCCCTTGGTGAGGGCCGGCGCATTTGTAGCACCTGGGCGCGGCAGTACATTTTGATGAGCCGTGCCCATAACGATTACACCTGTAACACATTCTTGGTCGCTGGTATTTGAATGGCTCTATACGAACTGTGCTACGTATGATACTTCTGATGCTGCATATTTCCGCCGGGGGCATTTTTGCGTTGACCGTAATGGTATAGAGATCGGACGAAACGTCCTGCGATTTTGCTAGGCTCCTTACGCGGGTTACAGGGACACCGCTGGCAAAGAGATCTTCTTTGATGTAGTCTGGGTCAACGTTACAGTGCAGCCCCCTAACAAAATACTGCTTTGTCTGTTCATCACTGGCCTCCCAGGTGCTGGTTTGCGCCTTCTCATCAGCCCGCATCCTTCTGACGCTGTCAAAGTCAGCCTTCGTTTTGACTTGAAGTTTTGTACTACCCTTGATGTTCTTGATCGTGAAGCTGTGGTCCGTGCAGGCGGCTCGTACGGCTTCCAAGAAAAAAATTGTAGTTGGCAATTTCATATATTGCGATGACTGGTGGAAGAGAACGCCTCTGGTTTGTGTCGGGAGCAGATGTGGAAGCGTCCATCGTCTCTTCGGTGGCGTCGCTTACAGTGAGCGCGTCATATCTGTTGGACGTTGGGATAGCAGCGGCTTCTTGCTGCCTTTTGCGCTTTTTGATGGACTTCTCCATCGGTATGAAGGCTCTGGTTTTGGGCGGCTTCTTGCTGGGTTTGGCTGCAGCAGGGGCCCCGTTAGGGCGGAATTCGTCATTCTCGATTGCGTCGGTGAGGACTTGTTTAGTGTTACTAGGTAGCGACACGTCCATGTTCATCCCAGAGGGAATCGTTGTCTTCTCCAGGTCCAGGAGGCCACTGTCAGGAGCTTCCTGTCGGTCTCATGGGGTCAGGGGCCGGGGATCGTTACCTCGATTGGTTGAGTAGGTATTAGTAAAAACTTGTCCGAAGAGGACTTGTTTTATGTTCTTTGGGAGATGCGCGTCTATGTTGGTCCCAGGGGGAGTCGTCTTTTGCGCCTTTTTGGGCGGTGGAGATCTGCTTAGCGGCATTTCTGGTAGTTGTAGTGGGCTTTTCCTAGGGGGGGGGGGGCTGGCCTACCAACTACCACCTGTCACAAGTGACAAAAGAGCGAGCGGGTGAGAAGGTGGAGCCTTGTTAGCCACCCCCCGCAAGAAGAGGTGAGTTTGTCCGTGCAATGGTCCCCCAGGTGCTCCGCTCGCAGCGAGGCGTGCGGTTTACCCCTGGGCAGAGCCTGGACACGCTCGGAAACCCTGGTTGTCTCTGGACCACAGCGGATTACCTACTTCCTCCCCTAGGGGAGTTTTCGTACACCAGCCAGAGACAACGGAAAGATAAAGGGACTTTGTGTTTATGCTGCAAATGGACGCGGCAGACCAAGCCTTCCTCTGAGGAGATCGCTCTCAGCTCGCTGGCTGGTTCTGGTTCGCCTGCTGGTTCGCTCCTTCAGCATCTGGTTCTGGTTCGTCCGTGTGAAGTGACTTCAAATACTCCCCAACTCTAGTAGAGCGTACCCTCTCGGAATATTTTCACCTTTCACGAAAGTCTCTTCGGAGAAAAGGGAAAAACGGAGGAGGCGGAGGAGAAAATGCGCGAGCAAAAATTAGCATAGTAAAGGGTGCCGAAAAGCATGTTTTCTGATCGGAAGGTAATGGACTGAAACGAAGGCGATTTTATTTTTATAAACGGGGAAAATGAAACGAAACAATATTATGGTAGTGTATGCATTAATAAGCTATAAAGCAACAATATAACAAAGGGAAAATGTATCGAACAACAGGATTTAATTTGTATGCAGAGGGGAGAAAATGTCGAGATGCCCGAAAAAAAACAGGCAGAAACGTTTAAGTTATAAAGGGGGATTGTGTTTTTAGGAATGATGGAGATATCTTTCCAGAGCGTTACAAAAGCATTATTTTGCAATATTATCTGTTGGTAAGCACTTAATGCGATGAACAGCGTGGAATATATTCCAAATAAGTCTGTTAGGAAGTAAAAAACGCGTGTCTTTTGAAAAACTCTTTATATTACCCGCTTTGCTATTCTATTATAGTTATGTCAGTAAAATATTCATGGGGCCATTGTTGGTTGCGACAAATAAAAATAAAAATTTGAATGCAAGTATCGGTGTTCCGTGGACATGATACAACATGTTCTGCTAATTACCTACACATTACAAGTTTGTGGCTAAAATGCGACGTTTGATTTTTTCTTTACAAACAGGTCCCCGTCTACGAAGGTGCGTCGCGTCCATTGTTACGCAATCCTCCCACGGATAGTTACTTCGGCAAGGATGGTTTCGGAGATTTCTTCTACCCAAATCCTCCCGATCCTGCTAAGTTCATTCAGAAAGAGCACGCCGTCAGCGCACTCATCCGCCTTGTCTCTCAAAACCAAGGTGCGAAAATGGAAGTGTTTAAACGAATGCTTTTTTGTGATCCGGTGAAATACTACGGATAAAAACGCGTGCAGTGAACTTTCAAATTCTAAATGGATTGCTAGAATAAAAGAGAGTTCGATTTGATTTCGAAATTGTCCAAAATAGACGGAACTGCTGTGGAGTCAAACACGCAAACAGGAAGTCGATGAGGTATACAAGGAACAAACTTAATTGAGCGAGTTCTATTTATTCAAAATCAACGTCAACTAAAAAAACTTTGCTTTTTCGGGCGTTGCCTGGTATTTATTATGTAGAAGATTTTTTATATCAATGCCTGAAACATAGAAAGGCTATTAGTGACGGAAAATTGTTCGTTCGCGAATAGAAACAGTTTTCTAAAACTTTAACAAACATGTTTTTGTATATTTATCAAATGAATAAAAATTTTTAAAAGTAATTTAGAAAATTAATAACGGGACTCTCTTTTTTCCTTCAATCTGTTTGATCAGTATTTCTGAAACTATGAGCCGCGGCCCCCCAGGGGCCCCCAAAATTATTTTGGAAGTAAGGTGAAATGCCAAAAAATAAACGTTTAAGAATAATAAAATCTGATCAGGAAATTTCGGAAATATGATGTTATAAAAACTATTAATAGTTATATATAATGAAGAATTTGTATTAAAGTTTCTTATTTTCCTTTCAAAGGGGACCGCGACGATTGAAAGTTTAAGAACCACTGCATTAGATGATTTGGTTAACTCTCGTAACCATACAAAGATCAAGTAAGCCAAATTGGCATTCCAGCCCGTTTTCACAACTGTTTCGGAATTAAAGGAGTCGCTTACAATATCTGTTGTATCATATATTACGTATTTTGTGAATTTATTGTTTAATATTTTTAGAATAAATTGACTAATCGTTTTTCCGCCCTTTGCCCATCAAATTTTATGGCGAAAATCTGGTCTAAACAGTATCTGCTCATCATTTTTCTTTAGTTATTCAAATCCATTATCATGAAATAGTTTTACAATTGATGTTGTTTTGGGAATAATTATGACCATTAACTTGCCATTGACGTTTCAGGGGAAGTAACACTACTGGCTATTGGACCGCTGACCAATGTCGCCTTGGCCCTCAGGATGTACCCGAATTTTCTTCAAGATCTCAAGAAACTTGTTGTTCTTGGAGGAAGTGTGAATGGTAATATTCCTTCCTTTCTTTTTGTCTATTAATACTTTTGTTTCCATAGAGATATAACATGCTGAAAGAGAAAATGGTTTTTGAACATATTGAACATATTCAATGTCTCAACAGCAGTACGAGTCATCTATACAAGTGATCAGTCTGAAACATATCAGAAGTCATGTTGAGAGAATATTGAATGCAGTAGCGGTACTACAAGCTCACAGGCCCCCGCGAACATAATTTTGGGCCCTTTCACAATTAGCTATTTAATATATAGCTATAGATAGACTTGCAAGGCTCCCCTTTAAATCCATCACCCTCGCCGCGGCCGCGGAATCGGCGATATTATAGTTCTAGTATTGGCTGAAAGTTTTACTACAATAGGATCACTCGTTGTTTGGCAAATTCACAGTATTAACTCAGTAACGTTCACAGGATTTTACAATATAGTTTTTAAAGATATTATGGACAAGTAAAAACTATAAAATTAAAATATTAGTAATTAGATTGGCGTTTGTGGGACTGCCGTGACTTCGTTCTTCTATGACTTCAAAAAGTAACACAGCGTTCTGAGGCGGATTTACAGGTACGCGCAGAAGTAGGGCCCTGTGCTGCTGTGGGGCTTCCGAATTCCAAAATTAAAAAGAAAAATATTAGAACTTTCCGGGCCTTTATTGAAGTTAAAGTCTGTTGAGTTCAAACGAAATAATTTTAACTTATCATTACATCGCTTTCAATTAAAACATGTCTGAAAAATCCGAGAAATGTCGCTAGGGAGTACGTCGGCCGCGCACGCTCACTTACCAACATGCCATGATGCCAATCAGGCTTGCAAGAAAGACTGAAAAAAGAAATCCCTACACCTCTATATATTCCGTGTTCCAGTCACTCATTAAATCTTGTTGGTAACAGCGCTGCAATCTTCTAAAGGTACGACAAGTTTTTTGATTTTGTTCAGAAAGTGTGCGCATTTTTATCTACACATCGATGGAATGTGTTAAATTCGCATTTACAGCAAAAGAAAACCGTGAAAAAAATTAGCGACACAAGGTGGTCTGAAAGAGACGAAGCCATTTTAGCTTCGAAAGAGGGTTACCATGAAATTAAGAATGCCCTTCATGATATTGATGCGGCAGAGAATGAAAAGCCACTTGCAAAGGTTGAAGCTAAATCTTCATCACAAAAGTTTTAGAAATATGAAAATGCTAACCTTACAGTATTATGGAATCGTTTGTTGCAAGGAATTAATGCTGTTAGCAAATCACTGCAGCCGAAAAATGGCTATAGAATTGTTAACTCCTCTTAAGGCTTTTATTATTGAAATAAGAAACGATTATCCGTATTTTGAACAGGATGCGGTTCATTGACGATTTTGTGCGAAAGGAATGTCGAATAAGTTAGGAAAATGTACAGGGTTTCACAAATTGGCGCATTTTGTGCGATGGAGTATTTGAAACTATACGATATAATTTGACCGAACACACACCATAAAACAGCAAAACACCACGACCCGATTATGGCTCTATTTAAAATTTCTTCTCCCCTCTTAGTTGGTGCATCAATAAAGATATTACGTAATTTTAATGAATAATACTGCAAAATGATATATCAGAAATACTACCAGGGAAATATTCAATTTTTATTTAACGATTTATGCATTTCCTAATCAGTTTTAATCAACCAAACAATCGAAAATTATATACTAATGAATTTAATGAATTATTTACTTGAGTTTAGTAGTTGTAATATTTACGTTTACCTTCTTTTCTTTGCCGTAGATAGTCCATTTCCTTCCGCTTACACAATTTCATGCACGCGTAAGGAATTAAATGTATTTTGTAATTATAGCAATCAATAAGATTATTTAGGTTGACAACAATTAGGTAACAATGCATGCATTTTTCTAAGTTCAGAGCGAATTAGGAATTATTTCTTTGATTTTTTTGACAACGGCAACTCCTACGATAAAAATGTATAGGAACAGAAATACTCAACTAGTTCGACAAGGTTTACTTGAAAACTATTTTAATACGACCAATACTTGACGAGATATGACGGAAAGTTCATTTTTTGTCACCAGTAAAGTGGTATCCCTGATTAGTTTACGTGATTCATTTATGTGATTTTCTTATTTTCTTTAACTGTAAGTCCTTAATATCAAATTTCATGAAAATCCGTTCATTAGAACGAACATACGGAAAGACGGGCAAACCGAAGCTAATATGCGCTTATCCTGGAAGCGAAAATCACTTAAAAAGCACATATAAATTGTTTAAATATGAACATTTATGAATATTTTACAAAAATCTTTGAACTTTCATTCATTTTGTTCCAATCAATAAAGTTAATTTTCGAATGAAGAGTAGTGCTTTCTTTTTACCTCTATATATCGGTACGTATATCATTAATTAATATCATAGTTTAAAACCCATGTTAAAATTAACTCATTCTTATGCGTTTAGCTCCGTCATATTTTCAGAGTCACGTTTTAGGTAATTGAATAGGGCCTCAAAAAAGACTGCGCGGAGGGCCCCACTATCCATAAATCCGCCCCTGACTGCGTCAATGCAATGTTTTAGTCACACAGTTCTAAGTTGAGATTTTTTAAACAATGGGAAGTTTTTCAGTAATATTTTTAAAATTAATCCATGATAACTTTTAGCTTATTATAATGTCTCATCACTCAAATTCCTCTCGTACATTTTGACGAGTGAGAGAAAAAGATCTATTTTTTAATTTTTAATATGGGAATCCATTAACCGTGTCGCTCGAGTCGATAATTTTACTACGGACAATTTATCCTCCGAATTTTGTTATTTACCCTAATTCCAATGGAATAAATGAAGGGATTTTGAAAGAGAATGAACTTTAAATTAGTTTTTTTTAATTCGGCGAGTAAAAGGAAAGGAAAGTGTTATTCCGGCGTTAATTTTTGCAGTACCCGCGGCGAGAAACCACAAGGTCCAACCTTGGGAAAAGGAAATCGCTAAACTACCATCGGAAACGTCCTTCCGGTAGATCATTAGCTCTAAAGTTTTCTCATTACGTACTTTTCGTGATTTTACTGACCGTGAATCCGTTTTACCGCTTCCACGCCCCGTGAAAGTGAATATGTATTCATATTAAGGACCAAGGTCAAACTCATAAAAAGGCTACACGATGAATACAGGAAAAATACTCCATGAAAAGTAGATTTAAATCAGTTATTTTCTTCTCAAGATATTTAAATCGTCTCTTCTTTCTTCGAATTGCACAGTCACCGGTTTTGTGTTACCACTGTTTAAAAACGATATCCAAGCATTAAAAAACATAAAAAGTTACAATTCCTCTCAGAATTGATAAGAAAGAACAATATAACTGATTAGTTGTATGTCGAGTACAACACTCAAATGCAACCTCATTCAGTGGGAGTTAGAAGTCAACATTAGTACGCTTTATCATATATTCCACCATATACTGGAATATGAGGAGCTTCGTTTGTTTTGCTCTTTTGTCATAATTATACACATAATATCCTTATTCTGTCCGTCCGTCCGTCCGTTGGTTCGCCGGAATGCTCTATAGAAATTCCCATATGAGAACACTCAAAAATCCCTTTTTGTCACTTGCAGGCTTTTTTCTTTTGCAAAATTAAATTAGAAGTAATTGACCTGGTATCTTCGGACAGGGAACATTTTAAATAAAAATAAACAGATTCTTATTTTTATCGTCAATTCTTGCCTTCGGTTGGAAATTGCTCAAGTTATACGTTGAAATCATATTTATGTAAAAATTTTAAGTTTTTTAACAATGCTGCCTTTCCGACCGTGTCATTTTTAAACCTCGAGATTGTACTGTCGTCCTTATACTATATGAGTAAGGAAAGCGTGCTTTGAATGCTTAAGTAAGAGAGAGAGAAGGCGCCCGAATTATTTATAATTAAAATCGTGTATTTTATTAATTTCTTTTAAGTTAACTTCCTATTGAAATTTTTGGTAATTAAATATTTTTATAGTTATTTTCATAGTTTTTGCAGTGCATCTTATAATTAACCGGAGTTATAAATTCGCATCGCATATATGAATTACGCAAAAAGCCATTCTTTGACATTTTTCGTTTACATTTTAAAATGTTTCGTAATGTTACATTAGTTATGCGAAGAGAAGAATTTAAATCTCATTCGTAAATCTAAAAAAATTACGCTTTAATACGATTTTTCACGTTTTCACGCATTTTGTTTATATTGGACCACCGTTGTCCCAATTGTTGAATTTTATTCTTGGCCTCATAATAAATGCACCAATTTAGTGCTTGGGCACGGATCAGACTTTTATATATGGGTGTAACTTATTTACTGAATCTATTAAGAAATACTAATACCAAATTTCATCAAAATACGTCCTGCGGTTCCCGAGTTAAAACAGGCACGTTGTAAAATACATGTAGGTCTTCATGTAAAGTGGTCGTTATTGTAGTCGGATTTAAACCAAAACTGGAATCGACCGAAAAATTTAGCAAAACTCTCCAATACCATATTTCATTAAAATATGTGCAGCGGTTCTCGAGTTTAAACATGCGGACGAACGACCTTCCCTTCACTTCATGAATTAAATACTTCTTTCTCCATTTGTCGGTCTGTTCGCCGATCTAGGACCCAAACACGTACATAAAATCAAATGATATCTCGTATTTGTGCAATATATCATCTTTTGCAGACATATTTTTCATAAAAATGATATTGCAAAAAAATAAAGGGTATTTTATTCTTGACGATTTTTTGAAAAATTTGATTTACTCAAAAATTTCTACAGAGAATTTGATTAAAATCAATACAGTTATAGAACCTGATGTCACAAATAATACTACGTATGCCATATATCTATTTAACTCTCTATATGCTGTCCAGCGACATTACAATATACTCTAAGCTACCTTACCTAAGCCTTATGACGTCATGCCTCCGCCGCAATCAATTCACACTCTTACTACAGCCTTATGGTTAAACTGAATTGAATGATATCTCATATTTATGGATTATATCATTCATAAAATATTCTGATGAGATAAACGATATTGCGCAACAATTAAGGGTACTTTATTCTTGGATATTTTTAAGCAAAATTCGATTTACTAAAAAATGGCTCAAAGGATTTCGATTAAAATTCATCCAAACGTACAGCCTGATGTCAAAAATAATACTAACTAAGCCATATGTCCCAAAAAGTTACTATATATCGTCCAGTGGCATTATTTCTGTACAAGACGCTCAGGGCACGCGGCAGAGGGGAGAGTTAATTTCGGGGAAAAAAGGGTAGTGAGATCAAACGTATATACGTATATGAGAAAATTTGTGAAATGTATATTGCGCCGTTTATTTATATGGGAATTGTAAATAACGTGTAATGAATAAATATTTCGATTAAAACATTTATTTTTTTCCACAAACATTTTTTTCTGATTTGCATTAGTTTAAAAAAATAAATGCGTAACACACATTTTGTTGCTTTGTCACCCAAAAAGTATGCAATATATGATATTTTTGTTTTAAAGCGTGAAGTGGGGGCAAGAAGCGACGATTAGATTTTCACGCGCTTAAGCGCCAAGTGGTGTGACTTATCACTTGAAACGCCGCTGAGAACAGAACGGTAGTCTTAAAACCAAACCTCATGCTATTTTTTTCAAGTTTTGATGAGGTATCGTCACCATTGCACTTACGAATAGCCTTTATCACTGGCATGCTTCTTTCGCTATAATTTGGTTTTAAGCGTATCCCACATATTCTCTTGGCTTCCTTACGTCCGAATGTTCCATTTCTCTAAGAGTCCGCGTGGATTTCGTTGCCATACTCTCATATTTCACATTCTCATTAAAAAGTAACATAGTTAAGCTATCTCCTTTAAGCGCCGCTCCTTTTCCTCATAATTATCGTAAGGCATAGGAAAGATAATCGTTTTAAATAGTCCGTTCACCATTTAAATTAAATGTGAATTGAATGTGAAAAATTCTAAATTTTAAAATCAAGTCATGTCACTGCATCTATTGCGTAACATCCTTTAGCTTTCTCATATACGCTATGTATAGAGAAAGTATTGTAATCTCGAAAAAATAGCCTTGGAGATTTTGACGGAAATAAACATTTAGGTGTTCCTGAGTCCAAAAAGTGGTTTCCTCAATGACGTCTGTCTGGCTGTCTGTCCGTCAGTGTGTGCGCGGCTCTAGAACAAACGGTTCAACGAAATCGAATGGTATTTCATATTTAGGCATAAAATTAACCAGAATGGAAACTATGGAGTGATGAAAGATACACGTAGCACAATAATGAATTGAAATTTTCATGTTGATTTCCACAAAAATTCGATTTATGCAAAAATGTGTTTAACGACTTTGATTAAAATTCACTCACAATCAGTTATAGAGATTAGACTCATAGCCAAATTCCTGAAAAATAACATTAAATTATCCAGCGATCTCATAATATATCGAGTTTTACGCTCAGCTACCGCCCATCTCTTCCCAGTTCTCTCAACAATCATCGACCAATAACAATGCTTCATTGTGTACGTGTCTTCGCTATTCCACAAAATACTTGATAGTTACACAACAATGGATTAACTATTTCCGCAGTTTTGTTGTTTTTGTAGCATTACGAGCTCCTTTGTGTCAAGAAAGCGTGTAGTGACACCAACGTATTCGTGCATGAGATAATTTGTGCAATGTATGTTTTTCATCTATATTAATAAAATCCTCACTGTGTTTCTAACGCTGACGTCATCAATGGCATTTTTAACAAACTTCCCGATTATATGGAAGGTTGAAAATTTGCAGGAATGTTTTATTCAGATATAAACATTAAATAACGAAAAAAATACGAAAAAAGTCCCGGGTTCGACTCCATGGTTGCGATTTCCTTTTTATGTAACATAACATGTTAAGCGACGTTTTAAAGTGCAGGCTTTTATTCTTTTGGAAATTAAAATTAGAAATAATTGACGTATGATATTCAAATTTAAACTAAGGTTTAGGATAATGAATGAAGTTTTTTATTATATTCGTCTACCATTCGAAATCTCTCATATTATACCTTTAAATTACATATTTTAGGAAAATATGGGCTATTAAACGGGATCAATTATTGTCTCAACCCGCATACGTGTAATATATAGGAGTGTATAGATTGCCTTAAATTATCGTCGGATTTTTCGCGAACATGTGTAATCCTAATGGGACTGGGATTTAGTTTGGATTCTTTTGCTTATCTAAACGACTACATATATAGATGTAGAGTAAGAGAGAGGGGGATGTAGGGAGGGAGATCGGAGGGAAGGGATATAAAATGGAAGGTACATAGACAGTAAGGGAGGTATAGAACTAGAAAAGGATCGGAGGAAAGAGATAAAGAAGGAGACGGAGAAAAAGAGGGAGAGCTATGGATTGGGACAAGGAGGGATTGAGAGGGGGGGGAGGTGGGAGAAAAGAGAGAGAGAGAGAGAGAGGGAAGGAAAGAGAGAGGAAGGGAGGGTGACAGAGGGAGAGAGGAATGGCGAGAGGAAGGGAGGGAATATTATTATTACTTCATTTTTGACAAGGGGCTCATCAATGGAGAAAACGAGAGTGAGAAAGAAATTCTCCCGAATCTCTGTTTTGGCAAATATTATACCGGCTCTTACTCAATAATTACAGCTGCTATTATTTATTTCTAAGTTTCCCCTTTGAATTTCAAAGGGCAATCATACTAGAGAAATGAACTAATTTTGTGACTATCCATAATAATGAGTTACGATTACTTAAGATGTATGGTATCAGTAGGATTACCAGTCTTACGACGGGCATTTTAGCCATATAGTAACTGACACCCGTCATGTGACGGGCAATACACTAGTCTTATAATAATTTTTCAATTTTGTGTGCCCGTCAACAATTATATTTAGAAACGTAAATGAATGTACGACATTTTTGGTTAGCATTTTAAAAATTAATTAAACTTGTCGTGCAAACTCGGGACTTGAACCAAATGACGCAAAAAAATGAAGAACCATTTTCCTATAGTCGATTTTCAAATATGAATCGAATCGGTGCACAAAAATCTTTTGGAGACGAAAATTGCAGATTTTTTTAGAAGAAAAATTTTCGTTGCCATGAACAACCTGCATTGTTGCTGATTTCATGAAATTACTTATACTAATGGTTATTTACGGGGCCCAACCCCGTCCGACGCTGCAATTAACTCGTCCATTATGTTCAAGCTAATTTAACATGGATTAATAAACATTTGAAAAGGAAAATTCATATGTATTCAGACTACTCGTATTAAAATGTAATTATTACCCGTTTACACGTATTAAACTTGATATTGTATAAGACAGAATAAATAATAATTTTATCGACAATAGATATTATCTAAGTTACCGCAATCCTCGCTGATTTTTTATTAGATGTTTTTAGCGCGGTCGTTCGTTTGTTTAATATTTAAATGAAAGTTTTCTCGAAAAAATTCATTTGATTTTAATTCTTCATGCATTTGTAAATTAACTAAATTAACTGAAACCCCAATGCCTACAATGCCAGCAACCCTGGTAACTTTTTGAAATGTTAAAAATTTGGAAAAAACTCGAATATAAACACAAAATGTAAAAAAATAAGAATCAGATAACAGAACTGGCGATAAGAAAAAGAATTTCTTTTCTTCTCCAAGTGAAATAGTGCAAATCTCGCGTCGAAGACTCGATTATAAGATATTTACAAATTTTAAAAAGCATAGTTCCGCATATCAGATTCCTTCCGATTACATATCAATCAAATGGAGAAACGGAAAGTCCGTGGAATTGTACTCGGGTCTTCTTTTACACCACGAAATGTCACAAACGTAATGTGGCGTCAATCCAATCGAAACTGTAAGAATCTTCAAAATCGACGCAGCCCTTTTCAATTTATTCAACGTTATTTGGAATAGGAATGCATCTGACGCCATCATATGTGAACATCATTCAACATCGCAAAATTATTAATAGGATCCAATTGGATTAGGATAAGGGAAAAGGGAGTATGAAGGAAAGAGAGTGAGGGAGACAGAGAGGCGGAAGGCGGGAGAGAAGTAGGGGAAGAGAGGGAGGGAGGCTTCGTTATTCCATTGGTTTATTTCTATATTGCTTTATATTGTCGTAAAAAATAAAATTGCACAAGTGCCCATTTTCAACGACTGAGTTTGCCGAGCATAGTGACGTTAAATGCGAGGCACGCAGCGCGTAGGGGCAGAGCCCCTAGAAAGAGTGATTTTCTGAGAATTTATTCAAGATAATGCATTATTTTCCCGATCTTTCACTTGTTAGAAAATATTAATGTTTCTTTTGAACCAAGAGATTTCCTCGGAATGAGCGAAGAGCTAATGAAGGAACAGAAAAGTACTCACGGGGAAATTTTAATGTATATTCCCCCTAACGAAAATAAAACGCAAAGATCATTTTCCTCTCCAAATTATTTGATAATGCATTTAATTTGTTTCAGGAGTTGGCAATGTAAAACCTGGAGTGGAGTTCAACTTTTACATGGATCCTGAAGCAGCAGATATAGTGTTCACTGCAACGAAAAAACCCATTTGTCTGGTCCCTTGGGAAACTGTAAAATTGACCTCTCCAATTAGTATGGTGAGTGTTTACTAAGGCCATTTCTTAGGACAAAAATGCTTATGGGTAATTACTCGCCTAGAACAAGCACAATAATTCTAAATCTCCACCGCAATTAAATGTAAATGCTAGTAATTGGAAATTTTTGTGAAATATTTTGTTGGGTTGGGTTTGTTATTCTCCCCTCACCTCTGACCTTCCGAGTTATGGACATAATCTCGAAACCCACATCCTCAAATGGACATAACCGCGAATGGACGGAATCTCGATTGGACAGGATCTCGGTTAGCAATCTCATTATTCGAATTATTATTTAAACCAGTACTATTATTGATATCGTGTTATTTTTTAATTATATATTCAGAATGGAGCATTAATATAAAAAACCTGAAATACTTGACTGATTTGAACACAGCGTTGAAACAATATTCTATAGTTTCCAATACCACCTAGATATTAATAATCGAGATATTGTTAAAAATTATCCATATTATATTTCAATGAAATTTTGAGAATCTCGAAAATGAAAAACCAAATATTTATAAACATCGTTTATTACCGTATTAATTTGAAATCTTTTATTAATAGTGAGTCATAAATATAAAAACATAAAATGTTGTGCTTGAAGAAGATTAATAATTTTTAATCAATAGTCGATACTGTAGTTTGGTGGGTATTTCCCAGATACCTTTGAAATGGGTTTCCTTGAGTATTTTGGATGCAAGATTCTCTACTAAAGGCGATTTTCCTGGTATCACTTATTGTTTTTCCTAATGCGATCTTATGCTTTTATCTGGAGTCCAAAAGAGTGTGTTTTCCGAAATTACAGCTTAGTTCCAATGGTCGGCAGTCCCTGTTGTAACTTCCTGACATAAAATTAATGTTGCTGGCAACTAAATTTAGTTGGGAGTAACTTTGAGGAACGACATTGCATGAAAATTATTTTTCAGACGGATTGTCATACACGTTGACGAAAACACATTATAAACCGTTAGATGCAATGAATCAATTAGTTCACGAACAATTTGTCGCGAACTAGGATGCTGTCCTGACACCCCCTGCCGCACAGCCAGGCAATGGTGTGTGGCAGATTTCAGATAGTGCTACGCTGCTAGTGAGTCGTCTATAAATAAATAGGTTTTAATGTTCGAGATTATGTCCATTCGAAATTGTGGGTTTCGATATTGTGTCCGCACATCTGACCTTCCCTCTTCCTCTCTCCAACCACATTAGCCGTTAAGTGTAGTATTTTGGCCCTTAAGTATTTCTATTTTTAGGGTCTTGTCGGTCCTTCGGAAGTCGACCCTTTTTCCACGACCCATAGGAGATACCTAAGATAAATACATACTTTTTTAAACTCAAGATTGTTGTGTTTTTTCTTGAATGTAATTTGAGATTCATTTGAATAGTATAAAACTCGGTCTTCTCATATTCAAGAAAAAATTTCTATGCTAATTTTATAGTAATCTTAAAAATTAATTTTCTATATTATATATAATTCTTTGTGAATAATTGGAGCCATTCAGATTTCACATCTTAATGACAATAATCGCTTACCTCATTTGCGTTTGAATGAATGAGGGCAAAATCACCCTAAGTAAACGATTCGTAGATAAAAAAGTCCCCCCAGAACGAGGATTTTCGAGTCGATGTGAAACGTCAAGAAATTCATTTATTCATAAAATCAAGGAACTGTTTACAAATAAATGTTGCATTAATGTTTCAGAAATGGCGTAAGGAAGTTTTGGGTACACATGACAACCCAGCGATAGAGCTCATAAACAAAGCGGAGAGGATCTACTCAAGAACAGATGATCAATGGATCAACGCAGACAGCTTTGCCGCACTATTCGTCCTTCGGAGGGACGCGAGTAGCCTCGGCCACACGCCGACGTTCTGCGGCGGAAGTCCCTTTTACGCACGGGTCGTGATTGACTGCGAAAATGTTGGAGGGGTCGTACTGGTCGACTACGCCAACAATTTGAATAAAAGCCCAAACATTGAAATAATAGAGAAAATAAACACTCAGATATTCAAAGAAACAGCAGTAAAGTTCTTAGGCGAGTCGTATAAATAAATTACAAATTACTGAAATGTAATTTTGTCACACAAAGCATTTATATTTTTGTGTTTGGTCAATTAACTGTGAGAAATTTTTTATCCTGGACTAAATCATACATACCCAATACTAGCGACGTTCAAATAATATTGTCTCGGCCTTTACTTGGTGTACATCTATTTACTATAAATAAAATGCATTTCGTCAATTTCGCCTGATTTTATTAATGAAACGATATCTAGACTTCACCTTGAGATAAATTTACAAAATGCCACCAAGTTACTGCTTCTGTTCATTTATCTCTGCTGTGGTAATCAATAGGGAGAGTACAATGGTTGTCGTCAAAGTTAATAGCTCTCTTTAACAGTCCAGAAAAGGGGTTTCCATCTATTTGAAGTCACGGGACCCTTGAACTCTCATTCTCATTATTCAAGGGAACGTCGTGAAGCTTTCGCGGAACCCTTAGCTTCTGCGGAACTAGTGATGGGCATTGTCGTTCTTTTTGTGGATTCGTTCCTTTCGTTCCATTGGCGCACTTATGAACGTGATTAAATGTTGGATTTCCTGTGACGAATGTTGGAAAACTGTTTGTTGTTGTGATTTTTCGACTCCTCATGTTATAATAATAATTTTATTAATAACAAATTTGTTAATGGCAATACTAAACGGCATGGGCGTACGGTTGGAACGAATCCTTCCGGAACGACACAACGCGTTACGAAGCCCTGAGATAGACAAATAGAGCTGAAATTTTCTGGGTACATAGATTTGATGAGGTCATTTTTTATCTAGGGGCTCCGCCCCTACGCGCGTCAGCCCCGAACCTCGCTCCGCGAGGCGAATTTACCGACTGCCCGTGCTCACCCCCTGAGCTCGCTCCTTTCGTAATATATATTAACTAGAAAATTACGTCTAGCCTCATTTTTGAGCTTTCTCTTAGTAACCGACGCGTTTCATATCACATTCATTTTTCTGCCAATTAAGAGTTTGCTTCTGGGACCTTTAATGTGAAATATGCTACTGCAAACCTTCCCAAACAGTTGACCGCAACCGAATTTTTCAAGAGAAGAATGAATGGACAGCAAATTTGGTGTTCCTGTGAGAGAAGTGGCATCCATATTTTGCATGCTAATTGGTGGGGGGTGGCGGTGGCGGAGTGGTTACAGCGTTGGCCTTCCATGAATCCGGCGGAGGTCGAGTTTTTCAAACTGGGAACGTCCCGGCCTCCTACTTGTGTGCATTGAGGAGACCGGAAGGGACCTTTGGTGCTCTTCGTAAAGAGTAGGCTAATGCCGGACCGGGTTTCCCTCCTCCCTTGTATTTGTGTATGGTGTGCAGGGAGTTATGTCTATAATAATTCGAGAGGTTGTTTAGCCAGAAATACACAAACACACTAAATGTTTCGTATAGAAACAGCACCCCTCCATCCCCTCCCCACCCGCATTACCCACCCCACCTCCATCAGCCTTCGAAAAAGGTTGCGCACGCAATCTCTTCTCCTCAATTCACCGTAAAGCAAGCTAGAGTCCTGCACGGGCCGGGTATATAAACTCAAAATATTTGTTTTCGGAATTTCCTTGTTAATTTTGACCCAATGAGAGGCTACATACAAAATTTCAGGATTCTAGGTCCAGCGGTTCGAGATGGAAGTTTTCATTAGACAGTAACAACCGTCCGTATACGTTCATAAGACACGTGAATTTGGTTCCTGCATCCGCTTGTCTGTCCGTCGTGTAATTAATAAAATTAAAATGACGGCTGAACCAGAAGACCGAGAAAAATGAAATTTTACATAATGCGCTGCCGTAATAAAACAAGGGTACACGGGGCATAAGCATTGCATACCAATTTTCTTTAGTCTGTGTATATTTCCCATCAATAAATCATGTGAGCATATGGGAATGATCATTTATTGCAAATGACACCGAAACTGAGCTGATACTCCTACATTTCAATTTACGCGCTGCGTTTATTCATAAATAAATCTGATGTGGCCACCACATGACTTTCTCCATATCTGTAATATTTCTAAAAAGTCCAAATAGGTTACATAATAATAAATATTTTAAGAAATTGCGAGAAAATATTAGACTTTACAAAGAACAGAAATAAACTCAAGCCATAGCGTTCTGATATTGGATATAGCCACAAAGCTATAACAATTAAGAAAAAAAAAGAGCGTTATTAAGACTTAAATAAGCGTCAGTTGTTAAGAATAGTCGTCGATAGGTGACGTGGTGGTGGAAGCTAAAAATATAAGATATCTCTTAAACAATGCATTTTATGGAAAAATGTTTCAAACAAAGGTTGTAGAAAATAAAATTTCAAATATCAAATATTAAAGCAAATATTTCAAAATAACGGGTAAGTGACAAGAGTAAACACCCACTTCCGTTTGACCGATTTTTGCCAAAAAATAACCAGTTCTTGCGGCTTTTCTAAAAATGTTAAATATAAAATTTCGCGTTGACCTGATTAATAGCACCCACAAAAAAGCTATCACATACACGCACGCACACACGCGCGCGCAGACATCGAGAAAATGGTCAAAATGTTCAGGGGACCTCAAAACATGCATTTCTGTTGAAATCTCGAAATCGATTTTTTTCATGAAAACAATACTTTCACCTATACTACGTATGGAGAAAATAAAAATCTATGCATTTAAAATAAAGTCCACACTCCCGAATCTGGCAGTTCTGTTTTCCGGACAACTCGTTCTCCGGCTAATTTCAGAGAATCGGAGAATCTCGCAAACCACCCAGAAATCTACTAGAGTATCTCTCATTCAACACTTGGCAGCTTTTACGCCCTTCGGAATAATATATCTAATCAAAAGGAAACGCTTTCCCAATGTTTGTGCCACAATTTATTAAAAATTGAGTAAAATGAGGTGAATTATAAAATCAGCCTCCAACTAGCATCATTGTCGTGTTCGCTCTTTGTACCTTCATGTGAGTTTAGAGCTGCAAAATCAACTTCGTACTCGCTTCAATTATCACTGTCATCTTTTAAGTTACCAATCAGATGTTCAATTTATTATTTAAAAAAAAAAGAAGCTGAAAAGGTCTCAAGAAGAACCAAAGCGCCAGAAATCCGTTTATAACGACGAACTTATCGGATTGATGAAGAGAAAAACGGCTAGCCTTCCCTCAGAAGAACAAGAAAGAGTATGGGTTGCAAACAAGATGATGGTGTCTGAGATGAAGGCAACGCTCAAGCAGAAGGAACCAAAAACCTAAATAAAAACATCAAGAGGAAAGCAAAAGAAATAAACTCCTCGAAACCTCTAAGAGTAATCCTGAGCTCCAAAAAAAATTCAACCCAGGTAGACCCCGAGCTGAGATAGATCAACATAATCAACATTCCTCTACATCAGTGGGGGGCAACCTTTGCTACGTGGCGGGCCACATTGGTGGTTGCGAATTCCTCGGCGGGCCGCACTGCGAGTCGTCAATGCTTCGGCTTTCCAGATTTGACTATAAATCGGACGTTAACTGGAGAGTTTAAGGTATCATATCAGTGAAAATCACATCTAAATTAGTATTTTAGAGTTAGCATTTCAATATCAAGTGTTTTATTGTCGTAATTTGAATGTATATGATATGAATTTGTGTTAAATCTCTCTTTATTCATAGCTTCGTGGACCGCATTAAACGCTCTCTAGGCCCGCATGCGACCCGCGGGCCGTAGCTTGCTCATCACTGCTCGACATGGTTCTGCAGCCCACGGGAGAAGACGAAGCGACATTAATCGCCATATCGAAACTCTCGATGAACTCACAGAGCAGTTGAAAAAAGATGAGCGGAGTCTATCTACATCGTCATCCTCGTAAAATCCTCTCTACCGAGTAGTCGAACTTTTGAAAGCTCAGAGTGATAAATGTTCAAGTCACTTCGATGAAAAATTTTGCATTGCCACCATAAAGCATTTGGAAGAATTTGTCTCATTCTTAGGACCCAGAATGACAAAGCGACCTTGACGGCGGTTCAGAAAAGTTTTAAAAAATTCACTTAGGTAATTCGTGAACGGCACCTTATCAAAGTAAGGATCGGCTGATTTAACGGTGCGGCATCGTTAAAAATGCTACTGGGGGGGGCTAGCGAGAAACACCTTGCATTTAGTGATTAAAGCATGCCGTTCATACCAGTTGTTCCTGGGAACAATGCTGGTTGCCTACATAGCAGGCTCAAAATACAAGATTTATGCCCGAGTGCACCAACCCCGGTTAGGAGTTAACCGCGGTAAAATTATTTCCTAACCGCGATTAAGCCCGTTTTGGTGTGCACCAATCCCGGTTAGGGCTTAACGGACGTTGAACCCCGATTAAGAATTAACCGGCCAAAATCGAGCGGTTAAGTTCCTTAACCGGCGTCAGTTTGTAAACAAACATGGAGTTCCGATGGGATAATTTTGAAGACGAGCTCGTTGATTTAGATTTTTTAGGTCGAAGAGTAAACCGCGATGAAATATTCATGGAAAGGGGCGATCCCTTTGAAGAGTTGACGGATAAGAAATTCCACGAAAGGTTCCGATTAACAAAAGCGACCGTACTTTCTCTGTTGGAAAGGATTCGTCACCACCTGGAGTATCCAACACAGAGAAATAAGCCTCTTACGCCGATGAATAGACTTTTGACTGCGCCGAGGTTTTACGCCACAGGAGCTTTTCATATATTAATTGGAGATTCGGCCGGAATTAACCGTTCTACTGCTTCGCGTGCCATCGACGAGGTATCAGTTGCATTAGCAAGCCTTTCACCGCACTTCGTCCATTTCCCCAATTCTATACCAGAACAAAGAACGGTTATGAATGGGTTTCATGGAATTGCGAACTTTCCCGGTGTATTGGGTGCCATAGACTGCACACACGTACGAATAAGGTCACCGGGCGGAGAGAACGCCGAAACTTTCCGTAACAGGAAAGGTTATTTTTCCATTAATGTGCAAACTATTTGTGACCACAATTTATTGATACGGGATATAGTTGCAAGGTGGACTGGTTCTGTGCACGACAGCACTATTTTTCAAAATTGCACCATAAGGGCACAATTTGAAGCTGGGGAAATACGAAATGGATTTTTGTTGGGTGATGGAGGGTATACGTGCAAGTCGTTTCTCCTCACACCATTAACGAATGCACGTACTCAAGCTGAACAGAAATATAATAGGGCACACATAAAGACAAGAAACACCGTAGAAAGGCTCTACGGTGTATGGAAACGAAGATTTCCTGTTCTTTCTTTGGGGCTAAGAAGTACTGTTCAGAAATCCCTCACAACAATTGTAGCCACCGCGATTCTCCACAACATAGCCATAGCCGCTAGGGAAGATGACCCGCCAGTTGATATCGAAGTGAGTCGGTTAATAGAAGAACTGCAGCAACAAAGAGGACCTGAGATTGCTGATGACGAACCTGTTCATCAAGACCATTTGATGTACCGCGACGATCAACACAGTGGTCAGGCTGTTCGTCAAGCAATAATAAATGGTCATTCCAGTTAAGGTAAGCACCTATTTTCCATTTTTGTGGGAGAGTGCTTCAAAATTTTCTTTGATCAATACCATTGTCGAGGCATACTAACCTGGAAGTGGTCCTATTAGAGAGTATTGAAGTTGTATGTGTTTTAGCAACATACCTGCAAACTTATGATCTAGCTTACATTTCAAATCTGATAAACTTTCAATGTTACTTTGTTCTACTTGGACATCTGTTAAGGCAAACAACTGTCATCACCTACTATTTAACTCTTATTAAATATGAAGTTGGTTGAAGCTCAATTAAAACAATATTTGCTGAGGTAAATTTAAAAATAAAGTGTAGTCAAGGGCAGAGCCCACATTGAAATGGTAACGTTTCACTAAAAATTAATTAACTGAGATAGCTTATAATATTTTATTAGTCCAAAAAAAATTCACAACAAAAATAAATATATATTAGTTATCACTTATCAATTAGGCATTAGAATGAATTTTAAGAATTAATCTATTTTTAAGACTGTGTTTTTTGTTTTCCAAAACTTAAGTTTCTCTTTCAGAACAAAAATTTTTAAATCTTTGATTTCCATCTCCTTTACATGCTCCTTTCTTATTATTTTTAGTTGCTCCTCCAACACTTCCACTCTACATCTGCATGACTCCTGAATGGCTTTAGCAGGATTTTGGTTTTTCGTGGTCTTCGGAGTACTTTTTCTATTTCTGTTTCCAGAAGATGACATTCGCAATGAAGTTACCACTGTCTCTGCTGCAGCCACTGACTGAGTATCATCTAATTGTGACTGGCTTACTGATGGCAAAGTTGTGATTTCATCAGAAGTTTGTAATATATCCTGTAAATAACAAAGTGATTCTCTTTTATGGAGAAATATTATATGCAGTTATATAAATATGTAAAATGATAGATGCAATACTCAATTAACTGCTGATAGTGTACTATTCTATGCATTTTAATTCTAATTTATATATGCTATATTTGTAATACATTTGTACTTACTGCATTAAGAGATACTTTTTATAAACTATCATCATATTTATACAATGAACCTACCTCAGAAAAATAATTTGCCATATCTTGCGACAGAATGATAGTTTGGTTTTGATCTAAAAAATTAATAACCAGAATTAATATATATTATTTTTATTTAAGTGTTATGTGTTTTGGAATGGGACTCTTATATTATTTTACCCCCACTTAAAAAGTCAACATTGGTGGTATTGCTATCTCAAAGATTTACATTAATAATTTTCCTTTGTGAGTGTATCAAGCATTGATTTCTGTTATATTCACAATGACACTATCCAATCACTGGTCTTACCATTAATATTGCTGTTGCCATGGTAAACAGCATCTGAGTCAAACGGATTCAGCAATGGTCTGATGTTGGGACCCAAAAGGACAGCAACTTTTTCATTTATTTTCTTCTTCTTTACATTAGAGGGCCCTCCCCCAGTCTTGTACAGGTCCACTCGATTGTCAGCAACGTCTTTTCTGGTTTTTCTCTTTATGTTTTCATAGCAGGTCTTTAATTGATTAGACGTTCTATATGTGACACCTTCAAAACCATAAAAACTTATTCATTATATTTTTGGTTTTGTATGACTTATAATAGTTAAGCGGTTTAAGGTAAATATTAGAAAGGAAAATTATTTTACTAAATTATACATGCTTTGCCATAATATTGCTTTGGTTTTTTGAATTATTTCATTTACTTCACATGCTTGTGAGTGTTGCAGATTACTTATAGCAGTATTTTCAAAACTTGAAACCATTGGTCTAAGGACTATAAAACATAATAAAGATAAATAATTAAATAGTACATAGTTGCAATTTTATTTTAATGTGAGAATCCTGTGAATTTTATCCGGAGTAACAGAATAACCCATGGGCTATAATGTTGTGCTAATTTATCAATTAATTGCAATTGCTGTTGATTAATATTGTTAAGTTGGATGATGAAGAATGCTATAAAAATAAAGAGTGGTATCAGGTGTGCCTTTTATGAAATTCATCATTGACATAGCTCATGTTTTCATCCTATATTTCAACATTTTAAACTTTGCATGAATTGTCACTTTATCATGTCTGGTTGCAGAGAAGGAACTCGGTTTACCTTAAATTCTCACTAAACTGACACAGGCATATTTTCAGTGGTACTTTTGACATATTAAAATATCTGTAATTCGGAAAGTATTTAACTGATGACTAAAATTTTCTGCATGGTCAAAAACCACTGAGCAATACTTTATTAAATTTCATTAAAATCTGAGATGGTGGGTTGGATGAATTGGCACGGAATGATCCTAAACCAAGTTTGATAACTTTAATAACGTAAGTTAAGTAACTAGTAGGTTCAACAGATACTTTGTGGAGAAATAGTAACGGATATACAATACGACTAAACATTAATTTAATTACCTGGAATTGAATTGAATTCCGTGTTTATTTGGACCCACGTCGCCTCTTTCTCCTTCAATGTGTTCCCATCTGTTTTTTTGTTTTCTATTACGTCTTTGTATTTGGTCACTAAATCTACGATTATGTCGACCTCGTACCTTGAAAAATTTTGTGTCCTCTGCCTCTTCTTTTCGTCAATATTCATCTTTAAAACAAGATAATATTTTCCCGCCTCTAATTGTACATTGACAAATGAATCACGATATTCAACGTGCGTGTTTTCGTTACCACTTTGTTTCGCAATAAACGTGTGGCAACGGCGCTGAGCGTAGCAGTCAACGAACAAACCGGCCGTCAGCTAACCCTGTTCACGAAACAGTTGTTTAATGTTGGTGCACTCCAAGTTTGATTAAACCGCCGGTTAGTTTTAACCGCGATCAGCTAACGGTTGATTTAACCGGGGTTGGTGCACTCGGGCATTACCATTTTACTCGAAAGGATCGGCGAATCTTTATCAAATGCATCGGTTTTCCATCGGACAAACGACGGAACTTTCTCCCGTGATCTTTACCATGCGTGAAAGGACGTTTTGGTATTGATGAAAGGTACAAGGATTACTATGGTTTTGAGTCATTTACTGCAGGAAGATGCCAAATTTCACAAGGACTGATATATATGAATTGAAAATTATGAATTGATAAATATGAATTGATAAATATGAAATGATAAATATGAATTTTTAGCGGTGAAAAATCCACTGTGGAGCATTCTCCGTCGCAGGAGCACAGATTGGTGCATGGCAGGCATCAAGTTTATCTCACACTTTCTCTAAGAGAACGTACCACACAAGAAATCGTAAGGTTTGGGGTGCGAAATGTGCGATTTTCTTACAAGATGTTGTACGAGAAGTAATTTAGAGCGCATCCTATTTTCCTATGATAGTTTCCTTACAACGACTAATCAGAATCAAGGATGGTGAAAAACATAAGAAAGCTACGGTGCGTAGTAGACGTGGGTTTCCGGCTTCCGGTTCGCCTGGTCTCAGCGTCCTTATTGTCTCCATTGAGAAAAATGAGTTCTCCGTGGAGTAGAGAAGCAGTTGATGCTTTAATTATAAAATGACAACACTTTTCCTGCCTTTATAACACTAAAGACAATGTGTATGTTAACAAAAATGCACGACTCCTTCGATTTCGTCTGCGAACACGTCTCTCTTCTCTGCTGTCTTCTTCAACACTCTCGTCAATTAAAATTGCCGCAGCAGCCAAAAGTACACGATCGTTATAAATCATAATCAACCTAGGATCGACAGTCAATGCAATCGGCGAAAAGCTAGCAGAAGTGCTTACAACTAAAAACACTCTTGTGAAAGGGCGGGCCAAGATTGTATGATAGAAAGTTGCATGCAAGTTGTGCCTAGAACTTTCTTTCAGAGAAAGTGTGAGATAAACTTGGTCCGTGTGACATGGCTTTAAGCAAGGGAGTTTTCCTACAGTAAAAAGCTAATGCAATAAAATATGATTTTATGAACTCTGAACAAGGTCTTACGTAATCTCTTTTAAAAAGAACTAATGATTTTATTCCAGATTCAAAAACTAATTTTCGTGGAATCGGATTTTTTAAAATTTATTCATTGATTTTAAAGTAATCCAGTAACCAAAATATACATAATGCGCTGTAAATGAGCTTTATATTGCAATTTTGCATTTATACGTTCATTTGCGTAATACTTATTTATTATTACAAATATCAATGCGTGACCGAATATGTATGAACGGACAAAAACTTTCTATATAAATTTGGCGTTATTTACTAATGAAATTATTAAAATGACTAAGATTCAGCTTTTATTATTTAAATTAGAAAGCATGGAAATTTATTCTTCAATTTTTATTTACTTTTGGTGGTGGGTATCACGAAATATGTTGATTGGTTTTAGACAGCCCTTAAAATAGTTTGGGAGTTACAACGTGATCATATCTCGATCTGGCGCAGCGTCTCAAGGGTGGTGGAACCGTTGCAGTCGCTGACGTCAACCAAAGTGAAAGTGGCTCGTGTGAAAAGGGAAGACGTTGCAGCCGGTGGCGGGGATCGACCACCGGCCGACGACGTCTGTGGTTGACGAAACGTTCGTCTGAAAAGCTCCATAAGAATACACTGTCGGCCACTGGTGGTTGACTTTGACCACTAAAAGTGTTCGATCTTGGCCACCGAAAGTGGTTCGTGTGAAAGGGCCCTAGAGGCAAGCTGCCATCTCTTTTACGCAGTGTGCACACATCAGCAATAGAGCATTTCGCGTTCCTCACATTTAGGAAGCAGGGCTGCACTACAGAGTAATCAGCTGGGAGCTTCATAACACGCCTCTTTTGAGAGCCATCCTCTTTTATTGGAGGCAAAATTTGTGGAGTACCTGAGAAGAGAAAACAAATAAATTAGTGTAGATCTACATACATTAAGTAAAACCTTAGTATCAGACAGTATTGGTCGCACCTGCTTCTCCTGGTAGAATATGTAGCATAAGAGAAATGGCAGTCCCATGGAAAGCGCTCTTTGCTGTGGTGGATGACGTGTTATGGTGCACGTTATCCATGGCAGCGGTTGTGAAAACATCGCGAGCTAGTGATGGAGGGCAAACTACACCCTGAGCATGATATACAGTGCACACCTTATTAGCTTTTTCAGTCAAAATCATCTTCAGCCTATCATATGAAGTACTCAATCCGAGTTTAAATATCACATCAACAAGCTTTTTCTTCCGAGTTTCTCCATAGATTTTCATGGCAAGATACTGAGGCACTGCAGTTTCCTGTCTCCTATCGTGATGCCTCACAGTGCTCTGGCTGCTTCTTCTCTTAACGTGAAACACCAGCAACTGAGAAATAGTCAAAGCAGCGTGATCGAACTGAGTGTCGTTTCCTTTGTCTTGCTGCATGCTGGGGCCATACAAGATCATTTTCGCAAGCGCCGAAACTGAAGATGGGACGCTGCCTCCTTCCGGAGAGGTTGAATTCTCATCTTAATCAGGTTCATCTCTTGGCTGCTTGAAGATATCAGCTCGCACAGCGTCTGTCACATCACAGAAGCTCGCACTCTCAATGTCAAAATCACGAGCGATTGAATGTCTTACTGCAGAGTCCACATCAGTCTTGAAAGTGATCAAAATATCTTGACCTGTCTTCCCTTGAGCTTGCAAAAATGGGCATTCTTCAAGCAGTCGATCCTTTAGTCTAGAAGAATGCTTCTCAGCGTGTATCTCAAGTTCTCTCAAACCTTCTGTGTACACGTCATCCAGATCAGACATCCGAATAATGGGCGCTGCAATGCCTTCCGCCGTTTGTGTCTCTTTGATATAGGGCACCAGACCGGCAAATGCAAGGGCCTCAACTTGTTGGCGCTCATTACTAACAGAATTGTGCGTTTGTTGCGCTCTTAATCAGTTTTGTATAGAGTATTGCATTTGTTGTAATACTGATCCTCAAAATATATCAAGTCTCCTCGCTCCAGAGCCTTCACTAAGATTGGTGTCTTTCAATATCATCGCTCTCTTGATGATTTTGGAGCTCAATTCCTTCGTCATCACCCTACTAAGAGGCTGCAAGCGTGTGCCTGGATGCTCATAATAGATGCAAGTGTTTGCCACATAGTGCGTTTGATCCTCCTCCCGTATCTTCACTGGCGATGGAACCTGCTGTGCCTGACCTGAGGTTAATGCTCGTGCACTTTTCTTAAGCCTTTCGAGCTAGCATTACTGCGTTTAGCATAGCAATTTCTGTGCCAACAAGCCTTATATCTAATCAGCGTTTGTTTTATTCCAGACCTATCATTCAGCTGCGAAAAGTCTATGTCGAAAGGTAGAGCACCGAGATCATGGAAAGTCTGCAAGTCCTTCGCCAACAACTCATACCCTTCATGCCTTTCCTCTCCCCTTGGGTTTTTGGCTGGGTTAGTCAAGAAATCATTTTTCTTGTCCCCCTGGCAGAGGTTCAGTCAACAGGCCGCGCCGGAGGACTGACCAGATTGGAAATGTCAACAACAGCGAACGTGGACATTCTAGTGCAGCTGACATGCACCTATCACCACCACCACCACCTAACAACCGACCAACACCTTGAAAAGTTAACACAGGAAATGGAATTGTCATTTGGCCATAACCGAGATACATAAAGTGAATGATTATTTACAAAAATCGTGCGCATGAGAGGGAGAGAGAGAAACGTACGGGACAGGAGAGAGAAGGACCGAGAGACAGAAAGGGAAACATGAAGGAAATTTAAATTAATTTCGTGAAACGTCATGCCGAGTGAGGTTATGCAGCCAATTTGTGTGTGGAGAGTTGAAAATACAAACGCAAAGGACACAACAGGAGCGAGACTTGCCGTCTTTGTTGCAATAATAAGAGTGTAAGAAAGTCTTCTTACATCTGCATTAAGTGCACAGTTTTCAAAGCTCAACAATGCAAGAATGGAGAAAGTCAGCAGACGCATGCGCGGTAGCTAGCGAGTGCGTGTCTGGACAGGTCGGCAGGTTTCACGCATGAGTGAGGCATCCCCCCTCCCCTTTCCCTGCCCAGCTTAGTCAACTAAGTCACACGATGAGTATGGATGCGTTGTGAAATACGATCTTCAAAGCATGTTCAAGCGAAAATTAATCTCTAATGTCTACTGATGTCTACTCGAGCCTGCAGGGGATTTCAGGTTGGAAACAACTTAAACCAGGACCGGTAGGGTTCAAGGAACAACTGGAATGAACGGCATGCTTTAATCACTAAATGCAAGGTTGATACAGAATCTGTCGCTTAACCACTATACGATACGATAGCAGTTTTACTCTGAGAAAGCATTCATGTCAAGCATGTGGATATTAATCTTTCTGCTGTCTGAGAATTCATTGGTAAGCGATTTTAATTTGCATCTTACGTGTTTTTAATACGGCCTACTGTAAATAGATTTCCACATTAGAAATTTTAACCTGTGAGTGGTATCTGGGGCGGATCAACCTATCGAGCATTCGGGCAGGCCCCGATGAGCCGTTCACTTTTACGCTAAAAGTAGCAAAATATTAAATGTATAAAAAACATTTGTTAAAATGTTTACGCCGCGACAAGGAACAACAATAAAGTAATGTTCATTTCTATGTGAATAATGTTTTGAAATTTGTTTCTGAGTATATATCAATACTTAAATAAAAATATCATATAACTATAAGGGCCGGTTCATATAAAAACTCCTGGCCCGATATTCTCCCTCGATCAGCCCGAGTGATATCAAAGTTTGGAAATTAAATTATGAAATAAAATTCTCCAGTCGTATTATTTAACAATTTCATAAATTTAAAAGTGTTGATTATGAATAATACGAGTGGGACAGCTACTGAAGTTTACTGAAGACGAAATATTATTTATAAAGCATTCATAAATCTCTCGTTAAGAATGCGACATGGAGACGACAGCAATGACAGAAATATGATAGGTCATGGCAGCCTGTCCACCCGTATAAAACATTCAGATGGGGAAAATATATAGTATTTTTTGCCGATTATAGTCGCATAATTGATTCTTACCCGAGACGAGCAATAAGTAACTTGGTAATACTTTCACATATTTATATAAGTCGTTTCATGTTAACTACATGATTAAATTTCGTGAAACGTAGTTATTGAATAGATATTGTATTTAAAAATAGAAGCAGTGTTTATGTATGCTATATAGAAGAGAGCGCGATAACTCCAAAAGAAATGTTGCAATTTTGGTTTTGATCTTCACGATAACACTAGATGTGAAACAGATAAATAGAGGATTCGCTCTCTGAAGACACAAACAAAATTGGGAAAGCAGCATGATAGTATAACACGTTGATTTTTTTATGAAGTGAAATATACCTACTATGTATTGATCGACTTTTGATAAGATACTGTCACATAATCTATAGCAGTAGCATTATATTAGTCAATAGGTTTTTGTAAATTGAAGTAAATAACAATCTTCTGTTTCTATTAAATGTAATGGTGTATATAATAATAAATAATATCATTAATATAAAATACCTACCGGCTTGGGTTTTTGTTTGGGCATTTTGTAAAACATTGATGTTTACCTAATACGGATCGAAACGAATTATTTCATAAAAACTAATGTTGCAATATTTTGTCTAGTGGCAATGTGTTTAAATAATCAGAATTCACTTATTTATGTTATTTGTTACCTGAAAATAATGTGTGAAGTTTTCAATGTGACCCAAGGGTTAGGACAATTCGTCATGGACGACGTTTTAAGAACGGTTATTGGGTCTCTAATATGAATGGAATAGACGAACAGCGCATTCTACCAACAGGCACTCTTCTAGCATGATGCCGACTACAATTAGATCATAGGCTGCCATGTTGTCGCTATGATCTACATCTACATATTACCCTGCAAGTCACCTTGACGGTGGATGGCAGGGGGTGCAACGCACTAAGTTCCTAACTAATTATTATTCACAGTTATCTATTGTGGTCACGTATTGTCCTAGGGAAAAATGACTCCTTATACCTCTCCGTCCTACTATCTATTTCGCGAATCTTGTCCTCATTATCCCTCCGTTCGATATACGTTGGTTGTCGAATAATATCCTTCATTTCATTTACGAATATCTCCGACCTATATTTATCTAGAAGTTTAAGTCTCGCCTGTAATCTACGATCTTTCAACGATGGCCAACTCAACTCATCAATGAGTAACGTAACGCTCTGTTTTTTATCGTAATTCTTTTTCACGAATCTAGCTGCTCGCCGCTGTATTTTTTCTAAATCCTTTACGAGTCCCCTCTGATATGGATCCCAAACCGCTGCTCTGTATTCCATTTGAGGTCTAACCAAGGATAAATAACAGGATTCTCTCACCTTTTCCGTGCTTTTCCTGACTATTCTACGCACAAAAGCTAACTTCTTATTTGCCTCACCTATCACTCGTCTTATGTGGGTGTCCCAAGACAGGTCACGATTCAAGATTATCCCGAGGTATTTCACGGATTCCGAAACAGGAATGCTCTCACCATCTATCGAGTAGGTAAATACGGACGATGGGCTTCTAGATTTCCAAAAGTTTAGAACGTTACTCTTTTTCTGATTGATTTCTAGCTGCCATTCCTTGCACCATATAGATAACGCATCCAGATCATCCCGAAGCTGACGATGGTCGCTAGGACCACTAATTTCTCTATAGACTACAGTGTCGTCCGCAAAAAGCCTAATATTACTTTTCACAACAGAGCTGATGTCGTTTATATAAAGCAAGAAAATCATAGGTCCGATCACACTACCCTGCAGCACTCCAGAGAGTACATCTGTCACACTCGAGGACTTACCATCGATGACTACTTTTGTTTTCTATTCCAAAGGAAAGCGCGAACCCAGTTAATGACTTTAACATTAACGCCAAGATTTCCCAATTTTAATAACAACTTACGGTGGGGAACCTTGTCAAAAGCTTTTCTAAAATCAAGGAACACTGCATCGACCTGTTTATTATTTTCGCCGCATGATAAAATATCATTCACAAACGGACCGAGTTGGGTGTCACAGGATCTACCTTTTCTGAAGCCATGTTGACAGCTGACTAACAGCGATCTACTCTCGAGATAACGCATAGTGTTGCTAACAATAATGTGCTCCAAAATCTTACATGAATTTTTTGGGTTTTCTTTGTCACCTCCCTTATGAATGAGTGTGCTAGTCTCCAATCATCAGGAACCTCACAGAGGGTAAGAGATTTCTCGAATACTATCCGAAGGAAGGGAGCTATTTCTTCTGCTAGTTCTTTTAATACACGCGCGGGAATTCCTTCTGGTCCTGGGTTTTTCTTGGACTTTATCGCACCCAGTTGCTTCGCTATTCCTGCCTCAGAGATTTTAATATTATCCATACGAGTACGTCTATCGGGAATAAGATTATCTTCAAGTCTATCTCCACCTGCTGTGAACGCCTTCGCGAAGTAAACGTTCAGTAGATTAGCTTTTTCCTCCCCATCGTGAAGGATGTCTCCGGAACCACATCGCAGGGAGGATATTGAAGGACCCCCTCCCTTGACCTCTCTTACACAGGACCAGAAAGCTTTTGGTTCCTCTTTCAATTTTGTATTTAATGCCTCATTCCGGAAGGAGTTAAATGCGTTACGCATTATGGTTTTTCTCGCTAATACGAGGGCACTGTAATACTCATGGACTATAGCTGTGCGATACTCATCGGAAACGGTGGTAGGTATGTTTTTCAATTTTGCGTGGCTACGCCCCTGTCGTCTTAAGGCGATCCTAACTTCCTTATTAAACCAACGATGCTATCCTAAAATTCGTCAGTCAACGCACCGATGCCTGTATCCGGAGAACGTTGGTTCTCGAAGCTCGTGACGTGGTGCGATATATATGCAAGTAGAGATAGAGGGAAATGGGCCATCCTATTTTAATTGCAACCATATTCCTTACTTCAATAGAGATCGAATTTCCAATCAAATAGTTTAACTAAATCTTTATGAAAAAAATATGGTAAAAACTGCGTCATATTGAAACACTTTCATAAAATCGTTCAGATCGGCGATCACGATGAAATCTCAAACACAAGGTATCGTTAAACTTACATTGCATGCATGGGCAACTGATGGGAGGGGCAAGGGGGGGCAGTTGCCCCTATCTCGATCACACCTGTGTCAAGGGCCACTGATGTCTGGTTAGGTCAGGAGATTAACGCAATCAATTTTTTGAAACAAACCACTAAAATATTAAGCTCACCAAATCCGACTGTAGGAGCTTGTCTATCCCCTTGCCCCCCCCCCTCCCCCACCTGGGAAAGTTCCAGCGGACGCTTACGATCGCAGGCATTGATTGTTTTTTATAGGCTAAATTGATAATAGTTAATTCTTCCACGGTCATCCAAAAATGTTTGCATTTTTTTTAGTTCAGATGGGTTTTTCTTTCAATTTTCATAGAGTTCTGTTCGTATATTATTCATAACCGCCCTATCCCTTTCTAAAAAAATCTCGAACAGTAACCTTGTGCATCAAGTCCAAGAGCTATCGCACTCGAGCGCCTCGGGTAAAATTTTTGTCAGAAAAAGCAAATACAAGAATGTTTTTTTTATTATATAAAATGCAGACATTTTTATTTTAAACATTGCTGTAGGTCTTGTGAGGTTTCAACCTCAGATACATGCCAGGAGAAATGCGAATCTTCGGCGCCGCCCGTTGGTAAATTGGTGTTGGATGTGGACGTCGGAAATGATGACGCTTGGGTAGGGCTAGGGCGACCAGAAGTCCCAGTTTTCCGGAATTTGTCCCGATTTTCAGAGTTTAGTCCCAATGTTCCGAAAATTTCTTTTGGGACGCATAAATGTCCCGGTTTTTTGAAACTGTTAGTGTAATGGTTTACCCAGCAGTTTTTTTCATTTCCGTTTGTAATAAATCATTTTGAACCTCGAAGTCGATTTACCAAATATGAATTCATAAATGGAATTCGCATTTCAAGTGTTGGAAAAACCAATGATGCACGAAAGTTCACCAAGAGGCGATTCTAAGAAAATAAGGATGACGGCTGGGCATCTTTCTCCCTTCCTTTTCAGCTATCTATACACGGCATTAATTGAGCAGATTTTGAGAACACCCGTTCCCCCCGATTCGAGGGATGCCGCACCTAGGGGAGGTCGGGTTGGGAGGGGGGGAATCTTAGTGATAGGTAGCTCGAACGTCCGGCGTTTAGCGGCACCGTTGAGGGAAAGGGCCCGCCGGGAGGGAGATGAGCGGGTGTTCTCCTGGTGTATTCTAGGCGGAACAGTGCCACAGGTGACGAAGGCGGTTCGGGCGGCGGCAAGTGGCACGGGATGCTCCAAGCTGCGGATAGTGGTGCATGTAGGCACCAATGACGCTGAGGATCGGGGTTCTGAGGAGATATTGGATTCCTTCGGGGATCTGTGCTCTGAGGTTCACCGACTCCGACGGGTCATGGGTATCGACATGCGCCTGACCGTATGCAGCATGGTCCCGCGGACCGACCGGGGTTCGACGGTTTGGAGCCAAGTGATCGGCTTGGATCGGAGACTCTGGAAGTTTTGCGAGAGCATGGGAGTAGATTTCGTGGAACTCGGGCCGGTTCTCGAATCGTGTAGGGTGCCCCTGAACCGATCGGGAGTTCACTATACTGCCGTGGCAGCCCAGAAGGGAGGTGGTAGAATCTACGAGCATTGTAGAGCTTTTTTAGATTAGGGAGTAGGCCAGTGCGTAGGTCAATCTCGGGGTCATCAAATAACTGCACTAATTATCAGAATAACTTCATTAACTCCGATAGTAGGTCAATACCTAGGTCGACGTTGGGACTCAATAAACTCTGCGCTAACAATAGCAATGATGACGCCGCTCTTAGAAGTCGCACCATCCATAACACAGAAAAAATTCAGAAGCGGCCCGAAAGCGACTCATTAACAATTTTAAATATAAACTGCCGTAGTATCAGGAATAAGACAGCAGAATTTCAGAATTTATTAGAGGAAACTGAGGCAGATATAGTGATAGGCACAGAGAGCTGGCTAACTTCGGATATTCACGACCGAGAAATTTTCCCCTTAAGATATAATATTCACAGACGAGATAGGGTAAATAGGAACGGAGGTGGAGTTATAGCGGTGAAGGACACGCTTATCAGTTCGCCAATTGAGTTTACGGAAAACAGAATAGAAAGCATTTGGTGTACAATCAGCAGGGGAGGTTTAGGAAACATCCACGTATGTGCATGCTATAGGCCGCCAGGTGCAGACGCAGAAGAAATTTATGAGCTAGAGGCCCAAATCAACTCAATTAAGATGAAAAATAGCAAAAGTCTTACTATAGTAGGGGGAGACTTCAATCTACCCTCGATAAATTGGCGCAGTTGCAGCTTCACACCACCCGGTAGAAATCGTGAGTCATGCGAAGCACTAATAGACATCTTCAATAAACATTCCCTTATTCAGGTAGTCAGAGAACCCACGAGAGAGGACAATATATTAGACTTAATAGCACTTAATATCCCTGAACGAGTTTCTGAAGTAGTTATTGAAGAAGGAATCAGCGATCACCGAGTAGTCCGAGTTCTCTTGAACATAGCATTCGTAAAGTATCGCAAGCCTAAGCGAAAAGTGTACATATTTAAAAATGCTAACTTTGCGGACTTTAAAGAGAAACTTATTAAAGATTACGCAACTTTCAGAAAATTAGCAAGCACGAAGAACGTTGAGGAAACTTGGAAAGCTTTCTTATCAGTAATTAGAACAGGTATAAATACGTACATACCAAGTAAATATATTACCGATAATGGAGAACCTAGGTGGTATAATCGGCAGGTTAGATGTGCTCTCAGGCGAAAAAGAAAGCTTCACTCAAAACTTAAATGTGCCAAAAATAATATGTCACAGGAGGTAATAAATACAATTTCAAACAAGTACAGAAATTGTCGGACTTGGTCTAAAAAGATTATGCGCAAGGCATTAAAGAACTTTAAGAAAAAGATTCTCTGTGAACTTCTATACGAAAATCCCAAAATCTTTTGGTCTTATGTTAGAGAAGTTCAAGATCGACGCCCAACCGTAGCACCATTAAGAAACGACAAAGGAGAGGTAGTTTACGATAGCATTGATAAAGGAAACTTGTTAAACTCATTTTTTCAAAGCGTATTTACGACCGAAGTGGAGAAAAGGAAGGTCGATCCACCCGAACCAAGCGAAGAGAAGATGAACGATATACTTATATCAGCGAAAGGTATAGCAGAACAGCTCAAAATCATCAATGCAAATAAATCCCCGGGACCGGAAGAGATACCAGCTAGAGTATTAAAGGAATTAGCGTTAGAAATAGCACCTTATCTCGAAACAGTTTTCAGTAAGTCACTTAGTCATGGCGTTATACCCAAGGAATGGAAATTAGCGTTTATAATTCCGCTACATAAAGGCGGGAAAAAATACGACCGAGAAAACTACAGGGCGATTTCGCTAACCTCAATATCTTGCAAGATTCTAGAGCACATCATTGTTAGTTCTGTGATGGACTTCTTAGATAGCCAGGACTTGCTCAGTAAATATCAGCACGGTTTTAGGAAGGCAAGATCTTGTGAAACTCAGCTCGCTCTGTTTGCACATGATATACTACGATCCGGTGATCGAAAGACCCAGCTAGACGCGGTTTTTCTTGACTTCAAGAAGGCATTCGATAAAGTCCCTCATATTAAGTTATTGAAAAAATTACAAGCCTGTGGAATAAATCGAAAGATAATCGAGTGGATCAGGGACTTTCTCAATGATCGTGAACAAATGGTAGTCATAGATGGATTTAAATCAGATTCGGTCAGCGTGTCCTCCGGCGTTCCACAGGGAAGTGTCATCGGTCCCCTATTATTCCTTATATGCATAAATGACTTAGATAATGTTATTACAAGTAAAATCAAGTTATTCGCGGATGATACGGTAGTTTACAGAGAGATTAACAGTCCTGCTGATCAAGCATTACTTTCTAACGACCTACACGCAATTCTCGAGTGGTGTAAAGAGTGGCAATTAGAGCTGAACTTAGGTAAGTGTTCCGTCATGAGATTCTGGAGAAACAAAGAAATTGAGGAGATGAATTACAGTATAGAAGGCGTACCCCTAAAATTAGCCGAATCCGTCAAATACTTAGGTGTCATTTTAACAAGTAACCTCTCGTGGGACACACACATACGAAATATATCGGGGAAAGCTAAGCAGAAACTAGGATTCATCAAACGGATAGTAGATAAAAGCGAAGAAAAAGTCAAAGAGACATGTTACTTTTCTTTAGTTAGACCGATGCTAGAGTATGCGTCGAGAATATGGGATCCGTACGAGAAAGGATTAATCGCCGAGTTAGAGAAAGTGCAGCGAAAAGCTGCTAGATTCGTCAAAAATTGTTATGATAGAAATAAAAGCGTTACAGGCTTGATACAGGACTTAGGATGGGAATCAATAGCTGAGCGCCGATCACGTGCTAGGTTAAAACTTCTTGAAAGATTTAGAACGAGTACTTTCTCCAGCGACGTCAAAGAAATAATAAGAACTCCCACCTATATCGGTAGAATGGACCATCCTCGTAAAATAAGAGAGATAGCCTGTAGGACAGAGAGATACAAAGGCTCATTTTTCCCTAGAACGATAGCCGAGCAGAATAAAACTTGCGATCAAAAGGAACCTCGCGTAGGGGCGAAAACCAAGGCCTAATTTTGGAGTTTTCCCCTTGGTGTTAATACACCCCCTGCCACACACCCTTGCGGTGGCTTGCAGGGTAAACTGTAGATGTAGCTGTAGCATCCTGCAGAGCACCTTTCTAAGGGTTAAAAGTAGGGCATCGAACCGAAATTTATTTCGCTCCTGTTTTCGTTCCTTTCCACAAAAACCGCGAAATTTCGGTTCGGTTCCGGTTTCGCTCCGGCAACAATAACTGAACTGGTTCGAACCGATTTCAATCGTTTCTATCTTAAATTTTTGTTTGGATGAAAATATTTACTTTAATCTTCGAAATTTTGAAATAATAACTGAAAGTTTAAATGAGTGCAAAATGATATTTCATTTTATAATTATTATTTATCGTATATATTAACCATATACGGATTATAAATATAGATGTATTTGGATATTTTAGAAATTAATGAAAAATTTTGATATCGAAATTTAAGTTTTATTCAATCTTGTAGTTACAACCATGAAAAATTCATTGAATTTTTATAATTATAAAAAAAAGATATATTTCTAGAGGAGTTTACTTTAAGCACATATTTTAATTATCATAATCAATTTTTCAGGCACACACTTGAGCAAATACAATAATATTCATTCACATTCATATTATATACAGTTTTTCAAAAAAGAGCTACATATTTAACTAGGAATTTCAAAGAAATACAAGAATTTAGATGTCAATATTATCAAATAAAATACTATATAGTTAGGTACCTAAAACACATTTTCAGAATATCACAAATACATATTCACTGTAACATTTACTCTAAGCAATCAAAATTTGATCTAATTAATAAAATGTCCTCTAGAAAATTTCCATTGAGACTATCTCTGTTATCTCTCAAGATATATCTTAGACCTGAAAAGGCCCTCTCTACACTCACTTGGGTAGCAGGCACACCCAGAACAACTGTGGCTAATTGATACAGGTGTGGAAAAATTAGGTGATTATCTTCCCAAAATTCTAAAACTCTATTTTTTCTCGGTAACCTTTCCACCCCATTAAAGGAAGATAAAATCTTGTCAATATCTATACCAGCAACATGATTCTGCAATTGAGTATCCTTTTCTTTCTTTTTGAGAAAACTCTCTAATAAATCATCACACTCATTTAAATTTAATGAGTTCCTTGATATTCTTCCTGCAACTTTCCTCCCCTCATTAATATTCGTTATCATAAGACAAACCTCTTTCAAATATTTAATTGCGAACATTTTTTGTTCCGCGTTTAACAAAATTTGGAAACGTGGATCAAGATAAACTGCCGCCAACAAACATTTCTCATCTAGCAGTACTCTTTGCCTGATTTTAAAATGTTCAACTAATATGCCTGAAAATAGGTTTGCAGAATTCTCTAATTTAATTTTTGTTTCCACCTAAAGACCAAAAAAGTCACTCATTGTTAACTGCTCGGATTGTAATCTTAAGGTTAATTCCCTCAGAGGTTTTAAGGGTTCCAAAATAATTTCTAGTTTTTTCCAAGCTTCATTTGGGAAAAAATAATCTACGTTGCTATTAGCAAAAATCGAACAAAATTGTCGACATGGTAATAAAGACTTCAACATAATGCAAGTAAGTGCTGTTCCATCTCGCTGGAAAAAATGAATATATATCTGAGTCCAGCCTGATTCGCCTCTTTCCTCCTCACAATGGGTATATTAGAGGTAGTGCAATGAATAGCCAGGAAGGGATGAGAGAAACCCGGTGCCGGCATTTGCCTGCTCTTACAAAGAACACCAGGGGGGCCAACTGCTTAACGTCCCTTCCGAAGGACGGAGTGTTGATTTGAGCGCGCTCCTCATTTTCTCGTGTTCACTTTCCTCATTGGCTCGTCCTCGTCACCTTAGTTTTAACACGCACGTCCTCGGAAAAAATCCTCATAAGGATTCGAACCGGGTGTCGCTTTCTTTAGCAGTTCGTACAATGGGGCCAACACCCTAACCACTACACCACCGGCTCCCCATCCATCTCGTTGGACAGTCTAAAAATGCCTCTTTATATTGTTATCAGAAAGCTTCAAAGCTAGAGAAGGGATTCGTAGCTTTCTGATTAGATCCCGGCAATCATTTAAAAGCTTATCTGTTTGCGCCTCCTTTATGGAATCCTTAATAACCAATTGCAGCGTATGGGCTGCGCACTTCACTCCTTGTAGCCTATTTCTATGAAAGCCATCGGATTCGTCAGCTAAATTTATATTCTCGTCAATCTCTTTTTCTTCATCAAAAGAGTTTTCATCGTCTTTTGCGAGCAAATCTACAAATTTGACCATGTTTGAGCTATTATCGGTGGTAACTGAGTGAACCTTTTGGAGAGAAATTTTATATTTGTCTAAAACCTGAAGCACTACATTCTTTAGGTATAATCCTGTGTGCCTATCTTTTAATTCTTACATAGCCAAAGTATAAATATTTATTTTTCCTCCTTTAACAAATTGGGCATTTATACCAAGTACCGATCTGCTTAATCTACGTGCAATGTCAACTTTCAAAGAAATGAGAACTTTCTTCATTTTACCGCGAATTATTTCCACAAGTTTAGAAGATATCACAGGCAACATATCTCTTACGTTTTCTGCGTCGATGGAAAAATTTTTGTCGATGACGACAAGTACAGGGTTTAAAATATTTCTAAATCCCGAATCATCTCAAACGAGCAACCATTTACAGTAACAAGCTCCACGCAAGCATCAACGACAGTTTTCCAATCTAATTTAACCTTAATATAGTGTGGTTTTATGAACTTCTCAATTGTTTGCTGCTCACTAGAATACGGCCTACTGCTTTCATCTAGTTTCTTCATTTTCCTCTGCTGGACATCGTCGAATTCATCTCTGTGGTATCGCTTTATGTGCCTCTTTAAATTGGCTGCATGGTCACCAATCATTGTGAGGCTACAAACTTTGCACCTGCTTCTATTTTCCTGCTTGTTAAATTCAAAGTATCTTCTGCAAGGATTTATCCTGTCACGCTCCATACTGTTGATACAGAAAATTTTTTACAGTTAAATTAAACCGATAATTGTAAATAACTATTAATAATTTCACATGTTTAATAAAATTGGCAAAGTAATAAACCATATTCGCGCGAATAAGTTTGAAACTTAATACGATAATGTACATTGATCTAAGAATAAAGATCTAGCATACTGCAAGCATTTCATCTCACCTTGAAAACACATTCATTTTTCAGACAGACATTTCATCATTACAACTATTCTTTTTATTCTAAAGATTTTAACTCCGCAGTGATTTTCGTTTTCCTACATGTAAAAGTAATAGTTTAAAAAAATCTCCCATGTTGCAATTTTAAAAATTTCGGCGGCCGTTAAAAATTATTTAAATTTAAACAATTAGAAAAATATTATTTTACTTCTAGAAGTGCTACAACTTTAAAATTTGGCTAAAATGTGTAGCATTAGTACCCCATAATGGAGAAAGTGTAAAATGTTTAAAATTGCAACATTTGGGGATTGTTTTAAACTATTATTTTTACATGTGGGAAAAACGAAAATCGCTGCGGAGGTGAAATATTTAGAATTAAAAGACTATTTGTAATGATGAAATGTCTGTCTGAAAAATGAATGTTTTTTCAAAGTGAAATGAAATGCTTGCAGTATGCAAGCACCAACTACTAGTATGTACATATGTTATATCCTCCTCTGTAAGGAACGTCTATATATAATGATGATAAGCAGTTGGTGCTTGCATTCTGCAAGCATTTCATCTCACCTTGAAAAACATTAATTTTTATCATACATATACAGGGACGTAGCCAAGAGGGGACCAGGGGGAAGGCGAAGACGTATTTCAAGACTTTTAGTGAACGTGTGTGAAAATGGATTAGGGTAAACGGGAGAACCAAAACTTTTTCCTCCGCACCCATGCTGAGACGTTTCTCTCTTGGTCTACAGTCTGTTCTTGAAAATGGCCGCGACGGAGGCAACCAATTTGCCCTTTAAATCCGAAACAATGACATTTTCATTTCACATGCTTATCTGATATCTTCATTCAGAAAGAAATACAAGTGAAGGCAAGCGGCTTCTTTCACGTACAAGAACAACGTTGGCCACACCAATCCTTTTCTCGGGAGAAGTGCAAATTCTATCTACCCCTAAAGGTCCACGATCTTTTATCCTCTACTTCCTCTTGGATCGCATTGACGCCAGTAGAATATTTTATAATAGTTAGTTTATGAGTGTAGCAAGAGAGGATGGAATTTAGACAGAAGTGCGGCACGAGGCACAAACCTAGCGTGAAACTGACGCGCGTCCTGCGGACGACACGCCGGAGACAGGCGTCGGCTCAATGCCATAGTCGAGCACCTAGTCTTCGGGTCATGGAATTCTCCTGAGAAAATTCCTTAACGAAGTAAATACAAGACCTCTATATGCGTCTTTGTTCATTTTTAACCGGGGTCTTCTGGGTTCGCACCAATAAATCTCTAAATGGCTCTCATCGGGTGAAACCCAGCCCTTACAGTGAAGACGGTCTCCTAAATCCTCATAATGATGTCACCGCTTGGGTTCAGCGAAGGACAAGGACGGAGAGTACATAGAAAAGGTACTCAGTTGCCTTTATTTTCACAAAGGGAAAGGGCTGGTTCACTTACAAAAACATAAAAAATTAAGGAAATGCCGATCACTCGGTTCCCATCAGATAGAATCAATCTTCTTTTAACTTCTGAAAAGAGTTTTTCTCAAATGGCTTCGTGGAAGACGGGGTTTACTCTAGGTTGTCAATTGCTGCACATCCTCTCACTCCATATAATTTCCTGTCACTTGTCGTCAGTCATTCGGTGCTAGTGGTCGAAGAAGCATCTCCTCGTTCTTGTACTTCGGACTCAACGTCAACATTCATTGCCTTAAAGGTTTGTGCGTTTACTCCAAGATATACCAATTGACGCGAATGTAAAGCCGTGTGAAATTTAGTGAGATTGCTAATTTTGGAAGGACATTTCTGAAAAAATCCTGAAAGTTTTATTCCAAGTTAAAGCGGCAGATAACAATGTTTGCTGAGTTCTGCCGTCATGAAAAAATTGTCTCTAAATCCATGTCTCTTCTGGGAATATTATATAGACTCCCAGAAATCAAAGATCCTTCTGCTATGATTCCATTTTATAACGGTTGTGCTTTACCAGTGGTAAGTTACTGCTCTCCAGTTTGGTGTACTGCTGCCCTCACAAATCTAAAGCGTTTAGATTCAATAGAGAGGTTTTTCCTAGCCATAATCCGACACCACTCACAGATTCCTAACTATAATTTAAGCCTTCCTTCACTTCCTAGTAGATGACAGTTTTCTGAACTTACCTTCCTGCATTCAATTATTAACGGTTTCTACAGCTCACCTGAAATCTTAGCATACTTTGCCCTCCGTATTCCCTCGCGCACAACCCGTCTGAAAGACTTGTTTCATATTCCCAACTGGAAAGACAGGAGACTGATTAGGAATCTATATGAGAATCAAGTTGTAAAGGTCAGGTTTGAGAATGTGGACACCTGCGGAATAAATATCGGTAGAGGAGTAAGACAAGGCTGCTGCCTATCGCCAACCCTATTCAATATATATGGAGAAAGTCTAATGCAAGAAGCATTAGAAGGCACAGGGGATTTCAAAATTGGAGGAAGGATTATAAGAACAGTAAAATACGCAGATGATCAAGTACTTCTAGCAAGAAAGGAAGAGGAACTACAAAAAATGATAAATAGACTAGTGATAACAGGTAGAAAATACGGTATGGAAATAAATACAGAAAAATCCAAGGTCATTCGAATATCGGGTAAAGAAGAGAATCTGAACATAACTATTGGGGGAAAGCCATTAGAACAAGTTTCAGAATATAAATACCTTGGAAGTATCATAACACGAGAGGCAAAATGTACGGATGAGATCAAAACTAGAATAGGAAAAGCAAAAGCGGCTTTCAAGAGAAAGAAACAACTACTTACAGGGAATATAAGGGAAGATATCCGCAAGAAGTTGATAAAATGCTACGTATGGAGTATAGCATTGTATGGGGCAGAAACATGGACGCTAAGGAAAAATGACATCAAATACTTGGAAAGCTTTGAAATGTGGACTTGGAGGAGAATGCTGAAGATAAAATGGACAGATAGGATGAAAAACGATGAAGTGCTACGAAGAATAGGAGAGAAGCGAATGATTATACAGACTATCAGAAAGAGGAAGGCTAACTGGGTTGGACATTACCTGAGGAGAGAGAGTATGATTAAAGACGTGTTAGAAGGAAAACTAGATGGGAAAAGGGAAAGAGGTAGGAAAAGGTTTCAGCTGATAGACGATTTGAAAGGGAAAGAGAGTTATCAAGATATAATATATATATATATATATATATATATATATATATATATATATATATATATATATGTTTTTGTTGCTTGCATTCTACAAGCATTTCATCTTACCTTGAAAATATTAATTTTTCAAAGAGATATTTCATTATTATAAATATTTTTTATTGAAAAATTTGCACCTCTGCACCGATTTTCCTTCTTTCTTTATGGGAAAATATTGGAATAAAAACAATTCCTAAAATTTGCAATTTTAAAAATATTATACTTTTCCATTGTTTGGTACTAATACCACACATTTCTGCCAAATTTTAATGCTGTAGCGCATCTAGAAGTGCAATAATATTTATCTATTTTTTATTTTTTAAATTTTAATGGCCGTAATAGCAAATGAATGGAGATTTTCAAGTGTTAATGTGCGCTTTTGCGTCAAGCTCTAAATAACTGAAAATTTTCAACCCCCTATCTCGTCTCTAAGTACCTAAATATTATCTATTTGTTTAAACGATAAATTTTTAACAGCCGAATAAATAAATATATCAGAATTTCTATAGTCCATTTTTTGTTATTATACGTATTCTGCCTTTACAGAAAATTTCAGCTTCATAGCACATTCACAAATACATAAACATTAAATATTTGTTTAAAATTTTGCAAATTTTTACAGGGCGTATTATTTAACTTTTTTGATATTTTCTATTTATATAGTCGGTTATGCACATAGTCCTACCAACATAAAAAATGTCAAGTCTCTAGCTTATATGAAAGTGCCAAAACATTAGTATCATCCTATTAGTATCCTCAGAAACAGGGACCTAGCTATATATTTAGACAAAAGAATAGCGTTATTTCCGCTTTATTTGTCATCATCGTTGCAACAGGTACGTAACAACGTGTAAATATATATGAAAAGCAACGCAATCGTTATTAATGATAGAATATTTCCTTTTCGGTAAGTAAAATTATTATATTATATATTTATTATGCATATTGACGTGTGATTCGAATTTTGTGAAGAAATTAGATTAATTTCCTTTTCAAGAATACGTAGAAAAGCAATGTAATCGTTCTTAATGCTAGAATATTACCATTTCGGTAAGTAAAATTACCATATTATACATTTATTATGCCTATTTGCATGTAATTCAAATTTCATGATAAAATATGATTCATTTCCCTTACAAGAATAGATAGAATGATATTATCATTAGTTAATAAATTCAGGTTAACTTGCATAATGCTTGGAGTTGCTACATACGTCAATAATAATGACTTGCAAATGTAATAAATTAAGCATGCATAGGAAAAAATCAAATTCATTCCAATTTTAATTAAATTTCTATTCTTATTGTAACTTTTAAAAAGAAATTAAGAAAGATTAAGTAAATTGAATTTGCAATAAAATTAATTAATAAAAAATTTAGTATACAAGATTTGACTGGAAGCAGCGCCGGGTACTTCTGCTATATATATATATATATATATATATATATATATATATATATATATACAGAGATCGCAGTTGCAGGTGTCCTGGCGTTTAAACCTCGGATTACCAACGGCCGTCCATTTTGTAACCCAAGCATCCTTTATTCAAATCGTTTGCACAGTTTATGTCCAAATAATTCTAAATTATTGTATTTGTTTAAAATCTATTTAGGAGTAAGAATGTGAAAGTAGTTTTGTTTCAATTGATTTCAAAGCAATAGAAAATAAAAGGCTGCTAGGGCTCAAAATGTAGCCCTATTGGTCCGTGAATATATTAACATATATTGAACATATATTATCGATAAAAACGCGTGCAGTGAACTTTCAAATTCTAAATGGATTGCTAGAATAAAAGAGAGTTCGATTTGATTTCGAAATTGTCCAAAATAGACGGAATTGCGGTGGAGTCAAACATGCAAACAGGAAGTCGATGACGTATACAACGAACAAACTTAATTGAGCGAGTTCTATTTATTCAAAATCAACGTCAACTAAAAAAACTCTGCTTTTTCGGGCGTTGCCTGCTATTTTTTATGTAGAAGATTTTTTTATCAATGCCTGAAACATAGGAAGGTTATTAGTGATGTAAAATTGTTCGTTCGCGAATAGAAACATTTTTCTAAACATTTTAACGGACATGTTTTTGTAACTTTATCAAATGAATGAAGATTTTTTAAAGTTAATTTAGAAAATTAATCACCGAAGTCTCTTTTTTGCTTCAATCCATTACATGATTTGGTTAAATCTCGTAACCACACAAAAGACGAATAAGCCAAATTGGCCTTTCACAACTGTTTCGGGACTAAAGGAGTCGCTTACATTATCTGATGTATTATATAGTACGCATTTTGTAAATTTATTATTTTATATTTTTAGAATAAATTGACTAATCGTTTTTCCGCCCTTTGCCCATCAAATTTTATGGCGAAAATCTGGTCTAAACAGTATCTGCTCATCATTTTTCTTTAGTTATTCAAATCCATTATCATGAAATAGTTTTACAATTGGTGTTGTTTTGGGAATAATTATGACCATTAACTTGCCATTGACGTTTCAGGGGAAGTAACACTACTGGCTATTGGACCGCTGACCAATGTCGCCTTGGCCCTCAGGATGTACCCGAATTTTCTTCAAGATCTCAAGAAACTTGTTGTTCTTGGAGGAAGTGTGAATGGTAATATTCCTTCCTTTCTTTTTGTCTATTAATACTTTTGTTTCCATAGAGATATAACATGCTGAAAGAGAAAATGGTTTTTGAACATATTGAACATATTCAATGTCTCAACAGCAGTACGAGTCATCTATACAAGTGATCAGTCTGAAACATATCAGAAGTCATGTTGAGAGAATATTGAATGCAGTAGCGGTACTACAAGCTCACAGGCCCCCGCGAACATAATTTTGGGCCCTTTCACAATTAGCTATTTAATATATAGCTATAGATAGACTTGCAAGGCTCCCCTTTAAATCCATCACCCTCGCCGCGGCCGCGGAATCTGCGATATTATAGTTCTATTATTGGCTGAAAGTTTGACTACAATAGTATCGCTCGTTGTTTGGCAAATTCACAATATTAACTCAGTAACATACACAGGATTTTACAATATAGTTTTTAAAGATAATATGGAAAAGCAAAAACTATAAAATTAAAATATTAGTAATTAGATTGGCGATGGTGGTAGTGACGTGCCTTCGATCTTTTCTGACTTCAAAAAGTAACACTGCAGCAATGCAGTTTTTTAGTCGCACAGTTCTCAAATGAATTTTTTTAAGCAATGGGAAGTTTTTCAGTAATATTTTTAAAATTAATCCATGAAAACTTTTAGCTTATTATAATGTCTCATCACTCAAATTCCTCTCGTACATTTTGACGAGTGAGAGAAAAAGATCTATTTTTTAATTTTAATATGGGAATCCATTAACCGGGTCGCTCGAGTCGATAATTTTACTACGGACAATTTATCCTCCGAATTTTGTTATTTCCCATAATTCAAATGGAATAAATGAAGGGATTTTGAAAGAGAATGAACTTTCTAATTAGTTTTATTTATTCGGCGAGTAAAAGGAGAGGAATACCTTGGCAAAAATGTTGTTCCGGCGTTAATTTTTGCAGTACCCGCGGCGAAAAACCACAAGGTCCAACCTTGGGAAAAAGAAACCATTAAACTACCATCGGAAACCTCCTTCCGGTAGAGTTTTCTCATTACGCACTTTTCGTGATTTTAGTGACCGTGAATCCGTTTCACAGCTTCCACGCCCCATGAAAGTGAATATGTATTCATATTAACGACGAATGTCATCTCATCAAATGGCTAGACTAAGTGAAATGTACAACTAAGTGCATGAATGCACGGAAAATACGCTATAAACAATTGTTTTCAATCAGTTATTTTTTTCTTAAGATATTTAAATCGGTTCTTTTTTAGGATACTATGTATTCTAATAAGTGGCGTGCGGTGATATTTTGTTTTGGGTAAGATGTTTGGCATTCCTCGAATTGCACAGTCACTGGTTTTGTGTCACCATGGCTTAAAAACGATATCCAAGCATTAACAAACATAAAAAGTTACAATTACTCTCAGAATTGATAAGAAAGAACCATATAACTGATTAGTTGCATGTCGACTACAAAACTCAAATGTAACCTCAAACCACTCTTAACTATATATTCCGTTAATATTTTCATAAGCGTTAATATAATTCTTAATGCATATCATTATATTATGCATTTCTATGGAATGAGCTAATACATTGTAAACGGTTTCGCTTTACACCAGTGGTGCCAAAATTACGGTCCGCGAAGTGTTTTTGTGCGACCCGCTAAGCAATGGCGAAGACCAATTCGAAAGATTTAGCCCACAAATTTATATATTTTTAAATATTTTTACAATGAAATTTTAAATTGAAATGTTAACCTTGAAAATCTTATTTAGACTTGATTTTCACTAATATGGCACCTCAGGATATATAGAAAAATTCCGATTTAAACTCTAATCTAGCCCGCCGAAGAATGGGGGACTGTCAAATACCGAAAATTTTATGAATTTTTATTGTAAGGCTATTGATATAGGCAAATATAAAGTTTTTTCGTTAAATTTTTAACAGATACTTATAAAAAAAGCTATTTAAAACGGACGAGTTAATGCCGAACCCGATCACATCCGATTAGTAGCCGAAGTTTGCCGAGTGTTTAGTGACGTCAGTGCATGCCACAAGCATGTTAGCCGATGCTAGAAGCCATTGTGCCGATATAGAAGTAAAAGCTGGAAAGACATAATTCTGTTGTTTTCTTCTATACGCCGCCTTAGAAGAAATATTGGTAGAAGTAGTGCACTTTCCGGCATTTATTTCGCTCTGTGTTTTGCAAAATGGCATCTGAAGGGTTTTGTGTAGATCTGATAATTTGCCCAACGTTGATTCGTACATGCTTTTGCGGTACGTTGGAAGTCGTAGGGAGCAATATTCAGATGTTGAAATGCGTGGAGTGAAGGTGGATAGGTTTGTATTACATTTAATTGATAATATAAGTTTGATGTAGCGGTTTTATTTTCAGTTATTGCAATAGTACTATTATTTCGACTGAAACGCAGAAGACATGTAAAAGATAGATTGGCGTCTTAAAACAGCTTTCCCATATTAAATAAATAAAACAACTCTAATTTAACTAATATTATAGAATATTTGTTTATGTGTTGTTTCCCATGCTGTCCTAGTATCTAGTAAGTAAAATATAGTTAGATAAGTAAACAAAAGGTAATGGACGAGGCCGAGACTTCGTGGAATTCCACAATAAAATAACATGAACAATGCTAGATAGTATTTTTTATTTATATTAAACTTTTGCTAATTTCCACAAAATATATGAAGTAAAACACGACCGGTTTCGGTAAATAATCACAATCATCTGCCTTTATAGAATCATCAGGTCAAATATTGACAAATATTATACAAAATTAATGTGAATAAACTTAGTTTCCGTGTGTCTTGTCTATAGGAAATGTGGTGAAGTTTGTTGATTTAAGTGTCTATCTGCCTTAGTTAATACCTATACTTGTTAATAGAAAAACTGTAGAAGTGTTTGTCATAACTGCATGTCTCTTTTGTATATGTCGCGAATTTCATCTTTGCTTTTATGGCTTTTTTCTCCCTTTTAGGTTAATGAGGAAAGACTATGTTAGTAATGCTGTTGGATTTGATAAACTGAAGCGAGAAGGAAAAATTTGTATTGTTAAAGGCAAGATTTTCCCTGAAAACAGAATATGATAAAGAGGTTATGAAGTGAGCGTAGTTGTAGATGAAGAAGAAGATTTAGTCACGTCTGTGGAGTGTCATGACTGCCCTTATTTAGCAAAACATGGTCCTTCAAAATACCATGATGTCGTGGATATTATGGGAACAAATTTATTAAAATATTTAAATTACAGAACTAACTTATTATGTAACAATTGTAAAGGTATTTGCTTAAAAACTTGGTACTTAAATATATGCACTGCAACAGCAATTATATGCTTAATAAACCCATAGCCCAACGATTTCCATAAGTATGATCTTACGTATTTATAATAGGTATATTACATTATGGAGGTTTTGTTAAAATGTATATGCTAATCTTTGGAACATAAAAATAATATTACTCTTTCAACATTCTCCAGAAATATATGCATCATGTCAATGTAATGCCGACATAAACTAAACTAAAATACAAAGCAATATATTTACTTATACTTATTACTTATACTTATAACTAGTACTTAGATTAAAATGATCTTCGCAGACAAATGCAGTTGTACGTTCCGATATATCAGATGCGTATCTCCTCATGGCTTTCAACCACAATATTCTCCGCTTCTAATTTCTTCCTAAGGAGCTCAGTAGCGTGAAGAACAATTTTATCGGGGTTTTAATCTTTGTATTTAAGCACTGAGGTACCAGACAATACTTATAACCCTTCTTAACTATCACATTCTCCATTTTAGCTACGATATCAGGAAAAGCAACAGGACGAAGTATCAAAACCACGTGCTTTCAGTACGTTCGTAAGTTTAAACGAGTGACGTCACTTACCCCTTACTACAAGGCACTTAAGTCTCCTGGTTCATTTCTATTTTGTTTTTGCTGACACGTTGCGGAGAAATATCCCATAAATAAGAAATTTCAGCCTTAACTTAAAAAGCCTCAGCACCTCTTGTCTTTCGTAATTTCATATTTATAAATCTCAAACAGCCGTCAGAATCGGGTTTCTTATCGCTTCCTGTTGGATTACAGAAATAATATACACTGCTGGGGTAGTTATTTTTTTTAAATTCGGTTTCGGAATTTCCCGTTGAGATAATTATGCCCGCCCAAGCCCTGATAAACTCTTCGGTCTCCACGAGACACATTATTTTTAAACTAATTACAGCCTTACACCACTATCTGAGGGGCGAATACGCCTGACAGAATTACGGAGAAATAAAATGTTTGTTTTTTATATGGGAATTGTAAATAACGTGTAATGAATAAATATTTCGATTAAAACGTTTATTTTTTCCACAAACATTTTTTCGGATTTTTATTAGTTTAAAAAAATGAATGCGTAACACACATTTTGTTGCTTTTTCACCCAAAAAGTATGCAATATATGCGATTTTTAAAGCATGAAGTGGGGGCAAGAAGCCACGATTAGATTTTCACGCGCTTAAGAGCCGAGTGGTGTGACTTATCACTTGAAACGCCGCTGAGAACAGAACAGTACATTCCTAAAACCAAGGCCTCATGCTATTTTTTTTTTCAAGTTTTGCTGAGGTATCGTCACCATTGCACTTACGAATAGCCTTTATCACTGGCATGCTTCTTTCGCTATAATTTGGTTTTGAGCGTATCCCACATATTCTCTTGGTTTCCTTACGTCCGAATGTTCCATTTCTCTAAGAGTTCGAGTGGATTTCGTTGCCATAGTCTCATATTTCATATTCTCATTAAAAAATAACATGGTTAAGCTATCTCCTTTAAGCGCCGCTCTTTTTCCTCATAATTATCGTAAGGCATAGGAATGATAATCGTTTTAAATAGTCCGTTCACCATTTAAATTAAATGTGAGTTGAATGTGAAAAATTCTAAATTTTAAAATCAAGTCATGTCACTGCATCTATTGCGTAACATCCTTTTGCTTTCTCATATACGCTTTGTATAGAGAAAGTATTGTAATCTCGAAAAAAAAGCTTTGGAGATTTTGACCAAAATTGGAATCGACCAAAAAATTTAGCAAAACTTCCAAATACCATATTTCATTAAAATATGACCAGCGCTTCCCGAGTTGTAAAATTTTAAAATATTTTTTTGAATGAACAAAGGAAGATCGAAAATCGTATAAATATTTAAATGGGTTAATTTCTTTTTCTGAAATTTATCGCAAACCTTACGTTTTACGAGAAAAATTATTTGACAAAAAAGGCGTATTTATTTATTTTATTTAACCTTTATTCTCAATATTTTTCTCTCAGATGAGTATTTATCGAGATTCTTACGAAGTACGTTGTAAAATATATGTAGTTCTTCATGTAAAGTGGTCATAATAATTGCCCGATTTTAACCAAAACTAGATTCGGCTGACAAATTTTAGCAGAACTTCCAAATACCAAATTTCATATAAGTACGTACAGCGGTTCTCGAGTTTAAACATGCGGACGAACGGAACGACCTTTCCTATATGCGTTCACTTCGTGCAAAGAACGCATTATAATTAAATACTTGTTTCTCCATTTATCGCGAGGGCATGCGACGCACGCCCCTGATTCTCGTCCTAACATGCAAGCATAGGGAAAGGGAGAACAACTATCGTCCAAAGAGAATCCTACCGCCAGGCTGAAAAACACGCTCGGAAATTGTGACTGAGATCTTTTCAATTGGCCTTTGCGCTTGCTTTCCTCCATACTTACTTTCCTAAAAATTTTCGCCTCTCACTTCATCTTCGGGGCATATAATGGAGTATGAAAACCGGCTTCAACGTGTGGAGCGTATACAAATGTTTTGTAAGACCCAAATTATTCTCGAGTCTCCTGGTTCATTTCTATTTTGTTTTTGCTGATACGTTGCGGAGAAACATCCCATAAATAAGAAATTTCAGCCTCTTCCATTCGTCTCTTTAAAAAATGTTTTAGCGGTTTATAGTTATAGGTTAGTACCTGCTTTTATGCTGTCACTACAAAAGTCTCCCACATATCTGTCAATGCTGTATAAACAAATCCGCTTTTTTGCTTCGTGACTTAAAAAGCCTCAGCACCTCTTGACTTTCGTAATTTCAATTTCATAAATCTCAAACAGCTGTCAAAATCGGGTTTCTTATCGCTTCCTGTTGGATTACAGAAATAATATACACTGCTGGGGTAATTATTTTTTTCGGAATTCGTTTTTGTAATTTCCCGTTGAGATAATTATGCCCGCTCAAGCCCTGATATACTCTGCGGTCTCCACGAGACACATTAATTTTAAATTAATTGCAGCCTTAAACCACTATCTGAGGCGTGGATATGCCTGAGAGAATAGCTTATAATGAAGAAATGTTGCGTTTACGTTTATTTATCCGCAAACCTTTTTACTTTATCCATATACGATGTATGTATAGAGAAATTATCGTTTTCATGAATAAAATCAAATTCAACATTTCAATGGAAATACATATTTTAAGGTCCCATGAACACGTTTTTGACTATTTTAGCTATGGCATCTGTAGGCATGTCTGTGTCTCCGTGTGTCTGTGACCGGAATTTTGTGGGTGCTCTAACTCAAAAACTATTAAGCGGGAAGCAACGTGAAAATTTATATTTCACATTTTTGTTCAAGGACCTGTTTCGTATTTGGTAAAAATAGGTCAACCGGAAGTGGGTGTTTACTCATGTCACATCCGTTATTTTGCTATATATATATATATATATATATATATATATATATAGCAACGAACGATAGACTGATGGCAATAAAGCTAAAAGCAGTCCCAGTGGACATGCTGATAATCCAGGTATATATGCCAACGTCAGCTCATGACGATGAAGAAATAGATGAGATCTATGAGCAAATTAATGAAATTTACGAAGAAGACGGAAGAGGAAAGGTAAACTGCATAATAATGGGAGATTGGAACAGCATAGTCGGAGAAGGACAGGAAGAAAATGTTGTCGGGCAATACGGACTTGGAAAGAGAAATCGAGGAGGGGAGAAACTCGTAGAATTCTGCATCAATAATGACCTTGTAGTGACTAATACATGGTTCAAAAACCATAAACGAAGGTTATACACATGGAAAAGCCCAGGAGATAGAATGAGATGCCAAATAGATTACATCCTTGTAAAACAAAGATTCAGGAACAGCATAAAGAATGCCAAGGCATTGCAAGGAGCGGACATTGATTCAGATCACAGCCTTCTAATAGTTGACGTGAGTACAAAGCTCAAACAAATAAGAAAAACGAGAAGAGAAAGACAGACCTGGGACCTAGAAAAACTGAAAGAAAGGCAGGATGTAGTCAGCATGAAGTTGGAAGATAACCTAAGCAAGTTGGAAAACAAACCGAAGACCGTCGATATAGAATGGAATGAAATTAAAACCAGTATCAAGGATACCTTGGATAAAGAGATTGGAAAACAAGAGAAGAAAATCAGAAAACCATGGATCACGAAGGAAATGCTGGAGAAAATGGATGAGAGACGAAAATGGAAAAACGTTAACAGTGAAGAAGGTAGAGCCAACTATAGGCGTATAAACAATGAGTTGAGAAGGGTAACAGATAAAGCTAGAGAAAACTGGATAAAAGGAAAATGTGATGAAATAGAACAAATGGAGAAGTTAGGACGGTACGATGTGATGTACGCTAGGGCACTGGAATTAGAAGATAAGAAGTCTAATGGAATTTGTGGTAAAGGAATTATGAATACGGATGGGAAGATAGTCTCAGAAACAAAGGATGTAGCACAGGTATGGGAAGAGTACATTAAGGAATTATACGGCAAACAGGCAGGAGAGGGGAAAATAGAACTGGAAAATGAGAAAAACATTGAAGAAGACAACTTAGGACCAAGTATTATGGAGAGCGAAGTAGAAAAGGCGATAGTGGAACTAAAGAAGGGGAAAGCCAAGGGCAGCGATGGAATACCGGCTGAGATACTTAAAGTCATAGGATCAGAAGGACTAAAAGCGATCACGAAATTAATTAATAAGATTTACGACACGGGAGAATGGCCTCAGGATTTCCTAGAAGTAACAATGATCCCTCTAAAGAAGAAGCCAAAGGCAATGCAGTGTAAAGATTACAGAACTATAAGCCTTCTGTCACACACATCGAAGATCATCACGAGGATTCTTAATAAAAGGCTGGAGAAAAAGGCAGAAGAAATAATAGGGGAAGATCAATTCGGTTTCAGAAAAGGATGAGGAACTAGAGATGCTATAGGAGTAGTTAGAATCATATCAGAAAGGGCAATAGAATACAGTCAAGATATCTGCGCATGTTTCGTAGACTGGCAGAAGGCCTTTGATAGAGTAAATTGGGTAAAGTTGATGAAGATATTAAAGGATATAGGTGTAGACTGGAAAGACAGGAGATTGATTAGGAATCTATATGAGAATCAAGTTGTAAAGGTTAGGTTTGAGAATGTGGACACCTGCGGAATAAATATCGGTAGAGGAGTAAGACAAGGCTGCTGCCTATCGCCAACCCTATTCAATATATATGGAGAAAGTCTAATGCAAGAAGCTTTAGAAGGCACAAAATTGGAGGAAGGATTATAAGAACAGTAAAATACGCAGATGATCAAGTACTTCTAGCAAGAAAGGAAGAGGAACTACAAAAAATGATAAATAGACTAGTGATAACAGGTAGAAAATACGGTATGGAAATAAATACAGAAAAATCCAAGGTCATTCGAATATCGGGTAAAGAAGAGAATCTGAACATAACTATTGGGGGAAAGCCATTAGAACAAGTTTCAGAATATAAATACCTTGGAAGTATCATAACACGAGAGGCAAAATGTACGGATGAGATCAAAACTAGAATAGGAAAAGCAAAAGCGGCTTTCAAGAGAAAGAAACAACTACTTACAGGGAATATAAGGGAAGATATCCGCAAGAAGTTGATAAAATGCTACGTATGGAGTATAGCATTGTATGGGGCAGAAACATGGACGCTAAGGAAAAATGACATCAAATACTTGGAAAGCTTTGAAATGTGGACTTGGAGGAGAATGCTGAAGATAAAATGGACAGATAGGATGAAAAACGATGAAGTGCTACGAAGAATAGGAGAGAAGCGAATGATTATACAGACTATCAGAAAGAGGAAGGCTAACTGGGTTGGACATTACCTGAGGAGAGAGAGTATGATTAAAGACGTGTTAGAAGGAAAACTAGATGGGAAAAGGGAAAGAGGTAGGAAAAGGTATCAGCTGATAGACGATTTGAAAGGGAAAGAGAGTTATCAAGATATGAAGAGGACAGCGGAAAATAGGAGTATATGGAGAACCAGGTTTAACCATGAATAATCACGGACCTGTCTACGGACAGACTACCTATGATGATGATGATGATATATATATATATATATATATATATATATATATATATATATATATATATATATATATTTGCTTTAATATTTGATATATTTAAAAACATACTTAAATAAATGTAGTAGGAAATTTTATTTTCTAGAACCTTTGTTCGAAACGTTTTTCCATATAATGCATTTCTAAGAGATGTCTTTAAAACTAAATTACTTAGCTGCCACCACCACGTCACCTATCGACGACTATTGTTAACAATTAACGTTTAGTTACATCTTAGTAACGCTCCTTTTTATTTTCTTAATTGTTGGAGTTTTGTTGCTATCATTATCATTATATATCGACGTTTCTTACAGAGGAGGATATAACAGATAACATATATATAGGAGGATACTAATGTTTAGGCACTTCCAGATGAGCTGGAGATTCAAAATTTTTTTGTTAGGTGGGATTTTGTGCAAAACCGACTAGAAAAAACGAAAATCTTGAAAAAGTGCAACAATGCGGTCGCTAAAAATTCGTAATTTTTTAAACAAATTTTTAATGTTTATGTATTTACGCATGAGTTACAGAGCTGAAATTTTTTCAAGAGAAAGGATTTGCAAAAAAAAGAAATAGGGATTATAAAAATTTTCATATTTTGATTTGTTTGGCAGTTCAAAATTCTTAAAGTTTAAACAAATAGATAGATGCTTAGAAACTACGCCGCAAGTTGGGGAGCTGAAATTTTAAAATTATTTAGAAGTTAGTCTATGTAAACGAATAAACATTTCAACTTATCCATAAAATTTTATTTTGGCCGTTAAAAATTATATAAATTTAAACATTTTCTCTTCTAATTGTACTATAAATTTAAAATTTGGCAGAAACGTGCGGAATTATTAACTCAGTGTGGAAAACGTATAATATTCATAAAATTGCAAAAATTAGTGACTGTTTTACTATATTATTGTTCCATAATAAAAAAACGAAAATTTGTCCCCAGGAGAAATTATTGGAATTAAAGGAATATTCCTCATGATGAAATATCTCTCTGAAAAATTAATGTTTTTTCAAGGTGAGATGAAATGCTTTCAGTATGCAAGCACCTTCTACTAGTATATAGACGTTTCTTACAGAGGATATAACATAACATACATATAACAGGAGGATACTAATGTTTAGACACTTCTAGATAAGCTGTAGATTCGAAATTTTTTTGTGCTACGGAGCTGAAATTTTTTTTAGAGGTTGAATTTGTAAAAAAACGAACTATGGATTATGGAAATTTTAATTTTTTTGTAGTTAAAAGTTTCTAAAGTTTAAACAAATAGGTAAATGTTTAGATACTACGGGGCAAGTTAGAGAGCTGAAATTTTCAAGTTATTTAGAGTTTAGTTTATTTAAACGAATAAACATTTCAATGTATCCATGAAATCGTTATTGCGGCCGTTAAAAATTATTTAAATTTAAACAATTAGATAAATGTTATTTCATTTCTAAATGTGCTACAAATTTCAAATTTGGCATAAATGTGTGGCATTATTAACCCAATGTGGAAAACGTATAATATTCATAAAATTGCAAAAATTAGTGACTGTTTTACTCCATTATTGTTCCATAATGAAAAAACGAAATTTTGTCCCCAGGAGAAATCTTTTGAATTAAAGAAATATTTCCCATGATGAAATATCTCTCTAAAAAATTAATGTTTTTTCAAGGTGAGATGAAATGCTTGCATTTTGCAAGCACCTTCTACTAGTACATAGACGTTCCTTACAGAGGAGAAGGAGGATACTAATGTTTAGGCCATGGGTGTCCAGATATGGAAGTTTATGTAGCCTCATAATGGCCAGAAAAATCTTGAAGTGGCAGCACAAGAAGGAAGACGGGTCTATGGATTTTTTTGCTAAAGCAGTAATAATATTTGTTTTTATATTACATATTTAAGTAAAAAATACTTTTTTGCATAGTATTTTTAATTATTTTAATTCAAATTACAAATTTTTATTTTTTTCTAATACATTTTTCTTTAATAAAGTTTAATATTTTACAAAGTATTTTAAAGTAGTTTAATTTAAATATCATCAATTTTAAATCCTTTAATTTTGAGGATGATAATCTGAGCTGATGGGTGAGATTTTCATTGGTCAAATTATACCGGTATCTATTTTTTGTGAATTTCATTTAGGTGAAAAGTTGTTCACAAAGATAAGTACCTCCAAAAAGCGATATCATTTTTAAGGAATGATCTCTGAGACATGGATATTTTTCTCGGGTAATATAAATGTTATGAAAACCTTCTTATTTTTCTTTGAAAGCACAATGGGCTTCAATATCAGACTGCAATTCAATAAGCTCAATTTGCAAACGATCTGGTGCAGAATTATAGTCCACAATAAATGCGTTTGAGAAAATTTCAATTTCTTTTTTCATTTTCAGAAGTACGGAAAAAATGTTCTTTGAACTCAAGAATTAAAATATCAATGTCCTTCAGAAATCTTTTAGTATCTTTCTCGGTTAATATGATTGACTTTATAGGTTCAAAATTATCATATTTGTTTTCCTTTAGCTGATTTTTAAATAAATTCAACTTTCCAATAAATGTGTTTATCAAACGATACATTTCAGGTATTTTTGTGTCTTTTCCCTGCAGCTTCACATTTAAATTATTGATGTAAAGCATTATATCAACAAAAAAGGCAAGTTCCAAGAGAAACTTTTCGTCTCCGAATTGATTGATGGGTTTCCCTTCTGCTTGCATGAAAAAGTTCTCGTAGCTCTAAAAATCTTTTCAGCGCTTTTCCTCTGCTTAACCAGTGAATATTAGTGAAATAAATAACATCAGTCCCTTTGGCTTCCTCCACATCCTTAATCATTTCCTTAAATTTTCGGTGTCTCAAAGCACTGCCTCTGATGTAATTAACTGTTTCGATGATAATATTCATGATATGCCCCATATTAATGCACTTAGAACATAAATTTTGTACGTGAATAAGACAATACAAATCACTGACTTCAGCACAAGGGAACTTTTGTATAATGTTTTTTTTTCAGCAACGATACTGCACCATTTTTAGAACCTCGCATTGACGGTGCCCCATCAGTCACAATTTGAACAAGTCAAGTCAAGTCAATTTTGTGTAGCTGCATTTCATTTAGAACCGCATCACAAATATTCTTTCCACTTGCGAAGTCATTCAAAGAAACTATATTCAACAGTTCCTCCACAACCTCAAAACTCTCAGTTATACCTCGAATAAAAATTGCCAATTGAGCAGTATCAGTGATGTCCGTACTTTCATCAAAATTCTGGATTTTAGAATTCAAAATTTCACTGTATTTTGCAGAAATGTTTACTATTTTCTACAAATTGTCTGTCTAGAGGCGGCTATTTTTTCAAATAACTGTTTTTTCTCTCGTGCAAGAATCTCTGCCACAGCCACCATGCATTTTTTCACATACTCTACATCCGTATGCGGCTTCAAATGCTCACCAATTATTTTTGCCATCACAAGGCTTGCTTTTTCAAGCTTTGAATTTTGATCATTACCTTTTCTAAAAAGATTTTGCTGTTTATCAAGCTCATCTTTTAGTTTCCCAATCCTTGCCTCTCTCTGCGGTGCTGTTAGCTCTCCAACTCGATCCTTGTGTGTCTCATAGTGTCGTTTTATGTTGTCAGTTTTCAGAACAATTGATTTACCGCAGAGTAGACATAAAACATGGGATTTATCATCAATAGAATTATCTATAATGAAGTATTCAGTTGTCCATGAGCTCCTAAATTTCCGATTTTCATCAGAAAGTCTTCTTTTTTTCTGATGAGTCATTTCTGGGGTTATAGAATTCGAAGTTATCTAAATTTAATAAATATAAATTTTTGTACATTTTTAAGGATTATAATTATAATAGAATTTACTATTGTAGTTTTATTTCCAGGAGTATCAAGTTTGGGCACGCCTGAATAAAGGGAAAAATATTAAAGTTTACCTTCGTTTAGGAAAACGTGGGTATTGTAAAGCAGCCGCCGGCTGCCTCTGCTTTTTAATACACTTCTTAATTTCCACGAACATAACAGTATAACATCGTAGGGTAACTGAGCATTCAAATAAATTTTCGAAGAGTAAGGGAGAAAATGCGTCAATGCCACAATTATTATGTTACAGTTTTATCTCTTTGGAATGACATCACACAGCTTTGAAGTGAAGTGATATGCCGCCCTGGCTCAGCGCAGCTCAACTCTTGCGAGGAATAAATCAGCAATTACCTCTATTCTCGAAAAATAAAAAGCCCTTTTACTTTCATGTTTAGTACTACCATATGTAAGAACTTATTTAGAGACCCGCACAAAATCGGAATGTGCAAGCAAACGCTAGTAATCACTGTAATCATAAAATTCTTAATATAGTAACACTATTGCATCAAAGACTTTAATAAAGAAGGTAATTTTAAGGTAGGAGGTTACCATTTAAAAACGAAATTAATTGATTTTGTTTCAAGTTCACTTATAAGATATTACATTGGTATTATACCTTCGTTCTGAACATTGTAATACTGGACCTAAATTGATCAAAGAAAGGTGCTAAAATATAACTAAACTCAAAAAAATATCACTAAAAAGTATTTTAAAATAATAATTGCAAATTATTTTTAAATAATAATTAATATAACTATTCACTAAATCACAAAAAAGTCGATAAACATGAAAAGGCACTAAATTGCCAACTCTGACGATAGGTACATATTTATTCATCCTGGGAACAAAAATAACAAGCGAGGAAAAAACTACCAAACAAGTCCCAGAAATAAAATGCCGAAAACACATTCGCCCTTACCAAAGGGAATTATGAATTAATAAACTTTAATTGATCATATTGCTAAAACAATAATTATATATACATAAACAGCCAATACAATTACGAAAATTTAAAATATTTTGGAATTTCTTCCCTCAAAAGTGGCCGCAAGTACATTAAAAACTAGCGAGCCGCAAGTGGCCGCATGCGGCCAGGTGGCCGCAGTTTGGACACCCATGGTTTAGGCATTTCCAGATGAGTTGGGGACTCGAAATTTTTTTCTTAGGTAGCATTTTGTGCAAAACCGACTAGAAAAAACGAAAATCTTGAAAAAGTGCAACAATGCGGCCGCTAAAGATTCGCAATTGTTTAAGCAAAATTTCAAGGTTTATGTATTTTCGAATATGCTACGGTGCGCAAAATTCTGTTTAGAGGTTAGATTTGTAAAAAAGTAGGGATTACAGAAATTTTGATATTTTAATTTGTGTTGCCGTTAAAAATTCTTAAAGTTTAAACAAATAGATAACTATTTTGGTACTACGGGATGAGCTAGGAAGCTGAAATTTTCAAGTTATTTACAGAGTAGCGCATTTGCACAAATAAACATTTGAATTTCTCCATAAATATATTGCGGCAGCCTTTAAAAATGTTTAAATTAAAACATTTAAAAGAATATTATTTCACTTCTAGAAGTGCTACAACTTTAAAATTTGGCAGATGTGTAGCATTGGTACCCCATAATGGAGAAAGTATAAAATACTTAAAATTGCAAAGTTTGTTGATTGTTTTAATCAATTATTTTTGCATAAGGTAAAAACTAAAATCGCTGCGGAGGGGAAATCTTTAGAATAAAAAATATTTGTAATGATGAAATATCTGTCTAAAAAATATGTTTTCTCAGGGTGAGGCGATATGCAAGCACCTTCTACTAGTATTCAATATCAGAAAGCTATGCTTTGAGTTTCTGATTGTGTATAATTTTCTCGCAGTTTCTTTAAAATATTTTTTATTATGTAACCTATTTGGAATTTTTAGAAATATTACAAGTGGCCACATCAGATTTTTTAAATATTTGATGAATATAAAATAGTATTGAAATAAATCTTGTAGGAAATTTAATTTTCAATAACGTTTGTTTGAAACATTTTCCCATTTTCTCGATGATGTCTGTGTGTGTGTGTTTGTGTGTGTGTGTGTTTGTGTGTGTGTCTGCGTGTCTGTGACCGGAATCTTGTGGATGCTCTAACTCAAAAACTTATATTCTACCTTTCTGTTAAAGGAAAAAACTGAGCAGTTTTTCTTAAACATCGGTCAACCGCAAGTGGGTGTATATTCTTGTCACTTATCTGTTTTATGAAATATTTCCTTTAATATTTGATAACTTTAAAAAAGTACTAGGATAAATGCCGTAGGAAATTTAATTTTCTACAATTTTTGTTCGAAACATTTTCCCATATATATATGCATTGTTTAAGAGATATTTAAAAAATAATACTTAGCTGCTACCACCACTCCACCTACCGGCGAATATTACAAACGATATACGCTTAGTAACGCTCCTTTATATTTTCTTAATTGTTGGAGTTTCTGGGCTATATCCAATATCAGAAGGCTATGGTTTGAATGTATTTTTGTTCTTTTAGTGTAAATTATTTTCGCAGTTCCTTAAAATATTTATTATCATGTAACCCATTTGGACTTTTTAGAAATATTACCGGCATCAGATTTTTTCGGTTTTTATTAGTTTAAAAAAATTAATACGTAATCTACACTTTGTTGCTTTTTCACCTACGAATATGTAAATCTTGCGATTATTGCCTTAAAGCGATGAAGTGAGGGTATTAAGCCACGATTCGCATTTCAAGCGCTTGCGCGCCAAGTGGTATGACTTGTCACTTTAAATGACTCTGGAAACGGCGATTTCTCCTTAAAACCAATATCTCATGGTTTTTTTATCATGTTTCGCTTACGCTTACAACACGACGACTTCTTAAAACCAGTATCTCTGCTGTTTTTTTAGTTTCGCCGAGGTATCGATACCATTGCAATAACGTATAGCCTTTATCACTGGTATGCTTCTTTCGACATATATTTTTTTCAGCGCATCCCACATATTCTCGTGGTTCCCTTTCGTGCGATGTCCCATTTATATAAGAGTCATATCGTGGAATCGTTGCCATACTCTCATCTCTCATATTCTCATTAAACATTAACATCGTTAAGCCATCTCTTTTAACCGCAGCTCCAATTTGTTTTATACATATTGGATAGAGGAAATAAAAGTAATTTTTGCCTTTAAACGATGAAGTGGCTGCAAGAAGCCACGATTGGCTTTTGACGCGCTTACGCCACAAGTGATGTGCCTTATCACTTCAAATCCCACTTGTAACAGCACGATCCCTTCTTAAAACCCGTATCTCATGCTGGTTTTTCAAGCTTGCTAAGATGTCAACACCATTGCACTTACGTTATAGCCTTTATCACTGGCATGCTACTATCGTTATATTTTGGTTTTCAGCACATCCCACATTCTCTTGGTCTTCTTTCGCACGAATTTTCCATTTCTATAAGAGTCCGAGTGGATTCGTTGCCATACTCTCATCTTTTATATTCTCATCAAAAAGTAACATAGTTAAGCTATCTCCTTTAAGCGCCGCTCCTTTTCCTCATAATCAAATCAAATGTTTTGTAAGACCCAAATTATTCTTGAGTCTCCTGGTTCATTTCTACTTTTATAGTTATAGGTTAGTGCCTGCTTTTATGCTGTCACTACAAAAGTCTCACACATATCTGTCAATGCTTTATAAACAAATCCGCTTTTTCGCTTCGTGACTTAAAAAGCCTCAGCACCTCTTGTCTTTCGTAATTTCATTTTCATAAATCTCAAACAGCTGTCAAAATCGGGTTTCTTATCACTTCCTGTTGGATTACAGAAATAATATACACTGCTGGGGTAATTATTTTTTTTCGGAATTTGGTTTCGTAATTTCCCGTTTAGATAATTATGCCCGACCAAGCCCTGATAAACTTAAAGATAATGTCTCCATGAGACATTATCTTTAAATTAATTGCAGCCTTAAACCACTATCTGAGGGGTGGATATGCCTGACAGAATTACGGAAAAATAAAATGTTTGGTTTTTTAACTGAGAACTATAAATAGTTTATAATGAAGAAATATTGCGTTTACGTTTATTTATCCGCAAACCTTTTTAATTTCTCCATATACGATGTATGCATAGAGAAATTATCGTTTTCATGAAAAAAATCAAATTCAACATTTCAACGGAAATACATATTTTAAGGTCCCCTGAACACGTTTTTACTATTTTATCTATGGCATCTGTAGGCATGTCTGTGTCTCCGTGTGTCTGTGACCGGAATTTCGTGGGTGCTCTAACTCAAAAACTATTAAACGGGTAGCAACGTGGAAATATATATTTCACATTTTTGTTAAAGGATCTGTTTAGTATTTGGTAAAAATAGGTCAACCGGAAGTGGGTGTTTACTCATGTCACATCCGTTATCTTGAGATATTTGCTTTAATATTTGATATATTTAAAAGCATACTTAAATAAATGTTGTAGGATTTTCTACAACCTTTGTTCGAAACGTTTTTCCATATAAATGCATTTCTAAGAAATATCATTAAAAGTAAATTATTTAGCTGCCACCACCACGGCACCTATCGACGAATATTGTTAACAATTAACGTTTAGTTACATCATAGTAACGCTCCTTTTTATTTTCTAAATTTTTCGAGTTTTGTTGCTATATTCAGTATCAGAAAGCTATGATTTGAGTTTCTGTTCTTTGTGTATAATTTTCTCGCAGTTTCTTTAAAATATTTTTTATTATGTAACCTATTTGGTATTTTTAGAAATATTACAGGTGGCCACATCAGATTTTTTAAATATTTGATGAATATAAAATAGTATTGAAATAAACCTTGTAGGAAATTTAATTTTCTATAACGTTTGTTTGAAACATTTTCCCATATAATGCATCGTTGAAGAGTTATTTTAGAAACTATAGTTTTTAACTGCCATAACCACAACCTGCCGCCGACTTTTGAAAATACTTGACAGTCCTTTTTATTACTTTCTCCATATTCGAAGTATAGAGAGTATTGTTTTCTTGAAAAAATCGAGTTCGAGATTTCAACGGAAATATGTGTTTTAAGGTCCCCTGAACACGTTTTGAACACTTTATCGATGATGTCTGTGTGTGTGTGTGTGTCTGCGTGTCTGTGACCGGAATTTTGTGGGTGCTCTAACTCAAAAACTATTAATCAGATCAACACGAAATTTTATATTCTACCTTTCTGTTAAAGGAAAAAAAACTGAGTAGTTTTTGTTGAACATCGGTCAACCGCAAGTGGGTGTTTATTCTAGTCACTTATCTGTTTTATGAAATATTTCCTTTAATATTTGATAAATTTAAAAAAGTACTGGGATAAATGATGTAGGAAATTTAATTTTCTACAATTTTTGTCGATTCGAAAGAGAGGCTTCGTTTACGAGAGTACCGTTGGTTATATTATGATTACACGCCGTCGGGCCAATATGTCTCGGGCATTACCACAAAATTTAGTATTTGTCATTTTTATTATATCGTTAATATCTGATAGATTTTTAATTGGAATTTGTCAAACGGAATTTGACGGATTGGATCACTCCGTTCATGTCACACATCATCTTTATTATTTCATTTACGTCATTTATTAAGTCATTTTTACGAAATATGATGATTTTTCATGAAATACTTACCTAATTTGTTTCTTCTAAGTAGAGAGTGTCACCTCTACCAAAGATAATGTTATCCATTAATGTAACCTATTTTTCATTAGCGTTTAATATTATTTGTAAAATCTGGAAGATGCAGGATTCGCACAAATAATTCGATAAAAACCAAAAAAACTTTAGTTAATACTTTGTTTTAGATATATCATTTGAACCATTTAGTAGTATATATTTCTTCATGTGTGGGGAAAGACATACGCTATGCCAGAGGTCGGCAACGCGGCGAACGCAAGACATTGGAGATTACTCGCCGAGAGTAGGAGAAGCCGCTATCGTGTTTGTGTGATTGCCGTGCCTGTGCTGACAATTCATACAAACGTTCTCGTACGAACTGTACGAAAAGATAGGGAATTCTCCGCCCCTAGTTTATGCTAGGTGAAGGTGTCCTGTCGCCTTCAATCGCTATTACGGGTGCAAGACTAACTGACAATGAGATCCTTGTTCTCAACCCGTCGTGTACTATAGCTCCGTTAGCCGGTTCAGGCTATTTGAAGGTAGGCGCTCGATACGGGAAAACTATTTCTCTATGTCGCGTGAAACTCCCAAGTTCTTCTCAAAAGTCGGAAGCAGCGCCGTAAGATAGCTTTTCTGTTGTAATCTTACGTCCGTTTACCGCGTTTTAAACGTATTTTGCCACTAACTGACTGAGCAAAGGCGAAGACGGCTCAGTCAATAGAGTGCCATTCGCCGTGTCTCCTTCCGGGGACGATCGTCCGCACGCTCTTCTCCGAGAGGATGAGAGTGAAGAACGATCCGAGTAAGGAGGTAAAAAGGTCCCAGTCCGCTGATAGGACCTCTGCCTCAATCCAGCGGAGCTCTTTTAAGATCCCCGCTGGTGATAACAAGCCGCTTAAAACCCAACAGAGGTCTTTTCAGACCTCTACGGGTCCCGACAATCTGCCAAAATCTCAGCAGAGCTCTTTTCAGAACTCTGCAGTAGATAACAGTTCTGCCTCATCTAACGGACCGAGTACGAGCCGAACCGCAATGCCGACGGTCAATGCTAATGACCCGAGGCGCCGCTCCGCGGCCTTCCTAACCGCGGAAGAATCGCTCCTCAAGCGACAGAGGGTCGAAGAAAGCGCAGCGATACCGCTGAAAAATAGATACGCTCCCCTCCTCCTCCAGGAGACGGAGACCCAGCCCTCAGCTGGTGAAGAAATGGAGACCACTGAGGTCCCATTACGTAAGCCGGCGCCGCGTAAGCCATCTATCATGGTGTACGACATATGCTCTGCGAAAGACCTCAGAGCTATGATTAGAGGGGCAGTGAAGGATCAGGGCTTCACTGTCGCTCCCACGCGAGAGAAGAACGCCCTCCGCGTTACATTAGCAAATTTTGAAGATTTTAAAATCGTGAAAGATTTACTAGTGAGAAACAAGGCCCAACTCTCCACCCAGAAAGTGGAGGGAGAAGTTACGGCCATTTTCGCGATTTACGGTTTCGGCTGCGAAGATTCCGTGGAGGAAATTTACGAAGGATTAAACGCAATAGGAGTTGCCGTGCGGCACGTCAGGAACCTTCGAGGTGGAAAGGCGGCTTCACCGTCCAGCACCTTCCTCGCCACAGTCGCGGCCACGCCCGAATGGCCGATTAGAAACCTGACGAAAATTAAATCAATTAGTAACGTACGGGTTCGCATTGCCCGCTATCATTACGATAGGCCCCAAATGTGCTACGGCTGTAGCCGCTTTGGCCACTCCTCCGCAAACTGCACAGCGCTTCCGCGCTGCTACAAGTGCGCCGGTCCTCATTTCGGCAAGGACTGCAGCAAATCGCCGAATCTTCCGGCGAAATGCTGCAATTGCGGCGGAGACCATCCCCCCTTTTACCGGGAATGCCCAGTAATGGCAGAGGAGATGGCCAAAATGAAGACGAAGAAGAAGACGCAGCCTGCCAAGCGCTCTTCTCCAACAGCACGAAAGGAGCCGCACCCCTCCCTGGGAGTGCAGAACGCGTGGGGCCACGGTAATGCCGCCCGGCCGGCGCCGACGCAGAGACCAACGCCCAGGCAGCGTCTCTCCGTTCCCGCCGCCCCAGCCAGCGCCGCACCTACCAACGCCGCACCCACCAACGTCGGGGAATTTCCAGCGCTCCCGCGAGCCCGCAGCCCACGGAGAGAGACGAAGGAGGAGCTGCGAATCCCCCTTCGCGAGGCAATTCGCCGCCGTAGGGAGAATCGCCATCAGACCTCAGCCCAGGCGCCGACCTCTGGAGAGCAACCACTCCAGGCCGGCCTCCTAGCAGCCCTCCAGACGCTCACCGCAGCCACCACTGCGATGAACCAGCAACTGCAGCAGCAGCAGGTTCTCCTCCAGGGCATTTTGACCCAACTGACCCAGTTGCTTCAAATTCAACCCTAGGAGGAGAATTACGCACACCGCAGTCGCCGCATGGAATACGGCGGGCGGCATCCGGGCGAAGACGCCGGAGCTGATGGCCTTCCTGAGGAGACAGGGCGCTGCTGCCGCCCTCTTGCAGGAAACACACCTCAGCGAGTCGACGACCTGGAAGATTCCCGGATTCAACGTCTACAGGAACGACAGACCGACGCCTATCGGGGGGAGACCGGCGGGGGGCACCGCCATTCTCGTCTCCGCCGAGGTCGAGGCTGCCGAACTGCAGATCCCGGCATTACGAACGCTGGAAGCCACTGCAGTCCTTATCAGGACGCAGAGAGGCTACCTCACGATCGTTTCGTGTTATCTCTCGCCCTCGCGGGAATTTCATGAAAGCGATATGGACGCCGTGTCAAATCTCGGCCACCCGATTTTGCTCGGCGGAGACTTTAATGCCAAAAGCGAGCAGTGGAACTCCACGTCCACTGATCGCCGCGGTAGGCGCCTCCGCGCCTGGGCCGATGCCGCGGGAATTTCCATCTCCGGACCGACGCAGCCCACCCACTTCTCACCCGCGGGAGCGGGGAACGTCATCGACTTCTTCCTGCACCGCGGCCTTCAGTCGTCGTTGCATCTGCAAGCCATCGCCGCTCTCCCAAGCGACCACAACCCGGTTGTGGCTCGCCTGGGCGTCCGACCGCGCTGCATTCCAGAAGGAGCGGTGCAGGACTTCGCGAAGACGAATTGGGAGGATTTCCGCCGCCTCCTCACCGACAGCCTGCCGGAGGAGCCGCCGCAGCTGCTGACGCCCGAGTCTGTGGATGAATGCGCGGTAGACCTCACGCGTCGCCTCGCAGAAGCCGTGGAAGCCGTCGTCCCTCGACGGCCTCGGAGGGCACAAAACCACCTCGAGCTTCCGCTGGCGATTCGGGAGGAAATTCGGCTGAAGAACCGAATCCGCCGACGCTACCAGACCACCGGAGACCCTGGCGCGAGAAGGGAATTGCGGCAGATGGAGCGCTCCATCGCCAAGGCCATCCGCGGATTCAGACGCTCCGCATGGGAAAACAAACTCTCCTCCCTGAGCGTGCGGGACGGCTCAATCTGGCGGATGGCCAAGGCGCTGCGATCGGACGCCGTCTATGACCCGCCTCTCCACAGGAACGGCGTCACTCCAGTCACACCGGGGGACAAGGCGGAGCTGATGGCAGACTATTTGGAGACGGCCTTCTGCAATGCAGAAGCGCAGGCAGCGGACGAGGAGACAGGAGAGGACGCAGCCAACGACTCTGCCCCGACGCAATCAGGCTCTTTTCAGGGCCAAAAAAAATGCTAAATCTCGGCAGCCAATCACGGCCAGCCGCTCGACTCCGACGGGAGAGGGCGAGATTTCAAGCCCTTTTCAGGGCCAAAAAATCTCCTCCTCACCCATTCTTTCCTCAGCAGACATCGGCACAGCTTTGCGGTCGCTGAAGCCAAGGAAGGCGCCTGGCCCCGACGGAATCCGAAATGAAGCCATTCGGCAGATGCCGATTGCTTTCGGGACTTGGCTGGCGATCTTATTCACCGCCTGCCTCCGGATCGGCCACTTCCCGACCAAGTGGAAGGAAGCCGCCATCCCGAAAACAAAGGCCTGCAGAGACCCATCCAAATACCGGCCAATTTCCCTGCTTGACGGACTCGGGAAGCTCTTCGAGAGAACGCTCCTGCCATTCATACACCGCCACCTGTCCGATAACGCCATCCTCCCGGAGGCGCAATTCGGCTTTCGTGCAGATCACGCGACCGCCCACCAGGTCGCGAGGGTCTGCAACTTCATTACGGACGCCTTCAACACAAACCGGCACGTCGCTGCCGCATTTTTTGACGTGACGAAGGCGTTCGATCGCATGTGGCACGGCGGCCTAGTAATGAAGATGCGGAAATTTAAATTTCCGGAATGGCAGAGCAATATCATCGCGGACTACCTCCGCGGCCGCAGCTTCCGAGTCCGTTGGCAGCACGCGACCTCCTCCTCGAGGCCCATCTCCTCCGGCGTGCCCCAGGGAAGCGTAGTCGGGCCGACGCTGTACAACATCTTTACAGCAGACGCCCCTACGGACCTGGGATGGAACACTCTCCTGGCCTTCTACGCAGACGACGCCGCCATCCTTTGTCGGTCGACGAAGAAGAGAATGGCGGCCGAATACCTGCAGCGCGCGACAGACTCCCTCCTAGCCTGGTTTTCCGAGGCAAAACTCCAGGTGAACGCGACGAAGACGCAGACGGTCATCTTCACGACGTCTTCCTCGCCGGAACCGGACGGAATCCTCATTGGCGCCGAGCAGGCGGACTGGAAAGACGCCGCGACATACCTCGGCGTGACGCTCGACCGAGCGCTACGCTTTGAGAGGCATGCCGCAAGAGTCGCCCACCGCGCCCTCGGAGCCAAGCTGAGCCTCGCCCCCCTCCTCCGCAGCCGATTCATCCCGATGAGGAGGAAAGTCCACCTATACAAAGCGGTCATCCGACCGATTATTACGTACGCCTCGCCCGCATGGAGCGGTCGGCTCCTATGGAGAAGCAAAGCCGCACTCAACCAGGTGGAGAAGGCCTGCCTTCGCACCATCGCGAACCGCCGCAGACAGGTCTACGACCTCTACGAGTGGCTGCCTTTGCAGCCACTTTTGGAGAGCATGCAGTCCGCCGCGACCCGCTTCTGGGAGGCCACCGCTCAGAGGGAGGCCCGAATCCTTCGGGATATCGCGGACGCACGTCCGCAACCGTGGGACCGCCACAAGAGGCCGCGGTCATCAACAGGCGCCACAGAGGACCTCCCCCCCAAGCGGCGGAGGTCGTAGAAGAAAACGGCCCTTTTCAGGGCAACAGTTAGCAAGCTAACTTTTTTCATTTTTTCAGCGGCACGGAAATCCGTGCTAGGGCCAAAGTGGGCCCAAATGTTCCCCGGCGAGCAACGCTACTTCAGCCGCAGCCGCTTATGTGCCTCCACCAGGAGGCAGAAGAGTGGCAAGAGATTCTGCGCCACGTGCAGAAGATTCTCGCAATCACATGCTTCTCAAAAGTCGTTGGTTTCGGAGTTCTGTCCTCCATCTTGCAGCATAACTTGACTCGAGTTATTGTTGTGGGTCGTTGGTTTCGGAGTTCTGTCCTCCGTCTTGTAGCATAACTTGGCTCGAGTTATTGTTGTGGGTCGTTGGTTTCGGAGTTCTGTCCTCCGTCTTGTAGCATAACTTGGCTCGAGTTATTGTTGTGGGTCGTTGGTTTCGGAGTTCCGTTCTTCGCTTAGTATACAAAGTACAGGGTTTGGGAGATTTTTCTTCATCTCTTACAATATCAGCCAGTGAATGTGTGTGTGTGTGTAATTTAAGGCGAATCAGCCTCTTGGGCTATTATCGCCATAATATGCACTTTTAACCACAACCCATTTGTGGCAAACTAACCATAGCACCAGACACACAATAAATATATAAATAAATTAATAAATAAATAGATAAAACAGATAGATAAATAGATAAAACAGATAAATAAATGAAGTTAAAAACAGATGGTAAGAGATTGTATAAGGGTCTCTCCCAATCTGTAGAATAAAACATCAGCAAGACTGTATAAGGGTCTCCTGACATGTATAAAATTTTTCCCTGCACTAGAAGGAGCTATTATGCCCGTAAAATATAAAACATTTAAAAATGGATAGAGAAAGGATCAGGCAGTGAAAGCTCATTTCCCTCTTCATTGGTTAAACATAAATCAATTTAAATTGACCAACATTTCACAATATTTCTGATATTTTCCCGATATTCAGTGTGTTGTGTTTATTAATTCATTTGTAGAAAATTTCATCCCCATTATGAGTAATAAGAGGCAAAGGACATATTACTTCAATGTTGATTGGGAAGAACAATTCCGTTTTATTGATTTGAAAGGAAAGTGTTTGTTTATTGAGCAATGCTTGAGTCGCATTTTCAAAGAAAAGTAATGTTGAAAGACATTTTAATACGGTCCACGGAAATTTTAAATCCGTTAAACTCTGAGATCAGGAAAAAGAAAATTTCTGATATGAAATATATTTTAACTAAACAGCCGAGCATTTTTATCAGACCAGTGCAGCAATCGAAAAAAGCAACGATTGCATCACTTAAAATTTCGCATTTGTTGGCCAAGAGGAAAAAGCCTTTTGAAGATGGCGAGATTGTAAAAGAAGCCATGTTAGCAATTGCTGACTCACTTTTGAAAATTTTTAAAAATAAAAATGAAATGACCTCAGCAAACAACACGATTCAGTTATCAGCAAGAACAGTTACAAGAAGAATTGAAGTTATTGCAACCAATATGGAGGAAGAGTTCGCAAATTATTTACAAAAATGTATTTTCTTCTCGTTGCAACTGGATGAGTCAACAGACATATCAGACACTTCTCAATTGGCTATGGTAGTGAAGATGGTGTTTAATGATTTTTCAGGAAAGGAAGAATTTCGTTAAATTCTTCCATTAAAGGGACGAAAAAGAGGGGAAGACATTTTTTCAGCTTTTAAAAAATATGTCCAAGAAGGTAATATACCATTAATGAAATTGACCGCAATTACTACAGATGGTGCACCTTCGATGGCAGGCTGTAAAAATGGATTTATTGCGCTATGTAAAATTTATTTCATATCACTGCATTATACACCAAGAAATGTTATGCGCAAAAGTTCTTAATTTTCAACATGTCAACATGAAAACAGTAACAAAAATAATAAATTCCATAAGAGCCGTACCAATGCAACACCGATTGTTTAATCTGCTTTTACAAGGTGAAGATGCCGAATTCGATGATCTCCTTTTACATACCGAAGTTAGATGGCTCAGCAGAGGCAGAATACTTGTGAAGTTTATAAATCTCAAAAAGGAGGTAAAGGAATTTCTCACGTCAAGAAATGAATATTATGCACAGTTGGATGACAAGCTTGGTTGAAGGATTTCGGACTTGTTGTTGATATAACTATAGATAAAGTTGAACGAACTGAATATGGAGATGCAAGGGAAAAATCAACACATTACAAAAATGAAAAGTGCAGTAGATGCATTGAAATGTAAATTGGCATTGTGGAAGTCTCACCTAGAGAAAAATAGCACATTTCCCGAATTTAAAATATATTATTGAGAGTCTGACTGATGAAAATGTTACCACTGAACCATTTTCACAACACACTGAAACTCTCCTGAAGGAATTTAATTTTAGGTTTCGTCAGTTATCTGAAGTAGAACCCATAATAACATTCTTTGCTAATCCGTTCAATTTTATGGACAATGATATGTCTGTTAATATTGGAACTTTAATATCGTAACACCGAGGACTTAGAAATGGAAATAATAAATATGCAGAATGATATTATTTTAAGGTCACATAAAAATGATGAAAACTTTTGGAATTTAGCTGGCAAAAATCGCTATCCATTATTAAGAAAATGTGCCCTAAAAAGATATTCTTACTGTGCTTCAACATACACTTGCGAGTCCATTTTTTTCAAGCATGAAACACTTGAAATCCAAGTACCGACCGAGACTCACCGATTACAATTTAGACAACTGCCTAAGATCTGGTATCTCGAGTTATGTGCCAAATTATATCAAATTGGCTAAAGATATGCAGTCCCAAGTTTCACATTGATTTATTTTTCATGTTTTTATAATACATTCTTTAATAGTTATAGGCTGAAAAGCTGAAAATACCTCTATGGATCTTTCTGGGGTAAAATATTCCGGAGGTAAAATAGTCCCCCAATCGGATCTCCGGGTGGGGACTACCCTAGGGGATGCACAGAGGAAATGTAAGATTAATAAGAAAGCAAGTAGTGAGAAATTAAAAATAGGCACATGGAATGTTAGGACTATGAATTCAGGGGGTAAACTAGAGAACCTAAAAAGGGAAATGAGAAGGAATAATGTAAGTATAGTAGGTCTTAGTGAAGTCCGGTGGGAAGGAGAAGGCGAGATAAATTCAGACGAATTTAAGATTATTATTTACTCGGGAGGGGAGAAAAAGGAAAGGGGAGTGGGGATTATAATGAGAAAAGAGATAGCTGAAAGAATTAGTAAGGTAGTGACAGTTAATGACAGATTAATAGCCGTAAAACTCCAGATGGAGCCAGTGGATATGCTTATAATTCAAGTGTATATGCCAACAACTAATGCTGGCGACGACAAAGTTGATGAAATCTATGAACAGATTATGGAGATATTGGAGGATGAGGGAAATGGAAGGATCACCACCATAGTAATGGGAGATTGGAACAGTGTAGTCGGAGAGGGACAGGAAGATAACATAGTGGGAAAATATGGACTAGGGAAGAGAAATGAAAGAGGGGATAAACTTGTGGAATTCTGCCATAGAAATAGATTGATTGTAACTAATACATAGTTTAAGCATCACCAGCAGAGACTTTACACATGGAGAAGCCCAGGAGACCAGAGACGATACCAGATAGATTACATACCAGTCAATGAAAGATTTAGAAATAACATAAAAATGTGAAAAGATTACCAGGGGCAGATATCGATTCCGACCACAACCTTTTGGTGGCAAATATACAATGTAGACTGAAGAGCGTTAGGAGAAACATAAGAGTTAACAAGAAATGGAACTTAGAGGAACTCCTTAAAAACAAGGAGGCTATCATGACTGAGCTGGAGGAAAGGTTGGGAGAGAGAGCTGAAGAAAATAGGAAGAATGTAGATGAGGAGTGGAGATACATCAATAGCAACATTAAAGATATAATGGAAAAGAAGGTAGGAAAGATAACGGGTGAAAGAAACAAAAAACCCTGGATCACAGCAGCCATGCTGCAAAAAATGGAAGAGCGGAGAAAGTGGAAGAACATAAACACTGAAGAAGGCCAAAGAAAGTACAAGGAGTTAAATAATGCTTTAAGAAGGGAAACAGATAAAGCAAGAGAACAGTGGATAAATGAAAAATGCGAGGAGATTGTCGAATGTGAAAGAATTTGTAGAACAGACCTCATGTATAGCAAAGCAAGGGAACTATTCAAGAAAAAAGCAAGGAAGATAGGACGTAAAGGAATCATGAACAAAAGTGGTAAAATAGTATCGGAGCCAGACAATGTAAAGAATGTCTGGAAAGAATACATTGAGGTGCTGTATGACAAAGAAGGAAAGCCAAGATATATTGAATTAAATGAAGAAGAGGATGTGGAAGAAGATCAGCTAGGACCAAGTATTCTCGAGTCTGAATTAAAAGAGCAATTGATGACATGAAAAGAAGGAAGGCTGTTGGGAGTGATGATATACCCGTGGACGTTCTCAAGGTTTTAGGGTCTAAAGCAGTTAAGCAACTCACAAAATTTTTTAACCAAGTATATGATACTGGCATATGGCCTGAAGATTTTTTAGATGTTGTGATGGTACCACTGGAGAAAAAGAACAATGCAAAATGTTGTAAGGATTACAGAACTATTAGTTTAATTTCTCATACAGCTAAAGTTCTAACCAGAATAATAACCAAAAGAATTGAATGTAAAATAGAAAAGGAGCTGCAAGATAATCAGTTTGGTTTTAGAAGAGGAAGGGGGACTAGAGATGCTATAGGATGTATGAGGATGATGACAGAAAGAGCGCTAGAAGTCAATAAAGGTATGTATTTTTGTTTTGTAGATTGGGAGAAAGCTTTTGACCGAGTGAAATGGGATAAAATGCTGGGTATTTTAAACAAAATAGGAATAGATTGGAAAGATAAAAGACTGCTTAAAAACCTTTACTTTGATCAAAAGATTAGAGTCAGGGTTGAAGGAGAAGAAACAGAAAGTACTTCAATAGGGAGGGGAGTGAAGCAGGGTTGTCCTATTTCACCAGCGATATTTAATATTTATGCAGAAACAATAACAGAAGAAGCGTTGATGGAAGAGAAAGGATTTAAGATAGGAGGTGAAAGTATTACCACCATTAAATACGCAGATGATCAGGGCTTAATAGCAGAAGGCGAGAAAGAGCTTCAGAGGATGACAGACAGACTAGTGGAGGTTGGCCAACAATATGGAATGAAGATCAATACAGAAAAAACAAAAGTCATGGTGGTTTCAAAGGAACATAAAGAATTAAATATAATGGTAAATGGCCAAAAATTGGAACAAGTAAGTAGTTTCAAATATCTCGGCAGTATTTTAGCACAGGATGGAAGTAGTACACAGGACATCAGAAGTAGGATTGCAATGGCAAAAGCAGCATTTAACGAGAAGAAGGAGCTTCTCACAAGCAAGAAAATAAATTTAGAAACAAGGAAGAAATTAGCAAAATGCTACATATGGAGCATAGCTCTTTATGGTGCAGAGACGTGGACGGTACGAAGAAAGGAGGAAAAATATTTAGAAAGTTTTGTGATGTGGGTATGGAGGAGAGTGATGAAAGTGAAATGGACAGAGAGGAAGAGAAATGAAGAGGTATTAGAAATGGTGGGAGAAGAAAGGACGCTAATAAAAACAATCAGGAAAAGAAAAGCAAATTGGATAGGGCACATATTGAGAAGACAGTGTTTACAAAGGACGATCTTAGAAGGAAAAATTAGTGGAAGAAGAGGAAGAGGGAGAAAAAGAATAGGAATATTAGATAATATAAAGCAGGGATATAATACTTATAGAGGTATAAAAGAGGCTTCTAGGGAAAGAGAGAAATGGAGGCAGCGATTCAGTTAAAACCTGTCTTCGGACAGAAGCATGATGTTGATGATGAATAGTTTTTCTCTTATATATACAAAAATATCATTTTAATAAATATTGGTACACATCTAATAATTTTACTTCACTTCACGCCCCCAATAATTAAAGTTGCGCCCTCATAGAGGTTGCCGACCACTGATACAGAGAGATATCAACTAATCTTGCTTATGCGCCCTTCACGTCCTCAGTAATATAAATTGCGCCCGCGTAGGTGAAAAGGTTGCCGACCCGTGCTCTATGCTATATTCTACGAATAGATAAAGATAAGATTTTATTGTGATACTGGCACACCAACAGACAAATTAACTATTATTAAGGTAATTTTGGCACGCGAGCTAAAAAAAGTTTCGCCATCACTGACCTAAACGGTTCAAAGAAACTGAACGATATTTCATATTTAGGCACAAAATTAACCAGAATAGAAACTATGGAGTGAGGAACGATACTTGCTGCACAATAATGAATTGAATTTTTCTTGCTGATTTTCTCAAAAAGTCGATTTATTCAAAAATGGGTTTAACGATTTTGATTAAAATTCACTCAGTTATAGAGATTGGACAAAGCCAAATTCCTGAAAATAACTTTATATCATCCGGCGACATCTTAATATATCGAGTTTTAGGTTTAGCTTCCGCCCATCTCTTCCCAGTTCTCTCAACAATCTCCGACCAATAACAATGCTTCATTGTGTACGTGTCTTCGCCATTCCACAAAACACTTGATAGTTGTGTATGGATTAACTATTTCCGCAGTTTTGTTCTTTTTGTAACATTATGAGCTTCTTCCAGTCTTTATGCGGGGGTTGCATTCCAGGAAAGTGATGCATAAAGCGAATTCGCATAAACAGAACCCATATTTACATGTAAAAGATAGGGATACGTACCACAAGCAATCCAAACTCCTCTCCAAGACGCTCTTCTACTGCTCCATAATTACTTCTTATGCGCTAAATGCAAACTTAAAACAATTAATACTAAATTATATTCGCCAATAAAAGGAAGCAGATGACCACAAGTGGTGGCTGTTGTGAGTTACATAATAGTGGATGTTTAAAGTGCTGGAGGCTTGTCTTGGCCCAACGCAAGTTCCGCGGACGAGGAGACAAAACTTCTCAACTGTGTTCATACGGTATCACACGAAATCTCCGTCTCATCTCCATTCTACAGTATCCACTCCACTCTCATCTCTTTTACTGTAGTACTAATACGCGCAGCATAAGATACAATGAGAGACTGAATGGTCGCCTTGAGGTGTAGTGGAGAACTTTCTTTCATTTGTATTACACAGGCCGCGTAACAGCATCAGAGCGAATCAAAGACGCATAAAAAGAAAATCCGGCAGAAATAAGTTTGTCGCATAATAGCGAATTCGCATAAAGCGAACCCGCATAAAGAGAGTGAAACCTGTATTTATTCATCTTATTATAATTTCCTATGTCATGTTTCCGTCAACAGTTAAATTTAGAAGCGTAAATGCGTGCAGGATATTTTTCGTTTGTATTATAAAACTTAATTAAAATTGTCGTACAAATTCGATACAACAACAACACACCTTGACGCTTTCCCTTGCGGGGTAAGCCATGCACTATGTCTGCCAATTACCAACCCACCACCTTCCTCCACAACCTTCTATCCTTGCACACTTCTTTTGCTTCACTCACACTGAGTCACACATTTCCTTTTATTTCTCGTACTTTTCACGTCCCTTTTTCTCAGTCTCACCAACCACATCCAACCAAGTCTTGCGCGGTCTGCCTCTCCCTCTCTCGCCATTCACTCTTCCTTCATATATTCGTTTGGTGATTCTACTCTCCTCCATTCTTTCTACATGTCCGAACCACCTCAGCAGACCTCTCTCATACAGATCTGTCACACTAGCTTTCATACCACATTCGTTCAGTGGCGGCTCGTGTATAGGCACTGCGGAACTGCAGCACCCCCTATTTCCACTTGATATTATCGATAACATTTAATATAATGAGTCCTTTTTTCTTTAATTCTTTCTTTATTTTTGTAGTACAATATATATTCCTTAAGCTTAATGTCAGTACTTCAGTAGCCATCCCCCAGTTTATGAAAAAGATACAAAAATCTTTGTATGGAACTGTGCGCTTCACAGTGCCAGCGACGTGGTGTTTGACTGTTGTGCACATGCGCACATAGGAGGGGGGGGGGGGTGGGGAGGAAGGCGGGACTGCCAGGTAGAGAGAGCACTGCTGCTCTCGCAGTGCCGGCTCTGGCGTGATGGTGGAAGGAAGTTTTTTTTACTCAGCGTGTGTTGTGCTTAAAAACCGTGTACCATATTCTTGAATGTGATAAAGTGTAGAAGAGTGTAGAATTAGATTATTATTCTGCTTCCAGCTATTCTATTTGATTCATTTTTTTTCGGTTCTTTTATTTAACAGAAAACTTTAACCATGGCCTTGCATCCCCAAGAAATAAGTTCTGTGACTGTAAGTGAACTTCAACAGCTTAAGTTTTCACAGCTATCTCTCCATGAGAAAGTTACAGTTAAGAAAAGAGGTCGTTCAACACCTGATATTCTAATATCTCAGCCAGGCAAAAGCAACAACAAGAAATATATTCGTAGCTTTAATTCTGAATGGTACCAACGGAAAAGTTGGCTTTGCGGCTGTGAAGTAAAAAATGCACTGTTTTGCTTCCCGTGTTTGCTGTTTGGAGGTGATGTACCGTGGACAAAAGATGGTTTTAGAAATATAAACAAAATGGAAGAAAAAACTGAAAAGCATGAGAAGTCAAAGAAGCACGTTGATAATGTTGTTTCACTGTCACTTTTAGGAACCGTAAGTATTAAGGAGAAACTTAGTGAGGCATACAGACTTTCAATCAATGAGCATAATATATAAGTTAAAAAGAACCGTGAAATTTTGTCCAAAATAATAGACTGCATTTACTTTTGTGGAAACTATGAAACTCCCTTACGTGGACATGATGAAAAAGACGATTCAGTAAATCCAGGGGTATTTAGAGGATTAGTAAATTTTGCATCTAAATTAGATTCAGATTTGAAGAATCACTTAGAAACCAGTGCAGTCTTCAAGGTGTTTCTAAGACCATTCAGAATGAGATACTTGACTGCCTGCTACAAATATACCATGAGGAGATAAGGACGGAAATTAGAAAAGCTTCCTTTGTAGCTGTCATGGCTGATGACACAACAGATGTTTCGGAACACACTCAAATGGTCCTTGTTCTACGGTACGTAGTGAATGAAGAAATATTTGAGCGTTTTTGGGGATTCTTGATTCCAGAAAATCAAACTGCAGATGGCATATCAAAACGTATTTTAGAACAATTGGACATAATCCTTCAAGGAAATGGACAAAAACTGATAGCTCAGACATTTGATGGTGCAAATGTCATGAAAGGCAAAAAAGCAGGAGTTCAAGCAAAAATAAAAGCAGTTTATAGTAATGGACATTTCATTCACTGTTATGCACATCAACTTAATTTAATAATGAGAAATGCAGCAAGTACTACACGAAACGCAAGAATATTTTTCTCTAACATTCTGGCTATTCCAACATTCTTCTCAAGATCACCACAACGTGTGTCCATTCTCAAGAAACATATGGACGTCAGCATTCCACGTCCATCCTCTACAAGGTGGAATTTCAACATACGGACCATAAACAGAGTTCATGAAAATTTGCAACCTTTAAAAAACTGCCTTACTGAAATTCAGTCAACATCAAATGCAGATCAAACCATTGCAGAAGCAACAGGAATTTTAAAATACCTGAATGATGATAATTTCAAGTTTTGGTTAGAGCTTTTTCATCAGATTATGCCTCATGTTGAAATAATTTACAACCAAATGCAATCTCGAGAAATTAGTGTGTTTAAAGTTAATGAATATATAACAAATTTCAAAACTGCTATTTTAGAATTGAGAAACTCAAAGTACTGTGAGAATCCTTCAAAGACACTCATGGCAGAAGCTAAGGAAGTGTGTGACTATATATGTGTTGATATAATGGACAGATATTCTTCCACTAAACACTTAGTAGCTGCTAAATTGTTCAACAAGAAATGCATTGCATTGCATTGCATTTTTTCATGAAAACAATACTCTCTCTATACTATGGAGAAAGTAAAAACTTAACTAGAAAAACAGCAACAAAAACGAAATAAGCCAAACAGCAACAGCAAAACTATAATAACTATAATAACCAAACAATATGATCTTAACATAACTTATGATGCCTACTTTCCATTTAATCATTTATTTAATACTTATATTGGCTTTAATAGCTTTAAAGTCATCGCGGATATGTACCTCTTTGTGTTCCCAAATTTCATAATTTAGCGTTATAAAATAGTACAAATACATTCAAACGGAATATTAAATTGATCACGCGTATTTGTGAGGCAAAAATAACGTGTGTACGTATTAGAATATACCAAATCTGAGTCCAACAATAGTTATTGCTTTGGCAACACTCTCGTAATGAGTGATAAAAGCTGCAAAATCGCCAGTATTTACGCGAAATTCTAAGAAATACAATCGATAAACCAAATTCTAGGACAAAAATTAGAATCTTCATTTCTTTCCTCAGAGAATAGTACAAAACTCGCTCCAATATTACAATTCTAAGATATTTTAATGTGCAGGAAAAAATTACCCTGCACGATGGATTTCAGATTTTCCATGTAAATCAAATGGGAAGGATAGTTCCTGGAATCGAACTCGGAACTTCAATCTTCGCAACAAAAACTATCCTCGGGAGCTCGGCCTATGTAGCAAGAGATTTTCACCAAGTTTCATGAAAATCGGCCAATTGGTTCAAAAGTTAATAGGGGGGACGGACAGACAGACGGATAAACAGACACAACGACAAAACTATAAGCCTACTTCCTTTCTGGAAAGTAGGCTAATGTTTCCATTCTGGAAAGTAGGCTAAAAATAAGACAGAAAGAACCGGCGCACAATACTCATAAGCTGACAATCCAAAAGCTACTGAAGGCACAGAATGGCATCGTCCCAAGGCTCTGATAGGCCCAAGCCTGAAAATTACTCTGCTAATGCCCCCACCCTCAACTTTCTCAGGACCAACGCCGAGTATAGAGGCAGCTACATAAAGTTGCGCATGTGTAAACAGTGGTTCCTTCAGTTAGACACCAACCCTCTCCATTGTCTGACCTTGTACCTTGTTAACGTTTAAGGGTAAGAGAAAGGTTGGGGAAGGCTGTCGAGGTGGGCCGCACGATCAACGCAAAGTAGAAGGCGACGCTCATTCTCCCAATGAATGAAATGGTAAGATTTTTCCAAAATATAGCATTTAAACGTTAAATTTCAGCGATTTCGAACTGAAGACGAAAATCGACGAAAAGAAAATTAATGTTCATGCTTTTCTCCGTATAGCGGTACAAATCCAGCGTCGATATCTAAACGTTAAGATATTTTAAAATGTCAACTAACGAAAGAAGGCTCTTCTCTTGGTATTCAAATGGAGAAAAGGAATTCTCCCGGAGGCAAGCCCATGGCTTCAATGTGGACGGTGAACTGCTTAAAATTTAAGATTATCGTAGTAAAAAAATTTCCGAATGCGTGTTCGAAAAAGAATGAAAAGTTTTTGAGTTAAAAACGGTGTTTATTCTCCCATTTAAAATATAAAAAACTGTCTCGTGACACACGGCCAAACACAATCTCCACTTATTATAGTATGGGATGGGATATAGGTGTCTCGTTTACCATATAATCAAGTTCAATATGCGTAATTTCGCTAATTCTGCAACAATGCGGAAAGTAAGTAAAAGGTAATAGATCCTTCACCGTAAAAAAAAGGAAAGAGAAAACTCACGTACGCGCTGCAGGCCTCCGGAGGAATCGGCGGGACCTAATTCACACACTCCAAGGAGGCACTAACACAGTAGACTCGAACCAAAACTAGACACCGATGTTTCGACAGCAGTTTTGGTTCGACTCTACTGTGTGAGTGCCTCCTTGGAGTGCGTGCGTGTGAATTAGGTCCCACCGATTCCTCCGGAGACCTGCAGCGGGGTGCCGGTGGTGTAGTGGTTAGGACGCTGGATGCTACTCGCCCGATGCTTGAAAAAGTCATCGGGTACGAATCCTGCGCGAGTAGGATTTTTCTCAAGGTCGCCCGGCCCCCTGTCTGTGTGGTTTGAGGAGACCGCGCAAATTCAGCTGTTCCGTCCTTCGGAAGGGACGTTAAGCCTTTGGCCCCCCTGGTGTTCTTCGTAAGAGCCGGCACCGGGTTTCCCTCCTCCCTCCCCGGTTATTCATGGCACTGCCTCTGAGATACCCATTTGTGCTGTAAGAGAGGCGAATTGACTGGGCACTCAAACAAACAGACCTGCAGCGCGTACGTGAGTTTTCTCTTTCCTTTTTTTACGGTGAAGGATCTATTACCTTTTACTTACTTTGTATTGTATCACCTTGTCTCGCAATACCCTTTTATCAACAATGCGGAAGTCGATAAAACCAAAAAGATTCACGTCTAAAAACGTAATATTTTCAAGTTAAAATTACATTTTGGGACCGATTCGACCCGTACAATAAAATCGACGATAAGTATAAGAAACTTTATTAATTTTCCTTTAAAACAGTCCTAGTCAGAATATCGAAAGTCATTTTTTCCTAATTTTAATTTACAAAAGAAAAGAAGGCTGCACGTCGACAAATGGATTTGTACGTGCTATCTTATGGGAAACAGAAATTATCTCCCGGAGTCGAACCCGGATCTTTTTTCGGGACTTTTTCGTCATTGGCTTGTAATGCATGATTGAAGCATTCCTGCCAAATCTCAATCTTCTACCTAGTCGAGAAGTTTGTTAAAACACGCTATAAAGTTACGTATACCGTCTTGTGACACACGGCCAAACAAATCCCCACTTGATATATGTATAGGGTTTCGCCATTTAAAAGAATTGGACACGTTTCCTTGGTATCAGAATGTCTCATTGCCAAAATTTAGAACTTTCCAGTTGTTTTCTGGCATCAACGAATTTTCAAGTTAATTCGGCACGGATTCGGATTCGCTCTTCGAGAAAAATATTCTTCGTTCTCTCGGCTATACAAATGTCTAACTCTAAAGTTAGCATCTTAATTCTAACTAATTCAAAAGCGTCCCACAGAGACCAACAGATATCCTTTGACTATTATTATCAGTGACACGCGTTCCCCACACTATTATTAGTGCTCACGATTTGTTCCAAAAATCGTGCTTCAAAACGGCCTTGACTAATTTTAACTATAACATTAAATGGCAGGAATCCAACTTGTTATATGAAGTTGGCAAATCCAAATAAAGATTTGAAGAAGCGCGCTACTTCGCTAAATAAAAGTCGGATATAAATGACTACCACGCAGCGAAAAGAGAAATCAGACGCTCCCTACGCAAGTAAACACATTACTTACCGAATGGGTGGCTATTTCGCATTGACACCATCAATAGCAAAATCGTAAATTATTATAGAAACCGCATGGCAAACCTGACATCCATTCATTCGATCGTGTTATATTTGTTTTAATAAATATTATTCTCTTATCTTATCAAAGTTAAGTTCTACTGATTTAACGGTTCAGCACCAATAAAAATGCTGCGATATCGAGTCAGCAGTTTTACTCTTAGAAAGCATTCGTGCCAAGCATGTGGGTCTTACTCGTTCTGCTGTGTCTGAGAATTCATTGGTAAGCGATTTTAATTTGCATCTTATGTGTTTTTAAAACGGCCAACTTTAAATAGATGTCCACAATAGAAATTTTAACCTGTGAGCAGTATCAAAGTTTGGAAATTAAATTATGAAATCAACTTCTCTATCCTATCGTATGATTTAACAATACCGTAAATTTAAAAGTTTTGACTAAGAATAATACGAATAGGGCAGCTAACTTAAGTGAATTTTACTGAAGATGAAATATTATTTATAAAGCATTCATAAATCTCTGGTGAAGAGTGTAACATGGAGGCGATAGCAATGACACAGCTGTGCGATAGATCATGGCAGCCTGTCCACCCGTATAAATCATAAAGATGTGTACTATATATGTAGTATTTTTTGCCGATTATAGTCGCCTACTTGATTCGTAACCGAGACGTGCAATAAGTAACTTGGGAATACCTTCACATATTTATATCAGTCGTTTCATGGTAACTCCATGAATAATTTTGTCAGGTGTTAGAATATTAGATTTTCTCAGAAAACGCCGTGAATAGTAATTATTGAATAAAGATTGTATTTTAAAATAGAAGCAGAAATTACGCTTTCTATATTGTAGAGAGCAAACTCCAATAGATCAGGGACGTAACTAGCCTCACAACTGTGAGAGGGCCAGGATGGTTGTCAAATATATTTGGACGGGCACACCATAATTTGAAATACCTAATACAATAAAAATAATAGTACGAAAACATTGTTTTGACTAATTTTTATTGCATTAGTCTAACAATTAAAAGTTAATTTTGTACCAAGAGCAAAAGCAAACACTATTTTGTATTTTTTTAGTAAATAAATTTTAAATATAATATTCAGGAGGGAGGCAAAGTATAAGAAAGGTGGGCCGCGGGGGTCTTTAACTCACTAAAGTGATCCGCAGACCGAAAAAGTTTTCAGACACGCTAACCACCCCTCTACCAAGGCCGGCAATATCCAGCATAATGCCGACTACAATTATGTCATAGGCTGCCATGATGCTGCTAAGTTGCTATCCTAGAATTCGTCAGCCATCGCACCGATGCCTCCTGTATTCAGAGAACGTTGGTTCTTGAAGCTCGTGACGTGGTGCGATGTGTTAGCAAGTAGAGAAATGGGCCATCCTATTTTGATTGCTTATGAGAGGCTAAATTGTCAACATTGACTGTCATTACACCTCTATGAAATAATTAATTGTTCCGCGCTCATTGTTGGCTTGCAGTTTAATAACCTCATACATAAAATCGAAGAGCAATCGGACTCGAGGGCCTCGGAAGATATAATTTTTATCACACTAAACAAACGCAAGAATGCTTTTAATAATAACTTTTATATTAACTTCACTTGTTATTTTTATTATATAAAATGCATACATTTATATTTTCAACATTGCTGTAGGTCTTATGAGGTTTCAACCTCAGATACATGCCAGGGGAAATGCGAATCTTCGGCGCCGCCCGTTGGTAAATTGGTGTTGGATGTGGACGTCGGAAATGATGACGCTTGGGCCATCCTGATGGCTGCATCCGAGTACGCATCGTCTTCTGTTGGCGCTGACTTAATTGGCATTACATGTGTCCATGGGAATACAGAAGTGGACAACGTTGTCGCCAATGTGTTGAAGATACTAAAAACAATGGGCCGTCTTGACGTGAGTTCTAATTTACTCATCTACGATCTGCATATTATCCCTCTATTCGCCAGTTTGTTGGGTTTCCTTTAATGGTTTCAAAATCATAATAAGTTGTGGCTCAAACTTGAGATTCTTCAGTTGTACGATCAAATTTTCATTCCAATCAACAGCTTCAATGAGAAAACAAACAATTTTAATATTTGTTTTGAAACTTGAAAGTGGTTTCACTTAAGCATATGACGTAAAGCCAGGAGCGATTTTAACGTATAGACAATCGGTGCAAGGGATGGCGGAGTGGTTAGAGCGTTGGCCTTCCACGCAGCGGTCCCAGGTTCGAATCCGGCGGAGGTGGGATTTTTTTACCTGAGATCGTCCCGTCCCCTACTTGTGTGATTTGAGGAGACCGCGCAAGTCTTTCGGAAGGGATGTTAAGCAGTTAAGCACCCTTGGTGCCCTTCATAAAGAGTAGGCCAGGGGTCTCCAACCAGTCGATCGCGATCGACCGGTCGATCTTTGGCTGTTCTAAAGTCGATCGCGGAGACCTTCCTCAGTGCTATTACTTTTTGTTGAATCAAGTGAGAAATGTTGAGACGATATGGATTTCGACTTTGGGTGATGGAAATTCTTATACGTAGTTCATTAGCGAATGTAGCTTTGAAAGTGAATTCAGTACTTGGCTCCATATATTTGTGTGAGTCAACGTTTTCTTGGATGAATGGAACCAAAACAAAGCATCGCGCCAGCTTAACAGACTGAGTGATAGTATTCGACTTGCAGTATCAATTTATACACCAGAGTTTTCCAGTGCATATTGTACAAAAAATGCAGTGTCAGAGTTCCCATTAATTCATTAAATAATGCTTCATAAAATATGATTTTTCTGTTACTATTAATGAAATTTTATTGCATGTAAAATATTCTCTTGTTCAGAACGAAATTCAAACAAAGTTTTATTCCGGTTTGTCTAACTCAAATCGAATTGGTGGGCATGTTAAGTAGGACAGGTTATGATGCTGGTTCTATGTCTCCTAAAGTTTGGGATAAATTTGCGGGGATTCTCCCCCCTCCCCCGCGCTCAAAAAAGTATTTCTCGCATCATGGGTAGACATAGGTACGCCTTTGGGTCGATCCTCGGTAAATTTGCAAGCGAAAAGTAGATCTTGGGTGCTGAAACGTTGGAGACCCCTGGAGTAGGCTATTGCCGGCACCGGGTCTCCCTCCTCCATTGTGTGTGTGTTCGGTATGGTTGGAGTAATGGCTATGATAATCCTCGAGTTTGATTAGCCAGAAATTCCATACAAACAAACAATCGGTGCGACACACCTACTGGACCCTCATATTGAATAATTCTATTTCTATTTGCACATTAAGCATTTTATGCTAAATTAAATTAAATTACCGTAATTTTCCGTCTATAATACGAACCCAATATAATATGCGCCTCGGTTTTTACGAGTGAAATGTCGAAATTGTCTTATCACTATATACAATACGCGCCTAAAATGTTGTGGTAATAAGTTCGATGCAGCCTTTTACTGTGGAACTGAGTAACGGAGGGGAGAGAAATTATGAGCCGCTTCGATTTTGAGAGCGTATCTCTCTGCGTGTCATGAACAGTGATTTAGAATGAGAATTTACAGGTATTTGTTGATAAGACTACTAATCTCTAATATAAATTAAACGCAGTTTGGCAAAATTTCCAAAAATCTACTGATTTTACTGTATCTATTAAATTTATCTTCATCATTATGTCATCTAAAAACCACATTTATGAAGACTAAAAGTAAAAGATTATTCTTATTTTTGTTTTGAAACAAATTCCAAAATTTATGAGTGACAGTGTCCCGGGAAATAATTATTACTAGTGGTACCCCCAAAGACCTTTGCGAAGTCAGTCAGAAATCTGCATGTTTAAAAGAAATAATAACTCATTTCTCCTTATAAAATTAGAAAACTGATATTTTGAATGCCATGTTTGTTTTAATAATTTATATGTGCAATTTTAATTGACTCTCCCATACGTAAAAGGTCACATTCCTGTATCGAAATGAAGAAATAAGATTTTTTCTTTTGGTCAATCGTTAAAAATGCCCACAGCCCACAAGCGGTTTACTGAATAATAATAATCTTTAATTATTAAAGTTGCAATCTATTAAGTTTAACATTACTACAACTATAATTTTGATTCTTCATCAACAGCGCGAGTTGATAACGCAATTATTTGGGCTATTTGAAGGCTTAATAGATGCTAATTCAATCGGAGGCAACAATGTGGGTCGCCTTGGCAATACCCGGAAAGAGTACGAAAAAGCCTTAAAATTTCGAAAAGAAATGCGTGCTTCTGAGAAATTATTCCGTAAAACATCAAAACATCGTAAGAATAGGATATTTTATAGTTTTAGCCGTCGAATAAAGGAAAAACGGAGAAATGCGGTCCATATTTACGTTTTAATGAATGAAAGAAATCCCCCTTGCACCTTGAAAAATCTAAACTCCTGTGTAAACATATGGAAAAATATAATCGTCTCCCGGAGTCGAATCCGGGACACTTCCGTAAACGAAAATAGTTTTCCCGGGGTATCCTAGATGGCAGAAACAAAATGGCGTTTACAGAATTTCTCTATGATAAACTATTCAAGAGTTAAAACGGGGGACGGACTGGCAGACGGACGGACGGGCTGACGGACGGACAGACATTGAGTAATTATATATAAAGATTGGATGACTGGAATAAAATGCTTGCGTTTGCTACCATGCATAATGTAACTGTAAAAAAATTGCGTGTTATACGTGGAAAATTACGGCAATTAAGAAAATTAAAATTTCAAAATTTTGAAAAAAATCGAATTTTTTTAGGTGATAAGAACTCCACACTAAGAAAATTGCATCAAGAAGTTTGAAGTCTTAAAAACCACCTTGCATATAGCAGCATTTTCGTTGACTTATATTTGGCAGAGACATTTTTCTTTGCGTACTACTCTTGAAAGAATAGTCTATTCTGCATTAATATTTTCCGGTGAGAAAAAATACTGCAAAGTAATGGAGCCTTTAATTTATAATTTAATTTATAATTATGTCAACAATAACAATCTGTTGGTTTGGAACTTAACGCAAGCTAACTTAGCCGACACATTTATTGCGAAGCACAAAGCAAACATTTATCACCTACTGCAATAAAAGGCCTTTTTTATTTTATGTATTATAGATTCCTGTATATCGCGGCGCCGCATACTCACTCATTTCTACGCCGCCATCTGATTATTATTATGGAAAGGACGGTTTTGGGGATTTCGTATTCAAAGACCCTCCAAATCCAGGTGACTATCTTCAGGATGAGTATGCCGCAAACGCCCTCATTAGGCTTGCAAAAGAACATCCAGGTGAGAATGCGTTATTGTTTCTAATCGTATAATAATGGTTTCAATTTTTTCATTATTGAGTTTGAATGTAAACAACGGGAAAAAATTTAAAGTCGAAGTTCTCATAATTCTCGAATTTTAATACAAATCATTTTCCCGTAATAATCTTTTTCAATCAACGTCCTGTATTCTTCTTATTCCTCTTACTTGTAACTTTTACTAAGGCAGCCAAGTTCATTACGTGGCATTCTTCTGACTCTGTAATTGATGCTTCCTCATCACATTATAAATTTCAAAAGAATTTTTTTGATAAAAGCAACTTTAAGAAGGCTTGAGTGTCATGGCTTTATTTATTAAGGTTCAGGACAAATTATTTGTTCTATAATCCCATGATAAGATCAGTTAGTTCTTTCAATAATTTAACTGTTATGCCTGAAAAACCTTTACCTTATCTATTTTGATGTCAAATTAAACGCGCTGCTTCTTTCTTGGCTATATTGTTATTATTATTCTCAAGGTGAGGTGACACTGGTGGCTTTGGGACCGTTGACTAACGTGGCTCTAGCTATTAGGATGGATCCAGGATTTCTTAATAAATTGAAACGACTCGTAGTTCTCGGAGGAAGCGTGAAAGGTAAGTTATAATTACATTTAAATAATTAATAATATATAAATAAATTGTTTATTTAGATTCATATTTAAAGTTTAATTGATTTTTTTTATAGGAGAAAAGCCTTTATGCTGATTGTATTATAAAACCGGAAAACTGTGAGAATGTCGGGAAAAAAGATTTTTTTAATAATGCCATTGGATTTAAAGTACAGGTATCTCCCAATATCTGCGGATTCACGCATCCATAAATCGTTTTATATATCATTGTCCGCCAGTTCATCCTCGCATATCTGCAAAGCTAAGTTTGCAGATATGTGAGGCTATCATAATAGTTGCGCAGATTCGCGAGGCTATTGTGATATTTGATGTTTTTCTCCAAAGTCAAGTACGCCACTTGCCTCAACTTACCGTATATAATATTTTTTTCGCGAAAAATTAAGAGAAATTTAGGATAAGAAATTGTATATGGTTCAGACCCCTCCCATCGCACTAGCAACGGAGAGGGGATCAAACCTTATTTGAAACAAGTAATATAATGAAGAGAAAATTTTCTCATGGAAAAGAATGACTAATTGATAAAAATTAATATAAGTTTCAGCAGACCGGCCTTTAGCCTACTCTGATTGCACCGGAAGGTAACAAACCTAATTATTCATTTCCAGCAGGTCAATGATAGTCATTTACGGACGTCTCATTGAGAGAAAGAGAAAAAGAATTAAATATAATATCATCATCATCATGCTGCTGTTCAAAGACAGGTTTTAGCTGAATCGCAGCCTCCATCTCTCTCTCTCTCTCCCTAGAAGCCTCTTTTATACCTCTATAAGTACTATATTCCTGCTTTATATTCTCTAATATTCCTATTCTTTTTCTCCCTCTTCCTCTTCTTCTGCTAATTTTGCCTTCTAAGATCGTCCTTTGTAAACACTGTCTTCTCAATATGTGCCCTATCCAATTTGCTTTTCTTTTCTTGATTGTTTTTATTAGCGTCCTTTCTTCTCCCACCATTTCTAATACTTCTTCGTTTCTCTTCCTCTCTGTCCATTTCACTTTCATCACTCTCCTCCATACCCACATCTCAAAACTTTCTAAATATTTTTCCTCCTTTCTCCGTACCATCCACGTCTCTGCACCATATGTAGCATTTTACTAATTTCTTCCTTGTTTCTAAATTTATTTTATTGCTTGTGAGAAGTTCCTTCTCGTTAAATGCTCCTTTTGCCATTGCAATCCTATTTCTGATGTCCTGTAAACTACTTCCCTCCTGTGCTAAAATACTGCCAAGATATTTGAAACTACTTACTTGTTCCAATTTTTGGCCATTTACCATTATATTTAATTCTTTATGTTCCTTTGAAACCACCATGACTTTCGTTTTTTCGGCATTGATCTTCATTCCATATTGTTGGCCAACCTCCATTAGTCTGTCTGTCATCCTCTGAAGTTCTTTCTCGTCTTCTGCTATTAATCCCTGATCATCTGCATATTTAATGGTGGTAATACGTTAACCTCCTATCTTAAATCCTTTCTCTTCCATCAATGATTCTTCTGTTATTGTTTCTGCATAAATATTAAATATCGCTGGTGAAATAGGACATCCCTGCCTCACTCCTGTCCCTATTGAACAACTTTGTTTCTTCTCCTTCAACCCTGACTCTAATCTTTTGATCTAAGTAAAGCAATCTTTTATCTTTCCAATCTATCCCTATTTTATTTAAAATACCCAACATTTTATCCCATTTCACTCATTCAAAAGCTTTCTCCCTATCGACAAAACAAACGTACATATCTGTATTGACTTCTAGGGCTATTTCTATCATCATCCTCATACATCCTATAGTATCTCCTGTACCTCTTCCTCTTCTGAAACCAAACTGATAATCTTGCAGCTCCTTTTCTATTTTACCTCAATTCTTTTGGTTATTATTCTGGTTAGAACTTTAGCTGTATGAGAAATTAAACTAATAGTCCTGTAATCCTTACAACTTTTTGCATTGTTCTTTTTCTCCAGTGGTAGCATTACAACATCTAAAAAATCTTCAGGCCATATGCCAGTATCATATACTTGGTTAAAAAATTTTGTTAGTTGCTTAACTGCTTTCGACCCCAAAACCTTAAGAACGCCCACTGATATATCATCACTCCCAACAGCCTTCCTTCTTTTCATGTCATCAATTGCTCTTTTAACTTCAGACTCGAGAATACTTGGTCCTAGCTGATCTTTTTCCACATCCTCTTTTTCATTTAATTCAATATTTCTTGGCTTTCCTTCTTTGTCATACAGCACCTCAATGTATTCTTTCCAGACATTCTTTACATTGTCTGGCTCCGATACTATTTTACCACTTTTGTTCATGATTCCTTTACGTCCTATCTTTCTTGCCTTTTTGTTGAATAGTTCACTTGCTTTGCTATACATGAGGTATGTTCTACAAATTCTTTCACACTCCACAATTTCCTCACATTTCTCATTTATTCACTGTTTTCTGGCTTTATCTGTTTCACTTCTTAAAGAATTATTTAACTCCTTGTACTTTCTTTGGCCTTCTTCAGTGTTTATGTTCTTCCACTTTCTCCTCTCTTCCATTTCTTGCAGCATGGCTGCTGTGTCCCAGGGTTTTTTCTTTCACTCATTATCTTTCCTACCGTCTTTTCCATTACATCTTTAATGTTGCTATGGATGTATCTCCACTCTTCATCTACATTGTTCCTATTTTCTTCTGCTCTCTCCCCCAACCTTTCCTCCAGCTCAGACATGATAGCCTCCTTGTTCTTAAAGAGTTCCTCTTAGTTCCATTTATTGTTAACTCTTATGTTTATCATAACGCTCTTCATTCTACATTGTGTATTTGCCACCATAAGGCTGTGGTCGGAATCAGTATCTGCCCCTGGTAGTGTTTTCACATTTTTAATAATATTTCTATATCTTTCATTGACTAGTATGTAATCTATCTGGTATCATCTCTGGTTTCCTGGGCTTCTCCATGTGTAAAGTCTCCGCTGGTGATGCTTAAACCATGTATTAGTTACAATCAGTCTATTTCTATGGCAGAATTCCACAAGTTTCTCCCCTCTTTCATTTCTCTTCCCTAGTCCATATTTTCCCACTATGTTATCTTCCTATCCCTCTCCGACTACACTGTTCCAGTCTCCCATTACTATGGTGGTGATCCTTCCTTTTCCCTCCTCCTCCAATATCTCCATAATCTGTTCATACATTTCATCTACTTCGTCGTCACCAGCATTAGTTGTTGGCATGTACACTTAAATTATAAGCATTTCTACTAGCTCCATCTGAAGTTTTATCTACCATAAACTGTCACTACCTTGCTAATTCTTTCAGCTAACTCTTTTCTCATTATAATCCCCACTCCCCTTTCCTTTTTCTCTCCTCCCAAGTAAATAATCTTAAATTCATCTGAATTTATCTCGCCTTCTCCTTCCCACCAAACTTTACTAAGACCTACTATACCTACATTATTCCTTCTCATTTCCCTTTTTAAGTTCTCTAGTTTACCCACTGAATTCATAGTCCTAACATTCCATGTGCCTATTCTTAATTTCTCACTACTTGCTTTCTTCTTATTTATTTTACATTTCCTCTGTGTATCCCCTAGGGTAGTCCCCACCTGGAGATCCGATTGGGAGACTATTTTACCTCCAGAATATTTTACCCCAGAGATATCTATAGAGGTATTTGCAACTTTTCAGCCTATCATGAGAAATATAATGAGGTAGTTTTATATATAATATATATTATATTATATTATATTATATTATATTATATTATATTATATTATATTATATTATATTATATTATATTATATTATATTATATTATATTATATTATATTATATTATATTATATTATATTATATTATATTATATTATATTATATTATATTATATTATATTATATTATATTATATTATATTATATTATATTATATTATATTATATTATATTATATTATATTATATTATATTATATTATATTATATTATATTATATTATATTATATTATATTATATTATATTATATTATATTATATTATATTATATTATATTATATTATATTATATTATATTATATTATATTATATTATATTATATTATATTATATTATATTATATTATATTATATTATATTATATTATATTATATTATATTATATTATATTATATTATATTATATTATATTATATTATATTATGTAAGCATTATTTATGTGGAATGTGGGGACAGAACAACCTGTGACAAAAAATTCAAAATTAAGTTAAAGTATATCTCCTACTTTATCCTTGAGATGGTTATACATTGTATCTAAATAAAAATCGGAGTAGTGTTTTACTTGGGCCGTAGATAAAATTGCTACCTCTCTGGATTTGGGCAAGTCACCTCCAGCCTACGAGTTGTCATAATATTTCCGGGTTAGTGAGATTACAAAAATTTGTTAAGAATTTAGCATTAAAAAAGTGTTAGAGGCATCTCATGACCAATTGCTTAAGTGTGATTATATGAATAACAAATTCGACACAATTAATAGCTGGTAATTCCAACTCTGCGTGTCTTGTCAGATTAGCTGGGAATTCCAGCGTTTGAGCTGTCAGAATTAGTTAGAGCCTTTCAATATTTGGAAAAAATATTTCTGCGTATTACATTGAAAACTTTGTAACAGGGTGAGTACCTATAGGAACAAGATTGGAAAGGTGTACTCCATGTCTGAGTACACAGTTTCAAAATGCGTTCTTTGAGATTTCACAATGTTCTCAATATTTTTCGCTCAGATGAGAATTTAACGAGAAACAAGCGAGATACGTTGTAAAATATATGTAGCTCTTCATGTAAAGTAGTCATAATTATTATCCGATTTTAATCAAAATTGGAATCAGTCAATTAATTTTAACAAAACTCCCCATTACTAAATTTCATCACAAAATGTCAAGCGGTTCCCAAGTTGAAACAAAGGAACATTGTCAACTATTTGTAGGTCAAGTAAAGTGGTCGTAATTGTAGTCCGATTTTAACCAAAATTGGAATCGGTCGACCAATTTTAGCAAAACTCCCCAATACCAAATTTCATCAAATTACGTCCAGCGGTTTCCGAGTTTTAACATGCGGACGGAAACGACCTCCCCTATATGCGTTCACTTCGTGCAAAGAACGCATAAAAATGAACGTGAATTTTTACTTCCTCCGTACACAATATATAGTGGTGCCACATCTCCAAATTAGAGCAAGTGCAACCCGTAGAGGTCTGGAACTCCCCTATTATAATGTAAATATAAGCTCAGTATCAACGAAGTCGGTATCCGCGAAAACTTCGCGGATGCCGGGGAACAAAGACTACTACCCCTACGGAAGTAGTACATATCACTGCCAAAACAGTGACTGGGACATAACTTACCACGTTCAAATTTTATCCTCCCAGATTTTAATGAAGCTTATTTAATTAGTTTAAGATACCTTAATTGAGTATTAATATTTTTTGTCTAAAAGCCATCATTGCATATTCCTATCTTTTTTCAAGGTGCCGGAAATATCAAACCTGGGATTGAATATAACTTCTACATTGATCCACATGCAGCGCACGTTGTTTTCAACTCAACGGAAGCTCGTATTTGCCTCTTCCCGTGGGAATTGGCCTTGGAGTCAATCATTCCAGCTGTAATTTTGCTTTTTTTTACCAAATAGTAATTTTAATGAAAATACTACCCGTGAATTTCGTGAAGAAATAAAACAAAATACAATTTGTTCGATTAATAGATTTGTTTTTAGACATTTCTATTTTTCCTTCCAGGAGTGGAGAAAAAATGTCTTGGGGAATATCAATAACCAGAAGGTCGCGTTAATGAACCATGCAGAACATATGGAAAACTTTACAAAAGATGGTTGGCTGATAGCAGATGGGTTTACAGCTGGCGCCGTTCTTCGTCCCGATTTAATTACACCGCCGGATGACTCGTCGCTTTGCGGTGGTCGAAAATATTATGTCAGTGTTGAAACTGATGGACTAGAAACAAAGGGTATTACTGTGGTAGACTATGCAAATCTTTTAGCAAGAGAGCCTAATGCGGAGATAGTCGATAAAATCGACATAGAAAAATTCAAAGAGTTTTTAATGAAATGTATGGAATAACTTACTGTTGGGATTGGCAATGATATTTTAAAGCAGAAGTATACTTATATAATGTGAGCTTAAAAGTATGCAAATTGCCGAATAAAATGTTTTACTTTGAGTTGTATCTTGTATCTCAATCTATTTCTAAAAACCCGCCTGGATGTTGCCGATTTCTCACACTGTATAGCGTTCTTTTCAAAACATTACATGTCGATGAAGTACGTTTAAAATTAGAAATTTTAAATTAAATTTTTCACCGAGAAAATGCTTTCTCATGGTATGTTGATAGCACGTATTTTTAAAGTTTTGAGACCGATGGTATTACCACAGATTGACAACAGATTGCTTTCTGTTTGCTGCAGAAAATATGGATCACGAAAGATGTCCTTGGCTAATTTAAAGTCGCGAAATTTATGGACAACGAAAAAATGTGATGTTGGGTGAGTGAGAATTTCTCTTGATTAAAAAGTTATCGTTTAATTTTAGAAAAATCTTTGTTGGACTAAATGATGTATTAAAAGGTTTGTGATTTTCAATCGATATGAGACTACGTCTTTGCTAAGTTTGTGTGTTCTCTATTTTTATGTTTTCTTCTAATATTCACCCTAAGAAATTTTTAGATGCATGCTTATTCTGTTTTCGTTGCTTATGTTTCCAAATAGAATGATATCTTCCGCTGTATTATTTATCAAATTAAAATCTTTATGATAGATCCATCACTTGGTATATTTATAACGGATTATATCAGATACCTGATGATTTGTTTTTTTTTATTTCCTGGATAAATAGCTAATAGCTTGCATAGCTTGTTATTCAAGTATCTCTGTGGAATATACCTTTTGCGGTATAACTGTTGCGTTTACATTTGCATTTATTACTAATATCAAGTATTTCTAATAATACTACCACTTTCGCGAACAAAAATATTTAGACATTTTATGTAAATGTAGCCTTTCATCCTGGCAAAAGTGGAGGTTTTTTAAATATATTCCTTCGTCAACACTTTTAACATCCATTGTTATTTTCGTCAATGGATCTGCTTTTCTCAGTGAAATTGTATACTGGGGAAATTTTACTCTAATTATTGGATGCTTTGGTCCCGAATGAAAGCTGATTCATTCATATTACCTCACATATACGAATCATATGCGTTAATTTCTGCCAGGTTCAATTATTTAGCTTTTTAGTTTTATAATAGCATTTGTTCCGGTTATCATGTTATTATTGTAATACTGACCCATTTATAATTTTAAGGAATTTAATAGTACGTCTTGTCATTCTTTTAACTTAGAAGACCAAAGAAAATAGTTTTATTCGTTCTAGTTTTTGCCGAGTGTTAATTTATCTTCCCATCATCTCTACAAAGGACCATGATTTATGTGATTTGCACTTCTTATCATACAAAAGAGAGAAACTGCTGCTTATCATTTACTAATAATCTCGTTAAAACAAGGAAAGTTGCCACTTTTTAACCCTTAACTGGTATGGTGGGGTCAGGACTGACCCCAGGCATATTTAAATTAAAAATATTCACCATGGCTTATTTTAGGCTTTCAAAGTATCATTTTAATCTTATTTGCTAGCCTTAACTACGCTTTAGAGGAGTGTTTCTCAACCGGTGCTCCGCAAACATGAGGCAGGTGCTCCGCAAGCCTTATAAAAAATTAAAGAGAAAAGTCCAATTATTGGAAATATAAACTATTTATTAGAACGAAGTGTAAAGACTTTTGCCTATCACGTTACGATAATCGTAACACTGCTTTGATTATAAAATCTACTTGTTCTGCCTTTTCTTTCCGGATATGTACTACGTTTTCTTACCCATCCCCCAACCTCCTCCAACTTTCTGCCTCCCCTTTCCTACTCTGCGATACCCTCCCTTCCCATCTTATTTTGTTTACTTAGAAACATATTCACTCCCTTTATTCCTCTCTCCAATTCACGGACCTTCTCCTTCCACATTGTATACATAAAAGAACATTTTATTGCCCGCCAACTAACCTCTCCTTCACCATTCCACCTCCTCTCTCTTACTCACCGATTCCCTTCTTCCCCCTAGGTGCTATAGATTCTATATACTTGCATCTAATATCTGAATATTTCTCCAGCAAAGATATCGATTTTTCAAATTGTGTTTCGATTTGTACTGACGGTGCAGCAAATATGACAGGTGTAAATGCAGGATTGATTGCAAAATTTAAAGAAGTAGTGCCAAAAATTCAAATTACACATTGTATTATTCACCGAGAATTATTAACATGTAAAAAGTTAAGCTCAGAGTTAAATGAAGTGTTAGAAATATCCATCAAAACAGTAAATTTAATAAAATCCAGTGCACTTAACTGCCGATTGTTTGGAATACTATGCGATGAAATGGGGTCTGCACATTCCACACTATTATTGCATGCAGAAGTTCGCTGGCTGTCCAAAGGTCGAGTGTTAAAAAGGTTGTTTGAACTTAGGAAGTATGTAGTGTGTTTTCTGTCTGAGAAAAATTCAGATCTTGTAAAGTACTACAAGGATATTAATTGGTACTTGAAACTTTGTTATCTTGCAGACATTTTTCAGAATTTGAATGAATTAAATTTATCACTACAAGGATCATTGAAAAATGTTTTTCACATGTATAGTAAAATAGAAGGGTTTAAAAAGAAATTAAAGTTATGCATTATCAGAGCCAAAGACAACTACTTTGATATGTTTTCTGGATTAACAGAGCTTCTGAATGAAGTTAAAGATAGAAACAATGAAGAATTTAATTTTGCAGAACTTCAATTGATCATTGTTAATCACTTGGATACACTTAGTGATGAATTTGATAAATATTTTCCTTTAAACAAAGATCCAAGAGTAGGTTCTTTGTGGGTATTAGACCCATTTAATGATAATCAAGGAAATAACTCATCACTAGAAGAAGAAGAAGAGTTACTAGCTGATCTTTCCTCAGACTGTGCATTAAAAATTTTAAAGAAGGATTTTCCTCTTGAAACTTTTTGGATTAAAGCTTTCACTGAATTTCCACAGCTAAGTGAAAAAGCGCTGAAAGTCCGTCTTCCTTTTTCATCGACTTTTCTATATGAAAGTGGTTTTTCTGTAGTTACTGAAACAAAAAGCAAGCTGAGAAATCGTTTGGACATCACTTCAACATTAAGACTATCTCTATCCAAACCTAGTCCAAGGATAGATGTACTCTATTCAAACATGCAGGCCCAAATATATAATTCTACCTAGTTTATAATACTAAGTTTGTAGTATTTTCTGCCTTTATAATTAAAGGACTTGCTAAAATGTTTTATTTGTTTTATGTAATAATTTAATTACGGTACTAGCTATCAAGCCACTCTGGCTTTTATATACCATAGGTTTCTGTGCTGAGGAATACATTTTTCCATAATTTATTTACAGGTATTTACAGTAAGAACTTATTTATTTCATTTTGTGGATCGTTTTCATGACAATGTAATATTCATGTGCTGTAAAATGTAAAAAAAGTACATGCATATATACAGTGCCTTACTTAATTACAGCAACAATTCAGATACCCTTGACTACAAAATTTTTTGTCTAAAATTTAGCCAAAATTTCTTTTTAATAATATATTTGCAGAAAAATTCTACGCGTATTCGTAAATCAATGGCCGGAAAATTATTCTCCATTCTTTCAGGCATCGTTTGGTTTATGTGCCTCATTCATAAAGGGATTCTAAGTGATTTTAAAATGCGAATGAAAAATATGCTGCATCGCATTTGCTTTCATTTAATTTTATGTCAACCTATAGGGAGAGGGGAGGGTTTTGATTTTATATAATAGAAGGATTTTGTCTGGTGCTCCTCCTAAATTAGGGGATATCGTGGTGTGCTCCATGGTCTAATAAAGGTTGAGAAACACTGCTTTAGAGGATCTTGCAGTGTTTTATCTTAATTCGTTCCCTCCCCCAGGGACCCCTTGGGATCAGATTTGACCCCACCATACCATAAGAGTAACTTTTTTTATAAAATTCCGCCACAAATAAATCATATAAACTACAGATTAATAACATTTAGTAATAATCAGGAAAACGTTTTATGTAATGTTCAAGTAGGCTGAAATCCTCGCAGAATGCAACCAATGCTAACGTTTTATAAAAACTAATAGGTTATAATGAATAATTTTGTTACAAAATTACTTGACGATAACAATCGCTGTAATAGTTAGAGTTGTATGTGGTTGTATGCGACGTTTTTGCCGACAAATCAGAGTGAGGTAAGCCAATTTCTGTTTTGTAAAATTTCTTCACAAACGTCCTTGTTGTTTTTTTTTGCATTCGATAATTGTTTATATTTTTTTCTTTAGGGGGAATAAAACAACGCCGGAGAATTCAAGAATGAAGACGATTTGATTTATCTTTTTATATAATGCAAATAATAACTTTTTAAGTGAAATACATATATTAGCAGATGACTTTGTTTTTTATTACCTAATTCAACTAAAGTTACTTTTAAACAAAAGCAATGAATTTTATCCCTTGCAAAAATGTGTAGATAACGCATTAGATAAAGTTTTTGGTTAAAAAAACAAAATTTTTAATCGATACAGAATTTTTACTTTTGGGGACAAATCTGACCCCACCATACCAAATACGGTGCCTTTTTTCGCCATACCAGTTAAGGGTTAATTATACAATATAATTGAATGGTATATTTTTTCCTTTATATTTATTTTTAAATCTCAATCATTTTATATACTTTTTATTTTTTTTTTGTTTTTGAAAAACATCTCAAATGTTATCAGATTCTTATTTTATTTTTCATAGGTTAAGAGTCAGCTTCTGACATTTTTTGTTATACTAGCAGCTTGAAACCTTGCGTGGACAAGAAAATGTCTCAACCAAAGTTGATTGTGGTAGACGTGGATGCAGGGGCAGATGATGCTCATGCTTTGCTCTTGTTGGTGGATGCAGACCGTCGTCAAGAAATTAAGCTCATGGGTGTTACATGTGTGAATGGTAACACATCCATGGAAAATGTTTGCATAAATGTGCTTCGAACTTTAAGAAGTGTAAATAGATTAGATGTAAGAATTATGATTGCTGATATTGACTATATTCAATATTTAATGTAGTAAAAAGTGAATGCTATATTTATTTATGGTTTAACATTGGCATTTAATTTTAATTTAGATGTATTAAAGTATAATATTAGCTAATAAATTTAAATTATTTTATCAATAATAATGTGTAATGCATAATGAATGTTTTTTTTCAAGATACCTGTATTCTGTGGTGCAACAGAGCCTCTTATTTTACCAAACCCAGCTGCCCCACCAATCCCTTGGACACATTTTCATGGAAAGGATGGTTTTGGTGATGCAAATCTTCCTCATCCTCCAGATCTAAGCTTGGTTAAGTCTGAAAATGCAATCTGTGCTTTACAAAGAATTGTTTCTGAGAACCCAGGTCAGCTATACAAGAATTTGAATCAATTTATTGACTCAAAGTTTAGTGCTCATACTTATTTAAAGTTAAATAGACACTTGGTTAGAGCAACTCAGAATGCACTCTGTTTTCGAAAAATTATTGCATCCCATTTAATATGCACAGTACACATGTAGTGACAATTTTTTATTTTATTATTTTAATTCGTATCCTTTTCAATAAATTTTTTAAAGTGTTTTGATTTCATTTGACTATAGAAACTATTTATTCCAGGACAGGTGACCCTAGTATGTTTAGGGCCACTAACAAACATTGCTCTTGCTATAAAAACATATCAAAACCTATCAAGTAATTTGAAGAAAATGTACATAATGGGAGGAAATTCATCAGGTACATGCTTTTTGCTCTGGTATGATTTTCACTTTCACAGGAAGCTATTTTTATAATAATGGATTTCATTGTCTCTATTATTGTTGGTTATAGGCATAGGAAATACCACTCCATCAGCTGAGTTTAACTTTTTCCATGATCCCGAGTCTGCACATATTGTTTTAGAGTGTACGAAATGTCCTGTAATTGTACTTCCTTGGGAGCCTTGCATCAAAAAAGGAATATCCTTTGTGAGAGACTTTTGTTTTTGTAAAAGCTACATAAATGCTTCTTGAGATGTGTTCAAAATAAAAATATCCTGTTTTCAGGAATGGAGAAATAATGTTTTGGGTGCTATAAAAAGTCCACAAATGGAATTGATGAATGCTGTTGAGCGTGATATTTGGAAGAGCTACTCCGAATGGTTGCCATGTGATGCATTGGTTGCTGCTGTTGCACTACACCCTAACATGGGCAAAGGATATTACTGCCACATGTCAGTAGAGCTAGGTGGCTGGAAAACCAGAGGGCAGGCTGTTCTAAATCGTGATCATTTTCAGCCCAATGTGCTTCTTTTGGAAGAAGTTGACCTAGAAATGTTGAAGGATTTATTTATCAAGGCAATGCAAAATACACCAAATTAATGAGTACCTACAGTGAAAATTTTTTACATGTGAAAATATGAAGTGTCTCTCTTTTATACATAATCCTATTTCAAGCATTTTGATAAGACAATAAATTTTTGGAGTTATATTAGTTTCATTTTATTTTACTCCCATACATATTTGGAAATTTGCCTTAGCTGGAGTTAGTTGGAAGCTCAATCACACGAAACATCAAATTAAATTCTTGACAAATAAAAAAATGGAGTTGGTGATTCTTTAATATTTCTCCTTTAAATGTTGATCAAATGGTATAATTTTAGATTAGTGATTAATTTGCATTACTGTAAAATCTCTACAGGGCACTATAGTTTTGATGAAATATTTTCCAGTTGATAAAATACAGAATTTACTGGAAATGTATTGTTAGAAATTGACTACTTTCAATAAGAAAATTATTTTTTTACAAAAGCACTAGCCTTTTACTCCATTTATATAAGGTCATCAAATGTGCTCCTTTAAGGAGGACAGTCCTGCTTTTCCAAACATTGTCTTTCCAAGTCCTCTTTTTTGAACATTGTTTTGTTTTCATCCTTCCTTTCACAGATGAAAACAAGTGTCATGTGAGATAAGTAGAATGTCTTTACACTGAAATTATATTGTACTATCTACCACTACATAGGACGGAGTTCCGCTTATGAATGGGCAGCTAATTGTACTGCTGATGTATGCTTTGTTAGTTTTCTCGTTTAGTATAAATAGGACTTATGTGAAAAGTAAGTTCTATATTTTGTGGGAAACATGGGCGTCTGCTGGAGGGGGCAAGGAGAGGCAGTTGCCCCCCTCTGGATCAGGCTTGTGTCAAGGGCCATTGATATCTGGTTAGGCCAGGGGATTAACGCAGTCATTTTCTGAGGTCAGGCAAGCAGGTGGGGGGCCTCCTGCAATATGCTTGAAACAAACTTCTAAAATAGGTATTAAGCCCGCCAAATCTGACTGTGGGATGCCTATTTCCTTGCCTCCCCCTGAAAAAGTTCCAGCGGACGCCCGTGGTGGCAAATATGCATTGCATCAATATGAAAGTAAAAAAAACGTCTTAGTATTCATTTATAATTTGTCTATATTATCAAAATATCTTCAAGTAAAAAGAGAAAAAGCCATTTGAATGCAAAATAAATGAAAGAATTTTCACATTTAAGAGCTGTTGAAAGTGATGGTTCTGTGGTTAACCCTCGGATTACCAACGGTGATCCATTTTGTATCTCACGCATCGTTTTTTCAAATCGTTTGCACAGTTCATGTTAAAATTAATTCTCAATTTTTGTATTTGTTTAAAACCTATTTAGGAGTAATAACATGAATGAAGTTTTTTGTTCACTTCATTTTAAAGCAATAAAAAAATGAAAAAGCTGCTGGGTTTGAAATGTACCCCTATTGTTCCGTGAATATTCATGTTCAAGAAGTTCACGAAGGTGGCCAATAAAACTCTTTTTTAATATGTTGGGCACAGCTGGAGTAAATTCACTAATAATATGGCTCCTGAAATTTGTTGAAGCTAGGAGAAGAAATGTTCTGAGAGCATCTCAAAGACAGCTAAAATGAAAAAAGAACTGAAAATGTCTACAAAACTTGCCCTCCAGTTTATAGGGTTTGAACTTGAAGTATAAATATGAAGACCAGCATGAACAGAGTTCAGGTTGCAAAACGAATACAAAACTGATAACTTCTGTTTAAAAGGTGGAAAGTATTGTTGTAAAGTCCACTGCAATAAAATAGTGAAAATAGCATACAATAGTGTGATTAATGTATTTATTTCTGTTTTTTTAATAGTATAAGGTTGAATTTATAGTTGGATTGAAATTATGAATCCAATTCCATAAAGTTGTTTTATAAATAAAAATGCCGCATTTTATGTGTAGGTGTTCTTAACCCAGATAAGCCTGAAACTTTTTTTTGAGTAAATTTATTTTAACGGTTTAAAATGTACTCAAAGGGGTCCTATGTGAACGGTTTTAACAATTATTTTTTATTCTTAAACTAGTTTTTGAAAAAAATGTTGTCCTATATATAGGACAGTAGGCTTCATACAGGAACAAGGATAAATAGTGGCGTCCTACATGTAGGACAGGTTAAGGTACAGAAGTACAACACATTTGCAAATCTACTTTTTATTTATCTTTATTTTAAACTTAGACATTGTTTAATATGATTTAGGCTATTTATTGTGACATTTACTCTATTAGAAATATAATTAGAAGTATAATACTAAAGAAAAAAGAACAGTAACTGATAAAAATACCTATTTCTTTGGGTGGTATGCTACAAAACATTTGACATGTAAACAAACATCATATTTCCTGCAGCGTGTTGTGGTCTATTGATGACACTGTCGGCACCTTGTTTGACTGTCTTGTGGGATAACCAGATGGTATAGCCTGTCATATGTGGAATCAATGAGTTCCAGTCGAGATGGTTTGCTGGGTCCTCTTTTTGTTTTACGCTCATTTGTCTCTAACAGTGCAGTAACAATTCGTCACCTGAATGCCAAGTGATCCAATTTTCCACCATTTAGTCTATGGAAGAGCAATGCATTCTGCTCTGCCATGTCAATACACTGCATTATTACTGGGAAATACCATTTTTTCCCCCGCACGGCCTTGTGATACAAAGAAATATTTTGATCGGCACCACCAACTACCCCCATGTGCTTATTGTACATGGACACCATTTGCGGCTGAGAAATTTGGATTTTCTTTTTGTCTTTTCTGGAATATCTAGTAACACTTAGCACCGGGTGCACAGATACAGCATTCGATGCCACACTGACAACGCTGTTTCATTCCACTTACAAATTATGACTTGCCTATCAGCTGTTTGGTAATCAAAAGAACCTCTTTGTTTTTTCTTTATGGCAGCTGTATCCTCTATGGGGCAGTTTGATGTTCTGTTGTCCTAAATGGTGGCAGTAGCTCTGATTTATCGCTTACCTAGCTCAAGTAACAGTGGAACACTGGTAAAGATATTATCAAAGAAGAAGTGGTAAGCAGCATCTGAGAACTCAGTTTTCAACATGAGGAGCATATAATTTGAACTTTTTATTCAGTAAACTTATCAAAGGTCGAACTTTTGTGAATTTATCTTGTTTGTCCAGATTTTCAACATCATTTTGGTGCAAATGTCGAAATATGAAATCAAAACGATCTCGTGACATTGCAGAACTCACTAGAGCATTATAAGTATCACTTGAGTTTTCCCAATTCATTCGCCGCCGAGCTGGACTGAGGTAACCACTTAAAAATAGTATGCCAATGAAGTACTTCATTTCTTCTATAGTCACATCACCTAGCTTATTTTTACAAGCAGCCAAATCACATCATCATCAAATATTGAGCAAAACCAATCAACAGGCGGTATACCATTTGAAGCTGCTTCAATATGTACCCATTCAGCCCAATTTGGTTGCAGGTCCTCGGATTTCCAAGTCATACATGCCTTTTGCTTTTTCTTAGGCGGCTTCTTGTTAGCTTTTTTTGTTTGACAATGGCTAGAACCTGATGATCCCAGATCCATTGGCATGTGATTTTCCATTCCTCAAATCTCCGCTGGTGCTCAAAGAATACTACCAGGAAGATTGTTTATGTTTATATCTGCATCTTCTTCGTCAGTCTTCATCACTGCGATCCCCAGTGGCATTATCCGGAGGAGAGATGAATATGTCTATATTTGGGAAAGGTATATCCATTTCTTCATCCTCTAGAACGCTCAAGATTTCATCCAGAGTTAAGTTCTTTTTCATCTCGAATGTGGCGCTTCCTACAAAAACCATATCCACAATTAAAGCTGTTCTCATTTACGCACCCTTATTGCATGAATATGACAAAGATATACAATATATATAATTACATATGTGAATTTTACTGAATGCTGATATGTATGTTGTTATGTAGTTGATGTGTATAGGTACTTCTTTGAATTATCCTACCATCCCATATATAGGACGGTTGTGTTTATGCAACCATAAAACGTAATTAATGAGTTATAATCTCAATTTTCCATAACATTATATTGTATTCGGGTATAAAGAGTGTGTAAATGCAATTACTTAGCTGTATGTTATCTAGAAAGTAAAGAATACTTACAAAGAGTTTCCCATGGTTGGTAAGAAGTCACAACCTTGAATCAGAAAGGCTATTCAGTTCACCACATCAAAGCCTAGAACAAAGAAACTGCCACGTAACAAAAAACTCACTCCTACAAGAATGGTAATTACTATGAAATCTAGTGGAGAGTAACTGAACTGGCTCCACTCAGCAAAATGACTGCCGTCCTACATGTAGGACAGTAGGCTTATCTGGGTTAAAATCATTTTTTAATTCTAAATCAGTTTCAGATGTAAATATTGAACACAAATTTGAATTGAGTACAAAATGTATCCCTGTTGGCAAATAATGAAAGAAAAACTTCGGTAATCTGAATGTTGTTTGTATTCAGTAGAATGTAGTATTGCAGTATATGGGCATTCTAGTATAATGAAACAATCACTCGCATAAATTCCTATTAATATAGAAGTAATAGTACCACAGATCTAGTTACACTTTCATCATTTCACAGTGAGAGTGGAACACTTGACAAAATTTTGGGACATAATATCAATCAAATATAAGAAATTGGTAGCTTTTTTTATCCATTAAGATCACTTTTTTTTAGTTTAGGTAATTGTACAAAAGTGCTCAAAGATATTTTGGAAAATCTGTTAGCTGAAATTTGAATTTCATACATAAGCAATTATTCAACTGTAAATTACTCAACAAATAGACTAAAATGATATATTCAGCTGAAATAACATCATTTCTTCAGTTGAAATCCAATCGTTACAATTAGTGTGATATGATTTGTTATCATGCAAATATGCATAAACATGTCATGTGGTACAGTCATAGTCTGGTTTCCAATGCTTACTTGGCTTTCCAAAGATCCATTCATACCACGTTCCCACCATAGAACCAATTACTCATATTCCACCACTTTGACTCACTCATTCAATGCTTTTCAACAAAAGTACAACCTATATGTTAATAGTCACCTTGCTGAACAGAATAATGGAAATGAGTCATATCTTAACAAGTGAAGCTAATTGAGTATTTTATATAATATAATTGTATTCTTTTAAAAATGTTTTATTTAAAAAATAAATAATATTAATAATAACACTGGTTTCTGAGGCTCATAGCTTCAAAAACATTCATCAATATGAGAATCTATCAGTTAATTATGCTTGTTTTAGTAAAATTTGCTAATATTAATTTCTATCATAATAAAAATTGCAATATTTTTTAAATGAACAATGTCAAATGCCTTAAGCCTGTTGCAGGGCAATGACTCATTTGCAATAATCATTTTATTCAAATTAATATGAAATAAGCTATATAGGTGTTTTGGGCATCAAATTTTCCTCTGCCTTTGTCCTCCTGATTTGTTAGATAAACTGGATTTGTCCTTCCTTTTCAAGAAAATCAGAAATATTTTTTATATAATATTATGCAACGATCATCATGAAACAAAAATAAATTAACTTCAAATTGCCTTTAATCCTTGCACTAGCTAAAATTTATTTGGAAAAATAACCATCATAGTTATATGTACTGCCTAACCATCATAGTTATATGTACTGCCATATATGAAGTGCTCTAGTGGCCCAGGGCTCTGACCAAGTAGAGCAGTGTTCTCAATCAGTGTTGCAAAGATCATATAGGTAGGATGTGAAGTTTTAAAAATAATTATTATAAATTTTTTTTACAAAATTATTGCAATAGTTACCGTCCTTTGAATTTCCCATTAATAGTGAATATATTATATAAATGCATTTAATGTAAAACTCCACTTTGGAAAGGTGAGATTTTGTTTTTATAATGGTGGGGGGAAGTTTTTTTGACAGAATGCTAGGGGAGATGTAAAATGTTGGTTGAGAACCACTGAAGTAGGGAACCCGTATGAATGTAAATAACACGTTTTTAATTCGTTATTTGAACTTTTATTGTAATTATTTTAATAAAAATTATTAATAAAACTTTTTATAGCAAAATTGATAATTAATTAATTCTAAAATTTTATGTTAAGGAACACTCTATGCCTATTTTTTTAAAAGATTAAGACCATTTTAAAAATCGCGCGGATTCTTAATAAACTTTCCGCGGCGACTTGGTGCTCGCGGTCATACGGTTGAGAACCTTTTGTCTGCACCGACGAATAATTGGACTTATTTTAATTTAACTTAACCCATGTGAAGCAATCTTTGTAAACTTAATATCGGTATGAAACATACCATGTGGATATATCAGAAAAAACCTAACGTTTCCATGGAAACTACAGCATTAATTTTTAATAAACATCTCATCATAATGCGTGCTATTCCTTTCTGTTCTTGGTAAATATAATATAGTTAGAAATGAGAAGATGCCCCAGGAAAATAAAAATGAGAAAGAGGAGGAGAAGTTTGATAGAGAACATGAAAAGAGCAAAGAAGTAGTTGGATTTACTGCAGGCGACAACCTACGATTACGGGTAGGAAGAGATACAGTATTCCCAAATTCATCGATTGTACTTTATAATGCTCAGATTTCTTTAATAAAGTTATTACACTTACGATTATAGAATTATTTTTGTGATATTCCAGGAGTTTCATTTACTTTTGAATGCCTATAAACTATAAAATATTGCTTTCATTAATAAATATTGTTTTAATTGTCATAATCTAAGGCTATTTCTGTAAGATTACGATATTTTTACGTTTTCTGTATTCATTAAAAGTTGCAACACTCGGTCTTACAGGGACTTCAAAATTCGCCCTCGCATTCAGCTAGTGAGTTAATTTTTCCGCAGGAGTTGAACAATTATCTACGAACTCAAATCAATGTAAGTTCCAACCTATCAATTCTAGTAAACTCGCTATTTTGAATTTCTTTGGCATTTATTTGATATACTATATATATATATATATATATATATATATATATATATATATATATATATATATATATAACTGTGCTTTGATAAAATCTATTTACAAGTAGATATCTAGAGAAATCGTTTAAACAAAAAGCCATCGTCGTAATTAGTTTTTAGGTTCAAATGTCAGTCGTTAGCATATGCACTGAACTTATTATATTGCTCTTTAAACTTCGTTAATAACTTATTGTTAAAAATTTTCATTAAATTTTATGCGATGAAACTGTTGCTGTAAATTAATATTTGGTGGTAAATTAATATTTGGTGGTATTATAATCCCATCCAAATATTGCTTCTAAAATATACGTAAAGGATTTCTTTTGAGAGAGGCAAATTTTTGCGTTGCTATTAATGTATAGCGAGCCACCAAAGTTAGTATCATCGATGTGTTTAGCTGAATACAAGTTTTTTGCCAGCTCAATTGTTTAAGTGTTGCACGATAACAAAAGCATGTAGCTGGAATCTTCCGCGACAATAGAACCTTACGGCTGAGAATGGTGCCCTGCGTCGCTCTCTCGATGAGAAGGAACGTGAAATTCAACGGATGCAGGACATGTCACCGGGTGGCTCATTCTGCGGAAGTGTGTTCGCGGGTATGAGTCGCGCCTCGGACCTGGCAGCCAGCAAAATAGTGGAGCTGAGCAAGAGAGTAAGGGTGCTGACGGCAGAGCTGGAGGGGGAGAGGGCGCGAAGGAGAAAAATGGTGGTCGCCATGGAACAATCCGAGTGCTCGGATGAGGGCGTGGAGAGAGGAGGAGGTGAGCGCATTAAAATCTCTCAGGTTTGTCCCGTGGAAATAATAAGATACAATGCAAATTAAGTAGATTGGGTTCCATTGCATTATGGATTTTTATTTTTCCCCAACATGACTGAGAATTTCATATTAACCCAGTAGATTTCTTATTGACATTGAAAAACTTCGCCAATTCAAGGAAGTCTTACTATAAATGCATAAATTTATACTTGCCAAATGCAAAGGAAATGCAGTTTTCTGGAGTTAATGAAAAGGTTCGAACATTCGCCTAAAATTCACCTGAAAGTTGTATTTAGATAAAAAAAATTTAGGCTCATTTATCGATAACAACTTTATGCGTTTTATTCTCTGATATTTTTATATTGAAGTTATTTTTAGCAGGAACGAGGAATGGAGGAAGTGCCGGGGTTAGGAAGAGGGATTCGAGTGCAAAGAAAGGCGGAGAGGGCCAGGGAAACGATGACGCGGTGGGGAAAAGAGAAGATGAGGCGAAGGCGCTCAAAGAGAAACTTTCCGTGGCAAACACCAAATTAACAGAGTGGCGGAACCAGTGCCAGAGCCTCAAGCAAGAGCTGAAACTGGCGGATAAGGTGAGCATTTGCATACTCTGCAACGTTCTCCCTGAAGCGACTTCCTCAATGCAATTTTTTCGACGTTTAATCGATCATTTTTGACAACCAAATCTACAGATCCTTGCCAGCGAGATAGGCGATGCCGCCACCGTAGAGGCTGCCAAAGCGAGCATTGGCTCTCCGAGTCCGCCATCGGGAGGGAGTGGTGCGTGGCGTGGAAGGGCGCAGCAATTGACTTTGCTACGGCATAAGGTGTCCGAGCTGCAAGAGAAACTGAAGAAGGCGGAAAGAGGGAATGGGTGCGAAGACGGAGAAGGTGAGCGATTTGCGACCGCCTGGCTTTCAAGGAGGCGCTGTAGGCTGCAACCATTGGTGGTGATTCATTAAAGGCGATACGTTCTTAAGGACGAAATACTTGTGATTTTCCCCCCCTGCTTTCTACCAAGAAAATCACTTCGTTTCACTACAACATACCAAACCCTTGCAGTTGATGAACGATAAATAACACCAAATCGAATGAATGTGTGTGTGAAACATTTCTATTATCTATTTTGCTCATAGAAGTCCAATTTATTACGATAATGTAATATATTTGCGGTAAAAAATTAAGATACCAAAAAGCTTCAATGGATGCATTCTTACTAAACTAACGCGCTAATTTAGACAGCGGTCAGTCGTATATAAATTAAAGGGACTTCGAGCTTCGAGATAGATTTAATTTAGTCCCATATACTCGTATGCTTCAGTGTTATGCACGTGGTCACTTGGAAATATTCTTTAAGAAGTTTATTCCAGAAAATCGTATTATCTCAGGGCTCTATATCTTAACTAGGAAATGTATTTGTGCACATAATTGCTTATATTTACGATGCTTGAAGTGTTTTGCAGCTTTTTTTACGTTGAAATGGCCAGGGGCGTAGCCATGGGGGGGGGGGGGGGGGGGGGGGCTCGACCCCCCCTAATAACTCATCGGACCCCGCTTGACTCCCCCTTTAATCTATTTTTCGTAACTAAACGTGCAATCAATCGATTGTTTAGTTACGAGAGGCGCCGAGATCTTAAGGACGGTTTTCCGATCGCCATTTGGTATTTTTTATTTATTATTGAAAAACTTTCAGCCCTTTACTAATCGTTAGGCAAGCAAGCATCCGCCCTCGTATTTCAAGACTTTTAGTGACCGTGTGCGAAAATGGATGAGGGTAAACGGGAGAAACAAAACTTTTTCCTCCGCACCCATGCTGAGACGTTTCTTTCTTGGTCTTGAAAATGGCCGCGACGGAGCCAACCAATTTGCCCTTTAAATCCGAAACAATGGCATTTTCATTTCACATGCTTATCTGATATCTTCATTCAGAAAGAAGTACAAGTGAAGGCAAGCGGCTTCTTTCATGTACAAAAATGACGTTAGCCACACCAATCCTTTTCTCGGGAGAAGTGCAAATTCTATCTACCCCTAAAGGTCCACGATCTTTTATCCTCTACTTCCTCTTGGATCGCATTGACGCCAGTAGAATATTTTATAATAGTTAGTTTATGAGTGTAGCAAGAGAGGATGGAATTTAGACAGAAGTGCGGCACGAGGCACAAACCTAGCGTGAAACTGACGCGCGTCCTGCGGACGACACGCCGGAGACAGGCGTCGGCTCAATGCCATAGTCGAGCACCTAGTCTTCGGGGCATGGAATTCTCCTGAGAAAATTCCTTAACAAAGTAAATACAAGACCTCTATATGCGTCTTTGTTCATTTTTAATCGGGGTCTTCTGGGTTCGCACCAATAAATCTCTAAATGGTTCTCACCGGGTGAAACCCAGCCCTTGCAGTGACGGCGGTCTCCTAAATCCTCATAATATAAGCATAGGATTGGCACAAAAATACAGGTCTAGCCTAATAGACATTAAATTTTTCGTATTTTTGTGTGCCCCCCAAATATTTTTGACTTTTATGCTGCCCCCCTCACAGTTACGTCCCTGAAAATCACCCCAAGTAAATTAATTAAAATTTCCAATAATCTTCATAGCAATGAATTATTTAATTTCACAGGGAAATATTGAGCTCGTTTTATCGCTGAAAAAATTCTAGAACAAGCACTTAAAAATACTTGGCTTCAATTATAACCTTGATGTGGCCATTGGAGATACCCGGGAAGAATAAGTGCCCGTTCTTGAATGAATTAGTTGGAAAAATTTGAACCGCAGGGAAGTCACACAAGCTGAGATCGTTGCGGTTGGTAAGGATAGCGCCGAGTCAAACCAACTGACGCTACTTATTTCCCCGTCGGTCGATCAGCTGGCGCCGGCGATTCGGAAGAAACGAGAAGGGACCGCGAAAAGAGGGCGGCCGAGGCAGAGAGGCTGGAAGCATCGGTGGCGGAGGCGGAGAAGCGGACAGAGGAATGGAGGCGGAAAGCGGAGCTTGGCCGGGCGAGGGCGGGGGCACTGCGAGCAGAGGCGGACGCCCTCCGCGTTCGAATGTCGACAATTCTGGCCAAAGCGGAGCACGATGACCAACTGATTTCATCTCTCAATGTAAGCCGACCGAGGAACTGGGTCGAGGAGGATAGATGGTGGGAGAGTCAGGGATGTAATTCTACCAACTGTGGGGAGAGGGGGAGGGGGGCAGCATGATTGTAAAAATATTTGGAGGGGAACAGAAAAATAAAAAATACAATAAAAATAACAATACGAAAACAAATGTTTCAACTACTTTTTACTGCACACAAATGAAAGGTAATTTTTTATTAAGAACAATAACATAAAATACTTTATTAATTCATATTTTTAAATATAGTGTTCAGCAATGGGAACAAAGGGGGGAGGGGTGATGACTTATAAAGGGGGATCAGGCCCTTCATTAGTTATATCCCTGGGGCATGACAGAAGATTGAGTCAAGACGAGAGGTAAGGGTGGAGATTATTGGGAATGAACCTAGGGGAGTACTAAAGGGTAATTAATCAAAGGAAATGGGGAGGTTGGATCTAAATATGAACAGGAATTCCTATGAATTTTTCTCCAGTAGAAGAGGTTATTGAAAGAAACAATTTTTTGCTCTGCAGACACAAAGAATTCAAGAAGGAATAAAGCACAGACTGAGTATGCCTCTGAGCTCTTTCAGGTGGGAAAGAGTTATTAATCAGATAAAACCCATGTATTAATGATAAAGATGGTATAAATCATAAACTACATATGTCCTGCACTGCACTTTACCTCAACTTCTCAGACCTGCATATTCGAACATTTGCCAGTAGAGATCTCATTAGATAAAGCTCACAAAATCTGTGGTATTTTACGAATATGTTAATTAAATATACTTTTAATATAGCCCTATGACATATTACATGATCAAAATAATTCTATTTTAAATTTACACATGGCCGGAACAGTCAATTGAAAGGTTCTATGCAGTGCTTGAAGTTAAAGAAAAAATAGAAGTGGTATGGTTTGTGAAATTCATAAATTTTAAAAATAAAAGAAAAGAGACCTATATTTTTGTGTATGCACTTATAGATTGATTCGACATATATCCGAGTGAAGTACCGATTATATATTTTTTATTTGTCAAATAACTTCATAATAATCAAGGTGATTTTAAAAAATAGTGACATAACTATGTGGAAGTTAAATATTTACACATTTATACTTAATAATCAAAAAATTGTTTTATTATAGTGGTGAGACAAAATATGTATGGTGCGCTTCCCCTCTGCTGCATTGTGAGGTCTAAAAAAATTATTAATAAGCAAATCTTCATTTTGAGAAAAATGCTGTTTTTTTCATAGAAAAATATTTTATTTACTTGAATCAATCCTCATTTAAATGGAAAATTATCAGTTTATGATGTTACATTTTAATGAGACTTAGGTTGTGCAAATAAAATATTTTTCTATCGAAAGAAAGTGTTTTTTATCAAATTTGTCTTCTAAAATTAAAAATGCATCTTCCTGTGGCGACTACAAACCGAGCAAGGGAAAAATTTCAAGTATTAAGGCACAACAATTGATGCAACAACAAAGTGTCAGGTTGATTAAAAGATGTGGCAGGAAGGTTTCCGACCTTCCTAAGAATCCCGCTCCACCTCATATTTGTCCAGCACTGAGTTATATAAAGCCTCATGTGACCCTTTAGGTAAAATGTTTGATGACCCTTGGTAGAGAGACATCTGGATATAAAATATTATAATCCAATTTTCAAATTTATCCTTGCTTATATTATTTTGCAGGTCTTATCAATACACTTTAATACATTTCATATTTATATATTAACAATAATATGTAGAGATCCTACATCATTCTGAATCAGGTCACTGGCTTTCTTGTTGGAATCCACTGCTCTTTATCATAATTCTATGAATACAAATCCAATCTTAAATCAAGATTTTATTCCTCTTGAGAAGCAAAAATGGTTTTATTCTGGTTTATTCTCGAGAAGCAAAAACATCGACTAGTTTCTTTTTAAAAGACAGTTTATAACAAATCCAATAATAATTTCAGGAATGCTTAAAGAACAAGGAAATACTTTTACATGACAAGGAGACAGAATTGAAGGCAATGATCGAAATTTTGAAAAAAGAGAAAGAAGATACGATGGAAGAACTAATGAAAGTGAGTTACATTTGTTTCATCTGAATAAGAGTATTTTTTCTTTGTGTAATTTTCTATTACCTTGGGGAATGACAAGAATGTCTCAATCTCCTAATGAGTTCTAAGGAAGCCGGAAAATAAAACCACTCTTCATAACTCATTAATGTTATTTACATTATTAACCTAGCAGTAACTTTCTCTGTAACTGCCCTAGAGAAGTATTAATTTTTCTTCTAAGACATTTTGATATTTACTGGACAAGTTTCCTTCAAAAACTCAAAAGAATAAGAATTATTGCTTCAACATGCAAATTTCATTATAATTTCAATTTTTCATATCAAATAAATTAGTAGGTTTCCAATGAAATTTTCAGTAATAATATTACATTTTTCAGCATACAGAATTCCACCATCTTTTAAATGTATGGCAAAAACTCATATTTGCATGGCTAAACAATTCTTTTTTTCATGAATACCTTTTTATCCTATATTCAGGAAAAGAAATTTCAAGTAAAATTTCACAAAAGATACTTTTTCTTTTTCAAGTGTTATGTATTAGATAAATATTTTCAAAGGAAATGACAGCAATTAAAAATATTTTATTTTGAAATTTTCAGGAGACAATAAACATACAGTGAACTAATTGATTAAACAAATAGGTCAACAGAATAACTAATGAGTCAAAATTTGGTTTAAAATATCTGCTGAATAACTATATTTGTTCAAAATGTTTGTACATTGGCTAGCAAAGTAATCACATTGCTAGCCAATGTACAAACATTCCCTTCATCTCACCCACCTAAAGGGAACATACAATTTTCTTGCAGTGTAAGACCTAGAAATTTTTACTTTTGAGAAGATTGTCTGTGTATTCTTAAATTACAGGAAAAAACAAAAGTAAGTCATATGAAAGATGCTCTAAGCGATAAGAGCCAGATGTTGGAAAACCTTGAACAAAAATTAAAGGAATTAAAATCAACAGCTGATTTAAGGCAAGTCATTGATTGGATTTGCTTAATTAGTCTAAAAATTCTATAGTATACATTAAGAAAGATTATCATTTTGAATATTTTCTTTTGACAAAAACTGAAGAGATAGTGAGTCATAATACACTGACTGGCAAAAAAAACCGGAACGCCTTAAAAAAATCTAATTACTATACATTTTTAAGTTACGAATGTCAAAATAGATTTCCCGGCCATGCTATGCCACTAATAGGTTATTATTGATTACAATTGTGTTACAATAATCAATAATGGAGTGATTGTTGATTAACCCCTGCTGGTAGTGTAATGGGTTTCACTGCGCAAAGCAGTTTCCCCGGCAGAAGCCATCCGTGTGCCGTTCCTGCATAAAGCCTTGTGTCCACTGGCAATAAAACTTTCACAAGTGGACTTGTGCAAGTACTTGCATTGACTTGCTGTAGTTTAAACAGGTCTCTGCAAGCATAGTTGTGAAAGTTTTCTTAACTTGCAGAAGTGACTTGGGAAAGTTTTAGGTAATTGCATAAACACATTTTTATCGACTTGCCAAGGCAGCTTGTGCTTTTTCGATTTGTTATAAGTTTCTTGCAGAAATAATTGCATCATACCACCCCATTCAGTTAGCAGACCAATTAAAGTTTACTTTTCTCTTTCACTGCAGTTCTTTATTAATTTATAAAATTGCAGTTTTATTAATTAAACTGCAAAGGTGTTGCCCCACCTCTTGTCAGCCCTATTTTTTAAGTACCGTATTAGCTCAAATATAAGTAAGATTTTGAAAGTTTTTTTAAAAATCTGGAAAAAACAAGAAAACCGTGAAATTTTTCTGTATTTCACCTTTAAATGATTAATAAACAGATTAATAATATCATGCGCTGTATTTAGGGCAATCTCACACTTATAATTAGGCTCTCGCCAACATTTTACCTCCATTTCTGGAGTCTTCTTCAGTCACCTGAATAATAATAATAATCACGAAAATTTTAATCAATTAACTAGCCCGGACCCAACTAAGAAAAACACCCACGTTCAGAAACAGGAATGATTATCTGCTAGGATAGTTCAGTGGTAGAATATCCGCCTGGCAAGTGGAAGACCCGGGTTCGACTCCTGGTCATAGCAGATTTTTTTGTTTCAAAGTTATTCCCAAATTAACTAGGTAACTAACTAATCTGAATCCTCTTCCTCTCCTACCCCTTCATTGCTCGAAGTTGTAGCAGGTTTTGAGTCATCATGGTCGTCCAAGCTTGCTTTAAATTTGTTTTGTGGAATTTTTAAACACTCTCGCCACTTCCAATGCCTTCAACTTTATCACTTCATGAGTGATTGGAAAACCTTCACCATGCATTTCTAAAATGAAATCGAAAACACGATTCTCAAGTTTGAATCTTTCATTTGATGGCCCCCTAAATGCCCTTCTTGTTGAATTAGCACACTTGTACTTGTCTAAATTATTACTTCATAGACGTATATTGACTTCAGGGGATGAATGTTTCTTCTCAATATGCAGCAGCAATAACCTTCTTCCGAGTAGACATATTATTGTACAACACTGACAAGTGACAGTGTAAACAGGTTAGCACGTACTTGCAGCAATGAAACTTGTTACAACTTGCGGAAGTGAGTTTCAAACAAAAATTGCCTATTTTATTGCATCCAGTGGAAACACTTCTGCAAGATCTTCTGCAAAATTGCGGAAGTTGATTGCCAGTGGACATAAGGCTTAAGGGAAGGTGGAATATTGCACAGGACAGGGAAAGATAATCAATCACACAATTAAGCTGTCTCACATCTTTTTCAACAGGTAGCGCTTTCGTGTCTCCATTTTGTTCACTTTTAAAATGCCTTTAAGGGCTGAAAACATTGCAATGGCTATCGCTTTGGTTGAAGATGGCCGCTCTCTTCATTATTCTGCCAAAGTGTTCTTACCACCATTCATCGAGCTGTCCATCGCTTCCAAGAGACTCAAAGTTACACAAGGAGGATCAGAACACGTTGACAAAGGAAGACTTTGTCTCGAGACAATTGGTTTATTCTGTCACAAGTGTTGCAAAATTGACACACCATAGCGGAAGAGGCTCGAAACTGACCGCAGCAAGTGTGGCAAGTAAATGTGAGCAAGCGAACAGTAAGAAGAAGCCTGCAGAAAGCAAACCTGAGCTCATGCAGAACTGCTACAGGTCCTGAACTGACCCCACAACATCGCACAGCTTGTCTTCAGTTTGTGCTGGAACATGTGCAGTGGACATTGGAGCATAGTTCTGCTCTCAGACGAGTCCAGGTTCTCCCTACGATCACCAGATGGAAGAGAGAGAGTCTGGAGAAGGCCTGGAGAACATTTGCAGAGTGTACATTCACACAAAGGATGCCGTTCCATGGAGGTTGTCATTTCCTTTGATTCTCATGCGGAACTCCTCTTCATTGTGAACGGATCCCTCACTGCCCACCGCTACATTAACCATGTGGTTCCCTTTGCCCAGTTTATTGGGGAGAGTTTTATCCTGATGCATGACAATGCTCGTTCACGTGCTGCTTGCTGCATATCCCAATATCTGGACGAGGTGGGAATTGTTCAGATGGACTGGCTGGCGTGGAGCCCTGACATGAACCCCATCAAACATCTTGATAGGGAGGCGCATCCATAGCCATGCTGCCATTCCAGAGACATTCAACAACCATCAGTTGGCACTTTGGGAGGAATGGGACAAGATCCCACAAGAAGAGATAAGGACTCTAATTGAAAGCATGCACTGGAGGATGGAGGCAGTAATTATGGCTAGAGGAGGAAATTCATGATACTGACTGCGTTATATTAAGAACTTTGGATTTTTTTGTCATGACATTCAGACTTATCAATCATTTCATAAGTTTTGCGAATCATTTTTTAATTGTTGTTAATCACTGATTTGAATAAAAATTGAACCAATGTTCATATTTTATATTCTTTCCAAACAATTATTGCAAAACAAGTGAAATTTGCCATATTTGTGTATGCCAGGCTTACAAAAAGTGTTTATTTTCAGTTCCTTGCAGTAACATAAAAATTGTAACTATTTTTAGCATAAAAATTTATAGTAATTAAATTTTTTAAGGTGTTCCGTTTTTTGCCAGTCAGTGTATATTTTCTAATTAATAAAACATTCTTCATATTTTTAAATTTTATCAAATCTGTCATCATTTTTATTACAGTAAATGTTAATCAGTTTCAGTTGTAGCTTAAAATAGAACTAAAACAGATAAAATATTTTGACTTGGACAACAGTTAATAGAAAGGCAATGTAAGAACAAAAAATGAACTAAGCAAATAATAAAATAAGTTATAAATAAAATACAGTAGTATTTTAAAAGTATAAATGTGAATAAAAGCTTTGTATGGCCTCTAGGAATATGTTAAGTATAACTGACATTATACCACTTAAAATGTTTGACTTATGCATAAATCTGCAGTAGAAATGTGACATGATTCTTTTCTTTCTACAAAAACAGAGAAGATAAGGTACAATTTCTCCAAAACACATCAGCATCATGTTATCCTACACCCTCAACACAAGTAAGTTAGAAATAAACTTTTAAATTTCAATGGAAGTAATTTATATAGCACTTTTTCATAAACCATATTACTATATATGTTATACATATTAATTTTCAAATAATTAATTATTTGATTTAATTTTATCTAGAAAAATGATTCTTGAACAATAAAAAATATTTATAAAAAATTGTTTCTTCCATAAAATGAGGAACTCCAAGCCCTAGGCCAAGCTGCTGAAGCTGAGAGGTTAAGATTGATAGAATTAGTTGCAGTTTTGAATAGACGCTTGGAGGAAGAACGCAACCAAACAGATAAAGCATCCAAAGCTTTAAGGATGGAGAGGCACAAAAATGCCAGGCTTGAAACTAAAGTAGCACGCATGGAACTGGAATTTACCTCAGGTCGAAATAAGGCATATAGAAGATTTAGCTGTGGAAATAATTCATGCAGCAATGAAAGTCAAGTGATACCAGATGAAATGAAGTATAGGTATAAATTAGCTCAAAGCTCTTTAATAATTTTCATATTACAATAAACATTCACACTGTCTTCTATTAAATTCAGTAACTCTTCCAGCATGGATTTCATCCTTAAAAGGAAGGATTTGCAATCCAGTAGTTTTCATTTAATTATTTATATAAATGTGTATATATTTTCAAGGCATATTGGCACTATGTTTATAAATTGGATCACCTTTTCTAGAGTAGCTTTAATTTTCTACCATGGCGTATAATTTATCATTAATGGCAATATAATAGAAAACATAAACCAGTCATTTCAACTTAAAACATTGCGATTAAAATGTACATTTTTCACAATTTCTCACTAAAATAACAGGTTTATGAACTCATTTTAATTTTTACTGGAAATAACGTTTATTCACATGGAAATTAAACAAGATATTCAGGACCAGTTTTAATATATGTATGTAATATGCAAGGAAATGCCCATGCTTAACATAAAATTTTGACCTACATGTGCAAGTGTCATTCAATTTCTTATAAATGTTCCCGATAAAAATTTACCATCCTTTAGGTATACAGCAAAACCTCGATAATCCAAACTAATGAATGCAAGGGTGTGCTCGGATTATCGATGTCTTCGGATTACTGGATTTTAAATGAAATATTAATTTTTTTGGTAGAATAATTTATTATAATGCTTTGTAAAAATGTACACATTACATCTTATTCAAGTAGTCATCCATCATCTTTCGCTTTGTTCCTTTTATTTGATTTTTATATGCGTGTTCATTAGGGTGGTCCTAATATATACAGCATGAAATTTTTTTTGAAAAATTTCCATCTCACCCACTAAATTGGTTCCTTTTAGTATAGAAATAAAGTATGCAAAATTTCAGCTAGATTGGATACAAGTAACTCGTGCCCCAAAGCACTTGCTTTTGGGAATTTTTCACATTTTACTCTAAAATGACATGAAGATTGATTTAAAAGAAGTCTTTATTTTAATTTGTTTCTCAAAAATGTATTTTTTCAGTCTTACAACGTTTTATAGAAATCATATTTTACAAAACAATACATTGATTTTCACAATTTCTGTGATAATGTTTCCCTTTTACAATTTGGAAATCGATGTCGGTAATCATTCACCACCTGTAACAGGAATTGTTTCTGGTCTTCGTTTTTCGTAATAATACTATTATAATCTTCCATTAATTTAACTCCTCTTTCTGCTGTGTCATTCACAACTCTCAAACTTTTCAGTATTTCCAGTCCTTTTTGGTAGTCTATATTGGCTTCCCAAGTTGATGGTTCCAGGTGTATAAACTCAAAAGAAATACTAAAGCGCTCAAAAAATTTTTTTGTTCCATCTGAAATGAAATCTTCAATTTCTTTCCTCATAGTACTAACCACATCCTTTTGATCTACAACGAGGCGCTTATTAATTTCAGAAAGGGTATTTTGACATTTGAAAGCATGTGCCATTTTTACTGTAGAATCTACTGATATCTTTGCATCAAAAAATGCCAGTGCCGCTGCTTCTGGCGTCAGATACCATAAATGGCCACAAAACTTTTTCAGTGCTTCAGAGATATTGCAGGATCAATTCTTTCATATGCATAAAGACCTTTTAAAAACCTTAGGTCTTGGTTAGGTGCTTCGGCAGCAATAGGGGCACAAAACCATGCTTTCATATAAATTCGCACGAAAAAAATGCAGACATCACAGAGTGCTTTTTCCTCTTGTGCACGTAAGGGGAACTCACTACGAAAAAGGAAAATTTTAAAGCAGTAAATGGCTTTAGCCCACCATCTAGCATGATGTATAGCTCCTGGAACACAAAAAGATATTCCATAGGGGGGGGCATACCACCAAGAAAGATTACCGTTAATTCCAAGAGCTCTCTGTAATCCTCTCTACTTTGGCTTTCATGTAAAGGATCCATTGCTAATAAATGAATTTCTCCTGCTACATCTTTGAGTACTGTTTGAACACACGCATTTTGTATCCCAGTTTTGTAGTTTGTAATGTTAAATCCAGTCCAGACTTGCTGAAAACGTTTGAAAAGTGGCACACTTGGACAAGATATGGGCGCAAGCTTTTCCTCAAAAACTTTAAAATAATTTCATAAATGTGATGTCTACAAGGTAAATACAAAAGGTCCCTTTCTAATAACTGTTCCAGTAATACACAAGCTCCACTCAATCAGCCTGTATTTGCTGATGTTGTATCACAACAAAGAGCTTGTACTGAGTCTGTGAGGCCCCATTCATGGAGTAACTGATACACAGCTGTGGCCTGATCTTCTCCTGCTCCAGCAGATAGTTTGGGGACCCCTAGGAGATGCTCAATACCCTTACCAGTTACAACTATGTGTAGCCTGTCAAATGTATTTTTTCCAGTCAAACCAGGAAGCATCTTTCCATCCCAATGTACGACAACTGTATCCCGTTGAGGCACTTTAAATAGAGCCCGAATTTGAGCAGCACGTTCTGCATGCAGACGCTCACAACCGCGACAAATAGATGAACGGTTGATTATTAAATCATCTACCTTTTTGCTCAATGCTTCAGCAGTTACTATCAGAATATAGACTGCATCTCTGTCACTTAATTTGCATCTGTCAAGTGCCGCGGCAACTTTGGGAGTGATGAATTCAATGTTAGCTCTTTTGATGGAATACGATGGGCCTGGTAAATCTTCGACCATCTGTAAATTTGAAGATTCTTCCTCACCATCACCCATTTTGCCTTTGCTTTCATTGTCACTACCACTCAAACATTGCAGTTGAATTTCCTCTGAAATAAAAGAGAAATATTACACACTGTAAAAGATATTCAATCCTGAATTGAACGAAAAAGCAGTTTAATTTCCTTTTTTTTAGGGACTAAGCTTCTTCTTTCAGTTGCTGCATTTCTGTTTGCCTACTTGAATGTTTCTGCAAATTTCTCCACTCGCTGAATAATGACTTAACTTCGATATGAAGTGCTGCTGGTCCCTTGTAGATATACGTGCTTTTTGCCAAAATATCAGTGTCCCCTGCACTGCTAAACTGGCACTTTAATGCAAAGCTAATTTGACTTCTCGCATATTATAGAAAAGTACTCTTAAGACCTTTGTTGGATGGCAATTTACAACCAATAATTTGATTTGAAGTACTTCGTATTAAATATATTTTCTCATGAAGTTTATGCCATAATACCTATTTAAAGTTCATACACAAAACAGTTACGTTGGATAATACAAACTCTACAAGACATGGAACGTGTGCTGACAAGTGGCAGTAGAAATTCACTCTGAGAGCCTGCACTAAATAATGCCATATCATCCGAAATTTGAGATAATTCTTCATATGATACATCGTAAACACTGAACAAAATACTATGTACGGCCATGAGTGAGACCTGGAAACACATATGCATACAATGTAGTTGTGTTTATGGAAGTATATACAATTTACAGACTTTGAGATTCAAATTTTGTGAGTCCAAATAAGAAAGATATAGGTTACAGGGAATTGAGTAGGTATTAGGAAATATTCAAGGGCCTTGGGGCATGGGTTCCCGTTATCTGATCGATCTCGAATTTCCCATACCTAATTTTTTTACTGGATGTAACCAATTAAGGGGGTGAGACGAAAAAAAATCCCATTTCCATAAATAAGGACCACCCTATTGTTCATGGAACTGGAGAAATAAATGAGTCTGATGAGCAGGCACTCTATTTTCTGTTGCCCATTTAAAGCAAGTGTTAAAATTAGAAATTGATCCTTTGTGTTTTACTGTTTTTCTAATGATTTTCGCCTTCCTCATCATCTACATTCTCTTGTAGAACATTTGTAACAACTTCATTATCAGTCAACATTTCAAAACAATCATTTTCATCTTGTCCAGTGGCCCATTCCTCAACCTCTATATGATCCAAATTTGCACCCAAAGAAATTTTGTTTAAAAGTTCGGCAAGTGGCAGTAAATCATCTTCCTCAAAACATTTGTCAGATTCATTAGCTTTTGTGTTATCAATAAAATCATTTTGCCATAGTCTCCCCCAAGACTTTGGGATTAGATTTGGGCTCACTGATTACCATGCTTCTGCTAAAGCGAATACAACATCGTATAGATTATAATTTTTCAGTGTGGTTAGAATATTGAAGCAGCAGTGTACAGTTTGTGAGTGGAAATATGGTTCTTATTCAACCATCATCACCCACTAAGTTGGTTGGGCGACCTAATGCATTGTCTAAAATGAGCAAGGATTTTTGCTCCATGTTCAAATCTGACATTTTCCTCCCCACAGATGGCAAAAGATTGTTATGAAACTAGTCATTAAACAATTCCCTGGTGTCTCATGCTCTTCGCTGACCCCTGTAAACTGGAAGAGCATAGTTTTTTAATGCCCATGGTTTTTGAGATTTTCCTGCAACCAGAAGCTCCAAGCTGTGGGTTCCAGATGAATTAACACGTCATGAATGTGATCCGCTCTTTGCTGATCTATCTCCCAGGTGCCGTGTCTTCAGTTCAATGAACTAAGTGAAGTGAGAACTAATGAAAAAGTGACACCTTATACACTAAAAATAAAAAAGGAAATAAATAAAATACTGGTTATAGTACATGCACACACACGGACACACCTAGTTTATTGAAAACTAATTCACTTCAGGGACCAAAGTATTATGTATGTGAGTTTATGGAATGTGACTCCACACATGTACACACCGACAAAAAAAATCACATTACACTAGTACTTATTATCCTAAATGCACATATCAACTTCAATGATGTCATCCTCAGTAGGAGAAATTAGGGAATGAACGGTTGACTGGATGCAGAATTTGTATTGGTGCCAGGGGTGTGTTGTGATTCAACCAATCCCACCAATCACAACAAACCTCAAGAATTCAAGGCTAGTAATGGTCGGTGCATACAGATGATGTGTCAAAATGGTTTTTGGCTGCAATGAACTTTTCTTTGGTAACGTTTACATTCTGACTATACCTGTTTGCATGGGGTCTTCAGATCGCTTTATTCCATCGATTTCTAGCTTGGCAATCTCACCATTTGAGAGGGAGGGGTTTTCTTTGGTGTATCTCTTCGAGGACATCCATTGGGGCTGGCTGATATTAGCTTGGCTAGCTCGGTCCCAACCAAGAAAACATTCACATTCAGAAACAAGAAAATTGATCTGCTACGATAGTTCAGTGATAGAATATCTGCCTGGTAAGTGGAAGACCCGGGTTTGATTCCCAGTCATAGCAAACTTTTTCTCATTTAAAAAATATTCCCAACATTACAGCTTATGCATGTCTGCATATGATCTTCAGAACTTTTTATTCCATCAATTTCTAGCTTGGCAATCTCACCATTTGAGAGGGAGGGGTTTTCTTTGGTGTATCTCTTCGAGGACATCCATTGGGGCTGGCTGATACTAGCTTGACTAGCTCGGCCCTAACCAAGAAAAGATCCAAGTTCAGAAACAAAAAAATTGATCTGCTATGATAGTTCAGTGGTAGAATATCTGCCTGGCAAGTGGAAGACCCAGGTTTGATTATACTCAGCATTAGGAAGCATAAATCTTGTGGTCCAGATGGAATTTTTGGAGAAGTTCTGAAGCTGGGAGGCGAAGCTATTGTACCGTATCTGCGAGTATTATTCACAGTATCATTGAATAACGAGGAAATACCGAAAGAGTGGAAGAGCGCAATTGTAGTCCCTATTTATAAAGGAGGTTCTAGTTCCAATTTGAATAATTATTGTCCGATAAGCTTAACAAGTGTAGTTTGCAAGCAAATGAAGCACTTACTGTCTCACTATATTAGAGAATTTTGGAAGGCGAAGAACTGGCTAAGTAAAGCACAGCACGGTTTTTGCAGAGAATACTCGTGTGACAGCCAGACGACTGCTCTAGTACAGGATATTGCAGAGATGTTAGATAAGGGGAAACAGATAGATGCTATTCTCATAGATTTTTCCAAAGCCTTTGACAGAGTAAACCATAGGTTACTTATGGATAAAAATATCTGGAATGGGAATGGATAAAAGAGTGGTTAGATGGATTGGGGAATTTTTATCAAAATGTAAGCAAAAGAAAAGGTTAGAGTAGGCGGTGAACTTTCGAATGATGCGGGTATCACTTCGGGCGTTCCTCAGGGAAGTATCCTCGGAGCATTGTTGTTTTTGATATTCATAAACGACCTATCTGAGTCTTTGGGGTGTAACGTTAGGTTATTTGTGGATGACTGTTTAATTTACAGATTAATCGAGAATATTGAAGATTGCGGATCATTACAAACTAACTTAGATGAACTTTTATGTTGGGCAGAAGTAAATAAAATTAAAATAAATGCAAAAAAAAACAAAACTAATACGTTTCTTTAGAGGAGGAAGTGCATTTAACTGGGAGTACATTTTAGAGGGCAGCGTCCTAACGGAGGACGATGAGTGTAAGTATCTCGGGGTAACTTTCACGAAGGACCTTCAGTGGGGACCCCAGATAGACTGAGTTGTAGCCAAAGCTTACGGAGCACTGCATTTTATAATTAGGGTCTTAGGAAAGAGTAGTCCTGCCACAAAGGAAATGGCTTATAAATCGTTAGTTAGGCTTATTCTGGAATATGCTGCAATAGTGTGGGATCCTCACTCAGTGGGTCAGATAAAGCAGCTTGAGATGGTGCAGAGAACTGTAGTGCGCCATGTCTTAGGAGATTTTAGAAGGACCGAGAGCGTAACAGATATGTTAAAAAAACTAGTGTGGGAATCGCTAGAACATAGAAGAATTATAGCAAGCCTAGGGGGACTTTTTAATGCATATACGGAAAAGCCAGGGTGGGCAGATATTTGTGATAGGATTAAACCTTATCATGGACGTTGGAATCATGAGCACAAGATGGTGCCTCCTCCACAAAAAAAACTGGGGCAAATTTTTGTTTCTTAATCGAGGGATTGAGCATTGGAACGCCTTACCTGCAGAGGTCTTCAAGCCATTCCCTTCCCGCATAGGTCTCTTTAAGGCAAAGTTAAATAGCATTCAAAATGCATAATAATTATGGGTAATTCTAAAGACGAGCTTTTGAGTGATATGTGATGTTTCCATTTGTGTACCCTTCCCTAGAAATCTTAAAACCTTTAAATCAAAAGTTAAAAATACCACTGAGAACGATATTTGTTACTTTTAGTTAAATTATTGTTAAATAATATTGTAAGACGAATTAATTAACAAAGGAGCTCAAACTCTAAGCTCCTAACAGGAAAAATATATGGATAGAATATTGTATGTGGTATGTGAAAAATTGTAAACTGAATCTTCTTAATATGTTTTTTATATGTTAATTTTGTAACCTTGCCACCGGGCTAGGCACCCATTGGATTGTATATAGAAATAATAATAATTCCCGGTCATAGCAGACTTTTTTCTCATTTCAAAAATATTCACTTATTGCTATCCATAAGCATGTAATTTTCAGAAAATTCATGATTACCTTCTAAGCCAAATGGGTAGTGCAGACAAGGCACCTATTTATTTCAACATGCCATCCAATTACACAGTTAATGAAAAAGGTGCAAAAATGTCATTATAAAAACTTCGTGAAATGAAAAAATACCCATTATAGCAATGCTGGCAGTGTTATTAGATGGCACAAAATTACCACTGTACATTCTGTATGTTATTTTAAAAATTGGTATTACAAAGTTTTTCCCTGAATAGAACTTGTTTTTTATTGTGGTCGTCTTAAATTGGAAGTCATATATATTCCTTTTGGGTTAATGAGGTTAATTAGGTAAATTATTCATTGAGGGTGCTTCCATAGACTACAAATTGGCTTAATAGTTAATGAATGTATCTTGAACATGAACACTTGAACACTTATTTCTTAAGTTGGAAATTTTAATAAAATTGAGTTTTCTTCAAGTAGACAAATATTCAAAATTATCAATCATATATTAGAAATTTCTCCAAACAACTTCACCCATTGTTTCCCTTTCATCAATGACTTATAAAATAATTCCACTCAAAACAAATTTTCTCTCCAGTGTAAAACAGAAATTCTTAGCCACAATGCTGTAAAAGAGGAATAAGTATACCATAGCACTGCATCTGGTCTGTGATATTTCTCCCATGTATTTTTTCCTTTCTTAGCAACCATCAGAATTAGAATTTATAGATACTGAATTATCCCAATCCCCTAAGAAACAAAATAGACAATAAGACAAAACATAATCACACCAATATCTTTTGTTATGTTCTTCCATTAGTATTTTTCTCAGGTTATTTACTTTTGGGTTAACTTGAATCTAAAATTTTCAAATACAGCTAGCTGAGAACAGAAGATTTTCACTTTAAGCTTGCATGCAAACAATGCAACTCATCACTACTAAGAATTTTATTTTCATTCTTAACCTTAGTTCAAATAGGCCACATCAACTCTTAAAATTATGGTTTTAACATGTGTCAAATTTTTGTATATTTTATACAAACAAATTTCTTTGGAATCTTTTCAAATTTATAGTATTAGTAAAATGAGAAAATTTTATAACTAATATCCATATTCATACATTTCTCAAACAAAAACCTCCATTTTATTTTCCAGTATAATAATTGAGATATTCTGCTATTGATCATTTTCAGGATCGAGATTTTAGAGGAAGAGAAACTTGTCCTTGAATCCAGGATTGATTGCCTTAAACAAGAAAAAGAAGATGATCTTCGAAAGTATTTATCAATGTTACGGGAAACAAGGGAAGTGTTTCAGTCCAAAATTGAGCAAATAGAAAATTCTCAAGGAAACATTAATATTCGAAGAAATAACTCCTCCCATTCAACTCAATAACCTGTTATTACATTACGTCCATGATGTAATTCCAAAACTATCTCTAACTAATAAAATGATGATATGATATTTTAGCAATAAAAAATGTATTTAAAATGGCCTCTTCTCATTGGTGAGCAAAAACTAACCAAAATCACTTTCTAAAAATAAACAAGTCGCCAGTAAACTGACCAAAATAAAATAAAGAATAACAATCATTTCTCGATTTACGTGCATTTCATTTTCGCATTTTTGGATTAACCTGGCCAAACAACACATACCACTTCTCAATTTAGGAATCTTTAGTTCTTACTTAAGCAATGTTAGCACCAAAACACATGGCAGACGAACAGTGGATGTAGGTGACAGTGCCGTGTAGAGATGGCCTCACACCTAGTTGAATCAAAAACCAGCAATCAAAAAAATATTGTAACCACAGATTTAAGTACTTTCACTAATGCACGGTGAACCGAATCAAAACAAAAAGAAGCGCACAGAATTCTTTGCAAAGAATATTTTCTTCGATTTGATAATAGCACGAGGTGAAGTTCTATACCTTTAGGCTGGAACAAGGGTACAGCACCCTCTTGATTTATGTGGTAGTTGCATTCCTGAGAATGGGCACATAAATCAAAAACGCATAAATCAAACAATTTTCCCATAAGGAATTAAGGAAATGGTATGGGTTAGGGGAGAAACTGCCTAAACACACATTCGTACATCTATTTTCTCTACTGTGTTTTATGTTAAACTGTGCATTTTTGTTACTAACAATAATAAAGGCAACCCGTAAACACTGTCAGACGTACTAATACATACTGCAAAAACAGTCCAATCGGCCATCAGACGTATTAATACATCCTATGTAGCCCTTTTCTTTATTTTTTTATTCAAGAGACTTCTTTAAATCTGAATAACCTTTATAAATTTTGAAAGTGGAAGCTTTGGACTTCCTAACTATGCTTGTACCTTATTTTTTGCTGTTTCTAAATATATAATCTACTTTGAATTTTGCAATGGAATTTTCAATTTTGCTACGATATGAGTGTTTCTCCTTCTAAAGATCACCTTTTAATGTGGTAAGGAACCTTTCCTTGGTGTTTGAAATGCAATGTAGGAACTGTATCTTTTCAAAGGAGAGGGCAATTTTCTCCTTTTTTCCTGGCTCAAACAGAGAGAAAACAGAAAATAGGGTGAGTGTGTTAGCCTAGCCCCTTTCTAACTCCCCGACTCCGACCTTTCCACGGCCCAAGGATGTTGGAAATGTATGAAGAAGCTCTTCTTCCACCTCCTCAAAGTCACAGTGCTCAATTTTACTGAGGAAAGGGGGAAGGCAAATGACGCATTGGCAGTTTTGTCTTCCTCTTGGGAGAGAACTTACTGAAGAAGAGGCATCTGCAATTCCCTCAAAAACTACCCATTAATTGGATATCTTCTTATTTAAGTGATCGTTCCCAACAAGTGATTTCCATTAATTCTTCATCTGACTGGCTTATCAACAGGAGAGGCATCCTACAGGGCTCAATTTTGGGTCCCCTACTATTTGCTTTATACATAAATGACTGCTCCTTGTCACTTAAATACTGCAACCATCATCTTTATGCAGATGACTTGCAAATATACTCAAGTTCTACCGCAAACGATCTCGCGAAAACCCTAAAAAATATCAATAAGGACTTAGAAACGCTAGAGGCCTGGAGTAATAAAAATTTTCTTAGTATTTATCCAGAAAAATCACAGGCTATCTTAATTGGTTATCCTAAGATATTAGTCACAATTAATCAATCCCAAAGAATACCGATCAACATAGCAAATTCAACGATACTCTATTGTAAAGTAGTAAAGAATCTTGGATTGCTCATAGATGAAACCCTCTCTTGGGCCCCAATGTTAGAAATGTGTGCAGAACAGTAAACTCATCTCTTCACTCACTTAGGAAGTTAAGTAGTAGTACTCCAGTTTCTCTGAAAAAGCATCTGGTAACTTCACTCATTATTCCGCATTTTGACTATGTCGATATAGCGTACCAAGATTTATCTCAAGAGTTGTCGTTAAAGATTCAGAGAACTCATAACGGGTGCATTAGATATATTTTTAACCTGAAGAAATCAGACCATATTTCAGATTCACTCGCCAAACTAAACTGGCTAAATTTGGAGTACTTACTTCTAACAATCCACATTATCTTGCAACGGAATTCAGGAGTATAAACACTGTACATAACTGTAATACCAGAGGGTGCCATAAACTCCTTATTCCTCAACACAGAACGGTAATATTCAACAAGTCCTTCATTGCAACTGCTTGCAGACTATGGAACGAACTTCCGCAAACAATAACAAACTTGCACTCGCTCTCATCATTCAAACGACACTGCTATCTATCTCTCTTATCCTTTCAAAGGAAGTTAAACACACTTAACGCCTCAATTGTTTTCCAATCTTGATTTTGACAAAACAATACTCATTGTGCATGATTTATACTTTTTTAATTTATTAATTTATTTTTTCTCTATTTTTTGTTTAGTCATAACAGTGTTATTATCTATTCATTTTGTCATTTTCATATGTTCATTCCATCAATGATGTATTCGTATTGTGCCAAATTTTTCCTGATGCATAGATTTAAGTTTTTCATGTATAGTAGATTTCGCAGGTTTTTCGCACCCCCCCTTCTTGTGTGGGTGTTTTCCTGCTGTGAGTTTTTTGCATGGATTTCATTATTTCAGCAGTCCTTATTTTTTCCCACAAAATTACATCTCTTCTTTTCCAATTCTTGTATTTTTATTATTACTTGTATTTACATAAAGTGCTATGTATTATTATATATGTTTCATTACGAGGGATTAGGTGGAAGATGGGACTTCTTAGTCTCAATCTTGCCCCAAATAAAGACCATATCAATCAATCAAAAGGGAAGCCCAAGTGCAAGCGGGGCTAAATTGGGTCAGTTTGAGAAAAAATAAACATTGTCCCATAAAGGGAAATCACCTTTGATGCTGTGTGCTCAGAGAAGGGAAAATACACACAAACAGTGGCAAAATGTAAAATATGCTATGTCAATCTGTGTACTTTCCTGTTTTGAAGAATACCACACAAAGCAGGATTTTTAAGTGTAATGCCGAATGAAATTGGTATTATAATGCATGAATAAATGAACTATCATTATATATCGACGACTCTTACAGAGGAGGATATAACATATAGAAGGATACTAATGTCCAGCCCAAACTACAAGAGCTAGTGATCTGTAAGTTTTAGGTTTTGTAGATATGATAGAGAAACCTTCAGATAAAATAAGACTTCTCACCTAAGTGACATGAGTTCGACTCCAGAAATTCCGAAAGTTGCGTTTTTTCCCATAAGAAAAGCATTGCGCCATTTTTGTAAATTAATTATGGGCACTTGCCGGTAAGATAGAAAGATGAAATTTTCAGTGTTGCTAGATGGCCGCAATATCTATTTGGAATTATTGTCACTTTTGCTTGCAGTGTCTTGGGTTCGACTCCAGAGACCCCGGAATATCTCCCATAAGTTAGCATGGGAAAACGCAACCCAGTGTGTAGACCAATCTAATAAGTTTAAGATGCTGAAATTTTGCAGGTTTATAGAACATTTGTCATAACCAATTATAAAAGTCGAAATTTTTAAAATTGTAAATTTTAGGGGTTGTTTTAACCCCATTCGAACATTAAATTTTAATAATTTTTTATGTACTACAGGATGAGCTAGGAAGCTGCAATTTTCAAATTAATTACAGAACAGTGCATTTGCACAAATAAACATTTCAATCTCTCCATATATATATTGCGGCAACCGTTAAAAATGTTTAAATTTTTAACATATAGAAAAATATTATTTTACTTCTAGAACTTTAAAATTTGACTCAAATGTGTAGCATTAGTACCCCATAATGGAGAAAGTGTAAAATGTTTAAAATTGCAACATTTGGGGATTGTTTTAAACTATTATTTTTACATGTGGGAAAAACGAAAATCGCTGCGGAGGTGAAATCTTTAGAATTAATAGAATATTTGTAATGATGAAATATCAGTCTGAAAAATTAATGTTTTTTCAAGGTGAGATGAAATGCTTGCAGTATGCAAGCACCTTCTACTAGTCATTATATATCGACGACTCTTACAGAGGAGGATATAACATCATATAACATATAGGAGGATACTAATGTTTAGGCACTTCCAGATGTGCTGGAGATTCGAAATTTTTTTCATAGATAGGATTTTGTGCAAAACCGACTAGAAAAAACGAAAATCTTGAAAAAGTGCAACAATGCGGCCGCTAAAAATTCGCAATTGTTTAAACAAATTTTCGAGGATTATGTATTTCCGCATGTGCTACGGAGTTGAAATTTTTTAAATAAGTAGAATTCTTAAAAAAAAACGAAATAGGGATTATACAAATTTTGATATTTTAATTTGTTTAACAGTTAAAAATTCTTAAAGTTTAAACAATAACTGTTTAGGTACTATGGGATGAGTTAGGAAGCTTAAATTTTCAAATTATTTACAGAGCAGTGAATTTGCATAAATAAACATTTCAATTTTACCATATATGAATTGCGGCGGCCGTTAAAAATTATTTAAATTTAAACAATTAGAAAAATATTATTTTACTTCTATAAGTGCTACAACTTTAAAATTTGGCTAAAATGTGTAGCATCAGTACCCCATAATGAAGAAAGTGTAAAATTTTTAAAATTGCAACATTTGGGGTGTTTTAAACTATTATGTTTACATGTGGGAAAAACGAAAATCGCTGCGGAGGTGAAATATTTAGAATTAAAAATATATGTGTAATGATGAAAGATGAATAATGAATGTTTTTTTATGTTGAGATGAAATGCTTGCAGTATGCAAGCACCAACTACTAGTAAAAACTATCACTAATATTTTTTATTGAATTTATCATTATTATGTTATAGAACTATGCCATATTTGTATTATTTTTTCTTTTACTATAAAAGGCAATCCCATTATTTCCCAAATGATTGATTAAAATAATGCTTTTTATTTGAACGTTTTATCACTAACGGCCATATTCATAATTTCCAGTTAAACCCAGGACTAGGGGGTTTTTACTAGTACTGGCCTACGAGAGGTTAAAAGGAGGACTAAAAGTTGGTATTCATATTCTGCTAAGCGGGATTAAATGTTTGGGACTATCTTGCTGAGCGAGTATGAAACATTTGCCAACAGCAAAAAGCTTGATGCGCATGACTCTAGTAGCATTTCCCGGAATTTATGAACTCCTTTTGGCGTCACTGCAAGCTTGAGAGGACTGCTTGTGCATGTTGCTGAAATCGCTGCCTTAATTTAGTTTTGGGTTTTTGCTTTTGGTTGTTTTAAATTTGTTTTTTGAGTTATATTGTTTTTGTTGAGATTGTTTTAATTCTGTTGTTATTTATCAGTTGCAATTGTTATTTATTCGAGTTGTTGGTGCTTGCATACTGGAAACGCTTAAAAAATCACCATGCACCAAGATCTTAACTCGTAAATAAACCAATGTGACAACATTTGAACTACACATTTTAATAAGATAATAGTTTTCATTTTCTGTGAAATTAAGCCATGTATCCAGAATTTTTAAATTCTCTGACAATGGGCTCACGTCTAAGTTTTTGAATTTCAATTTTCATGGCTCAGATTGCCCTTTTTACTATAATCATCATTAAGACAATGGCTTATATGTTACACTAAAATTTATATATAAATTAGAATATTTTGTGTTATGATTATGGTGTCTTCATCTGTGCCCTTACTACATTTCCGGATAAAAAATTAATTTAAAATTATCACGTCATCATATATGTTGTTGGCTGAAATCAAATGGATTATAACAGCCTAACCATTAAATCAATGCTATTTAAGTATGGAAAATCAATTCCCATTGAAAGGCATTGAAGTTGTTGCTATGATAGTTCATATTTTTCATTGTTGAAAACAAAAACTTTTCATAATTTTGATTAAAATCAAATGTTTACGCATTTTCTACATGGTTTTGAATTTTGTCTTCAAGAAAAATAAACTTCATTCTTTTTTCCACAGTATGGTGCATGTTTCGACTTTTATTCTTAATTGTATATAATTTAAAAAAGCAATTTTATATAGTTCTGCAGTTTTTAATGCTTTTCTTATGGTTGTTTAAAATTGGACATTGGGGTCAAAAACACCTTATATATAACATTTTCTGGAATTTTGGATTTTTTTAACCAAATGACCTATATTCATGCCAAATTTCAGGTCTGTAGCACTTCTAGAAGTACCTTAGGTTTTATATGATATGTCCTATATATGTAAGAAGCAACTATTTATAATGATTTTCCATCATTGTTGATCATTTAAATGGTGAATAAGACGATCAGGTCGGTTAACTGGTCTTACGAAAGGAGACATTGCTAGGGTTAGTCAGAGATAGGATAGAGGTTATCAAAAGCAAAAGTTGTGATAACTGCATCACGAAAGAGAAGCAGAAGATGTGGCAAGAAGTTATGGCTTTATTTGAAGCCGAGCATGGAGAGGAGCAAGGGATGCAGAGGATAAAGGGGCAGTGGAAAAGAATGAAATTAACATCCAAGCACAGCATCAGGAGGATGAAATAGAGAGGAGAATAAACAATGCCGTAGAAATGGACGACTCTTCCTCTCTGACATTGGCTAGGCAAAGGTATGAGAAATAAACCCAAGCTTCCACAATCTATTAATCAATGCTTTTCATGCTTTATTTCAACCATTGAAATATTGTTCAATTATAGTAAGCCTGATAAGTGGCAACATTTGAGGAAATATATTTGCTATATTTTTCCTATACAGCTAAGCAGCAGGAACAAGCAGTGGTGACAACACCAACAGCAATAACAGCTCCCTTCCTACCAATGACCAACCCTGCCCTTTAGTATTGGCCGTGCAAAGGTAAGAGAAGGAAACCTAAATTTCATGCTTTGGTACAATAGCAAATGAACATTAGCCATGGAGATCCCTTAAAATATTTCAACCTTTAAGAAGTTTATTTATTATCCAAAATCCTATAATTGAAGCTTTCCTCTGAAGTGTTTAATCCCTGATTCCTAAGTTAGCATTTATATTTGATTCCCATATATTAGAGTTCAAACTTTACACATTACTATGAGTGAAATAACAAGGCTTACTACTAATCATTTATATTACATTCACAGAATTTCAAGAGAAAATGAAAGCTGCAGAGTTGAAATGGATTATTCCATTGATGCAACAGGCTTAAGGTACTCGATGTTATTAAGAATCAACAATTGAAGCATTTAAATAAATCTTCCAGCTCATTTTTAATGGGTAAATCTTCTTTCATAGTACACAAGAAGGAGGTTCATGGAGGAAGAATGGAAGAAAAGGTGGAAGAATGTCATTGTATGAGGAGTCAAGTACAAGTTATATAGAGAGAAAGTGGAACTGCAGATAACTATCTGCAAAGAGAAGCTGAAAAGGGAAGAGGAGCTACACAAGGGGGAGTTAGAACTGCAAGAGTTGCAAAAAATGTACTGGGGGAGAAAATTAAAAAAATAAAAGTAATAAAATAATGTAATCAATACTTTATTTTAAAAATAAGTTTCTACAAAATGTCTTTGGTATATATTTTCCCTCCCTTCCTGAACTTCAAAATCATTCTCTTCAATCTGCTCTTCATCTTCATTCTCCTCCTCATCATTGTCACTATCCAAGTCTGCAAAGGAAAACCAAAATTATATTAATTTAAAATATTTACAATACAAGCTAAGAGTGATCTTTGTAGTTTCATTGCACTTCTTATAGCACATTATTTGTAGGCGATGAGAAAATTTTTTACAATGCAACATGAAAGCAAAGTGAACTAAAGTGTCTTTTGCAGTAAGATCTAGGATGTGGATCACAAAAACTATAGGTTTTGTAGTGCATGGAGAAAATAAGTATGTTCATTCACAAAGATGTCATACCTTCCATCCTGTACTCTATTCTTAAATTGTGGAGAACTGCCATTGCAACTATCATAGCCTTACAGATCTCCAAATTTGCAGTTAGTCCTCTGTACAAGGCACTAAATGTCATCTTCCACACTCCAAATAACCTTTCGACAACATTCCTGGTTTGGATGTGGGCAGTATTATAAGCAACCTCTGCTGCTGTCTGTAACAACAAAATTTTTATCTTAAAGAATCGATCTAATATATACTCAACTACGTTATGCCAAAAGAATACAAATGAAAAGTTAAACTTAGAAAATTAGGCAAAATTTGCTTAATTTCACACCTTCCACGAAAGTTTACTATTTCTGTTGATGAATGCATTTTCTACAGCTATATGACATTAAAGAACATCACATACAGAGTTAACATTTCCTCAAACTACACATACCTGAGGATTCCGAAATTAAGTCAGTAAATATGGTTGGCAGACATAACCCATGCCCCCCAAAAGCACTCCTCTGTAAATTCCTTGTCCAAATCTTTCTTTTAAATTGGATTCATTAAAAATTCTGGAGTCATGTGTACTACCGCTCCATCTGACCACGATATTTTTTATTTTCAAATTATCTCCTGAGACAATCTACAGAAATATATTAAAATTATTATTTTATAGGATACATTAACATCATACACAGCAGAGCCACATATTCCAAATTAGTTACATTGCATATTCAAGTGAGATTTATTAGCACATTAAAGTGGTACTTACTTGAACATTTATGCTGAACAAGTTCTTCCTATTAATAAACCCTTGAGCATTTTCCACACAAGGGTTGCTAATTTTGACATGGGTACAGTCTATGCATCCAATGACTTTTGGAAATCTTCTGATGCCATAAAATGCAGCCATTTCTTCTCTCAGCTCTGGCAAGGAATTTGGGAAGTTGATAATTTCGGGTCTCAGCTGAGCCAGTGCCACAGAAACTTTTTTTCAAAATTCTGCTCATTGAAGCCTGGCTGATTCCATGCAGCTCACCTACAATCTCCTGATACGATCCTTTTGCAAATAAATGAAGGCTAGTCAGCAACTGAAGCATTGGCGAAACAGGTAGTCCACTGTTACCTGCTGCTCCATGATTCAGGTTATTCCCTATTTTTGATAAATTTTCTCTAATCCAGCTTTTGAAAACCTATACCTACTCCTAAATAGTTATTCGAATATTTTGTAAATGGGTCTGGGCACACTAAATACATCTTTCCCCCACGAATTTCCCTGACTTCGTCCTCCATCATCTCCAGCTCCTCATAATCTGACCCCACCATTTAAGTATAACAAATCAAATAACAGCAATAAGAATCAATATTAAATCAATAACGATGCAGTGACAGAAAAAACAATGATAAAAATCAACAAGTAACGAAAAGCTAAACGACGAAGTACAAACAACCCAAACAATAAAAATAACGGTTAACTAAACCAATTAATCCTATATTATAGCTAAAAAAACTAAAAAAAGAACGAGTTAACTAATCATATAATAACTTACTCGCAAAATTAAAAAACTAAAATAATAAATTAATTATACAAAGGAATAAAATTACAATAAACGTAACTATCCTATAAAAAACTAAACTATATTAACTTATATGCAACTAAATTACCTCTGACACCACTAAAGACATAAAACAAACTAACTAAACTCACTAACTAATAATATACACTGAAAACTAACAAACTACGAAATCACCCACTATCACTTCAAAAGCTGGAGAAAGATTGGCGCCCCCACGCAGCTTAAAACGCTGTTAAACCTGCTCATCATTGATTTAGCTAGTCCAGGACAAAAGTAACCTGGGACTACCGCTAGTCGGCGCTAAAGTGACACTATGAATACCGTTTTAGCGAAAATGCCGAACTAACTTCTTTAGACCATCCTTAGACCTGGACTAGCAGAACTATGGATATGGCCGTAATAGTTCAAGAAATACAAAATATTTTCGTTTTGTACAACGCTGTCAGCCCACACCAAAAGTGTGACGCGTGGTTCAAACCATGTTAATCCAAAAATACATCAGCGTAAATTCAAAAAGGTATCAAAATAACAACTGCATTATTCCAAAAATGCGTAAATCAAATGTGTAAATTGAGAAGTTGCTGTATTAGATTTAAATGAATTCGCTCCCACTAATGCATGGTGAACCAAATTGAAACAAAAAGAAGTGCAGAGAATTCTTTGCAAAGAATATTTTCTTCAATTTCATGATGGCACGAGGTGAAGTTTTAGACCTTTGGGCAGGGTTGACAGTTTTTGGCAGCTCAGTATGCAGCTCATGCTAGGACCACATTGGAAAATCATCACCCCATCATTAACTAGGATTAGGAGTTCAAACCTCGAGGTCCAGACTCAAAACTGTATCTGTCCCCTCGCAGCAGGAGGTTACTAGCTGACCGCATCATTTGCAATAAAATTTAAACTACTTTGTGTTGTTAACTTAGCGAAGTTTCTCAATTCCATACAGACCACCACCATTCACCTCTGCTTTCCTCCACCACTCACAGCCACCAACACATAGCAGTTCTGTAAGTAGCTTCACTCTCTATATGATCAATATACATTTTAAAACATTTACTATATAAAAATTTTTTGGTACCTATTACTTGACATACATTTTACATGAATAAACGTCTGTAGTTGTCTATCAGTTGGAAGTTCAACCTTGTGCATCGGCTTGGCCCTTGCATGCAACTCCCTTTTTCCATTATTTCTTATAGGATATTGGTTCTTAATTTACACATTTTTAATTTAGTCGGCACTTTTCAGGAACGCATCTGCTGCATTAATCAAGAAATAAATGTATTTTATCTACCATATTAAAAATGGACTCATATATAAACTACAAAAATAAACAAGTACTTCCCTTAAAATAAAGTATTTATTAAACCTTTGTATAAAACTACACATCTCTTTTATATGCAAGTAACTTTTTGATGTATTTACAATAAATTGCTTAGAATTAGCAAGATTTGGGGAAAATTGGAGTCAAACAACCTCTTATTTCCTAGGTTAAACTTCACAAGATTATTTGGATTTCATTGACCAATGAAATTAGTTTTATATTAAGGCATTGGTTATTGATGCATATATTTCCTTAACATCTTATTATATCTGACATTTTAAATGGTTTTACAAACATAACAACCAAATATTTCAATAACATCATGCTAATTTGTATAAAACTCAATCAGTACTATCTGGTGATGTACCTACTTGTGAATTGTTTGGATTTACACAAAGTGAACATTCAGTCTCACAAGACAACAATATCATAGAGATATAAAGATTGAAGAACAAAGACTTATTTATCAGCTTCTTAACATCTTTGTTAGACTATATGGAATACAAAACAAATTTGACTATATCAGCTCAGCTGTTAAAAATGTAGTTACATTGAGCTAAACACATAAAATTGGAATCAAACTCAAGGTAACTTCATGGTCACAAAAATAACCGCCATTGGATACAGAAAATGATAGAAATTTCGTGTTAGTTAAGAAAAGTTAACAAAAAGAAAAAATAATTAAGTTATACACACAAAATGATATTTTCATCTGCAGCAATTTTCACTACTTCGTTAAAAGTTCAGGAGTTTTTGAGGGATTATTATTAATAGAATCCCATACAGTTATCCCAAAAAAGCTGCCACTGAATACAATATTAGCAGTAAAGCTATAAGCAGCCATTGTGAAATGCAAAATATACAAAATCATTTAACCGTATCTGCCTTGCACACATTTATAGATATCGTATATGAAACAAAAAAAGCCTTAGCAATGGAAACATATTAAAACTTGTCTTTAAGACATAAATATAACATTTTTCACATATCAACAGTTATGTTTTGTAAAACCTATCTTAGGAGGAGAAAAGTGTGATGACACATATATCAAATCAAAATCCATAAAAATATTGGAAACACAAAATAAAGCTTTTAACAAAGATAAATCCAATAAAAGTTAAAATATATGGAATCATACAAATGGTGCAATAAATTTGAAGGTGGACGGATAGTAGCAATTAGATCAATGCAACCAAGTTATTTATTGAAGAAATTAAAATTAAAGACTGAATATTAGCACAAATCATATATGCTTAATTCCAGAAATAACTAAAAATTTTGCTTGATAATAAATAATGAAGGACATATGAGACAAATTCAAAGAAACTTGGAAATAAAATGGGTCAGTAATGTTTTGAAACTTGAAAATTATTTCTTAAATTTATCACCTATGAACTATTGACTTTAGGGTATTTAGTAAAGAAAATTAAGACTAAACAAATCTCAAAATAATGACCAAGATTTCCTCAATTTATAAAGAAGGCTACACTCTTTTTATGTCTATTTGTAGGAATGTAGTTTAAATTAAAAATAAACGGAATTTTTGTTGCAGGAGCATAATTTTAATTTACCTTTAGAATGCTTCAAGCATAGAAGTAAAAAATCTATTTTTCAAAAGTTTAAACTTTTAATGATATCTTAACCAAGAAAACATATAAAAGCTAAATAAATATCATTTTAGAGAATGTAAGGTATGTAAATTTCAAAATGCAGCAAAGGAATGTTTGTCTTGAAATAGAAAAATAAATATGAATGCAAGAAAGATAAAGCAATTAAAAATTAAGTGTTTCCATATCCTGTAAATGATAACATGTGACATCACATATTAAAAACAGTTAAGCCTTTTAAAAACAAAGACCTTGTCTAAATTTGGAACAAAATCTAGCGATTTTTGGCCCCAGGTCATAATATTTATTTTATGATTTTGTGGAAATAATGAAATATGGAAGATTATAAGTATAATGGTTAGGTATGACAGCATTTACTCAGGAAAGTACTATCCACGCTGATAATGGGCAAAAATGTATACAGAACAATGTGCCACCAAAACTGAAATTCAGTTGGCACGCTCAACATAATTAGCAGGGAGCATTCCACTTTGACCCGTACGCCTAACAAGACCCGTCATCCATCCATCGTCAATTGGAGTGCAGTCAACAATAAGATCACCATCTGCAAAGGAAACTTCATCGGAGTCCTGTGCCTCATAGTCATAGAGGGCTCTGTATACTCTCTGTCATAAATGAAAAAACAAAGATTTGGTTAAAATTTGTCAAATTTCATCCATACAATGCATCGCACAACTTTCTCAAAAAAACTTTATTGTAATGGCAATTCTACGAAATAATTTTTTAATTTGTTAACATCATGAAATTCTATTTATTTATGTGAATAAAATGACAACTCAACAGAGGACGAGGTAAAATATGATTATTTGGTCCTAATTGACTTTACTTATTTCATAAAGTTTAGTCCATAAAAATTGGTATCACTAATAAGTTACGTCAGTTTCAATACCAATGTTTCTAGAGAGGAAGATAAATGTAAATTTGAAGTCGAATCTGTTGATGAAAATGTACACAGTATATGTGAAGAAACAAACTGAGCCCTCAAAGCAACATGGAAGTTCATTTTTAGCAATGAAGGGAAGAGTCAGAGGAAGTGAAGGTACAGATATAGAATACAAAATAGATTTTTAAACTCTATGAGGACACTAGTCAATACTTGGATCAACACGTAGAAAAACTGTAAATTGAAAATCATCATTCTAGATATGAAGCAGCCAAGTGCAAGAAAATCATAAGACCATATTTAAAGTTATAAGTAAAACAAAAACTGGTGAAAAAATGATTTTATGTACAGAGAAATGCAATTCAGCAGGTGATGTTCCATCTGCATGCCTTCCTAAATTTTGTAGATGCATATGCAAATTATGTAAAAACTTCCGAACAAAATTTTAACTTTGGCAACCCAATTCTCGAGTCCAAGGTTCAAATCCTACCTATGGCATGGTTTATATGTCCATCTTTGATATTATTATACTGACTGTAAAAGACCAGTAACAGCAGTTAATGAGTCAAAAATAAATACCGTATTTTTCGAGCTAAAAGACACTTTTTTCCAGAAAAATGACTCCCAAAATTAGCCTGCATCTTACTGACTGAAGTCAAGATTATTATTGTATTCAGTACTGACACTTAGGAATCCACTGATCCCCAAAATGGAATAATTGCCAGTCATATGTCACAAAAACATTAAAATATACATATCAGTAATTAATAGTGAAAAAATTGTTAATATATACAGTAAAATCTTATGTAACAAATTCCGATGACCCATTTTTTATTATAGCACTTTATTACATGTCTGCTCACAGTGATTACAAGTTTGGCGTGTTTGTAATGTTATTCATACGTTTTAGTTCCTAATGAGCACAGTGAATAGTGCGATCAATGTCAAAATTTTTATAAATATCTAGGATAAATACCATCTCATGTAATTAGACCACAATGGCTAAAAGAGTGAAAAGATATGCCTACAGTATTACCAATAAGCTTCAGGTGATTCAATATGCAAAAACGCATGGAAACTGAGCAGCAGAACATCACTTTGGTTCACGTCCCACAGAAAAAATGATTGGTGAATGGAGAAAAACGGATGAAAAACTGAAGGTGAAAGGAAAAGAGATACAGTCTTCGTAAGCTTGGTTCTAAATGGCCACAACTAGAGAAGAAAGTGAAAAAATGGATAGCAGAACAGAAGTGACGTATTGCTGTATCAATCAAAATGGTCATGTATGAGAAACAAAGAGTGACAGAATGAAAAGGACTAGTTGAGCATATGTATCATTATTACATATGCATTCCATTTATTATTAATCCCATTAAATTAAAAATCTCATCTTGCACTTAAGTTTAAAGTAAGTACTATTGGTAAGGTGTCTATACATGCAACATGTGAGGTGCACTCGGACAGCCTAATTAATAGGACCGCTGAGTTTAGCTATAAAGCAATTATTTATGTTTTAGATCATCCCTATTTACTTTCACGAATTAAGTTAATCTAAAACGTTGTATTTAACTGTAATCACACCATAATATTTTCTTTAAATGTTGCCAGATACAGACTTAATTACGGCTAGAAATGATGAACGATGTGTATCTTCCTAAATTCTTTGGTGAACCAAAATAATTCTTTTCCTGAAAAATCTTCTAAAAAATTGGGGTGCATCTTAGTTAAAAGGATTATTAATCTATTTAGATTAATCTAATAACTGTTAAAGATACTATAAGCTATAGTCAGGGGCAAATACAGGGCTAGGTGACTGCCTAGGGCCTTGCACCTCAAAGGGGCCTCGCACCTAATAGGGGTCTCACACCTGCCACCTAAAGGCAAACTAGGAAAGAAATGCGTTGATGGTGATGCGTGAGCAATCGCACTTGAAACATTGTCTAGAAAGCTTTCGTGGGTTTATTTGGAGGATAGTGACGAGCGATTAAATGAAACAGATCTGGAGAGAGGAAGAAAGAAACACTGAGCGTGTGCAGTCACGCACGGAATGCCGTCGTGAAGAGAGTAAAGGTTGAAAGGTTTTGCGGATGTGTTAGAGATTGAGCCGAATGATGAAAAGAAATAGGCCTCAACTAGCTCCACCTCCCCCTTGGAAATCCAAAATCAAAACAAATTTAATTCCACCGCTCTTATCTGGACTTCAATTGTACGTCAGATGGCATTGAGTTAATAAGTCAGCTGCTTAATATTATAATATAAAAAGGAATGTTTACAGAGTTTGAAAAGTCCCAGCACAAAGGAACTAGTCATGCACTTTAGATGATAAAGACGAACATTTTAAAAGAGAACTGGCGTGTTCGAGAACTTGATCAGGCAGACTTCGCTGGTCCTCATATTGGGTTCGTAGTTCCCGCGAATCACCAATAGCTAAGTGGCGTTATCGCAGGGCATTTTATTGTATTAACATCGTTACTTTAATCTGACTAAAATATTTAGTTTAGTATTATTACATTAAGATGAAAAATTAACCTGATTTAAGTATTAAAATGTCAGGGAGAGATCAGGATAAATATAAACAGTTTGAATCAAGAGCATTAACCCTTTCCAGTCAGAGTGATTTAAATAATGACTGTCACCAGGTTGTCGGCACTTGGGGCATAAAAGCTATAAAATATGTATGTGTACTTTTTTCAAATTTCATTGACATAGGTATAAAATCATAAGAAAACTGTTCAAGTACAGAAATACTTATTTTAAAATCTTTTAATGTATGATACCTATCAAAACATTCTCCGGGGCACATTGCAGGATTGTTTCGACATGTCTTACAATATAAGTACAACTCTTTTCTCCCTCCTATTAATTTCCTATTACTGCAAACAATACAATCAATAATGCCATTTATAATTTCCACGTCCTCTTTTACCAAGATGTTAAAACGTTTTTTTTTCTACATGAAGGACCAGCCACTTGCTCATTTGGAAATGGTGCATGATTCGATCATATAAAATGATTTATAATGAATTATAATTTATTATTGTTATTTTTGTGCTGCAGCTCCTTTTAATTCTATGCAAATGCTATGTCCTCCTCTTCCCTTTTCTCAATTTCTGGTCATTTCCATTCCCTTTTCCTTCTACCATCTAACTACTTAAAAGATTCAGTACATGTGTTATACCATTGCATAAAAGCCTGATCCGTATTAAAGCACTAAAATGGTGCATTTATAAAGCATCAATATGAGACCAAGAATATAATTCAACATTCTGGAACATACTATAATGTGAATTATATACTTTTTAATTTTCAGTCCACATAAAATGTTTCATTAAATCAAAATTTATTAGTTTTATCTGAAGGAAGTGCAATATATCCCCCCATCAAAATAATGACACCAAGTTATTTCTTAAATTAGCATGTCAACCCTAAGTAAACTAATTCGGGTTAGCTCATTATGTAAATTTCTGCGAAAATTCAATTTTCTACCTACATCCTTGATTGAGTTATTCACATTTTAATAACTTTAAACTCAGATGAAATGACTGAAAAATTATCCTTTTATTATTATTTTTGTGATTCTTTTAAATTTCCCAAACCGTCCTCAAGTTCTCCAACCTTCTACTAACTCCTGAAATCTATCGCGCAATCCTTCACTCTATACATTTTTTACATGCTTGGTTTGTTTATTAAAACATCCAGCACATTCCTCAGATTTTCATACCATTTCCATTTCATTAATATTCAATTTAGCTCATTATTACTATTTTTTATCTTTTTGAATAATATTTCAGCTCTTTAGGTATTCCTTCTCGTAAATAACGCAACGAATGTTGTTTGCAGAATATCATTTCCATCTCCTTCCATCTTTCTCTCCTTCTCGTATTAAAAGCCTTCAATACGCGCTTAAACTTATAAGAGTTGAGATAACAATAGGATTTCGAGGTTTAACAATGTAATTGTTAGGCATGGAAACATCCCGTTAAAATGGCAAGATTTACACAAAATATGTGAATTAAACATTTTACATGAGTAATTTCGAACTGTAAGCAGGAAAACATGAACAGAATAAGAAACTATATAATTTTTTCTTTAAAAGAGTTTAGATTCGAAGATCGTAGGTTAGTTCTTTCTAATTTTAATCTCAAAAAGAAGAAAAGCCTGCACATCAAAAAGTCGCTTCTTACGTGTTATCTTATGGGGAATGCAAATCATCGTCTGGAGTCGAAACCTGGACTTTTTTGTAAATTTTCCTTCGTCACAACATTTTCATATCTGAGTAGATTATCTCTGCCAAATTTGAAGTTCACATCTGCATTTTTGATTGAGTTATTCGCCTTTTAAGAGCGTTACATGGACAAATCAATCAACATAGCTTTTTATTATAAGGGGGGATAAACTCGTATTCAGAAATTGTAAGTCGTGGGCCTGGCAAACTCCAATCGCCTAGGGGCCTCACACCCTCTAAGTCCACCTCTGGCTATAGATATCACACATACATGTAGCTGGGAAAGGACAAGAATAAAATGTTATAGGTAAGTAATTTTTGTTAATTTTAATTTTGGATCTTTAATCTTGGATTTTTTTGGGTTCATCTGTTCTTGATAGGGTCCAAGATATGACTTAAGGAAAACATGAAAGCAAAGAAGTATGACGAAGGAATAAATTTCAGAGATGAAATAAATTTGGAATTACATACACCAATAATGAATTGTATACATCATTTGTCTGAAAAACTCTTCTAACCAAATCTACAATAATGTTGCATGAATTGCCATTTGAAAATCCACATACTACAAAATGTCGATGATAAAAAAACCAAAAAGAATGGTAAACTCACCCCAGTAGGTTGAGAAGGAGCCTGGTGATGATGCTGAGCCTGCTGCTGCTGGTGCATTGGTGCTTGGCTAGAATGGGGTTGATGATGCTGGGACATTTGATTTCCATAAGAATTTCCCATGCCTATCCTTCCATCTCCAGCTGGTGGACGATACTCTGATGTTAGGGAGCCATAGAAATCATTCACAGGATCAAGGTCAGCAATAGAACCTATGCGTCGGCTAGGTGGATTTGTCACTAAAATTATTAAAATAATTAAAACTGAGTAACAGGAGACAGGACAAGTGTACCTTAGTTCTGGAGAGATTAAATGGGTTGGTGATGATTAAATGATAATACGAGGATCCATTTGTAGCTGAAATTAATGTTGAGTAGCAAATAAATGTAATTTTTTTATGGCAATAAAAGTAATTGGTTTGTATTTTCGGTAAACAGGAGTCCCTCAATTACATGCAGGTTTCAAGTTAACAGTAGCAATTTTATGTGTTTGTGGAAGGTGAATTTCACTTATTCCTCCCCAGTGACTGCAGCACACACTGATCATTTGCTCAAGTTCATGAAATACAGTGCAATTTCCTCTCAACTAAACAAGTTAATAGCACTAAAATTCTATGAAAGTAATTATACTGTGATGCATGCATAGAATGACTGGGTAGGGTGATAATCAAGCCACATGATGCAATACTCTCAGTGTTTGTCTCCCCTCTTTCTTTGCATGCAAGTACAGTAAACTCGAAAATATCTGTGCGCGGATTATTTAGTTTGCTGATTATCCATGTATTCGCTTTTTTCCCTTTTTTATGAATTTATTTTATAAAATCGTGCACTGCAATATTCAGGAACATACTGACCTTTTGCAGTCGTATGTTGAGTTTCACTCTTTCAGAGGAAGAGGGCTGGGTTTTATGGATTTTTTCCAGGCCAGCTCATGATGGCACTTTTTTTGCATATAAGCAACCTACTGTAGGTAAACAAGCTGCATATTTATACTAATAAAGATGATGATGATGAATAACGTTATTAAATTTTTAAGCCCATTTGATTAACACTATATATATATATAGTGTTAATCAAATGGGCTTAAAAATGTAATATATATATATATTAACTATTGCTGATTAATGCCCCATAACACAAATGAAGTGTAATATTTGCTGAGAAAAGTGTGCGAATAGCAAAATCATTCACTGCCCTAAGTCATTGTTCCCATAAGCTTTTAGTATGTATCTATAGTCGCAGTTTCTATGTTCATGTCATTTTCAGCGAATGTAACCTTTGAAAACATGGATGGATTACTGTATATTTTAAAATCTTAATAACTAAATTTAAATTATTCATATAGCCATATTAAATACTGTTAATATGTTATAAAATACAACAAATGTTAACAACAAATAATACTTGCATATACCAGAGTACAAAATTAGAATATCTGTAAATATAGTTAAACTACATAACGCCTATGATCAAAATTGTATAATCGCATGAAAAATAATAATATAAAGTTTCTTTTATAAATGAGTAACGTGGTGCTATCAGAAAGTTCCCAGACTGCCCTGGGCATGACAACCCTGATTTTAGAATGGAGTTGCACCTCTATGTGATAATAGTGTGTATTGTGCTGAGTCACCAGGCACAAGCCATGTCATCCTATCTTGCTTCTGCCTTGAGTTAGGTGCATGAGAGTAAGATTGCGTTTAATGCCAGCTGCAAATTTTGCCAAATTTGTGCCATTTCTACTCACTGACGAACATAAGCAAAATTGAGTCATTGTGCCAGGGTCTCCAGGACCAAGCTCAGAATGATCCAAACTTCCTTTTCAAGACTATTACAGGAGATGAAATTGGGTTTACAGGTACAAACTGGAAACAAAACGTTTTTTCAGTCGAAAAGCCCAAAAAACCTGTGCCCAAATAGGGCCAGACAGGTTTGCTTGAATGTGAAGAGTATGTTGAGTGTTCTCTTTGACATCAGTAGGATTGTGCATCAAGAATTTGTTTCACATGGCCAAACTGTTAATCGGCATTTCTACAATGAAATTCTATAGAGTCTAGAGGAAGATGTGTGGATTGTGTTTGTATGGAATTTCTGGCTAATCAACCTCTTGGATTATTATAGCCATTACTCCTTCCACACCAAACACACTCACAAGGGAGGAGGGAAACCCGGTGCCGGCATTAGCATACTCTTTATGAAGAGCAACAAGGGGGCTAAATGCTTAACTCTGAAGGATGGTGCACTGACTTGCACGGTCTCCTCAAATCACACAAGTAGGGGACGGGACGATCCCAGGTTGAAAAATTCAACCTCTGCCAGATTTGAACCTGAGACTGCTGCGTGGAAGGCCAACGCTCTAACCACTTCGCCACTGCCAGCCCGATGTGCGGATTAAACATCCTCAAAAATAGCATGCTGGTGATTGGTCCTGCTCATGCCGCCCTGTATGTGCAACAACTCCTGGCCAAGAGCAACATGGCTGTAGTCTCTCACCCTCCATACTCTACAGCAGCGGCTCTTTAACTTTTTCATCTCGCACCCTGATTTGGGAACTCTAAGATCCCCACGCCCTCCCTCCCTTCTCCAGAAATTTTTTATTTATTTTTATAAAAAATATTAGTAATTTATTAATATATTTACTTAGATGTTGCATTACATAGCTACTGGCATCTTTTCCTGAGATACATTTATTGCTCTCGCACTTGGGCAGCAACAGAAGATACAAATTTGTCTGCACTACATCTGTAATGGAGGTGATTGGTTGCCAGAGCATTTGAATAAATCAGTACAAGAGTATGTTTCTCAACCTTTTTGGAGCCGGTGACCATCTACGAAGTCCAAAAATTTCTGCGGACCCCATCCCCAAGCAAAGTTCTTACATTTTTCATTCATTGTCTCATTTTTTCAGTTTGAAATATAAATAAGAGCTGTGCGTGGGATCAAACAAGTTAAAGTTGTCAACTAGGTTTTGGCCCACCCTGTCATTACAAAAAATACAAAGGACAATATTATCAAAAATCTTAGAATGCACAGCTTTTTATGTAAACATGGAAACACCGAAAAATCGCAATGACTTCAAGCCAAAAGAAACTAATGAAATGTCTCTCATGATAGAATTATCAGAATATGAGACTAAACTGTCCTGTCATTACCGTAGTGCTCACCATCAAAAATCAACGTTTGTAACTCCGTCATCAATAATGATAATAATATTTCGGGTCACGTTAAATAGCTCAGACCACATTAAAAATGACAGACCTCACAGACCTCACGGCCATTTTTAACATGGAAGTAGGAGGGCGAAACTCGAGGGTTCATCCGGAAACCAAGCTCAAATACCTGCCTCCTCACAGCAGGGGGTCTCTAGCCGACCAAATCATTTGCAATAAAATTTAAGCTTTTTTATGCTGTTAAATTAGTGAGAAAGTAACTCGTGTCGAATCTGGGTAAATGCACTGATTAAGAGCCTCTTTTAAACATAATTCTACAATAAATAATAATAAATTGAAAAATGGTATATTGTCTAAATAATTTTTAAAATAAATATAAAAATATTAAAGCATTAAAACATACGGAAGACAGAAATTTGAGGCAAAATTGATTTTGGTCCAAAATGCTCCTCTCCCCCTGGAATCCTCTTATGTCCCCTAGAGCAGTGTTTCTCGAACTTTCTTGGTCTGCGGACCACCTTAGCGAGTTAAAGACCCCAGTGGCCCATCTTTCTTATACACACTGGCTTGTCATAAAAACCAGGTAACAAATTACATACTATAAATGGAACACACAAATATTTCAAGGGTGTAAGTTAATATTTTCATTATTTGTGCATGGTAGTAAGTTTTTTCCTTTGCTACCTTTTTATTTATATAGTACCTTCAAGGACATTTTGTAGTAACTCTTGTTCTATTTGAATGTATATTTATAGAATAACTTACAGGTTATATTTTAACTTGGGAGAGGAAATTTGGGTTCCAATTGATGCTTACATCATTTCATTTAATGATGTACGAATGTAAGCTAACTAAAGTCTATAAAAAAATCGGAGGATCTTTATGAGCCATGTTGCTCAAATTCACAATTACAGTCTGGCCGAAATTACTTTGGAATTGACGTTTGAGGCAGCTCATGTGCAATGTTGTCAGCATGTGCATAATTGCCCTTTTACATGTTTCTTTTGCCCGTAACAAAGTCTTGGAAGTTGCGCAGATCTACTACATAGACTTACTACTATGTAACCATATGTTACATAGACTGAAAGTATTTTGTTTACAGGGGACATAGCGGCAACACAGCTTGGTTACCCTTAGCAACACTTACCTCCCCTCTGTCTATGATTGGCTGTGAGGGAGGAGAGTCTTTCCCACCAAGCCCCCACCCCTCCTCTACCCTGAAGTATCAATCCCAAAGTAATTTCGTCCAGAGTTTAGGTGATACATTTATGTGAGTATTGCACATACTTAATCTACTTGAAATAGTTTGAGCGGTTCAACAGATGAAAGTCATAACATATGAACAGACTGACAAATGAGGGAGTCATGAAAAAGGCGTTCTTGATCGCATAATGGTAGTACGAGAACTCCTAAAAAACAGTACCTACTTTCCTCTTTCTACCAGCAAATTTTCAAGACTCTCTTGTGTGAAGAGAAAATACTATAGTTTCTAAGAATTTCAGAAATCACACACGTGAAGAAAGAAAAATGAACTTCAACCGATTTAAACCAGCACCTCTCAGAAAATAACAAAAAATTGATTTAATAACATCAGAAGAATTAAATGTGAGATATAAAAGGAAATAAATAAGAAGGGACTCACCACTTCAAAGCCACATCGGCAAGATCAGGATACTAAAGGACATATGTGGAGTCAAAAGTTAGTTAAACTTTTCTCTCCGAAAACTGTCTTAATTGTTTTTTTTTCAATGTTTAGGAGTAATTGGTTGAGCTACCCAAACGAATCAATTTTGAATAATGGAGTAAATTGTAGTACTGTTCTAATATAATTAATTATGTGAGTTGTTCAAGTAGTGTGCCGTTAAGTGCAATTAAGCTTCTGGTTAGCTCTCACGTATGGCATCGACTTTAGTGATTGGAATTTTTAAGTTTCATTTTCCGGCAGCCCGTGGACCACCTGAAAGACCCTCATGGCCCACCAGTGGTCTGCGGCCACACTTTGAGAACCACTGCCCTAGAGGGAGTGCATCCCACAGGTTAAAAACCATGACTCTAGAGATCTTCCTCCCTGGGACTTTTTCCTGTTCATGAAAATGAAAATTTCACTCTGCAGGCTGTGATTTCATGACATTTTGAAGGTCCAGGAAAATTCACAGGACGTACTGAAAGGGATCAAGAAACAATTTCCAGAAGTGTTTCCAAAAGTGGCAGATTTGCTGGATTCATTGTATCTAGTCTCAAGAGGACTACTTCAAGGATGATAGAATGGAATAGCAGGTAATTGACTCAATTTTTTCCTTTTTAAATACAGTCTGGGAACTTTATGATAGAACTTTATATTCTGTTATGTATTTCTCATGAAACCATTTTTATAAAATTTTTATGCCTAAAAAATTAGTGAGTATCAATTTGCTTTGTCTGGTGTTGTGGTACATTTATAAAATATCTTATTCTGAATGGAATCCAAATCAGTTCATTGTTATTGATACATATTATAAAATTTTCAAATTTTCATAGGATAAAATTGTAATGCAAGTATTGCTATATATTCTTCAACAAAAAGAAATTTTGTCTTCCAAAGAGGGAGACAAATTTAAAACTATGAAAACATGCAGGTGATAATCACATAAAAGTATTTCTAAAACTCAAAGACAAAAATGGTTGGTATAAACAAATACTAAAAAGTTAGTTCATCAACACTTGCATACATACAATAATATAAAATGGACAACAAAAGAGGAATTGATACCACATTAGACCACCCAATCCTGGTAACAGGTAAACTTGAAATGATAACCAACAGATGGTACAATGTATGATGAATCTCAAACATTTAGGGGCAATGACTAAAGTTAAGAGATGAGTGAGCATGCAGTGACTTGATTCTAACATTTCCCCACTAATATCAGCTACAGTTGCATAAAAAGCATTATAAAGCATCACATGCACAATACATTTAAAACTCAAAGCAAGCATTGACGCCACAACATTTGACATGGCCATGCAGGAAAAGGGAGCACTTCAAATGTAGATGGGCAAAAACATAAAACTGATTTGAGAAGTGCATGATCCTGTTCAAATATGCTGTGAGCAACTATAAAAGAATAATGTAGAAAATGGAAAAAACTGATGATTTTCCAAAGTAAATTGTTTGCATTTCTACTGTCCCCACTGATTAATCTCCCAAGTCAGACCTGAAGTGAGTTTATTTTAATCATGCAACATTAACACAACCTTCCAGAACACATCGAGTGTTACTACAAGGTTCTGGTTACATCAAATCTTTTTGGCTACCTGGGCCATGGTCAGAAGTGTAGATGACAGTTGCACTTTGGCGTGCCGTGTAAGGAGAACTCCTCGTCTCAGCCATTGGGTCATAGTCTGCTATCTTGCCTGGCTGGTGGTGGGTGTGGTGGCTATACTGCACCGGGGCCTGCTGTTGGTGTGGCGGCTGACCTCCTTGGTAATGAGCATTGTTGTTACCTGCTCTCTGGTGTTCATATTGCGATGGCTGGAGATGGTGCTGTGGTGGTAGTGGCTGCTGCTGCTGTTGCTGGGTGTGGTGATGGTTGTGGTTCTGGTGATTTAGTTGATGGTTGGCTGAAGATGGGTGAGGAGGGGCCATTCCTCCACCCCCTCCCCCATCATTACCCATTCCTGCCAACACCTCCTCCTCTGAGCATTTTGAAGGGGACAAAGCAAGGACATGATGGGTAAAGGGGTAAGCAACAAGGGAAGAACAATGGACTGCCTAACCTCTAATAAGCTGTGAAGGCTTATTTTAATTCTATAACTAATATTTCTAACTGGCATGGCAAAGGAGAATCAACATACAAATAAAGCACATATTAACTAAAGTTTTACCAAATGATAGCTTTACCAATAAACAAACACTGAACCTATATCTACAATTATTAGATACAGCAGGATATTAAGATAATGCATTTATTTTTAATGAGCGTAATTGCTTGATTTCTTAGCTTCAATAAAAATGAAAGAAATATTTTTTGTCCTTCTTTTAGACCGTGTTTAACTGGAGAGTGGTGTCTAATGATCATATAATGGAGAAATTGTATGAAAGATGATAAAAATGCCTTAGAATATATATTCGAATTTATTAATTTCCTTAACATTTAGAAAGCACACTCTTTAAATAATTAGGCACTACTTGATATGCTAGGGCAGGAAACTTTAAAAATACACCCAATGTGAATCCTTACCACACATAAATAGAAGAAACATTTGTTTCACATAGATAAGAACATAAAATACAGAAGGGCAAACAAAAACATCAAAGGCAGACAACACAACAGCTGACCACAGTAACATAGACAAAAGAATGTTACAAAAGAAATTCTCAAACGAAAATGCAAGGAATCCCTCAAGTCAAATTTTATCCTGTATCGAGGTATAAAATAAGAATAAAATAGGAAATGAAAGTGATTTAAATCTCACCACTCTATATCAGAAGGTGACTAAGTTAAATATTCTCATAATATCTTTTTTGGTAAACATTTAGCTAGATAAACCATTTAACTGTGAATAATATATAATCCTATAATTCTAAATTTTGATCGAATGAAGAAATAGGCAACCACTAAAAAAATAAAGAGTTCGACCACCAAACGAATGGAAGATGTAATTATCAGCCACTTTGTTATTTGTCAAATTCCTTTTACTTAAGTTGTGGAGTATCAAAAAATAATTTTTAAATGGAAATACGAAAAATTTCATGCGCAGCCAAGAAGAGATGTAGTCATGATGTGCAGATTTTTTATATCCAAGCCTTCATTATCAGTTTATGAACTGACTTAAGGATGTATGACATTAATCAAACATTTTCAATGAGAATGTTACATTACACTTCTGAATGTCAGTTCCAACTCAAGAGCAAAGCCACAAAGCCGACTTGGCAGCAAACGTCAAGTGACCTTTCATGTTGATGATTTTTCCAGTTACCAAATCCTTTACTAAAATTTTAAAGTTAAACCGTTGCTCTGCATTGACAAATTACCAAATCTGAGATAATTATGTTTAACCCCTGAGTACTCGCATATGGATCAAATCGACCCGGACCAACTTGAATGTTCATATCTTTTAACTTAGATGTATGTCTAGCTTCATTATTCTAGTGGCTGAGTTCGATGATGCTTTAAATATGTTCAATGCTTTCATGGGTCTCGAATCAAAAATTTAAAGATGTAGAAGAGCATATAATTTGGAAAGGATATGTTAGGCCCAATAGAAATTTGCACATTAACTGGAAAATATCAACCTGGCAACAACAGGGAAAGCCTGGGTACCTCCCTAAGACTGCCCAATACAATCCAGGACAAGGTAAAACAACGTCTTTTCTAGGGCCAATGTTTACTGTTATTGTAGCTTTTCTTGGGCCCAATATTAGTTTGAAAGAAATATTTCCAAATAAATTGTTGAGGAGTTATAAAAAAATAATTAAGCTGTTTGTTATTTTGTATTGAGATATTTTTAGGATTACAAATAATTTTTTAAAATATTCCAGCCTTCTAATCATTCTTTCTTAAGCTTTAAAATACATTGGTCGATTCGTCCCAGCATGAGTACTCATGTCACCATTTATAGCATGAGTACTCGAGGGTTAAATATTTACTGGTAATTGAATCTGCAGTCTGCTATCCTGGACTGAACTAGTGGATTCACTAGACAAGGTAGCTGACTGATATAATGAAGGCTCAAAGGATTCCTACCTACTAAACCAAACATATTATATAAGAGCATTTAAATAACTCCATAAAACCAACAAAATTTTCTTATATTGTGTATATTGAAATTTTATTTTTGTAAAATAATTAATTCTTAAGTCATAAACTCGGTATGGATGCAATTAACCCTTAACTAGTCATGTGGGGTCAATATAACCCCACGCAATGTATTTTCATTGATATCAAAAGAAATTTACTACCTATCTAGACCAAACTTGCAATACCTTTGCCATTAACCTTCATGGTTTTTTAGCGTTTTTGTTATTTTGGGATGTTTATTGTGGTATTTTTAATGTTTTATGCACAATATACATACAATAAATACTGAGACTATAAAATAATTTTAATTTGAGATTTCAACAGAAATCCTCCAGTGTCCAAAAAAGTTGTTTTTGCTACCTCATCTGTCTACTCTTTTTTCCGCTCTGTTGCCTGAACAGTTGCACATAATATAATAAAATCTCTTATTTTTGTATAATATCATTTGAAATATATATAATGTTGATATGTAACATATACATCAAGAATGGAGGGTAGTTTATTCTTCTCGATTTTCATAAAAAGTCGATTTTTCTCAAAAGTGGCTAGAGCGATTTCAATTCAAATCCATCACAAACAATATGACATAAACAATATATTTCAAAAAATAGCTAGTGTACAGTGGCATTATGATAATGAATTTTATGCCCAGCTACCGCAGAGCTCTCCCCTGAATCTTGACAGCCACCCAATTTTCCCAACTTTTTTTTCTCAAGGGATTGAGTGGATGAATAGAAAGTGTACATACATTGCATAAAACTGGGTATATCAGAAAGCTTTTGTAAGTTATGTATCTCCGATTTTTGTTATCGTTTTTTCTTTTCTACAACAGTCCAAACTGTCACTTATCATTTTTGTAAGATATTTTTCTCAAATTATTTAGCACTGGATGGTAAAATTAATAATACTTTACTACTATGACATTACAACCCGAGAAGTGTGTAAAGTAACTGATAAGCTTTCTCCGATAATGGACCTTATTCAAATATTGTCAGCAAACTTTGAAAAGGCATATATCCCAACAGAATATGTAACAATTGATGAGCAACTGATTACTTTCAAAGGTCAGCGCCGTTTTTGCCTGTATATTCCGAAAAAACCGAAAAGGTACGGAATAAAGGATTTTGCACTAGTGGATGCGAAAACATTTTATTTACAGAAATTTGAAATATATGCAGGTGTTCAACCAGAAGAACCATACGCAATCAGTAATAAGCCTGATCAGATGGTGAAACGTTTAGTTATGCCAATAAAAGGAACAAATAGAAATGTTACCACTGATAATTGTTACACAAGTGTCCCTTTAGCTAAGTCACTTCTGTCGGAGTTCAAGTTGACGCTTGTCGGCACTATGCGTAAAAATAAAATAAGAAATTCCACCAGAGTTTCTTCCAAAAAGAGACAGGAGTGTTAGAAGCTGCATTTTTGGTTTCACTGAAGATATCACAATAGTCTCCGATGTTCCAGTGAAAAACAGATCCGTGATACTTAAATCAACCATGCTTCATGATAATAAAATTGACAACAGCACAAGATCTCCGAAAATCCGAAATAATAACAATGTATAATGAAACAAAAGGGGGAGTCGATACATGAAATCAGTTTTGTGCCACTTATAACGTTGGTAGAAGAATGAAAAGGTGGCAGTTAGCTGTTTTTTTATTTTTTAAATGTTGCCGACATCAATGATTTCATACTGTATAAACAAAATGTTAAAAATGAAATGACGAGGCGAAATTTCTTATAAGTACTATCTACAGAATTAGTGAAAGTGCAAAAAATTTCGTGATCCCAGAGTCAGTTTTTACCAAGATATCTCCAAAATGGCATTCGCACTCAACAGGGGGGGCTTGTGGAAGAAGGCCCATCTTTTGTTGCAGGACCTTCCAGAGGAAAATGCAAATTTTGCCCTAGAACTAAGGACAATAAAGTGTCATTTAGATGTGCCAATTGTGGGGCCTTTATTTGCAAAGGGCATATGTTAACAAAATGCTATGATTGTGGGGATGGGAAGTGATTAAAAAAGAAAATTTTTCTTGTTATGAATGTTATTTAAATCAATATTTCATGAAAAATTATTAATAAATAATGGGATTATAGTCTAAAAGTAATTTTATTTCCAGTATGATAAAGATAAAACAATATTTTCTTCCTAAACTTTGCAAATCATTTTGGGGTCATATTGACCTCACATGACTAATTACGGAACTTTTTCTCACGCGACTAACTAAGGGTTAATAATGTGGTAGCATATCCTAGAGGATAAAAATATTTATTTATAAAATCAGAGGATATTTACTCTAAAAAATATGAATTACATCACGTAAAATCATGTACATGCATATGACAGGCATTTAAACAATAATCCTCTATCTTAAAAGGTTGATCATGGAATTCTGTCTACTCTATCTTCATAAATAAATTAGAGGTATAATTCCAGAAAACATGCCTTCATCCCAGCATTTCACTCATTAAATTAAAATATGCTTTGCTCTATAATTGTTTTGTATCATGTTTGCATTTCATTCGTGCTTTGAATTTTTTGTTAATTTCTCCCTTTTCGGTTGTCCAGTTTTTAAAAATGTAATACCAAGATATTTGAATTCTTCCTTTATTTGGTCTCATTCCATGTTCCTTTATTCATCAAGCACATGTGATAATTCTTTTATGAATCGATATTTCTTTATTGAAACGAAGTAAGGTTTCTATCGTTTCAACATGTAATTTTGTTTTTGTCTTATTGGTTGTCTTCTCTTAGTTGAACAGCATCTTCAGTCATTATACCTATATTATTATGTTCCAGTTTTCTTTGTTATTGATAAAAGTGTGGCTGTATAGTGACCATTGCCTCACCCTGTATATATAAGTAGATGCAGGTTTTCTACTTTTACTCTAATTCCTATTCCTTAATGCTCCTGTACAATTTATTCAAAGTGAGATCAACATATGTTCCATAAATGCAGTCTGTTCTTCATTTATATTCAAGTTTTATTGTTCAATTTTAAATATAAATGCAATGCAAATTATGACCTATTCTATGTTACGTAATATGGTTAACAAAGAAAACTTTGGTGTATTATTTATATAATACTACCTATTTTCATTTCCATTAATAGAAACTCAGGAATGAATTAAATCTTATAGCTTCATTTCTTATGGAAGTATGTGTTCCAAATAGTGCTGTTTCAGTTAGCGCTCTATTTTCCTAACATCAATTAAGAGTGTTAATCGGGGAGTGGGTGTTCTCCATCTAATTATCCAAACCCACCTAGTAACATTGAGAGAAATCTTGTTAGGCAATTTGTTTCAGTCACAACTCAAAATGGAGATGGTTTGGAGACAGAGCTAGCTTGGAAAATCACGAGGCCCAGTGCAAAGGGGCCTCTTACAACTCAAAAAAATTTTAATAGTAACTTTTAATAAATAAAGCAACTTTTTCTCTCATTAAAAGTGTGTTCAATATTATTCTACTTTTTATTTAATTAACATGAACAACAAATACTTTTAGAGTGCTGGACCTCTGAAAGCACAGGGCCAGGTGCAGTCGCACTGTTGGCACTGCCATCAAGTCAGCCATGTTTCGAGTAAATGTAGCAAAACAATCGGGAGCAAAATATTTTGTAAGCATTATAGCTCACTTTATGATTGAGAGAAGAAGCTTCTGTTGATATACAGATTCACCAAAGATAACTGATTAAACATTACCAGATAAATCATTTTTTCCTCAATTAACTATCTCAACCCCCACTCACCAATTGGCTCTCCATTTTCACCAGTCATCACTCTCTTCTGTTCCATTATTGCCTTCTTCTCTAGTTCTCCATGATAGGCAACATTACTACCAAAAGTAAAAATTGAATTATCATTCACAGAACATGATGAATTTCAAATTACAATTTCTGCCACCACAATGCATCTTCTCTCAATACATTTATTTACCTTATGATTTTGGAATTTTGTTTTATTCGAAGTGTCTCTGGATCATCAGCTACTTGTGTGAACTTTCCTTTGGCTTTCTCAAACTCTGCATGATACATAACCTAAAATAAGAAATGAACATAAGGAACCAACCCATAACTTTATATTTCTCTTGAGAATGTTTGTTAAAAAGATTAACAAGACAAAATAATTCTTAGTTAAAATAAAAATACTGATGCAAAATATTTATCTATTACTATCAAAATTCAGTTAAATATATCCCACTCAACACTTTTCAAAAACAATATTTTTAATCCAAGAAAAAATTAACAATTAACATAACAGAATATCCCTGAAATAATGAAGCATTTTCTATAGACAAAACTACACCGGAAAAGTTTTGGAGTCCCCATCACGGACTCATATTCCTAGATAATGGGTCCTCCTTTTGGTGGTAGGCCCCCCTACCACACTGGGATGTCAGGGTGTCATTTATGCCACTGACAACATAATATATACTCTCCTCTACCTTTCTAGATCACCATGATGTAACCCAACCTTAGCATGCATCCATTCAATTCTGAAGGCAAATTAAAACAAGAAGTCCAAAACAGGATTAATGCTGGCTGGTTTCCCAAAGTTGACATTCTGAATTGATTGCTTACATTAATGTTTCAGTATGTCACTCCAAGAAATTCTCATACCAAAAATACCATTTGAAATTCATAGTAGAAATTCAAGAAAATACTATCAATTATCAAAATTCTGCGATAAGAATTAGAATCTATATTCCTTTCCCCTTAGAACAGTACAAACCTCGCTCCGATATCACAATTTTAAGATATTTTAAAGTAGTAATGAAAACATCTCTGCATGATGGATTTGAGACTTCCTATGTAAAACAAATAGGGAAAAAACGTTCCTGTAATCGAACCCGGGACTTCAATCTTCACCAAATAAAATATAGCTCTGGCAGCACGAGCCTCATATCAAGTTTCATGAAAATCAGTCCATTGATGCAAAAGTTGTTAATAGGGGACACACACACACAGACAAGACAACTTCATAAGGCTTTATTTTGGAAACCAGCCTAAAAAGGATGATAAAAATTAATATAGTATAACAATTTTGAAGTCCTATAACAGTGATTCTCAAACTGCTCTTTCAGGAAAAAATCTGAAATGGCGGATATTTTTTATTTTTATGGTCATACATTTAAACCAGTTTAACCCTTTGAGTGGCACACGACGATATATCGCCATTTGCTTTTTAAGCAACAAGTGCCAAAAACGATAAATCGTTGACCCTGCAGAGTAAGGGTAAACTCGTAATAGTTGCACATACAAATGATAGATGGCAGGTTTCAATCAAAAGAGAAGACTACGTAATTCACATATCTTCCGTTCTTTTTGGTCCATGTTATTTGTTGAGTTATGATTTTTTTCAATTCCACTAAATATTGCCTCTATTCTTTCAAGATAGCTTCTACAAACAAAGATAATTTCAGTTTCAGTTGAGGATGACAAATTGGTTTGTTATATTAACTCATTCAGTGACAATGAAAATTATTTAGAAAAGAAAGATTTGAGGTTTTGGAGGATATATAGGAGACAATTTTAACTATGACTTGAATGTAAAATCATATCAAAATGATCTTTTAATTTTATAAATAAATATGTTATGAATACATAGTTTTATAGAATGTAATGTATTATGTATCATTTCTGTAATTACTGAAAGAACATAAAAAAATATGAATAAATAGTATGTGATTTTTCATAGAAACTGATGAAAAAAGTGCTAAAATTGCAGTTATGCAAAAGCTATTTTTCTGTATTTTCATTTTTTAATATTGTTTGTGATTTTTGCAGTTTTTCCTGGATGTATTGTCTTTATGATAATAAATTAAATAGGGCAAAAAGAATAAAATACCACATACTTTATTCAATGTAAAGTTGACTTTCCATTTTTTTAAATTGAAAAAGGAAAAACAATTTTTTAAATAAAAAACAAAAGGTGAACATTAACATTCACTTAATATAATTAATATTTGTAACCATTTGTGCAATTACTGAAAGAATCACGCAAGAATATGAATAAATAGCGTGTATGTGTTTTTTCTTAGAGATTGATGCAAATTGCTGAAATAGCCACAGCAGTTTTGTGCATACCCACAAAAATCGGCATGGAACTAAATGGAAGTAAATAAAAAAATTTGACCATTGCTGCCATTCCATTGTCTTAGAAAATTATATAACACTATTTTGGTTAAAATGCAAATTTAAAAAAATCTGTTTAGCAATCTTTATTATATAACATTTTTGTTTGAAATGCAAAATCTAAGTGTCAACACCTAGACCTATTTTCTTTACCTTTGGAAGAGAAATCATTTTTGTACTATGTGTTTTTTAGTTTTATGGCACAGCGTCTAGACCAGGGGTGTTGAACCTTTTTTTGCCGTCATACCTCTTGGAGCATTATAATGGGCACGTGCCCCCTAAAGCAAGGGTCGGCAACTATGGGCCATGGGCCAAATGAAGCTCCTGAGAGTGCTTCATGAAGCCCAGAAAGCTATGACAAAATAGTGGTCGGTAAAATTCAATAGAGGCATCTTAAAATTATGGTCTCAGAAACTTTTCTGGTTATGTATTCATGCAAATAAATTATTTAGGCTTGATTTTCACTAATATGAGACCACAGAATCTATAAGTAACTTCTGATATAAACACTCGTCCAGCACACCGAAGTTCTCGTGACTTCCAATGCAGCTCTCCATAGCGTTCACACCATGGTTTTACGTCTATTAGTGACCAAGAGTATTTACAACTATTTGTGGTGAAACTTTTGCACTGAAGTATGGTACAGCACTGAAAAAAAGACTGGCAGCTGAGACGCTACAAGAGCAAGATGATATTATCACATTGTAACTCCCAAACTTTTTTTAAAGGAAAGCTGACTAAAACCAAACAACATATTTCGTGATACTCACCAACAAAAGTAAATAAAAATTGCAGTGGGAAGCATTCATCATGAATAAATTTCCATGCTTTCTAATATAACTAATAAAAGCTGAATAATTTTAATAATTTCATTAGAAAATAATGGCAAATTTGTATAAAAAGTTTGTCTGTTCATACATTTTCAGTTGCACATTGACATTTATAGTAATAAATAAATATTATGCAAATTAATTTATACATGTAATATATATATATATATATATATATATATATATATATATATATATATATAGCAACGCGAGGTCGATACTTCACCTACGTATTGGGAAAGTCATTACAAGTCGAAAATAAAGAGCAATTATTTTGCCTATTACCAATAATAAAGGAATAATGGACATTTGAAGTTGATGGAAATAAGAAAAGCAACCACTGGTACCACTGCTAAGCACACAGGTCATTCGATAGTAGCTAGAAAGAAGAAAAGCAACAGCTGGCACAACTGCTGAGCACACAGGTCGACACAAGTTAGTTCATTAGTACCTAGTTCACTTGATACACTGCATAGCTAATTTTCTTGATACACTGCATAGCTAGAGTTTCACTAGTGTGACTCATGGTGATTGTTGTTGTTTTTAAAAATGTCCGTGTACACTAATGAAGAGTATGACGATATTCATTTTGTTTATGGATTCTGCGATGGGAATGTGGCAGCAGCTGTCGGAGAATACAAGATCGAGATTCCCAAATCGGCGAACACCTGATTGATGAGTGTTTTCATGCATGCACAGGTATTTACGAGAAAAAGGTGCATTTCCAAAGTCAAAGACTGAGCATCCCAAACAGCAAACAGTGGACGAGGAAGAGGTCATACTCGATATGGTGAACAATAGTCCAACTACCAGTGTTCGTAGAATGTCTGAACGGATCCACGTGCCACAAATGAGTGTATGGAGAACTCTTAACCATCATGGTTATTATCCATTTCACCATCCGAATATGCAAGCTCTCCAGCCTGAAGATTATCCTGCATGTATGGAATTCTGCAACTGGATTGTTCAAAAAGATCAGCTGATTCCACGAATTTTGTTTACTGACGAAGCAATGTTCACTAGGGACGGAATAACAAACCGTAGAAATTTCCATTCACGGGTCTTGGAGAATCCAAATGAAACAAACAAGACTAATTTTCAACACATTTTCTGTAAACATTTGGTGCGGGATTATTGACAATAGACTTATTGGACCGTTCGTGTTGGAACATCATTTAACTGCAGAGAGATACCTAAACTTTCTTGAATACCGCCTACAAGAACTTCTGGAAGATGTGCCACTTGAGGTTAGACGAGGTATGTGCTTTCAGCATGATGGTGCACCAGCACACTTTGCAAGATGTGTAAGACTATTCTTAAACCAGTGGTTTGAAGGTTGCTGGAATGGCCGGGGAGGGCCACATACTTGACCACCAAGGTCGCCAGATTTTACCACTTTAGATTATTACTTATGGGGCAATATGATAAGCCTTGTTTATGAAATGAAAGTGCAAACTGTAGAAGAACTGTGAGACCGCAACAACAATGCTGCAGCGCAGATCAAAATGGATGGTGTTATGCTTTGCACAGAAACACGTTCTCTTTTAAAGAGAGCAAGAATCTGCCTAAGAGAAGATAGTGGCCACTTTGAGTAATTATTGTAACAAGTAATTGCTTGAATAAACATTCTAATACAACAAACTTGCTTTTCTTCTATTTCCGTCAACAACTTCAAAAGTCCACTACTCCTTTATTATTGAGAATACACAAAATGATTATTCTTTACTTTCGACTTGTAATGACTTCCCCTATATGTAGGTGAAGTATCGACCTCGCATTGCGGGACACCCTTTATGTGTATGCGTGTGTGTGTGTGTGTATATATATATATATATATATTCATTCATTCGTGTTCTGTCTTATGACAGGTCCTACCAATTAATTACTTAATTGGTTTTTGACTAGGGAATATACATACACGGTGTGGTGGTTTCCCGTTGCCTTCCACACCGGACACACACACACAGAAAGGAGGGAAACCCGGTGCCGGCATTTGCCTGCTCTTGCGAAGAACACCAGGGGGGCCAACGGCTTAACGTCCCTTCCGAAGGACGGAACAGCTGAATTTGCGCGGTCTCCTCAAACCACGCGAACAGGGGGCCGGATGACCTTGAGAAAAAGTCCTACTCGCGCAGGATTCGTACCCGATGACTTTTTCAAGCATCGGGCGAGTAGCAGCCAGCGTCCTAACCACTACACCACCGGCACCCCATATATATATATATATATATATATATATATATATATATGTACTGGTGGTGTAGTGGTTAGCGTGTCGGCTTTCTATTGCAAAGTTCGGGGGTTCAAACCCCTCGAATGGAGGTTTTATTAAAAAAAAAAAAAAAACTATCATCAGTGCCTGGCAGTAGGCAGCAGTACTGTCAGTATGGTATAGAGCCGAAAACAAATGATGTTGGTTGGGTCTATATCCAATACAGCTGTAGGCGTGATCAGGACGATTTGAACGGCTACAGTACTGCGATGTGGAAAGCAAGAGGGAAACTACCACATAACAATCCCTAGTAAAGATTATATGGTTGGACAATATGAGTTCTCTCGAGGTAAAACAATCCGGAGGTAAAATAGTCCCCCAATCGGATCTCCGGGCGGGGACTGCCTTGAGGAAAACATTTGTCGAAAGTAAATTACGAATAGGGACTTGGAACGTAAGAACTATGAGAAAGGCAGGAAAGCTAGAGAACTTGAAAGAAGAAATGAGAAGAAATAGAGTTGACATTATAGGGCTAAGCGAAACTAGATGGGAGGGAGAAGGACAGTTCGACTCGGAAGAATTCACGGTAGTTTATTCTGGAGGAAATAGTGGAGAAAGGGGAGTAGCTCTGGTACTTAGGAAAGATATGATGAAAAGCGTGACAAAGATAATAGCAACGAACGATAGACTGATGGCAATAAAGCTAAAAGCAGTCCCAGTGGACATGCTGATAATCCAGGTATATATGCCAACGTCAGCTCATGACGATGAAGAAATAGATGAGATATATGAGCAAATTAATGAAATTTACGAAGAAGACGGAAGAGGAAAGGTAAACTGCATAATAATGGGAGATTGGAATAGCATAGTCGGAGAAGGACAGGAAGAAAATGTTGTCGGGCAATACGGACTTGGGAAGAGAAATCGAGGAGGGGAGAAACTCGTAGAATTCTGCATCAATAATGACCTTGTAGTGACTAATACATGGTTCAAAAACCATAAATGAAGGTTATACACATGGAAAAGCCCAGGAGATAGAATGAGATGCCAAATAGATTACATCCTTGTAAAACAAAGATTCAGGAACAGCATAAAGAATGCCAAGGCATTGCAAGGAGCAGACATTGATTCAGATCACAGCCTTCTAATACTTGACGTGAATACAAAGCTCAAACAAATAAGAAAAACGAGAAGAGAAAGACAGACCTGGGACCTAGAAAAACTGAAAGAAAGGCAGGATGTAGTCAGCATGAAGTTGGAAGATAACCTAAGCAAGTTGGAAAACAAACCGAAGACCGTCGATATAGAATGGAATGAAATTAAAACCAGTATCAAGGATACCTTGGATAAAGATATTGGAAAACAAGAGAAGAAAATCAGAAAACCATGGATCACGAAGGAAATGCTGGAGAAAATGGATGAGAGACGAAAATGGAAAAACGTTAACAGTGAAGAAGGAAGAGCCAACTATAGGCGTATAAACAATGAGTTGAGAAGGGTAATAGATAAAGCTAGAGAAAATTGGATAAAAGGAAAATGTGATGAAATAGAACAAATGGAGAAGTTTGGACGGTACGATATGATGTACGCTAGGGCACTGGAATTAGAGGATAAGAAGTCTAATGGAATTTGTGGTAAAGGAATTATGAATACGGATGGGAAGATAGTCTCAGAAACAAAGGATGTAGCACAGGTATGGGAAGAATACATTAAGGAATTATACAGCAAACAGGCAGGAGCGGCAAAAATAGAACTGGAAAATGAGGAAAACATTGAAGAAGACAACTTAGGACCAAGTATTATGGAGAGCGAAGTAGAAAAGGCGATAGTGGAACTATAGAAGGGGAAAGCCATGGGCAGCGATGGAATACCGGCTGAGATACTTAAAGTCATAGGATCAGAAGGACTAAAAGCGATCACGAAATTAATTAATAAGATTTACGACACGGGAGAGTGGCCTCAGGATTTCCTAGAAGTAACAATGATCCCTCTAAAGAAGAAGCCAAAGGCAATGCAGTGTAAAGATTACAGAACTATAAGCCTTCTGTCACACACATCGAAGATCATCACGAGGATTCTTAATAAAAGGCTGGAGAAAAAGGCAGAAGAAATAATAGGGGAAGATCAATTCGGTTTCAGAAAAGGACGAGGAACTAGAGATGTTATAGGAGTAGTTAGAATCATATCAGAAAGGGCAATAGAATACAGTCAAGATATCTGCGCATGTTTCGTAGACTGGCAGAAGGCCTTTGATAGAGTAAATTGGATAAAGTTGATGAAGATATTAAAGGATATAGGTGTAGACTGGAAAGACAGGAGACTGATTAGGAATCTATATGAGAATCAAATTGTAAAGGTCAGGTTTGAGAATATGGACACCTGCGGAATATATATCGGTAGAGGAGTAAGACAAGGCTGCTGCCTATCGCCAACCCTATTCAATATATATGGAGAAAGTCTAATGCAAGAAGCTTTAGAAGGCACAGGGGATTTCAAAATTGGAGGAAGGATTATAAGAACAGTAAAATACGCAGATGATCAAGTACTTCTAGCAAGAAAGGAAGAGGAGCTACAAAAAATGATAAATAGACTAGTGATAACAGGTAGAAAATACGGTATGGAAATAAATACAGAAAAATCCAAGGCCATTCGAATATCGGGCAAAGAAGAGAATCTGAACATAACTATTGGGGGAAAGCCATTAGAACAACTTTCAGAATATAAATACCTTGGAAGTATCATAACACGAGAGGCAAAATGTACGGATGAGATCAAAACTAGAATAGGAAAAGCAAAAGTGGCTTTCAGGAAAAAGAAACAACTACTTACAGGGAATATAAGGGAAGATATCCGCAAGAAGTTGATAAAATGCTACGTATGGAGTATAGCATTGTATGGGGCAGAAACATGGACGCTAAGGAAAAATGACATCAAATACTTGGAAAGCTTTGAAATGTGGACTTGGAGGAGAATGCTGAAGATAAAATGGACAGATAGGATGAAAAACGATGAAGTGCTACGAAGAATAGGAGAGAAGCGAATGATTATACAGACTATCAGAAAGAGGAAGGCTAACTGGGTTGGACATTACCTGAGGAGAGAGAGTATGATTAAAGACGTGTTAGAAGGAAAACTAGATGGGAAAAGGGAAAGAGGTAGGAAAAGGTTTCAGCTGATAGACGATTTGAAAGGGAAAGAGAGTTATCAAGAAATAAAGAGGACAGCGGAAAATAGGAGTATATGGAGAACCAGGTTTAACCAAGAATAATCACGGACCTGTCTACGGACAGACTACCTATTATGATGATATATATACACACACACACACATACATACATCAGTATGAACGGCCACCGGAATAGCGTTTTTCTCTGATGCCCCCTACCAGTTGCATTACATGCCAATGCCCACAATGTCCCCTTCAATAGTCTCTACAATGTCAGGGTTGTTCGCGCCTTACCCAATGACACTCCTGCCCCCTTCTCCGACATTGGGAACTAGCCCATATACATCTTCTTGACTCTTTCTCCCTGCCTGACCTCAACCTCCGCTAACCCTATTAGCTCCCTTACAATGTCTCCTTAGTTACATTGTAGCTATTTGTGCTTTACCTTACCACACTCCCTCCTTATTGGCTATCCACCCTTCCCACTCCCCGCCTCCTCCAATCATCAACCTTCCCACATCACCCTGTCATTCCCCGCCCAGTGTGTCACTTTCAGTTACTCTATCTCCATCGCTGAAGAAGGGCATAGGCCCAAAAATAAATAAATATATACATACATACTGGGTGATATGGAAATGCCTCCGAAAACTTCGGGAGCTATATATATATACACACATACACACAGGGTGATACGGAAATATCTCCAAAAACTTGGGGAGATTGTTAAGCGGTTCAAAATAAAGAGAAAAGTTCATATGATTATATATCAATAAACGCACCGTTTACGAGATACAGCTCCATTTAGTCCATGCTGCTGAGTGGGAGTTGGGGGTCATAGAAGGAATAAAAGGAGAGCATTGTAGTGCGTAACTTTATTAATGTTCTCAACAATCCTATGGAGTACTTAAAAATCATAATAAATGTTCAAAAAGACCTTTCAAACAACAGCAGCTGCTATTCGTCTGATGCTGGTCTCAGGATTGTCTTCAATTCTTTTCAGAACTCGTTCCTCCATTTTGAGAGCATGATTACTAGCTCGCCCCTTGTCAATATTTCTTGGAGCTAGTGTACCTGTCTCTCGCAATCAGCGATCTACCGAAAAAACGTTTTGTCAGTAAGCGTACAGTGATTTGGAAACTTCTCACGATATCAGCGAACTGCAGCTGATGAATTTCCTTCTATTTCACCATCTAAGTGCATGTCTGCATACTCTTCAAAAGAATGATTCATAACGACGACCGTTCTCTTCAAGAGTTCATGAAATTACGAGGACTATCCCTAAAGTAATGAGACTGAAATTCTTATGCATGATGTGGCAACACTGCCCCCTCCTACCCGTTACCATTGTTTAAACGATGACAACAGTTGTGTCTTGTTCCGTTGATTGTTGGCCGTGTATTTGTTAACTATTCAAAGTCGTTCTTGTGCATCTCGTAATGGTAAAAATGGAGCGGAATATCGAGCAATGGTATGCCACTAAATTTTGCTTCAAATTGAATGAAACTGCCACGGAAACGTTTGAAAAGTTAAAAAGAGAATATGGCGATGAAGTTTTATCAAAAGCAGAAGTTTTTTGGTGGCACAAGGCATTTAAGGAAGGAGGAGATAATGTGGAAAATGATCATTGCTGGGGAAGACCTTCCACGGTGAAATCAGATGAGAATGTGGAGCGGGGTGAGGTCTTTCACTGCTACAGACTGACGGTTGTCAGTTAGATTTGTTGCAAATGAGCTGAACATTAATAAAAATGCCATCCATCAAATTTTGACAGAACATTCGGACATGCGAAAAGTTGGTGCATAAATGGTGCCCAAAACTTTGACAGACGAGCAAAAGGAAAATACGAGAAACCATGGTTTACACTGAATATGTCAACACAAGAGAAAAGCTTTGGCGGAGGATTCAAAATGCTTGTCAAACCGTTGCAGCACAACCTGTCCTCTTTGAGCATATCAGGAAGTCCTTATGATGGACTAAAGCGTGCATATGTTCGGAAGGAGGTCTTTTTGAACATTTATTACGATTTTTAAGTACTTCATAGGATTGTTGAGAACATTAATAAAGTTATGCACAACAGTGCTGCTCCTCTTATTCCTTCTATGACCCCAACTCCCACTAAATGGAGCTGTACCTCGTAAACAGTGCGTTTATCGATATATAATCATATGAACTTTTCTCTTTATTCTGAACTGCTTAACAAGTTCCCAAAATTTTCGGAGGTATTTCCATATTACCCTGTATGTATATATAAGTGTGTGTGTGTGTATGAAAATATTTAAATTCAGTAAGTAAAGAAAGACTTCTGATTATGAATGTTTTTAGTTATTTTAAAATCTTGATGACTGTATGTGATGCAATCAAGGAAACAGGGCAACAGAGTGTTCAGAAAGCACAATATATAGAGTAAGTGCTGAACAGAATAAAGTGTCATTGGTGACTCCTTCAAAAACTAAAAGAAAAAGTGGAGAAAGACCTAAGAATTCATGAAGCTAAGCATACAATGATATAGTTAAATCTGGTGTAAGATGCATTGTATACAGTTTCTTCTTTAGAATTATACCACCAAAAGTCAATTCCATTTTAGTATCAGTTAATTCAGATGATGCACTTCCCAATATCAACAGAACAACATTATATAAATTCCTAAAGGATAAAGGATATAAATTCGAGGGAAGAATATTATATTAATGGAAAGGAATGACATAATTACGTGGCACCACAGATATTTAACAGAAATTAAAAAATTTAGAGAAGACGGTAGACCCATAGTATATACATATGAATTATGGGCAAACGTTAGGCATTCAGTGAGCAAGATCCAGAAGGATACTATGGTTAAAAATCCCTGGCAGGCATTTTTGGAGGGAGTCAGTATAGGTCTGAAAGTCAAAGAGTTGCAGCCCTCGTTTTGCATTAGTGTATGCTGGCAATGAAAAAGGCTTCGTAAAGGGGACAGAGCTTACATTTTTATGCAAAAAAATATGTGAGATGCTCACAAAGAAATGGATGGACACACCTACAAGAAGTTGTTTATGAAAAATTTGCTGCCAAACACATTGGATAGAGCAGTAATAGTGATTGACAATGCTGCTTATCACAGCAGAAAATGCAAAGATATCCCGAATATATCATGGTGCAAATCAAGGATAGCAGATTGGCTCTTTGAAAAGAGCATTTTAACAGAGATAAGGATGCTGAAAAGAGAACCGCTTCATATTGTCTTCCAAGTAAAGGAAAAATATGAAAAATATAGAGTTGATGAAATAGCAATCACCCTTGGTCATAAAGTTCTTAGACTGCCCTTATATCACTATGAGCTCAATCCTAGTGATGGTATGGGGATCAGATGAAACACTATATCAAAATGAACAATGTATCTTTTAAAGTTAAGGACATGGACAGATTGATTGAAAGGGCTATGAACAGGTTATAATAGGGAACTGGAAAAATTATGTAAAACACGTTATAAGAATAGAGCAAGATTTATGGAGGGCCGATGAGTTACAAGGTGATGTAGAAGAATTAATGATTCGGCTGTCTTCTTCGTCATCAAATCCTTATGTATCAAGCCCATCTCCTCCTCAAATGGATTCAAATAAACCAGGGTCTTCCACTATGGAAGGTGTGTCCCCAATGGGTGAGGATAGTGATTCATAAAGGTAATGTTAATTTTTATATTTGTAAATTATCCCGAAAATTAAAAAAAAAAATTATTTTAAAATGGTAATGCTGCACACAGTTCACGAAAATGCTATGCTTAAGTCTTTGCTTAGTAAAATTATGGGATAATCCTGAATAATTCCAATAAAACGTTATTTATTCGGTACCAGTGATGTAATATATTAAATTATTTGTATTATTTTGTAATTCAAAAGGAAGGCATAGGCGCTGGCTTTAATTCATGGGAAATTTGGCAAGTGCGTGCGCCATAAGTACAATACTGTCTCCTCAGGGTAGAATGGAGTATAGTGATAATACCTGGAGGAATGACATCACAGCTTCAAGTTCTTAATGTTGCTGTTAACAAGCCTTTTAGAAACAATTAAAGGGTTCATATTCTGAGTTGTTATTGAGAGGAGACCTCCCTCTAAGACCAAAAAGAAACCTAAACAAACCTACTGTTACAATACTCTGCCAAAGAATCAAGGCAACAGATAAATCCAGAAGTAATAGCGAATGCATTTAAAAAGTGCTGTTTATCCAATGCCATGGATGCAAGAGAATATGACGTTTTGTGGGAGTCTATGGACAAAGTTCGGTGTGATAAAGACAGTAAGAGTGAGGACAGTGATGAAGAGAGCATTGAGAGTAATGATGACTGATGTAATACCTATGATATATGATGATATAATACCTATGATATTCAAGAAAATTATGGGTATTTCTGCTAGTTTTGTAGAATTTTAAATTTTTGCAGAAATCATATGTAATTAGATCATAAAATAAAAACTTCACTGTATTGGTCTTCACTTGGTGATATTCCATCTTAAACAAGATGATCCAAACGGAACTTATGCGCAAAAGAAAATTACCCTGCATGATGGATTTCAGATTTCCCATGTAATTCAAATGGGAATTATAGTTTCTGGAATCGAACCTGGGACTTTCAACCTTCGCAACAAAAACTATCCTCGGGAGCTCAACTCCAGTAGCAGGAGATTTCCACAAAGTGTCATGAAAATCGGTCTATTGGTTCAAAAGTTAATAGGGGAGACAGAGAGACACAACGATGAAACTATAAGCCTATTTTCATTCTATAAAGTAGGCCTAAAATCACAAAAATGACAGAGTATACCACAAAAAGTTTTGTGAGTTGAAGATTCGACTCCGACCATAAACCAAAAGAATTTAGCGAGAAGAAACGAGCGCTAATAAACATGACCTGGGTTTCAACGCATAGCATAGACCTGATGACAATGCTATGCATCAAAACCAAGGTCATGTTTTTCATTAAAAATTTTTGTGGTTCAGTATTATATATCATTTTTGTGATTTTTTTTAAGATCATAAAATCTTGGATTAGGATATATATGATATATGTCAGATTTGTAGCTCAATCAAGAAAGGTTAATCAAATGTCAGTTGGACTCAATGCAGTATCCATAGGCAAGCTCTCACAGCAAAACACATGCCTAAGGGACTGAAGGAATGTTGTGAAAAAACTTAAATTTCAAAAAATCACGGCCAACAAATTAGATATTTCAGGCATTCTGCAAAGAGATGGGCAGTGTACACAACTGTCTATTGACTCATACTGAAGTTAAGTTGGCACTCATGGAGCAAAATCCCTGTGCACTTGTTCAAGCTTAGAGTGAATATTCCAGTTTTCTGTCAAAACATGCCTTCTACACTTCAACTGTTTGTAGAAACCGTTTGGATTCAGAGTCTAGCTTATTTAGCAGATATTTTTTTGTTATTTGGCAGGGGACAATTCGGCGCAGGACAATTTGGTGCAGGACGATTTGGTGATGGGACAATTCGGTGTCAGCAGGATGAATCTAACCTGCAAACACTCAACCCAACCCGGGGGGAGAGAATAGAATGAATCCAATCCCCAAACACTCAACCCAAGCCGGGGGGAGAAAATAGAAAGAATCCAACACCCGACCTCTCAATCCAACCTGGGGGAGAAAATAGAAAGAATTCAACCCCCTACCACTTAATCCAACTAGGAGGAGGAAATAAAAAGAATCCAACCCCAAACTTCTCAACCCAATGTTGTGGTGTCATGATTAAAATTAATCATCAATAATACCTCTTTGCCACAAGTTTTATATGCCCAAAACTGTTTATCTATTTATATTCATTACAGTCATATAGTTATCGCTACCAAGGTATTGTTCAACTTTCAAAATAATATCAAAATTTCATGAATATGTTAATATGTTGACATATGCAACGAGAATAACGTAATCCTTGTCAATCATGCACAATTACACAAAGCCGGCAACAACGTAAATCACCTTGACAATGAAAGAGTTTCATGTAAAAGACATTGAGTTTTCACATTAAAAACTAATTTCTGAGCCAATTCGACACTTATTAGAGAATCAATGTTGAAAAATGAAATTTTTTCTCTTGGGCATGCTTTGTTTTACTTCCTGAATTCCTTTAATCATTCTTCGTAATATAATGATATGTGAATGGAAATTACATTGAACTCCTTACTGAAATGTATTGACCATGACATTACAAACACTAAACAGTGAAGTGCATATAAAAGGTGCTAACAATAATGCAATAATATTCTCTAATAAAATCGCCCTAAGAAAAACAAATTTTATATTTCCAATATCTTTTCCTTTATAAATTATAGTCAGGTAAGGAAGATTATCCCCGAAACTATTTATTTTTAAGAGAGGGTTCGATAGATTTGGATTTCTATGAAAGGGATTTGCAGTATGATAAAGTTTGGGAGCCACTTTCCTAGAGCATAGATTCTCCAGTGCGGCCACCAGAAACTTTTAATGCAGCCATCATTAAACTTATATTTTAATCAAAGAAATAATTAATATGCAGACTATGATTAATACTGTGATGCCATTTTTTATAATTAATATAGTTATTTTACCTAGTTAAACTTCTTAGGTGCCTTACATAGAATAACGAATATCATTTTGGCCTTAAATTTAACAATGCGGCAATACAACATGGCAAGTGGCAGCAGATACAGCCACAATGGATTTTTCTCTGAGAACCACTGTTCTAGAGTATAGCTATTCAAAGTCTGGTATCGGTACCACAAGTGGTGCCAGATTACCCCAAAGATATACATACCAACAAATTTTATTTTGAGGCATATGAAGACAAATTTATTAGATAATATCAAAAGGGGTGGTGATACCAAGGAGTTGCTCAAACTATCCAAGTGCTACATGGAAAAAAATTTTGAAAGGCACTGTTCTACAGGATGGAATTCATGTCTTTAATAAGCATAAGTTAAAAATGATGATGACTTTGGCTGAAAATGAATTTATACGGCAGTTATTTAGGTTAAATAAACTTTTGCCATCATAATAGAAGAGCACAATAATTTCATTTAAATTAAAAGATTAAAAACTGCGGTTTTCACTAGAGATAAAAGAAAATATGGTTGTTTGTTTGCATAATTTTAAAACCATTATTTCCTATCTACTATTTTACTTAGTTTAAAACCAAACAGACTTTATCCTACAGTTAGTAATAATAACCAATGTTCTCAAATGAAATCATACTGCAAACCCAAAAAAATATAAATCTTAATCAAATAAAATAAGCAATACTAGAAAGTATTTTTTATTATAACACTTTTGCTAATTTCCACAAAATATAAGCAGCGCACAGCTGGTTCCAGTGAGTAATCACCATCATCAGGTAACAAGCATTAAAAAAACTCCCCGTTACTCATGTCAGCGTTTCCTCCCCCACCTAGTACAGTCTTTCCCCAAAACAATGTTCAACCTCCTCCCCAAGGACGTACACAGGGGGAGGTTGCAAGGGGTCTGGACCTCCCATCCGGTGTACAGACATTTGTGGAATCTGCGATAACCATGCTACAAACTTGCTACGTTGCCTCTTGATATGCTGCCACTTGCTGCGTTTGAGCTATGAGAACTAAAAACCTTAAAAAAGTTTATATTATTTGAATACGACTTTTATTTAATCAATTTGCTGGAAATTGGTTTTTGGTCTCAGACTCCCCCGAAGTAAATTTCTGGGTATGTGCATGCTCTCCGCCCCCATAGAGCACTCTATCTTCTATTCATGACTTTCCCTTCCTCACTTCTCACCACCCACCATTCACTCCTATTTTCGTCCACCCACCCCTCTCTCTCCTTCAACCAATCTCTTTCTTCCCCCTATTCTCACCTCCTCACCTCTCTCTTGTTGGTATATATTGCCTATTTTTTCTATGCTTGTTACTTGATGATGGTGTTTTCTCACCAAAACCAGTCGTGTATTGCATTTATTTGTGGAAATTAGCAAAAGTTTTGTAATAAAAATACTTTTAAGTATTGCTTATTTTATTTGATTATGGAATTCCATTAAGTCTAATCCTCGCCCATCAAATTTACCAAACCGTTAAATTATGATGAAATTCAAATGTAAAAATACTTACATTAGACTGAATTTTAGTGTTCTCTTGAATTCTCTTGAGCTCTGGAGTTTCAGCCACAGTTGTAGCTTTTGCTTTTGGGATGTGTCTGCAAAGAAAAAAAAATGTAATCATGAGAAGGTTTGAAATTTTTATCATCCTAAATAGCAGTTCATTCAATAACTGTGAGCATGAAATATGCAACACAAACTGAACTACTACAACTAGGTACACCCATGCAAACTTGTGCAAACACAAGCAAACAAACCATTTTTGTTACTTAAATAATACTCTGTTAATCACACAATATATGATTTTATCTCTAGATGTTTGTTTCTTCTGTTCGAAAGAAATGAAATGCTAATTTAATCACATCCATGCAAACACCCTTGGCAGCTACAAAAACAAACATGTCCAAAGACATCAATGAAAGACTTACATTCAACTTTCCCACTGCCAACTGAAAAAAGTGCAATGTTTTAGTAAATGATGTTTAAGAATACAATATGCTTAAAATATTACAGGATGAGACCAAAATTACAAACACTCCACTGATAATTTGGTACAGATACATACTATTACCTCCATACGTAAGTTTCAAATTTTTTTTAAGAGGACCAACATAGAGATCATGACAGCATTTTTATCCACAAACTAGTAACACCATTTTTATTTTTCCCCAGTTTAACACAGAAAGGAAAATAAAATTCTTCCTAGAATCATATTGAAGATAACATCAAAATGGCTAATAATTTGAAAGCAAAATTTCATAGAAATGATAAAACTTTTGCCTTAGTGGGTGAGTACATCTAAAAATTAGCAATCTCATTAAACATTTTAATGTGATGAATCTCATTAATGTGTTGAATTAGAACAAAATAAATGTTAATGATGAGGCTACCATTTATGACAGAACAAATAAAGAGGAACTATTATGTACAAGATCCTGTAAATTTAATAGCATTAATTGATGATATCACTATTTTGGCATATTTGTGTGAAGAATATTCTTCTGCACAAAAGATTTCTTACACTCGTAATGCTTAACAATTCATTCATTCTTGCCCTTCTACCTCAAGTGGTTTTATTTTGTAAATTTATTCCACCATTTTTTTAACTTCATGAAGTTTAAAATCACTTGTTTTAAAATAAATACAAATACCATTCCAATGCTTCCACAAGATTTATGTTTCAAGCCAAATTACAACAAATGGCCTTACTAAAAATTAACTTGAGATAGATTTATTCCTTGCAGAATAATATTATGTTTCAATATGCACCAACCCATTCCTTAACACATTTGTGTATCTAACCGTCTCCGAGAGTCTCAATAAATGTTTACAGCCTGAAACTAACAGCCAACTGGACAGGTTTGTAAATAGGTCAGTTATATTGATAGAATGATTTTTTAGCCAATAGAAAAGTCGTTAGATGGCCTGACATGTCTTTTTATCTGTTCCTGTAATAAACAGGAGAATTTCTGACCTTGGTTAAAATTTTGCATCATAAAAAATAGCATGCAAATAGGTTAAACAAAGGATTCATTCTTAATAAGAAAAGTCCAAATAGAAATGCTCAACTGAGTACACACTGAGGAGTGATGAATATTACAGACTGTAACATAACTTCACTTTACTTATATAAACATGTTCCTATTAATGCATACATGCACAAAGATAATTAAAATTTGGAGGCAATTATTAGACATTGAATGATTGAATAAAATCGGCACATTTTCATCAATTGAAGATAAAACGATACAAATTACGACAAAATTACACGAAAAATTCCCGAGCCACTGCTGCGTTGTGTAAATCCGAGCTTTCCAAACTATGGCCCGCGACCCCATTTAATGCGGCCCTCAAACCTGTAATAAGTCTTTGCCATGTTTTTTACTAGATATAGTAAGCAAGCAGTGTTGGAAAACATTATGCGTAACGTAACGAAATAAAGTAATTATTTTTGAATAATGCAACGAAAAACGTTAACAGAATTTTCAAAATAACTGTAACGAAAAACCTAACGAAAGCGGAAAAATATCGTTATTTCGTTGTTTGCGCTTCTAATGTGTAACATGTCGAAAAAATTTCCAATTCAAATTAACCAATTCACTAAACCACCTTCTAATACGAAAATAGCCTACATTTGTACACTGTGCGTCTGGCCCGCGAGCATAAACTTTATTGGCCAAGTGGCCCACCTGTAAAAAAGTTTGGAGACGCCTGGTGTAGATAACAGTAATGATTTTTCAACTCCACGTGTAGCATTATCTGTTTCTGTGATGAAATGCATCTGAGTCCATTTAGGACCATGTCTATTCCCAACATCGTTTGTTTCAAGGAAAACGACATATTATTTATTTATGTCTGCAATGATATGTATATTTGTGTTTCTTATGGCTCCATGTTGGAAATTTCTCTGATATCTTTGAGCCCGTATGTCTGAACGTGTCCAAGTGTTGTGAAAACCTATACACGTACGCTTGCAGTTAATTTTTATCCTCGAGTAAAATTCGCCAGACGACAAAAAGCGATCGGAAGATAGGCATTCGCCTCCGTATTTGTACGCGCCTACGTTGCCTTTACCTCCACCAGATGTATCGTGGAATCTCTTCGCCGGCATCTGGCTAACCGAGTCATTTTGCCAACGCGCGGGTGGGAACCAATCGACCTGAATGCACACAAACGCTTCTGCGACGTGGAGGAAGGCACGACGAAATCGGCTCCAGAAGGAAAGTGGGCAACACCCGTTTCGACTGCGAACGCTCGAGGGATTGAAATTTCGCGTTCCACATGTACGCGTCCAAGATGGAGCGTTCTGATCCGATAGAATTTCACGTACTACTGATTCGTGTCAGTGCAACTCCAACTGAGATGTCTCACTGCAGACTACCTTCCTTTTTTTCTGCCCGCCTTTGATGGACAATTTCACGGGATATACCGCTATCTTTAATTTAGCTCGATAAAAGGCAAAAAAGGCAATTTAACAAAAAATGGGAAATATGGGTTAAGTTAAAAACGCGATCACACGGAAAAATGCGGTACAATCGCGGCCATTCAATCGATGCGCGAAGAAAACGATACAGCGCGAAAACCAGATTGCACTAAGAAACGGTTGCATTGAGCGAAGAACATACGACATATCTCCACCGCTCGGGTTTCTTCTGTCACCCTCGACTAAATCTCCAAGTTATGCTCTGAATGCTGGTAACCTGATGACAAGTTTTATATCTCACATCTTGCATTCTGCAAATAAACTGCGGCTTCAATCTTAGGAAAAAATTCCCTATTCTCTATTTCTTGAATTAAATTTTAACTTCCAAAATTAATTCTTAAATATCATTACGTATGAATGCTGCGTTTAATGACAGCAAAAAATCACAGATATTCCCTGGATTTAAAACTATAGAAATCACGCAAACGTCGATAAGGATACCATAATCGGCGACTATAACGTTAATGTATAGCAGTGGCGGATCAAGCAACTTCCAAAGTGGAAATCGCCTCTACCTTCTCTTGAATCCGCCAATACCGACGAATCTTTTTTCTGAAAATCCCCATCTATGTCAGAATCTTTCTTTCTCTTGCCCTGCAGGTCTAATCTGCGGCGCAGAATCAAGGAGTTTTGCGCGACATGAGTTTCAAAATTCACTCGGCGGAGGGCATTGGGGACATAAAAGGGATACAAAGTGGATGGAGGGGCGACCGCCCCCCCCCTCCTCTTTGAATCCGCCAATGATGTTTACCTTTACGGTAGAGATTTACTCTAGAATTTTATCCGATAACTAAAAATTCTGTTAGCACTGCCAATGAACCTCAATTTAAACGTCTTAGAATGCCACAGTTAAGAGGGCGCTATGCTGACTAATTGAAAGTTTGGTTCGCATGGGCTAAAATTAAACGAAAGTTGATCCAAGATGAAAATTCACTCACCGTACAATAGGCTCAGATTTAGTATCAATGCTTAAACGAAAGTCAAAATACGCAAGATAGATAATGACCAAATTGATGGCAAGAAATATTGCCATTATGGTATCGTCACAAATTTAAGAATAAGAGTTCCAAATCCACTTCAGATATTGAGTTTTATTATGACGCCTTGCAAGTTTCACATGCACGAGAGAAAACATTGTTAAATTCTTTTGGCCTTAGGTTTATTGAGCTTGAATTCGAAGCAGAGAATAAAACATTAATTCTGAATAAAAGACGCGGAAAAACAAAACGAAATGACATTTGTAGCAGTGAATGCAACATCACGCAGAATCCAAAACGCCTTCAGTGCAGTTCGTGGGAGGATCGAAAGAGCGTGCATCTTTAACATTCCCTTCACGTTCGTTTAGAAAGTTCGCCGAGTCTGAAGCAATGGGAAACCCGTTCGATGTTAAATGACATTTCTACGATTTTTCTGGAAGGCCAAAAGGCATGAGTTGCACAACGAATTCAACGACGGAAAGTGGTTAAGTAAAGATTTTTGAGTCGACTGAAAAAAATTATCATTTTTAACTAATTAAAAACAATCCACACCAGTGGCGTAGCGGAAAATGTGTGGTTCGCCCCGCCAAAACAAAATTAAAGTCCCGGAAAAAAATTTAAGGGCCTCACATAAACAATATGGGCCCGCTTTGGCCATGGGTCCCCCACGATTAGTGAGTATACATAAAAAACGAGGCCAGCATAAAACGACGTAATGAAAAAAATATAGCTACCTTAAGTTGAATAATTTTTAAACTTTTATATTCAATGCGGGAACTTCTTCAACAAAATGGGCGCAAATCGCACACACACAAGTTACGGTCTTCCTAATGAAATTATGTATTCGGTTTAGTTTAGAATAAATTACTTCTTTGGCAGTAGAAACTTCTTATTTCAAGGCGTAGAAATTAAACTAAATACATCAAAATTACTTCGTTAACTCAGAATTATTTGTAAACGACAAGGCGAAAAAAATAGTTGCAAGGGAATAGAGGGATCACGTCGACAACAAATTACAACAATAACGTAAAATTTAACATCGATCGGATTTGTCACTAACTTCAGTTTGAATGGCATTAATTTTCAACAATCAATCCTTAATAAAACATTTAACAGAATAGTCATAAAACATGCGATGACAAACAAAAACTGAGGAATGAAATCAATCGAACTTCAGCAAAACGTGCCATTAGAAAAAAAAATTAAATAGCTACTGGTCTTACATTAACCATACTAAACTGACTGGAAAAGAATTGAAATGAGCCGGCAGAAACTTATATCAGCGAGTATATTTTACGAGGAAACGTATCAATAGCCTGTTTGGTGGGTATGACGTAATATCAGAAAACACTCATTTTTCCATCCATATTGCCCTACATTTATAAACTACAATTATGAAAAATGCGAGGATAACTGTGACAGGATGAATTTTAAGCAAAAAATACTTAAAAGACCCATCGGATGTACGTGTGCTAAGAGGATGAAACTCAGTACCACAGTAAAAATTATTATAAAACAACAACTTGCATTATTAAATTCGCAACCGGTTTCGTTACATTACAGCATCGTCGGGTGATGGAAAGCCAAGCGCGGCTGTTTCAACAAAGACGACGAAATGCCATAACATGTCAAAATCAGCCAAGATAATACATCAAGAAAGTCTATATAGCTTCCTTCGGGCCAACAGGAGGTAAAGAATGGCGCGGTAAGTTGACTAATGACTAACTTTCTACCGTGCTTATGTAATGTTTCGCGCAAAAAGCGGATCCTCCGATACGGTCTTACCGTGCACATAAATTCTAAGAAAAATATACCAAATAACTCAAACAAAATCTTTTAAATAAGTATTTATTTAAAGAATGTTAATACCTAACATAGTCATTAAAAGTAATTCAACCAAATGTGAAAGAACTTTGTTACCGTTAATTTCGCGTACATCGATCGATGGTGCTATAGATTTCACGGGCCCCGCAATACTGCCGCACTTAACAAATTGAAGGCATTTGCAGCTAAACTCGGAAAAGGGAACACACTAACGAAACAAAAATAAAACGGCATAGATCATAATGCACATCGCAGATACCCGATATCTGCTAATCCGTCAATAAAAACCTTGGTTGTCGCGCAGATAAGAGCAAAAACCTTCGGGATGAAAGCGGTGAGCCATCCGAGCGAAACTCAAACCTCGCTCGCTAATTTTCCCCTCTGGCAAGGCCGTCGGTGGAGAAACCCGAGTTAACTCTTTCAGGAGAGGAGATGAGGTCGGTCAGAGGACTATCAAAAGCGTTGGGCGGGGGGTGAGTACACAGAGTACGGGGAATGGAATACGAGAGGAGAGGGAAAGGGGAGTGCGTGTGACACTGGTTCGACAACCGCTTAGATAGGTCAGGGACGCCTCCTTCGTGGGCCACAGGGATCTGCCGGTCTCTTGTGCTGTGGCTACGCGGCACCGCGGAGACAAAAGCGCCCCCACCTCCGCACTCAAGAGAGAGAGAGAGACGGAGTGCTGCTTCGGAAAGGCAATAAAAAAAGATACGCTTTACTTGAGCGAATCTTCCTTAAAAGAAAACCCGCCTCTTTATGCATGCGTTCCTCGCGATGTGTTTATGTCCTCCCCCTCATCGCCCGCACTAGAGGGAGACACCGCTCGCAGCACGACAGACAAGAAAATCCTCCCTCGCTCCTTTTACGAGAAGCAAGCAGCGATGAACACACTTTCCCAGCGCTCCTTAAAGCGTCATTTCCAAGTTTAGTCTCCTAAACACTAAGCTTTCCACTGCGATTGAATTTCGAGCAAAGGCAATAGTGCAAAATTTTACATGCGCATATGGCAGGGGTGGGCAAACTACGACCCGCGTGCCACTCGTGGCCCGCGATGCCATTTTATGTAGCCCGCGATGCCATTATGAAAGTGAACCGTAATATAAAGCCTATATATTAAGTGCGTTTTGTCGGTGTGTCAGAAAGCGCCGATGACACTTCACATCTATAAAATGCGAGCGTCTCGGGTCAACGCTGTGACAATTTACCATTAACTCATTAGTCACATACTAATTATGTTCCCAGCTGATTCACCTCTTGCATACGCGCAATGAGTATCTAAGAGTTAGTGCAATGAATAGCCTGGGAAGGGAGGAAGGAAACCCGGTGCCGGCATTTGCCTGCTCTTACGAAGAACACCAGGGGGGCGAACGGCTTAACGTCCCTTCCGAAGGACGGAACGGCTGAAATTCCTACTAGCGCCGGATTCGTGCCTGCTGCCTTTTCAAGCAGCAGGCGAGTAGCAGCGTCCTAACCACTACACCACCGGCATCCCCAACACACAATTTACCATTGCAGAGTTGGTGGAAGCCAGCCATTACTGGCTTCCGCAATCAGCTTCCCAGCTGCGCTATAAAGCTGACATTAGCATATTTAATCATAAAATTTGCGTTTTGCCCATCGACAAGTTTAGGCACCGTGGCAGGCTGTGAAGCCGCCTGAGGTGCCTAAGTCTTATCTGCATTTATAAGCGAAGGGATGAGAGAAACCCGGTGCCGGCATTAGCTATTGCGAAATACACTAGGGAGGCCAACTGCTTAACGTCCCTTCCTAAGGACGGAGTGTCGATTTGTGCGACCTCCTCAAGATATCGTTGTCTCATTCTCGTCACCTAGTATCAACGCACAAATGGAGAAAAAATCCTCAAAAGGATTAAGTCCGGGGGTCGCTATAGCAGAGGTTAATGCGAGGCCAACACTCAAACCACACCGCCGAATCCCTTTTGTCCGCAAATGGTTATTGGACAACACTGACCCATGGCCTGTTAACTACGTTATTGAAATTTCATTAAAAGTATTAAATACTTCGTTTTTTTTGTTGCAAATATCGCTTAAAACATTAAAATTAAATACTACGAGTATCTAATAAAAGTAATTGTTGGAAAACCTAATTTAAAAAGATTTTGATAGAAAATACTATTGCTGGTGGAGGTTTTCGGGTTTTGCTGCGTTGGCGGCATTTCTGGCTCTTGACGTTTCGCAGACATTGCAGTCTGCATCTTCAGGAGATGAAGTGAGATCCGATGGTAGGGATCTGCTTTTATATCCACTCGTCGAGAGCCAGAAATGCCGCCAACGCAGCGAAACCCGAAAACCTCCACCAGCATTCAGCAACGCTGCGAAAGCCTTCAACTCAAAGAAAATACTATTGTCGTGCGATTTTACCATACTGCCATCTCTTGCCAGTCAAACGAACTGATATAACCTAAAATTTGGGACCGTCAGAGACAGTTTAAGTGTTCTCCACCAGTGGCACTGCAGTATTTTGACATGCATTTTTTAAAATTATACCATGCACATTCTTGATTTCCATTGCATTACATTAATGTCGTAAAAAACATTAAAGTAAAAGAGTACGAATATCTAATAGACGCATTTGTCGCAAAACATAAATGGAACAGAAAATTTTGGTAGAAAATATTTCCGTCGTGGATCTTTCTATTACTGCCATCTCAGGATCGAACATGGAACTGATATAAATGCGGGACAGTCGGAGTTAGTTAATAATAATAATAATACTTTATTGGCCCAGTAGTCTATCATATCTGTAGTATTTTGGAATACATTTCTAAAAATGAACCCACCCATTGCATTAATTTACCATACCTGGTGGAAGTAAGCACATATCTTATTGATGCTGCAAGCAACGCTGCACTAAGATATTTTCATATTTGTAATATAAAATTATGGTTTCCAGTGATGTTATGATAGAATATTATTTATTATTGATTTTCACTAACAGTATTCCTTGAATTATCTCAATTAACTTCCGATGTGCACCCTAACGTGGCCCACCGAAGCATTTGCATCTGTTTATGCGGCTCGTCTAATTATCTGCAACTATAAATACAGTCCGCAATGTAAAATACTTGCCCACCCCTGGCCTATGGTCTGGGTAGGCGAGAAATTTTACAGCAACCGAGCTTGGATCATGACCGTCACTAATCGTGTATAACTTGCGCTTTACTTTCTGAGATTGGTACGCGTACGCAAGTTCCTCTATGGTACTCGAAGGTGAAATTAAATTCAGGTTGCACGAATGAGATCGAGACACGAATATCCATATATCTAAAGTTTTGAAGCAAATAAATAAACGTTGCTAACAGGGCGGCCAGTCAAGTATCAGTCTACAAAAGACGCATAAGACGCTAACAAAAAAATCTGATGTGGCCACCACATGACTTTCTCCATATCTGTAATATTTCTAAAAATTCCAAATAGGTTACATAATAATAAATATTTTAAGAAACTGCGAGAAAATTTTAGACTTTACAAAGAACAGAAATAAACTCGAACCATAGCCGTCTGATATTGGATATAACCACAAAGCTTCAACAATTAGGAAAAGAAAAAGGAGCGTTACTAAGACGTAACTAAGCGCCAATTGTTAATAATAGTCGTCGGTAGGTGGCGTGGTGGTGGCAGCTAAAAATATATCTCTTAAACAATGCATTATATGGGAAAATATTTCAAACAAAGGTTGTAGAAAATAAAATTTCCTACAACTTTTATTCAAGTATGTTTTTAAATATATCAAATATTAAAGCAAATATTTCAAAATAACGGATAAGTGACGAGAGTAAACACCCAGTTCCGGTAGACCGATTTTTACCAAAAACTAATCAGTTCTTGTGACATTTATAAAAATGTTAAATATAAAATTTCGCGTTGACCTGATGAATAGTTTTTGAGTTCGAGCACCCACAAAAAAGCTATCACATACGCACGCACGCGCGCGCGCGCACACACACACGAACACATCATCGAGAAAATGGTCAAAACGTGTTCAGGGTACCTCAAAACGTGTATTTCCGTTGTATTCTCGAAGTCGATTTTTTTCATGAAAACAATACTTTCCGCTATGGAGAAAGTAAAAATGAATTGATTTTTGCTTAACATTTTAATTTAATCTTGCCATTATAACGGAACATTTCGCGAAAATCATATTTTCCACTTTCTGCCATGGTAACCGGGAGCAAAAGAGCGAAAACAATTTTTTTCCTCCAGGCCATTAATTCTGCCCGTCGTGATTCAGACGCGCTGACTGATAAGAGAATAGCCCATCAAGGCCTATCCCCTTATGAGGCACAGCAGCCACAAGAGAAAACGAAGAATCTGAGCTCAAGAGGCCTTAGTCAGTCGACCCGTATTCTGCCATACGCACCCTTTCCCTTTCTCCCGTGTCAACCCATAGGCATAGAGGGGAACGTCTGTTTGGGCATAATAGTCACGGTAACGTCACCCACGACCGGCTCTGCCGCACCCGTATCGGAGGCCGTTTTAATCAGCGGGGGAAATACCCGAGGGGAGAGGAAAATGTTACCTAGTGTGCCTCTCTCTCTCAAGGTCATGGCATTTGAGGACATGAGCTTCCAAAAGGGGAAATCGGGGTAGTAAGCGGCGTCCTTGGAAGGGGGCACAGAAATCGAATAGAAATGAATCAGAGACGCATGTTTACAGCGTTACGAATCTCGGTGATTCAAGCATTATTTGTACCGGCGAGGGAGTACATACTTTCAACAAAGGGATCTAAAAAGGTATTCAGCAAGTGCACGTCTCTTTTTTTAGGTTTGCATATTGAAACATGCGGCCCCAGTCCGCTCTCTTGCATCTGAAAAAGGGGCGCGAGGGATACCGTCGCGGCCTCTAGACGGAGAGAGATAGAAGAGAGGAAGATAAAACAAAAGGGCGATAAAATAAAAGGAAAAGCATGCGTAGCTTATTGAAGGGTCTATAAAAGACGACGATCTTGCCTTTCGAGTCCGAAGCAGCTTCCATGATTGCATGAATGTAGGATAACAAATTGAAACTAACCTGCGAAGATTCGGAAGGCGTCCAAACAAATAAGCACTTTCTCGAAGAATGCAATTTACGGACCAATAGACGATTCGACAGAGCGCCTCGATAAAATAATAAAATCTAATGTATGAGAGCCCCCAAATTTAAGTCTTTGATTTAGAGCACAGCTCATGAGAATAATTCTGCTCGTTAAAA